>CM045581.1:11700800-12900800 GCA_024721215.1 Cheumatopsyche charites | reverse complement strand
TATATTTTTTTGTTAATATTGTACTGATCTTATCAATCGTAGCTATTTGAAATAATAGGTATTTCACCCACCATTAAGATGGGGAATAATTATAACTAATCTTTAGTATGTTATAAAGGTGCAACATGTAAAATTATATTGCTTTTACTAAAATAGTACACATATGTACTTTTATATAAAATTCATATTTAATAGTAATTTTTGTGCGATTTATAACAATCACAGTAGAGAAATCTACCTATGGCAAGATTATTTTATTATTATAACTAAGTTAACTATGACGTATGCTTCAAAACATTATTTTGAACTTCAGCAATCTGAATTACTTTGAAAATGAAATGAAGATTTCTAAATTTGTACATTTTACTCTGTGATTTAACTAAATCTTAAATAAATTGTAAATAATACATAGTAAATAGCACTGTTTGAAAATTATTACAAAAGACAATACAATCACAACTGTGTGCAAATGGATCGCAAAATGTATGTTTATGAGTATTTTAAAATACATACAATTAATATTAACAGATCAGATTACAAAAAATGTATCATATAAAACAAGTAAAAGTTTTTGATCAAGTACAAACATACTTTGAAACATGCTTTTTCTGAATAAAAATTTTGTTCGTTGATAATATTTATAAATTAAAAATTCTTAGGATTTTGGGTATATCTATATATGTATGTATGTAAGTACCAATCCAGATTCAGTTATCACTTGTTTGTAATAATATAATATTATACAATATGTATATGTTATTTTCATTGAACAAAGCATTAAGCCCGAAACACTCAAATTCAATATAAACTATACATATACACCAACGCTAAATTAAATCATGATCATAAGTAGCCTCTACTTTTTTAAATGTTTTCTATATTCGCTGATAGCTAACCATATGTGAAGTTCTTCTCCTCCTCTAAAATTGTTTAAAGGAAATAATTAATACCAAAATGAAGAAAATTAAATACTTAATAATAATAAAAACAAACCTAAGATTTAGTCTTCTTAAATCGTCTCTCTCAATATGATGTAGAAAGTCATCCCGTATGTATAATTCTTTCGTTATAGTTTCGATTGCGTTTTTTGTAGCACCAATATTTTCCAACCATGAAACTAATTCTTTATCAATTTGTACATCAGAATCATTGTGTGAACTGAAATTTATATATTCCATAATAACATGAATGAAATATATATTGAAAAATATGAATAAATCAAATTTACATACCTAGAATTAGCTTGTTTAGAAGCATGCATTCCTTGACATAAATTAGTAATTAAAAGCATTTGGTTTCTACATTCATCTACAAACTGTTTTAGAACAGAATGGTATGCCTGTTGGGATTCTACAACTTCTTGAATTAATCTGGAAATAAAAACAAAATGTATAATTTTACCTGAATAGATAAAATAACATTTTTTTCGCATCGATTCAACCGTGTACCCACCTTTGGTTATTTGTTCGCAGTTGTTGCATTGTCTGATTGTCCACAAAAGCTGTTCTCGTGAAACTGTTAATAGTATTGTTAGAACGGACAGAATTGACTGTACTCAAACCAGACGTACTTCCAGCATTAGGTTTCGCTGTTGTTGGTCGTTGTTCAGCCAGATTGGCTCCAAGTTCTTAAATCATACAAAAAATAATAAAATAAAATTATAACTAACACTTACATAAAAGTAAAATTTTGTTTATATATTTCGAATTATTACCGGGAGATAAAACGGTAATAGCTGCTTGAACTGCATTTCTAACTAGATTATCTAAAGCAAACATCCAATGAGGTTTGATACTGTGAGATCTAAGTATGACATTTACAGATTCTTGAAAACAATATATGGCACAGTGTAACTGATTTATAGCAGCTACATCAAAATCTAATTCTTCTTTCAAAGCTGTGATCGCTTTTTCAATAACCTCTTTTTCTGGATCAATTATATAACTTTTCAAAGCATTCATAAGCACTTCAAGATGATTCTGATAGAAAAACAATTAAAAAAATTAAGGAAAGGTTAATATTTTATACATAAAGAGAAAATTAATGAAGGCTCGTAAAATTTACCAACCATATTTAGCAAAGTTGAACCTAAGTCCCTAGTGATGTTATCCATCCATTGAGCACATATTTGTTTTCCGTCATCTTGGAAAACTAAACGCAAAGTGGTTCTTCTCTGCGAATCTTTTTTGAGCATATAAAATTTATCTTGCTCGTCTCCTACTCCAACATTGATAGGGGTCGTGCTTGTTGACGTTGTAATGTTGACCTGAAGCAATTATCACAATGTCAGCATACAATGGCATTTGAAATCGAATTTTTAGAGAGTTTTTCACCTCAGGAGAGAGTAATCCTCCAGAAGAGTTTCTTCGCACTATAGCACCGGTGTTGTCTAAGTCTGTATCTGAAGAAGGCGTTGTGCAAGAATTGCTAAAAATTTTAATCGAAAATATGCAAGTGAGAAAAAATATAGATAAAATAAGCAATCGTTTTTGAATATTGATAAAACCTTAACCACAGTTTAAAAGTAAAGTTGGAAAAAATAATTAGGAAAAAAAACATATTCATATTAGTTATTAGTAAATAGAAATGTCAAAGGATTTTTAGTAAACAAGATAAAATGCATAATCTTTTGAAGAATGGATACAAAATGGAAAACTTTTAATGTACAAATTATAATAGTAGAACCATATATTCATATCATAAACTTATCAATATATAAAACATATTAATCTAGTACAGATTCCATACATAATCTTATCAGCTACTATGTTTTAGAAAAAAAAGATGTTAGATTTATGTAGACAAACTCATCAATAGATAAATTATAAATCGAAAATAAAATACAAGACAATAGATATTATTATGCAGCACACTGCTTATGTAAGTGCTACGACGTATACGTCACTAAATACTGTGCTACACTGACCTTCCCAAAAATTACTTCAACGTGATATAAATCGTGAGATAGTTATTTCACAGAAATTACCTGTTGTAATACATATTCGGCGAATGTATTTGAATCGGAGGGAGATGACTAGATGCAAGACGACCACTGGCAGGAATAGAGCGTGTGTACATTCTATAGTTACAAAAACAAAACAGACGGGATGGACGAACAAAGAATCAGTAAAATAAATAAGTGAGAAGTGAAAAATACAAATAAAGGATAGATAAATCGAAGAGTACTGTGTACATATGAAAATATTTATCTAGAAACAAAAATAAACTTTGCAATAAGATAAGAAAACATCTTCTGTTAACTATCAAAATATGTGAATATGCTGCGAGGTTTAAAAAAAATTATGATCAAAGATGCAAGCGAATTAATATTAAAACAATAATAAAAGCTTACGATTTTATAACTTTCAATCAGCATAAGTGAAATAAAACAAAATATACAAACCAATTTAATTCAGCAATGTTTTCAAGTTACGTTAAAATGCTAAATATTATACATATGTATTTTATTAGCAAAGTCAAAAAAAAAAACATGTATGAGGAAAACAATCACATTACAAAGATATTTATAATAAAAATAGTAATACTTTTATTTTAAATTGACAAACCTAATTTTATTATTGTCGAAAATAGGTTTCAATGTTAAAATACCTATTGAAAATTGTACGGTGCAATTTGGATTTCAGCATATATGTAGCAAGGCAAAACAAAAATAATCAATACTACAATTGCAAAAAACTCACTCAAGTTCAGGCGACGAAGGCATATGGGAAGACGGTGTGTTTGGCTGACTAGATGCAGAGATTTTCAAATTGACTATTTTATCAGCCGGCATTGATATACTACGACTAAAGTCTGCATTATTTCCAGTTGTGAGACGGGACAATCCTTTCTTTTTTCTGAATGGTTAAAAGAAATAATAAGATAAAATAATAAAACGATATTGAATATAGGATATGAAAAAAATATAACATACTCAGCAAGAAAAACATCATCTAATAATTCAGATGCTGTTGCTCTTTCATCAGGATCAGGCGTAAAACAAAGTAATATGAAACTTTTAGCAGTAGTTGATAGTTCTTCGGGTATTTCGGGATGTTTTTTGTAATAACCAACCTATTTTATGAATTAAAAAAATGTATCAATCGATACACAAAAAAGTTAACACTAGAATATAAGCATGAACATTGCACAAACAAAAATTCATTTGATTTAATTGAAAATTTAAAAATTGCAATATTGCAAAATATGTACTTTGTTTGCAAAATGCCCACTTCTTCAAATTTAAAATTACTTTGAAAATAGCAGCCTGGGGTGAGCCTAACTCAATAAACGGTGGTTTTCCTGTGGCCATTTCAACAACAGTACAACCCAAAGACCAAATATCTGCCTGCAATATTCAAAAATTAAAATAATAAGAAAGACATATGAATTTTAGATGAATAATTTTATAAAATAAAATGAACTAACTGGAGCACCGTATCCGCGCTGGCCTTTGTCGATCACTTCGGGTGCCATGTATTGTAATGTCCCCGTAAATGTCGCTGTTGAAGGACATAATCCGGCCAAACGTTTCGATGTTCCGAAATCAGATATTTTCACAACGCCACTATACGTATTTACGAGAACATTATCGCCTTTTATATCACGATGCACAATCTTTTGATCATGTAGATATTTTAAGCCTCTTAAAATTTGTCGAGTGTAAAATGACATGGTAGATTCATTTTGTTTCAATGGACCCCATTTTGATCTCAATAGTGCCGACAATGATCCTCCAGGTACTTGTTCCATAAATATTTTGAAATAATTGTCCTCAGAAACAGAACCCAAATACTAAAATTTAAATAAAAATTAAATTGACATCATTAATGAAAAATTATGAGGATTGAAAGGCATACTTTGACAATATTTTGATGAGACAGTTGAGAATGAAGTTTGATTTCTTCATGCAAAGGTTGAACATCACCTAAATTTTTTTCTGGGATTTCTTTCACAGCTATCCTCACTTGTGTATTTAAATTCCTAGCTGCATACACAGTGCCATAAGTTCCTTTTCCCAAAATAATTCTTTTATTTGAATCGTCATATTCATATTCGTACTAAAATAGTAAAAAGTTCACCTTTATTGTCATCGAAATTATTAGATAATAAAGAAATATGGTTTAGAAAATTACCTTAATTTGATCATTGGTCGAAAACAAATCTAAATCCCTAACCATTCCTTCTTGTTTGTCAGTCATTTCTAATATTAATTCGTGAAATCTTTGTCGACAATGCACCGATGGCAAAAATACTTGAAAATCGTCAGAATTCTGATGCACATACAGAAACAAACAACGCTCATCTCGCTTGTACAAACTAAAAAAAAAAATGCATCATGATTTCATCACATTGCAAGTTAAAATGATGATGATTGAATAATTTGTAAATATAATGTTTACCTGACACTTTTGATATTGTTTGCAGTAAACAACCAGTCGTGAATTTGTTGACAATTGTTTTTAATTGAATCTAAACAAATGTTGATAATATGTAATGATTTTTCTTCAGCGCCTAAATTGACATTGACATAACTAGGCATCAATATTTTAGTTGGCTCCAAAATAAGTACCTAAATTTTAACACACGTTGATTACAAAATTTCAGAAAATAAAATTCAATTATTCATATATGAATTACAGGAAATCTTATGATGTCTTTTATTTCTTTTTCTGATTTCGACGCCTCGATGAAAAACTCCATCCAAAACTGAAAAACTTGCTCTTCGGGAGAAGCTTCGGATCCTTCATTTTTTTTTCGAAACCTAAAATCCAGAAATTCACAAACACACATTGAATATTATTGTTGCTGTGACTAGACATAAATTTTTGTTCATTTCTTGAGTTGAAAAGAATAAGTAAGCACCTATCGATCAAAGCTATATTCCCTATAGTCGACTTTAGATACCAGTCGGGTGGTTTTAATCTGAACATGCATTCAGAAGCTTGAATGGCTTTCGAATAGTCTTGAGCCAATACAGATATTTCGAAAAATGTAGCAACATCCCAGTATTCTTTCAAAGAAGACAGACTTCCCTTTTTTCCAATCAAATTATTAAGTGTCATTCCTGTAGATGAAAATAAATAATTAATTTCAAATAATCTTGTGAAATAAAATTTTAAACAAGTTCCAAAAACTAAAAACTAACCAATACGTTGAAGTTCTTGAGATGTTGCAAAATCATTACCAGCAATCACTAATAATGTGGCTAAATTTATACCTGCATACTCATTTTGTTGAATTTCAAAACCTTTTCTATACCTTAATAGAACAATCACATTAATTTAATTTCATTTAAAATATAAAAACAACGTAAATAATAAATTTACCAATGGATTGCACTATTCAAACTATCTATATCGTTATGTTGAGATTCAACAAACTTATCCTTATAAATACGCCCACAAAGACATAACATATCGGGAAATTGATTTTCTTTCTTTTTCAGGGCTTTCACACAAACTTTTAAGGCAGTTTCACGATCACCTTCATGGTTACGTCTAAATAAATAAACAAATAAATAAAATTATGTACATGAATTGTATCATATGAAAAAATATCTTTAATTATACCTATTAAGTGCAAACGCGTGTAAATATTTAATGGCCGGAGAGTCAGTATAATTTTTTCGGTTAGGAACTGTTTTTAAATCATTAACTAATTGCACAATTGCATCATAATCTTGAATTTCTCGAAAAGATATCAACATGTTCAAAACGACTTCACCGTTTAAAACATTAGGATCGTCTAATCGTCTTCTCATGTTGTGTAAATAAGATGCCAATTCAGGACCAGAATGTGTTTCACGAGCCTTCCTCAAATCAGTCAAAAATTTCTCCTGCATATGAGCTCTGAAAAAGGTAATATTTTTTGCATTGATTTAGATACAAATTAAATACCAGTAAATCAATGATAAATATAAATATATATTTACTTGGATTGAATTTCAACATCTTGAAATATTTGCTTTAATTTCAGAGACAAATGCAGTCTTGCATCAGAATGGTCATCTTTCGGATTGGTTATAATACAAACTTTACTATCATTTAAAGTGTAAGAAACAAATGTATATGAATCACATGATACCTGTAAATTAAATACAATATTTTTAATAATGATGACATGTGATGAACATTAATCAAACACAAATTTTATGTTACTTTAAGGCGTAACGTTGTTTCAACATCACAATCGTTGTATAACAATATGTTCTCTTTCATTTTGAAGCTCTCTCTTACTCCTATATGATAAAATAGTGAGCTCTGTTGTACTTGAAGACTGAGATCGACTACGGCTACGTCCGCATTGTAAAATGTGTCCAGAATATTAGTTTCTCCAAAATCCAACTTTTCAAACTACAATTATAAAAAAGTCATCAATACTGTCCAATATTTAAGATAATGACATTTTTCTTGAAGTGACTAACTTGAACGTGATGAATTTTAGCGTTAACAAGCTCGGCAGCCTTACATATCTCTTCGTAAGCTCTTTTTCTATGAGCTATGTGATCTGAATGATTCATGTCGATAACGCAAACTATGTCCATCTGAGTTCGTCCGACTTGCATAGTATTGCTCGATCCGTCACTACACACACTTTCGCAATTGCTTCGTACATCTGAAAGAGATTTTATTGTATGAAATCGACGTGTAAAATATTTTTTTTATAAATTTTGATACCTATTAATATGGTTATTCTTATTTCAATTCCAATTTTGTAAAATAATATATAATTAACAAGATTTTCCATTCAAATTTCATTAATGTTGTCAATTTATATTGAAGTTCTTAGTTTATTTTGATTTCAATTAGATGTAAACTTGGTAAAAAAAAATTTACATCAGAAATCAATCAATAGCTAAATAATCAGTTGTAGAAGTATATTTTCAAGAATTATCGAATTATAATTTAATAAATTAAATTAAATTAATAATATATTTAATTATCGAATGGTAAACTCGCAATCAAAATACTAGCCTCCGATTTCATAATTTGATAACATGAGATATTCGATATTAGTCAAACATAATTGACTTATTCAATAGATACACGATAAGCTTAAAAAAAAGTTAAAAAGTTTAACTGAGAATTGAAAGACTCGTCCTAAGTATTACTTTTTATTCTGAATATTTGCATACACTTTAAAAACGAATGCAGATATATATTTTTAACCAAATTGTAAAACAATTGATATAACAGACTTTGAACGGATTCAATTGGAAGCTAACAAGACAATATATGGCTACGTCTCGTTCCGACGGGAAGGAAATCAATGCGATCGTTAAAGTACACGCACACAACATTATTAGTCTGACCTTTGTTTTTCACAGTACAAAAGGGAACGAATCGTTTGCATGGGGCATGTGGTTATTAGAGTGGGACAATTTGTTATTAACGTCCAATGTACATATTGCTATATTGTATGCATCGGCACAAATCGAGAATATACCGCAATTTACTTTTTGTGCTAGTTTATTAGCAAATAGATGAATTACGAACGACGAGGCTCGCTTTTCACTTATACGATATGTTTTTCATTCTATTTAGACTCTAGCTAGAAATTAGATGCCTTTCGATTCTAATGCTCTTATCTTGGAGTGAAAAAACGGCGTTTTCGACTAATTGTAAAACGAAAAGCGTACCACTTAATGCTCCATTCTAAAGCGTCTGACTCTGTAACTGAAGATAGACAAACGTACTGTTATTAGGGTGTAATGGATCATTACATTCTGTCTCTTCCCAAAAAATAGGTACGAACGGCGACTTCAAATATTGTTTACGCTGCATCTTTATATGTGTACACATAAGTGAGCGCGCACTACACTAGGCGCGCAATAATACTAGAGGTGTGTAGTACCGACCTGAGGCGTCGTTGGCGTTGGGCACAAAAAGCTGCAACTGTGCGGGGGGCGCAGAAGACGAAGAGGGGAGCGGGGCGGGGACGGGAGCCGAGCCCCCGCACCCTGAAGGCCCCGGCATCTCTACGTAATCAACACACAACACAACTGCGCTCCGCCGCAACTGACAGCTGACTGAACTCGCCAGAGGAATTCCGCGGCCGTAACGCCGCTATCGTCGTCCATTGCGCTTTTATTTATTTTTGCTCAATTGACGAATTTAACGGTTTTTATTCGAAAATATTGGGCAATTGTAATTTTAAAATTGTAAGGAAGATGTGAAATTGATTTTTTTATCAATCAATCATATATTTATTGCAGTTTATTCAAATTTTTGTTTTTCTACTATCGGATTAGACTTCATTTGTTGATAAAAAATATTGAATTGATACGTTTCCATAGACATTCGAACTATTTTCAATTTAATAAAGCTGCGTTGACCAATTTTTTGACATTGTAAAATAACTTTATCGCCATAAATAGAAATAGATATAAACTATAATTTTTAAAACTAAATTTCAGATTGAAAAAAATAATTCAAACGATATTACAGTAAATGAAATAAATAAATTATTACATTTGGTAAATCAGTTCAATTTTCAATTTTGTAATTTTAGTTTTTAATTGCTTCGACTACATTTCAAACTATTACGTGAGTACCTACCTAATTGTATTATAAAAAGATATAAGAATGAAAACAATTTGCAATTTCTTTTACGTTAGTTATTACAGATGCTTAAATTTTAAATTTCAATACAAATTAAAACCTAAACTCGAGGTATCAAATACAAAACCTTCCCATTTGGATTGTTACTCTGCGAAACTATAAGATAAAATCCAATCAATTATAATATAAATAATTAATCAAAACTGAAATTTATCAACGTTCATAATAAATCTTACAATAACAATTAGTTATAAAAATTGAAAGACACCTCTATTTATCGTTCTTTAAGTTTTCTACATTCCAGTATGGTTCCTTCGCCATAGGAGGCGTTCGACAACACCAGAAGAGGATTTAAATGATTTCACTCCTTACATTAGGATTTCATAATATAAAAGAAGTAATTTTATTCATCGGTCGCCGTTTATTTCAACGGTCCATCTTGTAATACCCTATACTCACAGATGTCAGTAATGCTTCGACAAAATTAATTCACAATGAAAAATCGTTCGACACTTGAAACAATTTAGATTATGCTTACAAAAATATTACACGATAATAGAACGTATGAAATTTATTAATTAATATAAATTACAGCTCGATAATTTCATCACACGACTACATACATTAAATTAATACAAAAATGTTAAAATAATTTAAAATTAGCATTTAAACAATAAATATTAATTACACGATACAGCAGTAATACAAATATCATTCGATCGACTTTTTCAACAAAATATTTTCATTTTCCAAGAATGATTTTTCTCGAAGCGCCGAAGCTTTGTCCAGCCTGAGAAGCCAACTTATTAGTTCCAGCTTGCAATCCAATCATTCCTTCACCAGCTCTGAGCTGATCTTCGGTGAAATCTCTTCGATTTTCTTCGGAAGGACGAGGTCCTAGCCAAGGGCCGCGCCATTCGGGATGCTTGTAAGCCTGCGAACACAATTAGTATTAATCACTGTTACGATATACGGGTTGTTTGTTGTCTGCATAATTTATCGCTCACTGTTCTGCCTATTGCGAAAATTGTGGTCGTGACGAGAGATATGTTTTTCTTGTCCCACAAATCGGTGGTTTGGAAAAGGTCTACGTCTGGTACGCCGTACTTGACGCAAGCCTTCTGGAATCTGCAAAGCAATTCATATTGAAATAGCGAGATAAGCGTTTAGATTCAAAATTATGTCTAAATATGCTCACTGGCTTAAATTGTCCATCATTTTGTAATCTCCGCCGCTCACGTTGATTCTGGTGATGATTCCTGGCTGCAATCGGTTCATCAGTTTGCACAAGATGATTCCATCTCTCAACGCATCTTCATATACGTAACCTTGTGGAAATTTTTCTCCGATGACTGTTTCGATCCATCTTTGAGCTTCTAGCTCTTGTTCTGGCTCCCTTTTTCCAGAGCACTGAAATCATAAAAATAAAATTTCAAATAAACCACTCATATAGTTATTTATTCAACTAATAACATAGCGGTATAAAACGTTTGTGAATGGTGCATCGAGTTTTAATGCCCTTGTAATGTCGGGTTTGAGTCCTTTTGAATCTTAACGAAAAAATGTCCTTTTTTCTGATTAATCGTTTCTTTCAAATATCAGATTCAAAAAATATATTAATTAAGCGCTTCACGAGACAGTTCCTAAAAACGGATCATCCAACATATCTGAATTGATTGAATTTGTTCGATTTTAGCGCCATCTTTACTGTGCTGTTTAATCTTCAGAGTTACTTGCTCTAATGAAAGAATTTTTAACCAGAATCTACCTAGAAAAGAAAATCGTTCCCCTTTGAACTAAATCTCAGTTCTATACCATAAATATACTATAAAGGGGATCGCTTTTGACTCCATCCACGTTCTAGTTATAAATCCCATTGTTTCAAGTTGAGAGCACTAGAACGACAAATGCAACAATTTCTTCACAGCCAGACTAATGAAAAGCGTCCCCCCTTACAATCCATCAGCTCACCGGACACATGTAAACATTCATAATATATATGCCAAGGACTCGAGGAATGTTCGCGGTCAAAAACGAAAACGAAAACGAAAATGCGATCAAGATAATGGCGTTGAAGCAGTGGGTGGAGCCAGCGCGGGTTTTCCCGACGCCCACGCGTTTTCTTCATTCAAGCCAAAGAAAATCCGTTGGGTTATAATATCGTTCGAGTTTTCACAGAAACATAATATTAGTCGACACTGCCCACACAGACGACGTCTTATTATATTATAACGTCGTCTTATAATTACGGGGTGTCCTGAGCTTTTGTTTTGTTTTGAATTTTAACGATGCACGTATAAAGGAGATGTTTATATGTAAGCTATTGAATTGAAGATTTTCATTTTAGAACTCAATAAGATTCAAGGTTTATCATTCGATCGAACCCGCATGATTATCGAAGAATTCGCATTATTTATGTCCAAAATGAATTACATTTTACTACTCTATGCTCTATGAATAGCCTATTATTCACACGCGCTTAAAGTGTGTTTAACTCAGCATTCGCACATGGAGCATGTTCTTATAGCCACATCCTTAAAAATATCGATAAAACTTAAAATTCCAATATTCATACCGTATAAATAACGAGTGCCAAAGAATTTTAAGCTTGCCACCGGTGTCATATGCATTTTGAAACATTATTCACACGCGGTGCCAAACTGCCAAAAATTTTTTTCTCATATGTGTGCAATTAAGCTTAAGTTCGTTGAAATAATTTTAATGTCGCATCGTGACAGCTAGAAATAGATCGAAATAATATATACACACCTAAGGAAAATCGCATTAATTTTCAGTCGGTCTATAAATCTGTCGATTCGACGTACGTATTCCACTTTTCCAGTCGGATGTGAATCGGATTCCGAGCGAACTCCAAAACTTGGACGTTAGTGGATATTTTTAAAAATTTTGATTGGCCGTAAGCCAGTGAATTTATATATTTCGATGTTTATTGAACGCGTGCAGATATAATAAATATAATAAAAATGAGGCAACATTGCGAGCTCGAACGATTTACTACATTAAATCATTTGGCACAATTCTTTCTTCGACGCCTTTTGTTCGTCACAGGTTATAGAGTCGTAAATACGTTTTTATAATCTTATTGTTTAGCTTAAATAGTTGTTTAACAGAAGTTCGAATAATTCTTTGAAATTTATCTATTGTCTTCGAAAGAGAGGCTGATTATGAAACGACTGCTAAATGTCACCTTAAGTGTTGTAAAATCATTATCAGCTTTATCAATGTGTGATGTATCTAATTGGGATTTATTTATGAAATTTCGCCAATGAACGGATTTTGAAGATTTTATCGAATTTTTTTTTCAGATGTATTTATTTATCTTTGAAAGATGTAATCTATATGAAAATTGCCACTTAGCTTATTTTATCTATTTTTTTTCTACTTCAATGACATAAAGATTAATATATACATATACTTATGAACTACAGCTGATCAATAAATCGATTGTACGATTAAATAAAAATATTAAAATCGATTGATTATACAATTATGTAATCAAAACCTAATTTGATAAACAACAATCATAACAATACATAATTACTGACCACCTCAATAAACAAATCAGCATATTGTTTTTATGACACGATTGCATCAATTGAAAAAACGTATTAAAATTCCAAACAAAATATTTCTTTAAACAAACATCAATTGGTTTTTTTTTATTGAATGCAATACTTCTTCAGCTCTCAGTTTTCAAATAATTAGTAGGAGATCCTTCTAAAATACTTGAGATCCCCCATTTTGTGCCTCTAACTTCCTTTTGGAGAATCGTATTTTAAAAAGAATAGTATCAAATTAAACTCAATCAAATTACAAGCGTATTGAAACTAGATTTTTTTTCGAATTCGATCGAATCTTTTAGAAGGATTAATTCCCCAACAATTGAATCATAACTTTCGAAACGAGTAAGTACATACATCTTGTATAAACAATTTATGTATTTTTTGAAAATTGTGATTCAATTTTTTTACGATTGAAAATATTTTTATATCAAATGAATCCTCAAGAGTCAAGCTTTGATTGAATGATGCAAAAAGCTGAAAATTTCCCAAATTCGCTGAAACTTTCGCCCAAAGTCGATCCATCTTGGCTCGCGCGCGTTTCGAGGCCTCGGAAGAGCACGTCGGAAGCTGACATAATCGCACAAAATATACACACATAGCTTTTCGTTTTTCCCCTACCATGGTGGCCGTCTTCCCACGGGATGCCAAAAAGCTGGACGCCACATTTTAAAACGACAGTTCGAACACAGACTCGAAGCTGCTCGGTCTGGAGCTGCGACTGCATATAACCCGTGTTTTTTCCACACGAAAATCCCAAAATGCCGGTACGTTGATCGACTGATTCATTTAAGATTGCAATTTGTTAAAATTTTGGTAAATTTTAGTGTAGGGACTGTGCGAATATCGATTAGTGTCGTAGAGAGATCGATAAGTCATTGTGAATGCATCTATTGATCTATCGAACTGTTTGATCTATATAAGGATTTAAGTTGATTTTATTATTGAACATTTGAATGTTTTTCTTTGTCTCTGAATAGCTAGTGTAGTTTTATATACTTTTGTATAATTATTGGAGTTCATTATTTTGTTTAATCAATGTTTAACTAAACTAAAGCACAAGTACAATATAATCAGATTTCAAATAATTGATTCATACGTACTAATTAGAATTTCAAAAGTGATTAATTCTATCGTTCTATAATTACTAAAGATATTTTGATTTCAATTATTATCTAAAGAGAAGTCAATATGTCTAATAAGAAATTAAAGATCAAGCATCTATGTCTAAAGAAATCTTAATCAATCAGCAAGTAGATGTAGCTTTCGTAGCTGTTCATTCAAGTTAGTTTCACACATCGAATACCATTGGTCATAGCTATTTCTAACATTTTCCATGATTTATGTGAGATCAATCAGTATTTGTATGTAAACCAGATCGCGTCTATATTCGTCACTTATGGATGTTAGTAGTGAACTTTGTGAAGTCCAGCTGTTTACCGCGTCAAAGTATTGACGTGAATTTATGTTTACGGTGTTTATATTGGGCTCGGTTTTTGGCAATGATACCGTATACTTAGGAAGATATTTCTGGAAGTGAGATAATGTAATACACCGATTCTAATACTCGTTGAAAATGCGATAATGTACCGAGGGTGGGCTGTTAGAAAATGGAAAATTCGCCTTCGCGAAAAAAAATCAAAGCCATTAGCGTCAGACTGCTTTGAAAATGTTTCTTATGTATTTTTTATTCGTATAGATGATTATCGAGGCGAATTTTCACGCGTGTCTATTTTCACGGGTTTTAATCGCGCAACATCTCGAACGCGTGTTGTGACGCTCAGATCATAAATCAAACGTAAACGCTCCGCGCATTTTTCTTAATTATCATATTTCTTTAGCAGTCAATTAAAGCATCACGATTGATTTATGCTAGGTCCGCAATAAGGAACAAGAAGCAGAAGTTTTGGGATGGATCTACCAAGTTTTGGGCGAACCAGTCCCTAGTGGAGACTACGAGCTGATCTTGAGGGACGGAGTCGTCTTGTGCAAGCTGATCAACAAAATCGTCCCCGGAGCCGTGAAGAAGATCCAGGAGAGGGGAACGAATTTCCAGCTGATGGAGAACGTCCAGAGGTGAGTCAATCGACGTCGAACATTATTAATATTTCGAATCGATTCACGCATAACCGATTTTTGAACAGATTCCAAGCGGCCATCAAAAAATACGGTGTACCGGAGGAGGAAATCTTCCAGACGGCCGATTTGTTTGAGCGCCGCAACATTGTACAAGTGACCCTCTGTTTATATTCGTTAGCTAGAATTGTAAGTATTCCGTTTATAGCTCGAGTCGTTTTAGATTTTTTTCCTTCTGAACTTTTACGTTCTTCAGACGCAGAAGCATCCTGAGTACACGGGACCGGCCTTAGGACCCAAAATGGCCGATAAGAACGAACGCACTTTCACCGAAGACCAATTGAGGGCTTCCGAGGGACAGTTGAACCTTCAGATGGGCTTCAATAAGGGAGCTTCTCAATCGGGACATGGAGGATTCGGAAACACGCGTCATATGTAGATTCGTTTTGTACGATTAAAAAAAATGCATACTTTACATAAAACCACGTCCACTTTCACATCTTTTAATACACAATTTCGACACGTTACACAATTTGTATATAAATATCAAAATTATCAATAAAATTACATGAAAACTCTTATCTGTCGCTTTTTAATTTTTCATACAAATACATTTACACATTACACACAAATCCATTTACACATTATACACATACACAAAATACACTATTTACACAAACACATATTACACACGTACACAATTTTATTAATCGTATGCAATTATTCCATAAAAAGTTTTTTTTCTACATCAATAAATTAATACTAAGCTTCTAAATTATCTAATGTACAAAAGTGTGATTGTTTTCAAGCATATTTCGATTACTAAAACGAATCTCGCATATATTTTTTTACAATTTGTAAAGTGAATAATGCTATACCTTTCAGTATTAATAATAAAATTTATAAAAATCATTGTGTGTTTACCCGTTTTTGTTAATTTTCAATAACGCAACAAACAAAAATTAATGTATTGAATGTTCATATTAATTTATGTGTGATCTTACAATTGTATTGTTAAAATATTGAATTAGAATAAAATTATTAAGTATTTTTTCAAATAGAAATGTTTTCATTTATAAAGACCTATATCATAATATGACTTGTAAACACATTTTCCTAGAACAAGATCACCGCATATGGCGGTTGTTTGAGAAAAGTTACACGATACGTAATAGTTACGTATTGAATACTAGTTTCACACCAATTTCTGATAAAATAACCGTTAGAATTTCACTTTTATTTTCAATTCAAGAAAAATATGAATTTTCGATCTGTAACATTCAAAAACAGATGCCACATTCCTGAATTTATTTCCGAATTTCACAAAGAATTTTATCTCGATCCTTGACTCAACGCAAACTCGAGATTAAGAATAAACAGATTTATCTCATATCTCGCACGTTGCATTTTTTCGCATCGATAGCCGGAGAAAGTGGCTGTTATTGCATGCAATACGCTATTACCAAGTAAATGAAGCAAAATGTTCCAATGCGAACGCATTTTCGCTGAAAAATGGTAAATGGCGGAAGCCGACCTGTCTTCGTTCACTAGAAGCTAGATAAATTTCTCCGTAATTTCTCATCGGAGAGATCGTCAAGGCTACTCGGATATCGAGCCGTGTCTTTAAGTCGAAATTGCTTCGAATTAAAATGTAAAAAGTATGATAAAAAGTCGACTTCGAAACGAATTAAAGGCGAAGCGTTGCGCGGGAACGAATTCGGTTCGAACTTGTTCTTCGCAAATAGAGCGGTTACGCGAAACGTACCCTAATGACACGCTCTTGCCAAGAACGATGCGAAATATTTCAAGACTGCTTTCGAAGATCACAAATCATTTTTTTTTTAACGGGACAATCAAAATTTTTATTTAAAAAAAATATTTTTCAATTTTTCATTATGGCCGAAAATGAGATATCTTTTAATTGAGGAATCTAATACTATGAGTTGCATTAATCTGTACTCGTATCCTAGCTTAGAGCTGGTATATCAATCGATTCGACAGCTTTCCTTTTTCAAAAAGTGGAGCTTATATCACCATTAAATCAACTGATATATCAGCCAACAAGGACTCAGATATGACGACTGAAAAGACCAAGGGGTTCAAGTGACATTTTTGCCGAAATTAAATTATGTACAGGAATCTCTTCTATGTAAAAATATATAAACGATCTTGGAACGTGTACCGAGATATATCATCAAATCACTCGACCTCCTCTCAATACATATTCGTATAGGTACATGCTCAACTTTGAGCACACTTTTCTCGAAATTACCACGAAGTCACTCGTACCCCTAGGCCTTTTCAGTCGTCATATATGATCTAGAAACTCGAATACTAGTGAACAAACTTCATGTGGGAAAACGATCCTTAGCACTTGGCGCAAAAAGCGTATTCCCAGACAAATTGCTACTCGAACGTTCATTCTTTCGATTGATACAATTTCAATTCAATTTATTATTCAAATTGAGCTCTAATTTTCATGGATATACTGTATATATGACTAGAATTAAGTAACTTCTCACAAAAGAATACTTTCTAGCATTCGAGTTTCTAGACCCAACCCAAAATAATCTCGAGCAACTCCGAATCACAGCATCTAGCCCTCAATGAAAATCGGCATTTATATGAATCGAAGAATCTTAAAAACACACACATATACAGATACGAATCGACATCAGAAGACGTCAGTTGAAATCCAGTCGTTCTTATAAAAGATTGCGTATTGCGTTCGCATGCACCGGCCCGTTTACTCTCTCCGCTGCAATTCCACCACCGGTTGCATTGCGCCATGACGTAACTAACAATAACCGCATGTTCGTCCCACATCGTCGGTTTGTCTCCGATCGATCGGTTAAGGCTTTAGTTAACGTCGACAAACCATTAAGGTCGGTCATACTGACGACTGATACGAGAACAACATGAGGGTGCTGCTCGTAGGGTTGCTCTTGGCGCTGGAAACCTCCTTCGCCTACTACGAGGATAAACGTGAGTGTCGTCGAAAGTGCTGTTGAGTCGGACGTGATTGTGTGCGGAGGCTTTCTTGTCGAGGAATGTTGTCGGTTTGGATAGTTTCTATGGGTCTTTAGGATTCGAGGCTTTGTGCTTACTCATAGCGATTGGGAATTCAATCTGAACAAAATGACACAAGAATGAACTAGGAAAGTGTCCTCGGTAATCTGTCAAATTTCAGATCATTATTTAACTACCAAATTCGCAATGAAAGTAAAATTTATTCTCATTATTTTCGAAAATATTTAAAATTTCACATTCTTAACTTTGTAATATATGCGAAAACGGGACAAATCGATCAATTTTACGAAAACGACGGGATGAACGCAAGACAAGACAAAAACAGGACTGTCCCGGCGAAAATGTGATATAGTCATCATCATCAAATAGTCATCCTATCCATAACACTATTACCAATTAATTAACCTATATTAATTAACGATTTAAAAGATCTAGCCTAATTTGTTGCTTTTGTGTTTCAGCTGACTTTATAAAAACTTGTTACAAGAAAGATCCCAAGTTTAATGATTGTTCACGAGATGCTGTTCAGGGTATATTCGATAGATTGAGGGATGGTGAGTTGTTTTTATTTAACAATCTTTAATTAATTAATTAAATATGTAATTATTAAATTGATTCAATATTTCAAAACTGAATCGTTTGAGTTTAATTTGGGTGTCTATTTTATTCATGCTATTTTATAAATATTGGGTGTGCTTTCGTTAAAAATAAAACAGTAAACTATACTTGGAAAATTTATGAATGTTGCTTTTTCTGTTAGGCGTGATTTAAGTCTTAAATTATCTAGAAAGCGCATAGAAGTTATTTTAAGTAAGAGTGCAACGTGATTGATGAGATTAAGTTCAACTGTGGGGGAGGTGTGAAGTTAAAAATGTTAATGCGAGCCGAAATTTCGATATATCTATTTTAACAAACCATCAAATTAAATTATTATATTCAATTTGATTTACATAATAAAAAACAACCCGATTGTTGGCAAACGCATTTCACGCCGATAATTCACAGCGAAATTTCATAACTATAACAAAAAATAACTTCACTAATGTAAAAACATTTTAAGCTGGAATAATTTATAAGATAATCTGCGGCGGACTATGCCACACATATTATTCTACAATATCCGAAAAACATAAACCAAAAAACGAGACCATTTGTAAAAATAAAACATATACACATACTCTAAACGAGTTTATGTATTTATACGAAGACATTCGAAAATATTAAGTGTTTTTCGTGCGAACGAACCGCACAAGTCGCGGCTACATCTTTACGATTGAAAGTGATGTTGAACACCTGTTTTCGAAACCGTAAACATTGGCGCGCTTTCTTGCGCTCATGCGATTTAACTTTGTTAATTTTCGATAAATCATCAAACGTTCAGATCGATTTCAGGCCTGCCCGAGATAGGAATAGAGCCTCTGGACCCTCTGAAGATAGACAAAATCAGAATTCTGCAAGGCGATGGACCAGTTAATGTAAATGCGGCGTTGGATGACGTCACCGTTACTGGTTTTGGCCATACGCAAGTCCTCGTAAGTGAGTGAGTATTTTTTTGCTTTATAATTTGATTTAGCTTTAATTTTAAGTGATAGAAGATAAAGGGAGTTGATCCTTCTGGGTGACTTAATTCCTCTGGGGAAATTGTTCCCCTATTTTGCCTCTAATTCGCTTTTGAAAAACTCTATTGAAAAAAACTAGTGTCAAAGTAAATCCTATTAAATTCAGAATATTCATTGAAAGATCATGTCTTCTCATATTCCTTTATTTGTAAGTAATGCGTGATTGAGCTGTTTGTCGATATTTTTTTGTCTAACTTCTGTAACTCGAGAATATTTTAAGCTGATTGTGTTCTATTGTAAAGTATCTACAATACAAAACTCATATGGAAACATATTAAATTACGTTTTCTTAGTAATATGATTTGCACTAAAGGAATGCATAAGGAACACACGCAAATAAATTAATTTCAATTTATCTAGATAAATATGCTCGATGATAATGCGTGACAATTTTCATACAAAACTCGCTTACAAACAGACAAACGCAAACACTCTGGAAAAATTACTATATAGATTATGCAAAATAGTCGGTTCGAAAGCTGGTTTTTTGATAAGGAGTACATACGGTGACCGCAATGAACTGTAGTCTAGGATAGCATGAAGATCAACAGTTGAAATTTGACGCAACACCGTCGAGTTGTTAGCATTTCTTTGTCGCACAGACTATTTGCAAAATCGGTACACGACTTCGCTTTCAACCACGCATGTATAACATTGTTTCATTAATTGATTTCGATCGAAATTTCAACAGTGATTCATAAGCGCAGTCCAAAGAACAACACGCTAATGCAACTCTTTGAACTTGACCTCAATGAAATTTCGCTTGAGATATAATTTTGTGCACATTGTTTGATTTCAGAGTCCACGATAAGACATATGATTTCTTCACCAGGATAAGAATACCTCATTTGAGGATAGAAGGGACGTACAACTTGCGCGGGAAAATCTTACTCCTGCCGCTGGTCGGTCGCGGAAAATGCTGGTTCGAACCGAGTGAGCGGAAAAATCACCTTTTCAAACACACTGTGACAGACACATATACACATTGCATACATATATGACGATAAAGCGTGACGACTACGAAAGTTCCGCTCTCGACTTCTGCGGCTCTAGTAAAAGAGACGCCGAGCGCATATTCCATAGCGCCGTTAGGAATCTCAAACTCGCGGACGATTTTTTCGAATACCTTTCGAAAAATCCGATAGAAACATCATTCTGGACACTTTCGCAGTCGTCGAGCTCAATAATTAAGATGTGTTTTAATCGAGTCGTTGATGAATTTCAGCCAATCTGGACATAGACATAATAAGCGACGTGACACCTTACGCCAAAGACAAATTCGTGTTCTTCAACGTGACAGACGCCCATGTGAAATTCAACATTGGCGGACTCACGCTCAGAATGAATAATTTATTTGACGGAATCAAGTCACTCGGTAAATATAATAAATAAACATTTCAAGACGTGTTGTATGCGAAAAAAATATGTTAACGTAGCGGATCGCTATGTTTTTGACGTTATCGCAACTATTTATTTTGATCGCGTTCAGATTAGATTAAAATGTATTGATCTTAAAACGTTGCATTGTTTCATGTTTTAGTTACGATATATTTATACATAGTTACGAGCGACTATTTTCCAAAGTCAACAACGCTAACGACCATTAGCGTTTTCATCAATGAAAATCGTCACTCCATCGCGATTTTCATTAAAACAATCGCCGACTCGAACATGATAAAGTCTCCCACGCGTTTTCCGTTAAATTTTAGGTATTTTCCGAATCAAACGCGAAAGAGAGAAACAAACACTCTGGCTGCTGTAAAACGTGTAAACTTCGTTCGGAAAAATTAATGACGTCTTTCGGCGTCGGGACGCGGAGTGGGCGCCGCGATATTTTCTCTGGAAAGAAGCCAGTGATCCTAAAAATATTTTAGGCTATTTTCGAATTCGGTTTTCGAGAATTTTCGAGATCGTTCGCGGGAAAATCGAGTTTTCGATTCGCCTCAATCCGAATCGTTATAGCGACGCCGTTCTGCTGCCATCTAGATGCAATTTTCATAAATTTTATAATGCGCTACGAAAACTAGTAATCGCAATTCACAAACATTCGATGAGAAATTTTCTCTTAATATTTTATGACGTCCTAATAAAATGACGTTCAAGTAACGTTACGTTTTCGTCCAACAGTCGTGCGTTTTGTTTTTCAGCATACTCTTGTTTGATCTTGAAACGTATGAATGTTATTATGACTAGAGGTTGATTTCAATACACATTTTGACCATATTTAGTATCGTATCGCATTCATGTCAAGGGTAATCGAGTACATTATCAATGAGACTTTTCCTTTTTAAGTAAGTTTGATTATGAATCGTTATTTTTTGCAGAGGAGAGTACGAATAATTATTTGAACGCCAACTGGCGTCCAGTTGCTGAATCTTTACGACCGATTTTGGCGAAGACAATCGAAGATATTCTGCTAGTGATTCTGCAGAAGATTTTCCACAATCTTCCGGCTAATCATCTGATAGCCGATATCAAAATCAACAAAGAGCGCAATTAATCTTGTGCAGATGATTTAAATTATATATTTTTATAGATAAGTTTAAGGTTGGATTATCGTCGTAGATATATAGGCTTTCAAGGACATGAAACCTCCGAAATATGAGAATTGTATAGAAATGAATTTTGTATAGAAAAAGTATTTTTGTATTGTATTGTTTAGATTATGTCCGACTTTATTGGAAATCGTTTCATATACATTGGCACGGTTTCATATGTGAATCAGGAGCCTTCATTATATTATATTTAGATTCCAAGTAAAATTTCGGATCGATGTGTTGAAGATAAAAATACTTTGGAAAATCGTGTCAATCTACCAAAGTAAACTTTTTTATTACGAACTAATATCGAATATAAAAACTTTTTTAATTACATTTATGTTCTTTTGTAATTATTATTAGTTAATTTTATTAATGTTTTAGAATTGTAATAAGATAAATAAAATAATTGTATATCGTCAATATGAAAATGTGTACGTGAAAACGTCAACTTTACCGTATAGAAAAATCACATGCACTCTGTACAAATCGTTGCCAATTTTTTTCCAAACAATTATTCACTTTATACAAGTTGTATGACACGAAGAATGATCGATCGCAAAGAAAAACAAGACAAACTCAATCGACTTTTCGCACTTTCAAAACAGTTTTCCATCACTTTCAACGTGCAAAATGTATTCAATTTGACTAAAACTCAATAAACGAATATGTATATTTATGAATGTTGAATTTTTTATTACAAACACAAAACACTACACGAAATTTTTCGAGGAAAACTGAACACTTCCTACCTGCCACAGTGGTCTTCCAGGCATCTCGAATGCGAATCTTTTTTCGAAGACTTGCGAAGAGTTCGGAGACTCGGTGAGGAGTTTCGAAGAGTTCTGGAGACTGACGAGGAGTTCTGGTGAGCGGACAGGACCTGTCAGCTGACCAAACTGAAACGAAATGACCACTTTTAGTCGAAAGCGTCCGTTTTTATATACATATGTGAGAAAAGCACGCCGCTGAGTAATCTGCGCGCGCGCATACATTCGCGCACCTTCGCGATTTATTTTTACGCACACTCATTCTCGTGTTTACGGTATCCCGTAGGTGAAAAGAGGGTTGTATTCTGGAAATTTTGATTTTGATGGTTTGAGATAAATTTTGTAAAAAAAAATTAAAGAAATTCGGGTAAAATTTTGAATTTGAGCGGAGCGTTTTAGCTTTTGAATGCAATAGTAAGTACATACATAAATATAAAATTTGATTAGAATCTATCAATTTTTATAAAATTTTGATGTTGTTATAAGCAATGAGTTTTCTTATTGGTAAGTAAATGAAATATGATTCAATTCAACTTTATTAAATCCAATCGAATTGATTAAATTAAGAATTAAATATGATTTATTTTATTGTAATTTTATATTACGAAACATTTTCATCAATCATCACATCAAAATATGTATGCATAAAATTATTTAGCGAAAATTCAATACCACAAAATCATAACAACAAACCACCATTTGAAGATATTTGAAATAGATAACAAATCAAATCGTAAAATAAGATAATCTTTCAAATTATTATTAAAAAACCTCCTATCTTCTGATATTATAATAATGCTGAGTCTGTTTGTCTGTAACTATGATACTAGAGCTGCAGCCTACTCTCTACTGCTGTTATGAAGATTGCATAAAATAGACTCAGATGTGTATAAATCTGATTCTAACCAAGCATGCACTGATATTTTCAACGAGCTGCTTACTCGTACAATATAATGCATACGATTATTCAATCTCAGTTGCATAACAGCTTACATAAAAAAAAAACTTAACAGTGATTGCAAACATTAACAAATTCAACTCAATTCGAAAAACTATCATCAACGCATAGAAATTTATCAATTCGAATCACAATTACTAGTCAATCGAACTCAAAAACCAATCAAATCATCACCAAAACCAAAACGAAAAACGCCAATTATGAAACGCGACCAAATCTCCCGGCACGCGATTGCGCCACGCGACCGGCCGCCGAACGGCGACCGACGAAAGGGAAAATTCTTCGAGGGCCTCGCGGTTTCCTTCGAATGCACAAAAGGAATCGGCCATTGGGGCGGCATGAGCGCGCAGAGATGGCCGACGAGTGCAGTGTGCCGGTGCAGCGGGGCGGCCGCGAATGCACCGCGCTCGTCCGCCCCGGTGCCGCACTCGCGATGCACTCGCCGCGTACGTGCACGCTGCACTCGGCGAGTGTGTGCGTGAGGTTGCGGTGTGTGCGTGTTGAGAGTGCAGTGAGCTTTCGTCGTCGGTGCAGGGTTGTCGGTGCGGACCGGTTGTGGTGCTGAGGCGGTGCAGTTTTGGTGCGATTTTGGTGCGTTTTTTTTTTGGGTGGGGAGGTTGTGGTTTTTTTTAGATTTGATTTGGTTGATGTTTGGATTTGTGTTGGATGGAATGTGAATTCGTTGTCCAATTTGTGTATTCGTACACATCTGTTTTTGTCTTTCGGGAATTCGCGAGTTCGTAAATGGAGCGTATATGTAGCTATTCGCATGTGAGAGGAAGAACTAGATGCCGGTATTAGAGCAAGAAAGACAAAGACACGAATGGTATTAGTCACATGTGAGCACTGCATTTAGAAGCAGACCAAATTCCATAAATAATCGAATTAGAATTTGATCGAATATGGCGTTTGCATATGCATAGGTGTTGCGATTTGTGTTGTTGCTTTTCTCGCTCTGACTAACATAGCATAGCAAGATGTAAGTGTCAAAGCGAGAAAGATCACGGCAGCATGGAATGGCAACAGCTATTTGTAAATAGTCAGCGACACAATAGGAAAATAAGTTTTAACTCCTCACAAGCAATGATTTCGTGTTCTGATTTTATTTTTCTAAATCATTTGAAGTGTCAACAATTGATTTTGCTCAAAAATTTAGATCAACTACTATTTGAACTGCTCATCTCCAAAACATCTTCATTTCACTTTATGCATTTTTTTACTCACTGACATATTAACATACTAACTCACAAACCTAAAAAATGACAATCACACTAATATTATAATATTTTTTTGAAAAATGGTGCTAATTTTTCTCAATTGATGACCCTACTTCGATGCATTTCAGTTGATCGGTGGGGTGTTAGTGACATGGCCGCCTGATACTGCAGTTATCGTCGGCGACAAGTTCTTTGAACTCGATTCAGTTTCGTTTTTATTCGCAATTTAATTATTTCAACTTTAATTAAACATCTGATGACTATTTTGCTAGAAATCAAATCGAGAAAATGAATAAAATCTGATATGAAACAAATCCATTTTTTTTAAAAGTAAAATGTGATTTAATATATTCATATGATCAATTTACTTATCATTATTTAAAATTTTAATGAATTTATAAGTTTTCTGAAAATTTTCTTATGAAAAATAGTAAAATCTCGAATGCACCCATTTGTTTTTCCTCAGTGTCGTCATGGGACCTCTGCGCTTACTCAACCGGGTAAACTTAGAACCAATTTTTCTTACTCTCGTTCATTCTGCTACTGTTCTCGAAAATGTTTCTTTTCAAAATGAAAAGATTTTTCAACAGTGCAAATTTTCATTTTTCGAAAAATAAATTGTTTATGGGTGCGATAAAATCAGTTTTCTTGATTGAAAGACGATAGTTAAAAATATTATGATGCATATTGTTATATTTTGTTGTTTAAGAAAGTGATTTTCTTTCGAATTTTTTCTAAGAAAGATAGTCACAGAAAATATAAATAAATTTCAATTTTTTATTTTAGAAGAATATTTTTTCAATTCTATCTATTGTTTCGATAATTTCTGAAAAAATCTCAAAACAAATAATTCACTATAATTAGTGATTCGGTGTTTTGTTGAAACGTAGAAACTTGTTTCATACTCTGTACGTTTATTCAAGAAGTAAAGTATATTTAGAAGTTCACAAGGAAAATTTAGCAAACACTTGACATTGAGATCAACTCGTCATTCATTTTCAAAAACAACATTAGAAAAGTGCATACAAAGTCAAAAAAGTGATTTATAACTGCACGAGTCATTAAATTCGAATATGTTTCAATTATTTTGAGATCACATATAAAGATACCTTCAAAATTCAGGTCAAGAACTCACTTAAATTTAGCAAACTGAGATATTTAAAGGAATTTTGCTTTTCAATTCAAACTAAAGAATTCCAAAAAATGTTCTTAAATTTATGTATTTGTCTTTAATATAATAAAATAGTACTGTTCAAATATATCGTTCTAATATTACTTGGTGATTCTTTTACTCGAATCGAAGATTCATAATTTTCATTTTCCCAGCCGAAGATATTTTTAATTTTATAACATTCGAAATTACATCGATGACTGATTTATCTCTTGCACAAACAGCATAGCAATTTATCCGATATTCCGAGATGCATATTCGAAATGCGAAATCAAATCGTGATCTTTATAAATTGCGGTTGTTTTATTCATGCGTAAAACGCGATTCGACATCGCACACGAAAATAGTATCCACGTTCCAATCATGAAACGTTCTATAGATAATCATGATAATGTGGATGATTTTAAAACCGTGGAATATGACTAAGCCGATCCAATTTAGACGCTTTCGTTAGCCAACTATACAAATACGGATACAGCCTTTCGGTAAAATGATGGAAATTTTCGAATTCTAAATTTAACACCTTCTAGAAGTCCAGAATAGAAGCATTGACTGTTTAAAATCAATGTCAGTTTGAACGCTAAAACAAGCTATTTTTGAATAATTAATGGAATCTGAAAATATTTTTTATTTTGGTTTTAAAAATGGTGCGAAAACTTTCAAGCGAATTTTTTGTGTGCTACATCTGTTGATCAGTTTTCTAACTATTCATATTATTATTTTTAAATATTAAATATTTCAATGTGAATACCTCTCATGATAAAAATAAACGATATGAGTGACAATATAAAAATATATCCATATAAAATATATGAATTTATGAGTAATAAGCGAGGATTAATCATAAGTAATAATCATAATGCCTATTATAAACATACTCCATTCCATAAAAATATGGTATTTGAAGCTGATATAATTGAATATGAATCAATAAACACATCTAATACAATTTTTTAGAATTTTCTAATTCGAAATCAACATTGAATACATTCGTCGAAAAACTTCTTCGCGCATTTCTCGCAAGAAGAAACGAAACTATGATAGTTAGCCGAATAGGCATGCTATCTCACTATTCCTCACGAAACACACCAGGAATGCAGGCGAAGACGAAAAGTCAACCTCACTACGAATAGTTTCGACGAAAACGAACGCGACGACGAAAAAGGCAACTATTCTCGGAAAACGAACCGACACAGTTTCACACCGCTATGTGAATTGCGCAAACGTGAAAAACTGCATCTGGCTTTTCCGTTAGAATTAGAATACGCGCGGATTTGTATTAGAATTATGATCGGATTAAATTTTAATCAGGCTTAGAATTTAGAATTGGAACGTAGATGAAAATTGCAATTAGAAAAGATTTGGCAAAAACCATTCGAGTGCATTCCTAAAGCAAAGAGCGTCAAAACTCCCTGGAATGCCGAAATCGATAGGAATGCTTAACGCTCCACATGGGAAATCCCAGCCACTAGGAAAACATAACTACGAGGAGGTGGACTGCAAGTTACTCACGGCTGCGAACCGGAATGCCACCACTACAGCCTACTACTAATACTACTACTACTGACGAGTTCGTTATTCTTCTCTCTCTAATCGTCAAATACTTCCGAATGCATATCGATAATTCCGATTGGGAATCCGGATTCGGATTCTGGAGAATTTACGGATTCGTGAGAGAGGCGGAGAACGGAGAGAACATGGCCGCCGGAATGCACTCGCGCTCGCTCGCTCGTTCGCCTATTGATCGGAAATACATTTATTGGTTATCTCCTCGGCTCGGATGCGCCCCTGGTGAAAACCGAATCAGTCGATAGGATGTAACGGGTATTGCCAATCATCGATTACTTTGATTGGATATTGGATACCGAACCGGTCATCGACGCCTATACATACATTATACATACCTACTCATGTTTAGATATGTATTAAGTTCATCATGCCTTTTTGACATGTCAAAATTTCAAGAATATGAATTAGGATTAGAATCAGAATCGATATCCTTTCTTCACTAATTAGATGTTAATTATGATTCATTATAATAATAACAATTGAACTTTTTAAAATATGTATTATTTTTAATAGAGAAAAGTCTTAGAAACACTTGTTAAAAATATATTATTTTTACAAAAGATCGAATTTTATTGTTGATTCAATTCAGGTGAATTCAATTCAATTCGATGTCAAATTAGCAATAAAATGAGATGATAGTTTTTCTTTAAAAAACTTTCGTTCCGCTCCGATTGAACGACGGCTCGTTTTTAGGAGAACACAGCCAGTATCGGGATTGCAGAAAATGTAGTGGATTCGTTGTAACGTTTTAACGACATCTGTGTGTAGATAGAACATTCTCAATTGCAAAAATTGGTTTCGGTATAGAATTGAAATTCCATTAGAAGTTTCGTGTTGTTGGTTAGTTGGTGTTGCTCTTCGGTGCTTCTGCATTCCTAATAAAGTTCCTCGAATTCACTCTAAAATCGTCTTGGAAACGGGGGTTCGGAAGGTAAGAGAGGAAAAGGAAAAGTTAAGGAATTTTTGATTATCAGAGTAATTTACAGCTGGTTTTCAGCATCTTTTGTTTATTTCAAGAACTTGTTTGTAAATAAAAAATCTTCACTAAAACAACGTTTTTACTTGATAATAATAATAATAATTAATGCTTCGGAAAACAGGAAAAACATTATTTATTTGAAAAAAGTGTAAATCTTGCAATTATAATTCTTCGAGGAATTAAATTTTCAGGAATTTTAAAGATTATTATCAGGAAAACAGCAATTACCTAATGATATGCTATCGTAATGGCATAAGAATTAAGTTATATTGTGAGATATTTGAAATTATCTTACCACAATGAAATACCTACATAATATAAAGAACTCCTTATAAATTGCTTATTATCACAGCCCTGAAATTTTTTTGACTAAACAATACTTGAATTTTAGGAGTTGGAATGAAAAATACCTTACCATTTTTTTTAGAAATGATGCATTTATTTTTCAATATCTTATTTTCTTTTTTGATGTAATTGGTTGTTTTTTATTTTTCGGAAATTCAATGAGTATTATGCGGATAAAGTTTTATTTAGCAAAAAACCATAAGTTGTCAAAATTTTATGGAAACTTCTTATCTGACACCTATGTAGTCGGTAAATAAGCGTCAGATGTAAACTCAGTTTCCCGCTGTCAAGATTTCGACTGATTGTATCAAGACTGCAGAAACTGGAAAGGATCAGAGACGGTTTCCAAGCTTTTCTCAAACTAGTTTCAAAAATATAACATAGGTGTCTCTTTCAAATTTCGAAAGAAAATATCACCGCAGTGTAATATTTGTTTATCTTTCGTACTTTAAACTAATGATATTCAAAACATACCACTAATAGAAGTTCAATGAATAATTTTAAAAATCATCAATAAAATAGAGGAACTTTGAAGTAATTAATGTGATTTGATTGGTGTTCGAAATAATACATATAATCCAGTTTTACATATTTCATTTATTTAATTATAAATAAATTATTTTTCATAATATTACATATTGAAAATGCTCAGCGAAAGCAATTTCTTACAAAATAATATTGCACAATTCGGTTTCATGACTAGACACAACGAAATTATTGCTAGTTACACATAATTTTCAATTTTCATCTTCATATAGTTTTGTTTTCATTATTTTTTATTATTTACAAGTAGAAGAATAATAACAAAAAAAAAAAAAAACTTTTAGCAATTTTCAACTAAACAACTTATCTTTTTTTCGATAACTTTTAATAATCATAAATAAAGATAATACTTTACATTTCGCTTATTATTATTTTTTTAATAAAATAGCGATGAAAATCTAAACACTTTAAAATATTACGTTTTGCACATTTTCAGCTTAACTAGGAATATCATGTACAAAAATATAAATTTGATTGTGAAATCAGGCTTAACTGTAAGTCGTGTGATTATTATCAGAATATCCATATCCTTCTTTTCTATATTGAGTTTTTTCAGATTCATCATTGTGCCTTTGAGATTTTTTACCTTGTCGATTTTTCTTAGGCAACAGCTTCATACATTCCACTAGATAAGTGTGCATGAGATTATAAACCAAAGTCAATTGAGAAACCTTCTCTTTGCACAAAGGATCAGTTTCTATCAAGAATAATCTCGAATCCAACAGTTTAATGCATGCTATTATATAATTTTTGACTGTTTTCGGTTTGAAATAATTATTCATAGCCTCCATGAACATGGAAACGTATTTCTGTTTACCTAAAAGATCGTCGATGTCTTCTGCAGAACAAGGATTTTGCTTCTGAAGATAGACGATCAATCTTTTCGCATATCTTTTGTAAGTTCTATACGTTCTTTGCTTTTTAGAACTCAAAGTTCTGCCCATCGTCATAGATTTTTTCATATCGTTTATAACATATTTGAATTTTTCATCAAGCTTCGTATCGAGCAAATCTTGCAAACGCTCATCTCCAGAAAGTTGAGGCTTCTGTCTAACAATCTCATAAGAATAATTACTCGTTTCTGATTCACTCGAGGCTTCTCTTGATGAATTTTCAACTATATTATTAGTTTCAGGCAATTCTTGTTCAACATTATTATTTTCTTCTTCTTCTTCACTAGAAGAAGATTCGCTAGATCGTCTCCTTTTGTTCCTCGTATTGATCTGTTTCGTCAAATTTTCTGAATTCACCTTTCTCTTAACAGCCCTTGGAGGTCTGATTATTGTCCTCGCATTGTAGTTAGTCAAAATATTAGCATCCTGTTCAGTGAGAGGCATAACTCTATTAGTTGTAGCAGATATAGGAATGATTCTGATTTTCACCATGGCGTAGCTTTCGTGAATTTTCATTTTGATGTGCGGATCGTTGTAAGTCTCTCCCCATAATTCCATAATTGCAGATTCTTTTAAAAACTTAACTTGACACAGTTCTCCGTTGAAAAATCTCTTTCGTTGCTTTTCGTTTACGGCATCTCTCTCTTTTCCAGTTAATCCGTGTCTTTTGGTCAAATGATCAGGTAATTTTCCGTATGTGAATTTTGCGCAGTTTTCAATTGGACATGGGATGTTGGCGTGGTTTTGCTTTTTCGTACGACGAGGTGCAGGTTCACTTTTCATTTTGGTGATTCAGTTCTGAAACAATTAAAAATAATATTTTAATTTCATTATTCGCATAAATAAAAGCCTTACAAATGTTATTGATTGAAATCATAAATGTCATGAGTCAATAAACGGAAGAAAAATAAATTACATCTCGATGATAGCTGAGAAAAATAAGAATTTTCAATTCGAATGATACCTTTTGTCTCTCGTTATTGTGAAATTTGACTTCAAATGTAAAATTTGCTAGTTGATACTTTTATAATCTGCATATAAAAGAGAATAGAGATAACAATAAAAGCTGCCCAGAATCATAACAATAGCTCGATAGTAAAAACAGATAAGTTAGACTACCACAAGCAATAAAAACTAACCATCACGTACGCAACACAAATCCAGTATCACTTTGATGTATCGATACCAATCAAAACCATTCGATCCGCCTCCACAATGTGTTCCAACCTCGATAAACAAAACAATACCATCTCCACCAAAAATAAAACCCAAACAGCTATAAAAAAACTGACCACCGTAACAGGCTGTAGGTGAACGAAGGCTGTGTGTTGCGTGTTGTGTTGTGTTGTGGCACTCATCCCATTCCACAGCACCTTGCGCAGTGGAGTTTGTTTACATTTACCGGCTTCGCTTCGTGCGCTCCTGCTACACTTGTTGTGCAGTTTTTACCGATGGGGCTTTTGGCCTACACAACAAAACCGACAACGCGTATAATAAAAGAGGGGAAGGGCAACGAACGCGCGGCTGCGTTTATATCGTGCGGTTGAGATGTGTTTTCTGTCTCTTTTCGTTTTTCCAATTCGAGAATTATTTCGAACCAAAACATTCGATGGTATGCTTTTTGATTTGGTTTTATATTAATTCAAATTTAAAAATTAAATTAATCCAAAATTTAATCGTTTGATAAAGTTAGTTGCTTCATTTATGCACTTAATATGCATAGAAATAAAAAAATCAACCCAAGAAAGGTTTAGTAATAGCTATTTTGTATATGAAACTAAGAGATTCTAATTGAATTTTATAATTATGTTTCTGTATTGCTAAACTCAATTTAGAGGGCTGAAAACGGAGTAAACATGTTTACGTCGTAGATAGTTTCAGAATATTGAAGATTAATCTATCAGACCGTGATAAATTATAACAGGAAAATTTGATACATTTTTACACATATAAGATTAAAGCTTACTTTTGTTTTTCGAATTAATTGAGTTGATAAAAAGAAATAAGATTTATGTGATTGAATGTGATCAATTCGAGATGAAATTTATTCCGTATATTATGCTTGTTTACATTGCGTTTCTTGTTATTTATTAAAACCGACGCTAAGAAAGCGCGTATATGAAAGGGGATGAAACATTGTACAAAAGGGGCGGCATTTAGAACGAATCGCCGCGAAATAACAATTTTGATTAAGACAATATTTATTCTCCAAATTAGTTTTCTTCTCGTCTCTATTCATTCGTCTCCGTACCCTCATAATATTTTCCACAACACTCACAATTTTCACAATATGAAAAACAAAACCATTGATTACATTTTCCTTGAAACATCTTCTAATTTTCCGATAAAACCATATTTAAAGAAATTAATTTTTCTTAATTTTTAGAAATCACATCTGTAAATTTATTATATTATGGGGGGAAATAGCAATGGTGCCATCTATGCACATGCATTCGATGCTTTCGGCCAGGGGTTGCGGTGCGCGGGGGTGAATTTTGTATGGGGAGAGGAAAAGCGCTTTTCGCGTTGTTTACACAAAGCCCTTCTGGGAAAACGTGCTCTCCTAATACAGTTGTTGTTTGCGTTTGAGTCGGTTGCAATTAAATTCTGGCGGACAAAACAAAAAAACGATGCACGGCACTTGTTTCGTTTATTACACAGGGGTGAACATGGAGTACGATAAAGAGAATAAAAAATTAGGTTCGGAAATGAATATTGTAAAAATTGTTCATTTTCAATGTAATATGATATTTAAATAGAATATTTGTTTAAAATGTGTTTTCTGCGCTTTCTTATTTTATGCATGGCATTGTTATAACTTGACTCAACCACTTTCTCGATTCGACATTAATCTGAAAAATTGATTGATAAAACAATAACCGCATCTATTCCTAGATCTTCATAAATATTTTGATTAAAAAAATATTATTTCACTCAAAGGAATAAAATTAAATGAAGTCGTTAAGAAATAAGATATTTAATATTCCCATGCTTTATATTTTTGGTGCAATCGATCCATTACATTTTGAAGAAATATGCATATTTCAATGGACAAACAATCCTCGGTTTCTCTTGCAAATTCGAATGCATGAAGCGCGCCCTTTTACAAATTCACGAGTTTGAACCTCGCTCGAATCCGCGGTTAATTAATGAGCATCAATTATGAATTTGGCGGGAACGAACGCGCGCCAAACCGAAAACCGACCAAGATTATCAAACACCGAACGAATATGCATTCTTAATGAACAAACGAATTACAAAATTGGCGAAAGCAGACAAAGAGAACTCAGTTCTGTAACGTGATTAGAGAGCATGACACCGACGGGGAATTTCAATCCAATATCGTAGTAAGAAGGGTGTGTAATAAATATTCGAGAAACTTGAAGGAGAGTTTTTATTAATTGAAAATGTTCTTGTGTGACTTTTGAAGAGAAGCCTCGATTTTAAATTTGGCATTGAGGAAGGAGAGTGAGATAGAGAAAATTCGACTATTGTTTTCAATGACACATCGCTAACATATTGATAGATCAGACCTGAGAAAAATTAATTTCTAATGCGCGATTGAGTCATGTTTTTCCACTAAAGAAAAGCTTCCAAAAAGGGAGTCAACCGAGTAACTATTCATTATGATTTATGCCTGTTTGTGAAATGTTGCACAGTCGTTTTGCATACGAGCATTTATTAAGTTGAAATCGGCAAAAGGGTTTTAATGCGCGGACTTATCCGAGTATAATGGTGATAAATGCGCATCCCTTGCACTCGCGGGGCGATAAACGAATTAATTTTCGGGATTACGTCTTTGCTTATGGCAGTTCGGCTTGTACGGCTTTAAATATTTATGTTTTCCGATGCCGTTATGCAAATTGTTTTCGGCGGGAAAATTTTTCGCATTTTATCTACGTAGTCGCGTTTTAGGGGGTGTAAAAAAAGGGTTTAATCGCCTTGTTGCTGCCGCCGACAAAAAAGGGATTTTTTGTGCATCGTATAAATTTGCTCCTCCATTGAATTCTTTCAACGGTTGATTTTTTTCCAAATGATAAAAAGCTTGTAAAATTCAGCACGCTTTATATTTCCATAAATACATAAAAAATCTAAGCTATACACTTATTTTAATATATTTAATTTAAAATTCCGAATCATGAACAAGTAATGGTTATGATCTAAGATTTTTTTTCATAAAAAAGGGTGTTTTCCTAATATGGTGACGTTTTAAAGCGTCACGTCCTTGATGAGCGCACATAAAATAAATCTCGCAAATAGAGGAGGTTGCACCTAAGGGTGGAATGCACGTTTGACGCTTTTTGAGGGTAGGTGTTGGGACATGGGGTGGAATTCTAAATAACACCCTCTGAACCACGGTGACACCCTTATACTTTATTTTTTTCCTTCAAAGCATTAGTTCTACATATAACAAGAAATTTGAAGAAAATTCACAATCTTACTGAATTGCAAAACATACATTTTGAATTTAAACACATTGAATATCAAATTGCCTAATTACAAAGTTGAACAAAAATTATTTGAAATTTATAAAAATTATATAATTTCTACACTCTTCAGTTGTTTCTCTTTCGGTTCTCAAGAGTTTCCCTCAAAATTAAAGGGCTATATTAAAATTACAGGGAGTTTCCGCACTTCGGGTGGCACCTTTATAAAGTTTTTAAAGATGATTTGATATTTTTCACGCGAATGCACAAAAAGGAGAGGTGGGTTTTGAGTTATGGGACTTACGTGTGCTTTATGATACGTGAGCCGAGGTGAGATATGGCCCCGGGGAGAAAGGTCGCTTTTACCTAAAGCCCTTTTCGCGGGGACATTATTTTAATTTTGCATTCGAAAACTGTTAGAAAGTGACTAGATTCGTGATGCATGACTTGCATTTTAAATGTCGTAAATTCGGTCGGTTAGCGTCTCGAGTGCGCCAACTTCTGTTGATAATGGTTTTGAGATAATTTCAGGTGATTTATGGGTCATAATTTATTTCGGTCCATAATGTGTAAGATATCTTTATTATTAAGAAAAATTAAGTTATGTTGGAAAAAAATAAGAAGAAAAGTATATGGTCGCGTTACTCAAACAAATGAATTGTATTTGAAAGATTTCATAAATTATTTTCAAAAACGTTCGGGAAAATTTATATTTCAATTCATTTCATAAACAAAACAATTTACTATTTTTGAATTTTACTCAATTTTTAAATATTGATTTAATACAAGTCACAATTTACATTTAACAACTCAAAAATAGAATCACACTAATTCGGAATGATTCAGATGCATTAAATGATTTGATTCGATTATCAAACAATTTAACTGAAAAAAGATATCATTCATTTTGAAATATAAAACCCGTGTTCTTGGTCCGCAAAAAATAAATTAATTAACATATAGCTAGTGTACAAGTTTATACAAAAAAATCATAAAATTCACTAACTTTTGGCAACTATAAAATGGCTAGCACTTGTTTTTATAAATTTCAAATATTTTCATGCACAGAATGAATATTCATTAATATTTTTAAATAAATCAATAAAAATTGGAAAACAAATTATTTAAAATAACCATAGAAAAAAAAAACAAATAGAACCTTCAAAATTATCAAAAAATAAAAATTTTAACACAAACATATAAAATCAAACTTACATTTTTTCCCAATTAATAGATCTTAAAATCTTCAAAATAAACTCATAGCCTTCTATAAAGTCAACCGGAAGTAGCAACACCTTCGAACACAAGGTAATAAAGTTGCAGATTGCAGTCGAATGCAACGAACAGTGCGCACTGGAGGCGCGTGCAGCTCCGACCGAAGCTCCGATCGCACTGACGTTACATAATTCGCTTTTCCAGCTCGGGGGTGGATCCGACCGCCCATTTTCCGGAAAATTCGCGACCGAAGATCCGAGGAAAATTCTGCTCAGATTCGTTGTAAGGATCGCTGCACGCGGGTGGCTCTTAGGCTGTGAGGTTTTTTGGGTTTTAGGGTAGTTTTGTGTTTTTGATTTTTATTTTTGGATTAAGAAACGGTTTTTTTTTTAATTTTGGATTTAAGATGTGTTTCAGTTTTTAATTTGATTTAAGAATTTTTTCAAGTTTATGTTCTAAGTTTGTTTGGAGTTTTAAAATTTTGAGCTTGTCTTGAGATTTTGTTTTGAATTAAGATTTGCGGGCATATGTTTTTCTTCTCTACTTTATTTTTGTCTGAATATAATTTTGATAATTTTGGGTGAAAATTTTTGATTGTCACTCTTAAGTGATTCAGTATTTCTTCAGTTATTTCAATTTTCTTGTTTGCTCAATCAATAATTTTCATATGTCTATATGTCTATGTTGAATAATTTGTGATCGTTTTAAATCATATTATTTATATAATTTATCAGCAAATTGAAAATTATGAATTTATAGAATCATCCAAGAAATGAAATATTTTCAATTAATACTTATTGTTGAAATTAAGTTAAAAATATAATGAGAAATATTCTTTTCAATTTAAAATTTCAGGATAAATCTTTAGATTTTTTTTATATTTCATATGTTTTGTTATTAGTTAACACATAATCTAAATATTTTAAACAACAACTATTAGCTTTTTTTCTTAAAAAATGGCGGAAAAAATCTTTGGCAACTTTTATTTATTTTTCCAACAAAATGAAAATCGATCAGTTTTAGTTTTTTTTTACACAAAGAAAACAAGCCTTTAAATTTGATTATGTTTCCATTGAAAATTCTGACAAGAACTGAATGTTCTACCTGCATGCTCATCGTATTATTCTTCTACTTTTTTTTAATTTGATGAATAATATGATCAACCACGTGTTTTTTGAGGATTGTTATTTTATCATCACAACTTCATTAGTTTACTTGCTAAAATTGCGACATCGAATATCAAGATTTCCGTCGGAAAACATCCGGTTTTCCACGTCGCCATCCGAAGCACGGCACATAGTTCGAAATAATTTAATCAAATTATCGATTTCTAAAAAGAACATGGCGCAGTCTGATTTATCGAGGCTTCAGATGGCCGATCGGGTCCTTTAAGGATGAAAGTGGGCGGCACAGCCTTCGGTAGGCGGTTTCACAAAGCTCCACCCTTTTCAGCGCCGAACGACGGCCACGCCCATCATTTTCCGCAAATTTTCAGAACATGCTCAAGAAAATGTGATAAATTTCATTAAAAATAATATTTTTATTTTATTGACTCAATTTTGTGTTGATTTATTATAAGTGAATTGAGTATTTGGTTTGGAAATTCGATTTTGGATGTTTTCTGGGCGCATCTTCGGAGGATGAGAATCGCGCATTTGTAATTCGCCAAATTCAAGTTTTTTCATATTTTCATTTATATTAAATTATAAAAGCTTGATTTTTATTGCATACTTCATTCAAATAGATGTAGTAACATAGATCGTTTCGTGCGTTCGACGCGGTTAGAAAGCGTGGAGTTTTAAATATTAGCTTTTTTTATTAAAAATTTTCTTAAGACCAAAAATATTTTTTACTTTTCTTTTTATGATACTAATTATTATTGTATAATAAATTTGATAATGAAAATTCATTCAATAAATATTTTGACAAATATTATGCTAGAAATTGTGAAAATGTTGAGGAAAATTTTAAAATACATCCAAAGTTTTCTTTTGTTTTTAATAATATTTGAATATTTATCAAAAGTGCATGCATTAGAAAAGTAAATCGAATATTCTCTCATTAGCAATAGGTATTAAAATTTCATAATACAAATATTTTCTTTTCGCAATAGGAAAACGTCATAGTTGTTTTTCTATCATGATGACGGTTCAACGACCGAGAGAGGCTAATGCACTCATTGAAGTGCCTTGTTTTGATGACATTGCAGAAAAAAACCTTCAAAAACCCTGCGCAAGTATATCTGTTACATGATAAGAATTGTTATGATTGGTCCATCAGATTCCAAAACATTATCAAAAGGGAACACCCCAAAGTAGGTAGATAAGCACCGAACGACTGAAATTAATCATAAAACCGACGAACGAGATTATTTCCATATCATCTATCAATATTTCCGTAAGAAACTAAATTCATTTGATTCATTTTTATATTTTTTAATAAATATTTTATTCAAATTCCTTTGGCTACTCAAATATTTTTGAAGATTTTTATTTATCTTGCTCTGCATGTCTGTCTGCATGGATATGCAAATTCAACTGAGTGGAATAAGGAGATGGATATTGTTACAAACGATGAAAATATATATATTATAGGTACACGGAAAAAATTGACAGTGTACATGTCGAAAACTGTCTGTTTGCATCGTTTTTTTTCACATGAGAGTATAAACGTCCATTATCGAAATCCAGATGCAAACGTTACTTGCACAAAAAGCGTTATGCAAGTAACCCCGGGGATGCCCTTCGGTGCAGTTTTGTTTACTATTTTGATGAGCTTGCACATTTCACCCACGAAAAACTCAATCGTTGCATCAATTACTTTTTCGTTCATTCACGAATCCGCACAAAAACAACCTTTTCCTGAATCACAAACGATCGAAAATTGAATCAAGACAACGGCAGAAAAGTCCGGCGGAAAAACAGAGCGTTTGTCGTCGTCATAGGAAAAATCGAATCAGCGTGATTCAATATTGAGCACATGGCGAGTCAGTTCATTTGCAGCTGCATTATGAATGGGACGAAAACAAGAGGCTTCGTGTTTGTTGTCCGACTGTTGAATAAAAAAAATCAGATGAAAACATGTTTGTTTGTCGAAGGGGTAACAGGCCGGTCATGCAGCGTTGTATGAAATATCTATTGAAAGGCAAACAAAAACACCGACAAGGGACGTCTCCGATCAAATTCATTGGAAAAACAAACGTTTTTTTTAAATCCGAAATGAAAAGTCGCGTCAGTTGTGCATTGTATTGTCTGCATTTTATTGTTGTGCAAAAATAAATTATCGTGCTTATAATATGTCTGTTCGGAAGCGAATCGCTTGGGGTGCAAGGAAGTTTTCGTGTTATCTGTGTAAACAACGTCAGGTGTTGCTCTCTCCTCAATAGATAAACATGTTTGTCTAGGGTCTGCTATGTTATTATTAGTGCAACAGGACTATTGGGTTTATTGATTGGGAATGTTTAAAAATAAAGGGAATTGAGCAATCTTGCTAGATAATATTTTTCAACTACGCACTACAATAACACTCGGCGAATCTTCAAGAATAACAATATCTTAATATGTTTCTTGAACAATAAGAATTTTCCTAGATATTTTCCAAAGTTTTTTTATTTAACTTAGAAATTTTATCTGTATGTCCGGAATCATTCGAATTGGAAGATCGGATGCAAACTGTCATAAGTTCTTTTTTAACGAAAAATAATTAAAATTCTATCAGTCTCCACTTATCCTTTAATTTATATCGAATTGGAAGGATAAACGGAATACATACCACCGTCTAATAATTCGTTAATATGAATATTATTCGTTCAATATGTTTTGATCTAAAAATTTGTACGATATTTCGAATTAAAAAATGAAATATCAATCTACTGCCTAAACAAGGGTCCTCACATACACACATCCAATTTCTGGAGCCGATGTTCGAACAGGAAACATCCCCTATATTTGTGGACGTGTACGTGGGTGGGACAAGGGTGGGATATCGGGACGTGATTAATTAAAGGAATTTACCTATCGCCACTTCGTCCCTCGAAAGACCGTTAGCCACCCCCTAGAAATGCTACCCTCAACCTATACCACCGTTTGACGTCGATACATTATTAGTTAGGGGGTAGGGAAAATCAAGAAGGCATTATATTTGGGCAATTCGAATGCCCACTATTGTTTCATTAGAAATTTGGTAAGTATGTAATGAAAAATCTGACTAATGATAATCTAAAATGAGGCTGCTTTGATGTACCTATGAAATGAACATGATTTGATCTTATTCTAAGGATTCCATTATCGGTATTTCCGAAAACGATAGCATTGAGATTTATAGAAGCGATATTAGAAAATGTTAATATTTTCGAAATTTATATCTTATAAGTACATTTGATTCTTTATTTCTATAACACTTAACAATTCTTTTCAAAAATCACACCCCGCATCCACAAAGAAATTACTCTCCTCTAACAATCACGACATTCCTGTTTAACGCGCTTTCCCCACAACGCTAATGAATGTGGAAAAAAAGCGGTCGGAAGCTAAAAAGCGATTAATGGCGGTTCGCAGCGTTTTTATTTAGATATTATTAAAAGTCGTAACTTACGGCCAGGTAGTTTGCGGACAGGGGACGTTTGTTGGGAAAAAAAAGGAACTCGAGAGGATACATTAAACGAGATTGTTATATATTATGTAATATAAATATATGGTGAAAAAAAGATAGCGAAAGGAAACGCACAAAGGCTCTTTAAAAACCCGTGTCATTGTTATCGCCGGATAATTTATGAATTTCAGCTCGCGGAAAACTCATCTTTCTATGCGCTTAAGCCGCACAGTTCCCCCGCGTTGGAAAAACGCGCTTTTCCGAACGCACGTAATTGCCTAACTTAGATAACACACACCCCAAGTAAAAATTTAACGTTTGAACATAAAATAAACATGCAACTGAAATATGTGATAATTTGTCTATATTTTATTGTCTATATTCTGCTCACGCTGCTTTGTTTCATTAGTTCTAGTGAATGCACCTAGCACTTTTCCGCAATCAAACAATTCATACCTTTATCTAGATACAATACTACATGTTCTTTAATTAAACGAAAACTATCCCCGATCGCGTGTATAAGGCACCTACCGAAAAACTATCAATAGAGGGGAAAAGTGCTAAATGGCCGATAAACATTTTCGCTTGCTCGGACCTTTTCCGATACATTTTCGGCCATTTAAACAATGGGAGGTTTTCGCTCCCGGAAAAGTACCCACATTCGTAATAGTCCTAATGTACAGTTTTTTTTTTCACGTCAGTTCTGTCCTCGGGCCAAAAAACACTTATTGGCAACGCGCGCCTTTGTCACGGAGCTGGGGAAACCGATATAAGCACTTATACGTCCTGCGCCATTTTTTACGCTTTTTTATTTGTGGAGAGTGGACGACAAACGACCGCCGTTTATTATTGGGATCGCCACTTGGAAGTTATACTATGTCGTTCCTGGGGAAAAAAAATGGGAGAAATAGTCGACTTTATTGCTCACATTTCGCTCACAGTTCCCGTCCCCGATTTATATTTATTTTTTTCATATTAATAATCAAATTTTTAGATTAATATTTATTTTATAGAAATATAATGCTTTATCCTTTTGAAAGTGTTTTGGAATTTTATCGTGAAACAAACGGATATTGTGTAACATTACCACCCTTTCCTGTGCGGAAATAGCCTTTTCTTTTACTTCAGTAGGGGAAGCATTTATTTATATCACTAGCTTCTCTGAATTATTTTTTATTATAGTACTAAAATTTGACAAATTAGTGTAAAGAGACGATTACTGAAATATACATTAGTGGAAATGATTTTTGAAAAAAAAATATATCAAATATATTAAAAGTGTTCACACACAATTCATTCCACTAATGAACATCATCAAATTTGAAATTTCTCGAAGAGTGGACCGTTACTTCGGAATATTTTTGATAATTATATAATCTTTCTTCATAAAAAACTAAATTTAAAGAATGTTATTAAAATATTTTCGGAACCGTTCCAAAGCTTAAAAATTCTGGCACTATAAGAGGAAATGAACGAATTCCGCACAATTCACTCGTAATCTCCCTGCACGCATAGTTACGACTCAGGCATTTAAATATGTAGAGTCGCCAGAATGGATGAATTGTCTTCTCACGTGTCACCTTATAAACTGTCGCAAGAAGTCCTCCACTGACATTACACGTTCCTCGGCGTCTGTAACGCGTGTAAAATTAATGAATCCGACGCGGCATTATGCAAAAGTAAACGAGTGAGCATCCTTCTTGGATGCGAGAGGGCAATAAAGCCTCTCGCGCTTATTATGCCTGGGAAAGACGGCCTGGCCTGTATGGGGAAATGGGAAAGTCTCTGGGTGGTTATAGGAGGGAAGCTGGATGGGCTTTACGATCGATATAAATAAGGTTTTAATTGCGTCGTGCTCGAATTGAAATATTAAAGCGGCCGTATTGTGTTATAAGATGCAAGATTGGTTTTGTATGATTAAATTGTTGAGATTGTACGGAAATTCAACTCTGATAAGTTTGATCGAAATCTGACTGACTGCTTAAAAGAATTCAAAAAATAACAAACATCGATTTTTGATAAGATCTAAAAGAATAATAGTCCTAATTTGTCCGTGAGTCGAATGTGAAGCTCGAGTTGCAATTTACTCTACACTGCCGTCATGAAGATTGCATAAAATAGACGTTGGTTATAAAGTACATATATAAATTTTATTTTATTCTAAACAATAGTGCAGTGATACTTTCAACTCGTAATACAATAATAAGCTAATCTGTTTACAATGTGAAACGCTATATTAATGTAACAGCTCAATTTTCAACGATTCCCATACATTTGAGAATTAAAAACGCAACTTTGTTGATTATTGATTTCGACAGTAATACACGATTCAAATACGCTTTACAATTATGATCATTACGCTGTTGTTTGTTCGCATAAATCTACCTGCGTATCTACATCTTTTTCATATTAAATAACACAACAAGAATGCTTTGATACCTGTCAGATTGATGACTCATGTGATTATAATTAACATTTGAATTATTACAAGACTAATTCGATTCGCTCATTATTCACGTAGCGTACACACATCGTCCTGTTATTACCTAGGGGCACAAACTGTCCGTGCGCCTAAAAGGGTCCGAAGATAGAGGTTGACCCAGTTAATTAGAATGTAAGTGGCGAGACAGTCTTATCGCCAAATTGCCCGACGGTCATAATTGTAACGTAGCTTCCTCGGGGTCGTACAAGGGTTGTGCGAACATAAACACAATCATACGAAAGGCCGTCCCCCATAATAATAATAATATCCATTACGCGAAATCTCGACCGCCATTAAGATTTCGTTCCTAATCAAGGTGCGATTCGTGGGAATCGTCGCTTTTTTATTTTACGGAGTTGGCGCGTGTGCTTTATCGATCATGGTAATGTCGAGATGAAATATTGGCGGAAAATGTACCGAGACCGGTCTGGCGATATCTGGAGGGCAATGATTTATAGATTTGAAATAGCTCGTGGCTGGGGTGTACGTGAACAGCTTTCTAAAGGTGTTCCAATGACGTGACAAAGGGCGTACTCAAGCATTTCGTAGATGTTGTATTTTGATCTAATTTAGTATGAATGAAAAAAATCATCTACATGAATTTGTAAATCATTTAATATGACATATACATACTTATCTAAATTCATTTAAATATAGGTATATCAAATTATTTTGCCCTCTAATATCTACGCGCCGATATCGCTGCACGCAAAAGTCGAGGTACCCATCAAAATTACTGATGTATTACCTTAAAATTTAAGTAAACATATTTCTAATACATTATATATTTTATAAATGAGTTCCCAATAACACTTAAATCTGTAAATAAAATAACAATTCGAGCATTCAAAATTTTGCACGCCAATGTAATTTTAAGACAACACCGTCGCGCACCGGCAACTAAAGCCTCCGAGGACATTTCGGTCCGTTTAAACTTGCAGTTATTTATGCAATCTCGTCGAAGTCCCGAACTAAGAATGGGGTGGCAACCCAACCCAACCCAACACCACCCGAACACAGGAAGGGAAGTCAAAGCGGGTCGCGTCGTGTGTGCATGCCTTGAATATTTGCGAGAAGCCGAAGGTGCGTGCATAAATAATACGAAAATTGCGCTACTCCCGTGAGTTATGACCTTAATGTATTGTTTATGATAATGACATTGCCCCGTGGCATTATCGACTCCCACAAGATGCTAGAGCAATATAGAGACTTTGTATTATTCTAGATTTCATAATATAATAATCTGCATGTTAAATTGTACTTCTAGGGTTTTTGTATACGATTTGATGAAAGAGAACATACGGTACACACATCCTTCTCATATCATTTTACATATCAAAAAAGTACTTGTATATCCAGTCATCAAGACACTCAACCTAACTTAACCGAATCTAAAACTTAACTTATCCTAACACAAAAACTTAACCTAACCAAACCAAAGAGTACATCGACTAAAACTTGAGTTAACCGAAGGCAACCGAGCAGAACTAACCTGGCGTTTTGAACTCAAAAGTGCGTGGGAGTCGATTTGAATACCGGACGAGATGACAGGAGTGCATGTGCAAGCAGAAGGTGCACCAGACGAATGCAGCGAACAATGACCGCCAAGAGTGAGCTGACGAATGCAGTTGTGCTGCAGTCAGAAAGAGAAGTACGATGCACCAGCTATAGTTAGAAGCGAAGAGAGAAGACTGAGTTGCAGTGTCCGTCGGGAGTCGGTCGTTATTTTTTAATCAATCGTGTCCGGTTGGGGAAGGGTCATAACGATAATATGCTATGGGCTATAGAAATGCATGACACACGTGAAAGCTGCATCGTTTTGACGTTTCTTTCACATATTCACAATTGAGTGTATTTCTTTGGGCATCTTCAAAATCGAGTGCGGACCCGAAGGAACGTTACTCAAAGAAGCGCTGATAAAGGAGCACTGACCGAGGAGCGCTGATTGAGAAATTCTAATACAATTAAGAACGAAAACTCTGCTTTGACCATTGTCGTCGTAACAGTAATATGTCATTATAGAAGAAAATATAAATCCATTCTCGATGTGTCAAGAGTTTTCCACAATACCTGCGGATACAAAACATAATATTCAACGGATAGAATACAAAATGCACAATCTAAAGCCAGTTTGTTTTTCTTCACAATTTCACTTCGGCGCATATTATAATCACTTGTGCAGATGTATGAAAATTTTCATTGAACATCCACCACCCAAAGCACACACGACTAGGACTGTAAAAAATTCGCCGAAAAAGACACAATGGACACCGGAGAGGGTGCACATCGGCAAAAAGGAGCAAATCGACAAGTATCGGTCTTTTGTGCTTCGGTTCTGCACTCTGCGTGCATTATGTATTATTTGCAGAGTTGGATGATTGGTTTTTGCGCCTCTTGCAATCTGCTCGGCTGCATTCGTATGATTTCAGAGAAAAGATCATTGAATTCCTATAATCCTCGAGAATTGGACTTTTGTCTGCTGCGATCCTTTTGTTTTTACCGAAAGCCATATTCGGTTGAGAGTCCTCGATTGATTTTCTTGGATTTGAATAGCGAAAGCGTTCACAGTTTATATTGGATGAAACTAAAAACTTTTTGTAGCGAGAGAAAATTAATAATTCAGTAAATTCATTTTTTTCCCTCGGGATGAAGAGATACGTTTCCGATTCGAAATATGCAAACGAAGCATGATATACGATGTGGTTATGCTCGAATGTGTATTTTATTGCTAAGTGCACTGACCATTTCCCAAGTAACATGTGAAGGAGGGATGGTGGGTGTTGACGCAGCCACTTTACCCTCGGGGGATGCACGCCGGCGTATGTTTGCATTCCGAATGTATTATTAATTTTCAGTCGTGAAAATTCAATTGAGATATATATCTGAGCTCTTGGTAAACTCGCGAAAAACAAATCTATCATATACCAATACATTTTCCAACTTATCGTTAAATTTTATTTCAAATATTCGAAGATACGATCGAGCTATAACATCGATTAAGAAAAACGTCATGTAATTCTCACCAAGATACGACAGAACTCTATCCCAACATCACAAGGATTTTCACGACACTGCATACACAAACGATCTATATCACTATATTATCAACTGTGCAAATTATTTAAATTGCGTAATCTACTTACACATAGTACGATATCATTTGAAAAAAGAAAGAAGCAAATTGGTTTTGTGCAATTTTCTCTCTAAATCCAATGCAATCTGTCGGAGCGTAACGAAAAGCGACGCTCACACAGATTTCGCGTCTGTACCAATTATTCCTCTTGAGTTATGTATTCAATGGGATGGAGACAAAAAAAGACTGAGAATGGTAATGGATAATGGATACTGTTCGGATTTGCTTGCAATATAGCCTTTCGTGCACCGGAATTGATTAAGGTAAATACGTTCGACGGCCGCTTTTTAAAAACACTCGATTTTCATCTTTTAAGCTCTCGAATGAATTTCTGGTACTGTTTGATTTTTACGTATGCAAGCGATATGAATCACTAGAAAAATTGTACACTTTTCATTTTCAAATAAATTATTTTTATTATGTTTTCATAATAAAACTTAATGATTACATTCAAAGTAATGAAATTCGGTTCAACTCAATTTATTATCTTTTAAACTGTCAATAATAAACTTGAAGAAATAGTGAAACTTTCAGTTATATATAAAACGGTTTATCGTTAATACTTTACTGAATAAAAAATATATAAATGTTTTGTCGAAATGTATTCTTTTGTTTCGTTTGAAATGATTCGTTCTGTGAAATGTTTTCTCGAGTCTCGACTACATTCGTTGGTACATACAAGCATCACATAAAATTATTAATTAGAACTATGTTTTACAGAATAATATATAGTAATGAGAAATGCAAAATTTGCAAATTTCAGCCAAAGTACAGCATTAAATCATTGAAAACTTTTCAGGAAACAAATTGCATTATTTCGAACGTCTGCGAACTCCCCACGAAGTAAAGGCGTTGTTCAGCAGCTCTCGTAATGGCCGACTTTTAATTGATCCTCGAGGGTTAGTTTTACAAAGATAAAACCGAGTTATCTTTTATGGCCGTTTATTTGTACTTTCCTTGTACATCTATAAGCGGCGGAATTCCCTTCGTTCGTCGACAAACTTTGCGAATGTTTTTCGAGAGAGGTCGTAATCGCGAACGGCAATTTTCTTGTACGCTCGCTGTGTTAAACGCCCCACATAATTATATTCGTAATAGTCTTGAATGTATTAAAGTTCTTTTAAAATTGCGTAATCAAGCGCTATTAAGCCACCTGAATGTAATATTCAGAATTTTCTTACGCAAGTTCGATTCGGAACAATGCGCGTAGATTAGTTCGTATTGAATTATATTTGAGTTTTCGATATTGAGAATTGACGTTTGTGATTCTGTGAAATCAAAATTTTGATTGGGTTATATAATCTGATTGTTATGTTTAAGACTTGCCACTAATAGAATTAGTTTCATTGTATTACCGAGAAACCGTAGCGGAATTGCTTTAAGGGTGTCAACTCTTAATCAAGAAAGTTAGTACAAAGGATATAATGAAACTGACTAAACTAGAATAATTCGATAATTCTGAAATAAATTAATAATATTTTATCAATTTCAAATAGAATTTTCATGATATTTTTTTAGCTTATTGATTTGATTAAAATTTTCAATCATCTATTTTAAATTATCTCAGGTAAACAAAGCATTAAAATTTCATATTATTTTTGCTATGCACATATTTTATCAAAAATGAATCTGAGATTAACCTGTGGTAAGAGAGTTTAATAGCCAATTAGGGGAAAACAGTTAGAACCGCTTCAAGTCTACTTACAACGATACAACTCCGTTCTTTACAGCGCTATTTAAAGTTATCGCATTTCGCGATACTTATTAAACTTTTCAAAACCGAAATTAAAGAAAATTCCCGAATAAAATAATTACTACAGTTCGAATTTGAAACATTAATAAACCAATATTTTTTTATTGCCACAATTCCGCGAAAATTTATTACGACCAAATTGACACTTTTCCAAGTAAAACAACAATTAAAACCAACACCGCCATAAAAGCATTAAAACCAACCGAGATCGGCGTTTAAGTTTCAAAATTAATTTCATACATTTAAACTTCTGTTCGTCTCTCCGACTGAATACTTGCGAAAGGGAGTTTGCGTTCGTAGAATTCAAAACAAAAAAGTTTTATTTATTCAAGCGTGAAAAACAAACGATTTTTATCAAAGTTCAGCATCTTCACGAAACGTTACTTTTGCGCGCGTATTTTTCTTTCTTTTTTACATTTGTGCCGCGCCGGTGAAGAAAAAATCGGATTGTTTGACTTGAGAGTTATTTTTTTGAATTAATGCGAAGAAAGGGGGTCGGGCAAAAATCTCGAAAAAACAGCAATCCATCATTCGAGATGACAAGAGGAACATTTCGAGGTTGATAATTCTATACTTAAGTTTTCCTTACTTCGGTATCAAAATTTTGTATCTTTGAGTACAAACGGGGATACTTTCATTTTTATTTGCCTCTACTTTGGTAAACATATGTTATTTTTTAGTTAGAAGTAATTAATTCCTAGATCAACCTTATATTAATCATAAATGACACAACTCATATAATGGAAAAGTCAATCACTTCATTGAGTATAAGCTCCGGTCACCGATAGATGCCATCCAAATCGTTCATAAATGATCCGAGCGACACAGACAAGTTGAAATTTCGTTTTTTTCATGATGAAAATTAATTTCAACGACTTTGTATTTTCCGAATACTTGAACATTGTATGACAAAGCCTCAGAGACACCGGAAGTGTTAATTCCGAAAAGCACCCCTACGCAGCTTTGACTCCACAAAGCTTTGAGGGAAACACCTTTACATCATAAAGTGTTCTCGGCATTATTATCCCGTGTAAGCGGTTAACGTCTCGACTCAGCTCGGTTCGAATCCCAAAGGAGCGATTAAAGCAAAGCGTGTAAACGTAATAGAGCAAGTAGCTAACAGTTCGCACGTACCGAAAAAATTGCCAATTCGAACCCGGAGACAAATAAAGACTTCAGATTGCACAGTGAAAAATGTCTAGTCGGAAAGACAAATCTAGTCGAATTTATCGATCTTATTGAAAAATGTTACAAAGGTGCGAAAATAAGAATGGGCTGCTTATCCCCGTCGTACATTTGTTTTGACAAATCCCCAGATACCGAGGTGAGGGATTCGGGGTCATTTTCAAAGGCGATGATGGCCATGTATCGTGCTTGGGATATATGTGCGGGTAAAGCCTTAAATCATGTCTGCTAAAAGAAGATAATACTCGACCGTAAAAAATATATTATATATAGGTAGGAAAAAAAAGGAAAACTAGATCCTGTCTGGCGCTAATCGAAGCTATTTTGAATGATAAAAGATATATATTTTCAGGGGTGCGAAAATATATTCGGGGGACAGTTTATATTTGTTATATTCGATTGCTCTTGTGCGAATCGCCTTCTTGGGAGGCCATTACTGGCACCTGTGGGACAAGAGAGAAAGGACAGCGTCCATTTTATGTGAATTTTTATGCGCGAATGTGAATTTTTATAATGCTATTGCGTCATATATATTTTAAGCATGATAGATGTTCAATAATGGATGCGATGATGACAATAATCCGCCATAAGAAAAATTTGCTGAGTTGACGTATCCTTAACGCCTCAAGTTTGATGTTTCGCGCTTCACTGGCTTTTTTCATAAATTTCGCATCCACCCTCTTATTGTATTTTTTTTTTCGTTTTAATCGTGTATGAGACATATGAAAGGTTATAAGAGCGCAATTCGAGGTCAAAATGAGGGATTAAGATTTTAAGGATTTCGGAGAATAAATATTTTCCGTGCGGATAAGTAGATGGTAATTTGAAAAGCAATATCCTTCGGCAGGATGTAAAGAAGCTGACAAATGGGTGTAGGGAGAAGCTTTAAAGGTAAGCATCTATGGTGGTGGTAAAAAAGCTGTGGGGGCTGCTAACCGAGGTGGCGAGGCGTGGATAAAAATAAGCTTCAGACAACTGCATCGTTCAAAATTATAACTTTGTCTAATTGTATTAAATTACGAATACATTTTAAAAATCTTATTCAGAATGTATTATAGGTATATAAATATTAAGAAAATTTAACTCAATATTATGTTAAAATAATTTTAATTGAGCTTTAAATCAGCCTAATGATAGTGCAGCAGTGAAAAGCATTTGTGCATGATGCATTAAGATCTCATGATGTTGATTTCGAGCCCCATCGAATCCTGAAAAGAGTAACATGTCATTCATGTTGAAAAATGAAATTGAATAGTAAAGACAGTGAAATTCAAGTTCGACGCACAGGTCGAAGGAAGAGCCCGGAAATCGCAAAGAAACCAAAATCCGCCAGAAAAGGGAGAGCAAGAGAGAAAAAGACACTTCGGTCAACCTATCAGGGTTCAGAAGAAAAGAATCGTTCAATTTACGACCCGAAATAATTTATACTGCCCCGTCTCTCGGTGCCTTTTGTGTTCGATCCCCGCGCATTGTTATCTTCCCCGCGAAAAATTAAGACGGTCCCGGCATAAAATGCGTTTCCCCTTCAAAACGAGGCACACGCACGCGTTTAACGCCGCGACAGACAAACGCAGAAACCTTCTTCTAGACGGGGAAGAATCGTTCATTCGTGGCAAAAACAATATCATAATTAGCCTCACTTAGCCGTCTTCGACGAAAATGGCTTCTGAAATATAAAAGTGAATTCCACAATGGACTCTTTTCAAAAACCCCGGGGAAAATGCGGTAATTTCGCTCGGTTGAACCGGAGAAGAGAATGTGCGTTTAACGGAGCGTGAAGGATGATTATCTTTATAATATTATATTGTACGGAACGAATGGTAAATGAATTTTGGACCGTGGTCAGTGTGTGATAATATAAATTATTTTCCAAGTATAAAATATATCTATATTTCACCTATGGGGATGCAGTTTTGTTTTAATTTAAATTTTTCTTCTTGCGAAGGTAGAGCTCCGAAAAACATTATCAAGATTTATCGCCTGCATCAGAAACCACTTATCCCGTAACTTATCCTCTCATATATTCCCTTCTATAACTTAGGCTCGCCATTTAATGTAATTTAAGGCAAGAAACGTGAACGTTTTTTAGGAACCGAATAGAAATTGTGCGTTAAAATTGCGTGCAATAAAGAAGCGATACAAATACAAATACAAAATTGAGCGTATATAAATATTTATTTGGTTCTTTCAATTTTTTTTTCATCATAGACTGAATATATTAAACTTGGATCGTTTCATCTTTGAACCATGATCTCACCCCCTAATGCCATTATAAATGTGCTTAAAAATCGCACCTAATTCAAAAAGCACAAAGCCTCATCTCGATGCGCCATTAAACAAAGGGCGCGGCAATCTCATGCATCTAATGCACTTTGAAATAATGCAATAAATTATTTCAATAAAATAATATGCGGAAAAACAATGTTGTGAAAAATCTTTCACTTTTTAATATTGAATTTTCCCCTCGCATGTAGATTTATTCAAGCATGCAAACACGCGTTACGAATATCGCACATACTCGTTTTATATTAAAATAATTTATACACTCGGCGGGATAATGAAAGTCCATCCCGGGAAGAATCGGGAATCTGCGGGAAAATAAACATCGGCGAAAATTTGCTTAGGCCAGGGAAAACGTATAGGAAAAGGGTATTACAATGGAGTGAATAGAATAAACATCGTTGGGCATTTTATGAAAGATGGGGGATTCCGGTATCAAATAGGGATACTCGCAAGGCGGTCAGCTTTATCGGATGGACTTAGCTGACCAGTAGCGTACAATTATTTTTATTCAAATTAAGTTATTTTGATGAACATTGGAAATTACATATCGATTTGATACCTCAACTAGCAAAGAAGCTTACAAATAGCGCATTAAAACATACTAGATTGAGTTGCTCGAACAGAATGGTGGATGAATAAGGACGCTCCTATCTATAAAACATTTCATATAAATATTAAAAAATATTTTTTTTAAAACATGTATCCATTTTATTTCAAAGACTCTGTTCTATTAATTACGTTTGGTGATGTGTCTATAGAAAGAAATTTTTGGATTACGCATGTGAGAATCACGAGTGGACACTGTCTTTGAATATTAATTGAAGCGTGTTTTATGTGGGTGCTCGTTTGTAAAGTACATAGAAAATATATTTTGCTCTTTCTGCTATTTCTATTTACCTGATAAATTTACGACTGGTCGTTAGTCATTTTGTACGACTAGAATATTTTTCGTAGGATAAGGGTTGAGATTCTTCCCCTTTTTCTCGCGTCAGTTTTTTTTCACATACCATTTTGTATATAAAAATTCAATCGTCAACGAGTGAACTGAGTTTGCCATTAGTTAATTTAAATAGTTTCCGACACGTTCGTTGTTTTCCACCTCTTTTCATTTTCAGGATTCCGATTGTTGAGTGGAACTAATTTGATTTCCTGTCCCCCATAACACCCTCGTCGATCCCTTCTGTTCTTTATTACATTCTTCTGATTTTTGAATTTCCTTTTGTGCACAAATCAAAAATTATTCTTTTACAGCCTTCAAGTTAGTGTCTGCACCCGATGTTATCCGGGCTGATTAAAGGGAATGTCATTACACGATATATAATTTATATTTTCATATTTAAATACATGAAAATATGAAAAAAATATCAATGATATACTCCTTTTTATTTTGAGAAAGTGAATTCTGAAGCAGATATTGTATTAACAATATAAGGAACATGTGTTATATTCAAATGCATGATTTTTAGTAAAGCATCAAATAATTGAATCGGAATCAAGTTTTATGACTTTTTTATCATTGATTGGGAAAATTATAAAAGTGAGGCTTTTCACACATCAAGTGGCGAATACTTCTGACTTGAAGAAGCCCCAACCCTCAGTTTCGAGAAGAAAACTCAGACGCATCTTACTTACGTACGTTAGTTAAACAGTGCGAGGGCATCCTTAAAATATTCTCGATCTCGGTCCAACGAAAGCTGATGTCAGCTACTTGATTAAGTTCTTACGGCTTCTTTCGAAGGGAAAAATATTCCTTTTATTTATAAGATGGTGGCAGCGAGGGGATCAACCTCCCCACCCGTCTCCAATATTCAAACACCCTAAACAAATAAGGGAGGTTCGCTAGGTGGTCTAAGCGCGCTTTAATATTCATTAGTCGACGTTTCGGATGAAAATGAAAAAAAACTCAATCAGCGAAAGCGGCGCAGATGTTTCGAAACAATGCCGGATTCAATTATATCGATTCTTGCACTTTTCCTCTGATGAATCAAAGGATCGCAAGGAAAACAGCGATTTAACACTTTTGACGTACCTACCCGTATGAACGAGCTGGGGTTGGTTTTTAAAGACGCGTCTTCCGATATCGAGGATTATTGTGTCAGCGATTCTGCGGGAGAGAACACGTCTATTTTTTTTTTTGCTCCATCCTTCGGGTGTTTCGAATAAAAAAAAGGGAATCGAGCCGGCGTCAAAAGATAAGGAGAGGCGGGAAATTAGAGTAAATCCTCAATGGTGTGTGATTACCGAGTGCTGAGTCGCGGTAGGATTGTAATTTCCCCCTAGTCGATTATGCTGATCGCTTCCTTTGTTCCATTTCCATTTAATATCGGATGCGAAGTTTCTACTTTTGGAAAGAATTCTATTTTTGCACCCCACGCACCGTGTGCCGTTTTAATGAGCAAAATAAATACTCGCAGTAGAGACGTATAATCGTCAGATAACGCGAAACGTTCATTAAAACTTTTTAAAAGCCCTTTACGCTACGTTTAATTCCGTCGAATGTTTTATCCGCGGGTGTATAATTGGGTCGAGAACGTGACGCGTTTATCATTTAACAGTATCGATTGACTTCGAGTCCTTACGAATGGGGGAGTTCAACAATGGATATGGGAGACCATCAATTCATTGTGTCCGGACAACATAAAACGCAACAAAAGAGTCGGCGAGCAAAAAATGGGCGACAATAGTGAACCGATAACGTGTCGTTCTTTATACAGCCATCGAGAAGTATTTTTTTGGATTGATAAAATTTTAAATCAAAATCGATTTGATTATTTTTCAATGGCAGTACAGTCCGGATTGGATCTTAACCTTTGCTTTGTAACCGTGGGTTTTTCCGTTTGAGATGGTTAATATATATTGCAAATCTTCAATAATGATTAGTTGATTTCTTTTATAAACGAAATTGTTCACTGGAAAACTGTCAAATGTTCTAAATGTAAGTAAATGTAGTTTTCTGTTTTGCGTATGACACTTGCAGATTCACCTAGCGTTTTTAGTATTCAACTAGACCGAACCAAGAATTTGATATACGCTTCGCTAATCTGCACTAGAAACTCAATACACGATACCCATAAACCTGGGGATGGAGAGATCCCCTTTCTAATGTCTTAAAAGCTCATTTACATGTTGTCATTGCAATTACCACTGCCTTTTTTGCTCTAGCAATTTTTTTTATATTTGCAGAAAAAGGGCTTAATAAACGCGCCAAAACGAAAGAAACAACGGCACCGCGAGTAGCAGTAGCAGCATGTAAATGACCTCATAACTTTTTTTTTAATTTACATGTGTTTTTTTTATTTTATTTTTCTAAATATTAATAGATAATACGAGCAAGAATTTAGTCACAGACCTGTATAGAGGTAAGCCACGTACGGTGTCATGAGGTTTCCCGCGTCAGTCTAACGTCCACCCGCGGGCAGTTAAGTGGGAGAAATGTCTAGCTGACGCTGCAGTAACGACTCGTATCTAGATAGCCATTCCTGACGAATGTCCCCCGAAATCACCAGACTAGCTCTACACCAACCCCAAACCTCGATTTCGACCCCAAAGGAGGCTGCGGCTCTTCGACACCCCCCCAACCTCAACCCAATCGGACGAAAATATTTGAAAAATGGCCATCCGCCGGTAATTAAATAGCCCGCGGATATTCGAAAGTTCGGAAAAAATCCCGGGAAAATTGATAGATCGAAAAAGGAAAATGTTTTTCCAAGGGTGGAATGTTTGATTGCGACGTCGGGATTGACCATCACGTTCAGGTGTTTCGACGAAGGCAAAGTGCTTTAATTCTCGTTGACCGTGTGCCGTATTGTACGAAAAGGAAATATTAATTTGAATCATTAGTCAAAGTCGCTTGCAGCCGGTTTGAAGTAGACATAAGTCAAGTGTACTTTTTAAACTTTCTGATTCAGTCGGACGTTTCTTTTATTTCTTTCTGTTTAAACTGCAGAAAAAAAGAATTGTATTTAAAAAAATAATTAATTTTTACAATTAATTCAATTATACCAGAGATAATGGGCTTCTTTTGTATTGTGTATGCTATGATTTCATTTTGAATCTAGATGTTTAAATATATTTTAAAATAAATATATTTTTAATATGAATCGGAGTTAGAGTGCCTCGCTGTCTATTTTGAGTTATGTCCGAGCAACTTTGATTTTTCGCATAGCTTTCCGCTAACTGGCTTGTAATCTGTTAATTAAAACCATTTGTCTTTCACCCAAAACACATTTAGGGAAACGACACCCTGTTCCTCACACCCATCCTTTGCCATTTTTGTACCCTGCGGTGAAAGAATTTTTGTGCTTCGTTAAAAATTTTCAACTCGTTAAAAAAATGACACACGTCGACACACGTGCTCATACATTGTTTTCGGTGCCCATATCATTTTACCCTGTCAAACCTTTTTAATTATTACAAAAAAAAAGTGAAATTCAATATTTTCGCATTGTGCGTTTCGAGTATAATATTGACGATTATATGTTCATACAATGAAAAATATTCGCTCGAGAGAGCACAGACGCTATTTTTCCTTATTGTTTACTCAATTAAAGCCTGCGAATAAGATTCTGTGTTATCGTTGGGTCCTCTGAGTATTGCCTTGCCACGGCCGTGTGTACACATCCTTCAAATTAACAGACAAAGCCGTGGAAATATTGAACAATGAGACGTCTGGGGGAAAATTTGCTTTTCTTTCTGAGTCTCTGGCCTCGCCAGATACCATTCATGCAATATTTCTTTGAATGCCTAGAACTTATTTTGCATCCGAACCCAGTGAAGCTTGTGAAGAATCCAAATTAGTCCCAGACGCATTAAAATGTTGCCATTGTACGTATGGTTTTCTAACTGAAATATTCATCTATTTGATTTATAGATGAATTAAAACACTCGATACGAGTTCGTTTCTTAATGTAAATACGCATAAAGAGTTACTTTGAATTCGAGTCTGCATAATCCGGATAGAGTGCACACTGATCTGTAAAATCAAATAGACATTAAACGAAGATTCAGTGCTGCCGACCGTCTAGACGTCTTAAGATGAAAAACGTGGAAAGATTTCTCATAACCTCGTAAATATGAATTTGTTATTTTAATGTTATCGATAGCGGTACAATGGGGTGCGATTGTGTGAACTGCGCAAAAAAAGTACGAGCAAAAAGGATATAGAGAGCGTGGATGAAACGATGGCTGCATTTTTGCAAAATTAAAATCCTTTCGAAAGGGGCGAACTTTCCGGACAATCCGCAGAAAGAAGACAAATATGCGGAAATTAATCAGAATGTCACTTGGGCCCATGTCACAAAAGTTTTCCAAAAAGTTTCCGAATTGAACCCCTTCGAAATGGGAGAAATTTACATTGAATAATTGAACCCAGTCCCAGTTTTGTTGTCTTAAAAACTGATTAACCGTAAATAGCTTTTATTCCGACAGCGCATTTTCTTTTATTTTTAAAGCACAATGCGTTCCGTTCACGTGTCTTTGGCAATTTTCAAGCTCCCCTTCGACGAATCCCTATTGATTACCTTTCGACTCGCATAAAATACGCAAGACGCCCACACGAAAAGATTTTCTATCCAATAAATACGTTTCTCTACATATTTAATACACGTCAGATTCAAACGTGCATTCGCAGGTCCGATAACGAAATTAATTTCAATTAATAGCCGAGGTGGGGTCGGTTTAATCTACGGCCGTTACAAACAACGCCAACGTAAATGGGTCGTTTAATCTCTACGTACTTTGCCATCCAAAGGGGATCCCCTTCGGAAACCTGAAGACATCCATCAAACCAAAGGACACGGATTGCCCGAGACATATTCATATGGACACAGATTGGGAGGAGTTGATGCGGGATCCATATATAGATCGCCTATATGCAATGCAATGCACAAAAGTAATGCAACCCTCTTGTATTGTAAAATGAGTCGCTTATTTGTTCTGATGTATAAATTTTGATAGTTTATTTTGAAAAATATTATGAATTGGGACAAAAAAAAACATGTATAAAAGCTGTCCCAATCTGTGAACAAAGGAAGATTTTGGTTTTATATGCTCTCAATAATACGGGAAAAAGGCAATAATTACTTTCTAATCAAAAATCATTGGAGAGTTTAGCTGGTGATGAAGTGGTATAGTTTGTGTTAATACTATGTAGTCTTGTGAAAATACTCTACACTAGTAGATTGGCAAGAGTGGATTTTCTTAACTTAAAATTATCAACTAGAAAAAATAAATAAGATTCATGAAAAAAATGACAAATGAAAAACATATATCTATGGAGCGTATAAAATGATTCATTTTTATGAAAAACTTGAGTATACAGAGAATGTCAATAATGTAAAAAAATCATCATGCAATAAGTATCAAATGATATACATTTTAAACCAATTCATTCATCATAATTTTATAATACCTACAAAAGTTCATTTACAGCCGTCAAAGCACAATCTGTCCAACTTACACGTGTTGCGGTTGCATCCACCGAAATCGCAACTCCTTGAGAAACAATTACAGCCAAATATTAATTATAATTATCGTTACAGATGCCGCTGCAGGATCTGTAGCAAAACACAATGTGGGAACGGTCCGAGGCATACCCGAGGGACTGAGAGGGTGGAAAACCCTCCCTTGTGCCCAAAGATAGCCCCCTTTTGTGGGGGGCAATCTATGAGGGAGAATCCGCATGATTACGGACAGGGTGAGGGTGTATCATCCCACCAGACAGAACAATAATCTTCGATAAAACCCGCACATTTGCATAAACACTCGCCCAAGCTTTGGGACAAGTGCGCACTCGAATGCCAGCCCGCATTTCGCTCGACTTTCACAGTTTATTGAATTATTCCCATTTGACGATGAAACAAGCCAAGGGATTCAAGTTGCATGGTAGCGATTTCAAGATTTGAGAAAAACTCGTTCAAAGTTGATCAGGTACCTATACGACAAGTGATTTGATGAGGAAAGTACGTACTAGTATGTCCACCTATTTTGATGCACCTGTTGAAATATTGTATAAATATAGACATAAAACATTTTTGAAGACATGAAACTCAACTCTCGAAAGCATTTAAGAAAAATCAAGTCAAAATCAGTAACTTTGTATGGATTTACATATATGTTGACGACTTCGACTGCTTACAAATTCGAATAACTTGTTATCACAAATTTCAAATCGTTTATATTCTATCACCACCAAACACATCAATATTTATAAAGAAGCAATGCCATGTCACTTGATCCCCTTGGTATGTTTCATCGTCATTTGTTTTCGCTACCGAAACCGGACAAAAAGGAAAAGTCGTGAAAATGGAAAGACAACAGCGCGGACACTCGGAGCGGTCTTCGCACACGTATATGCAAAGTAAACATTTTCCTTCCGCGGGGAAAATAGCGCAAAAGAAAATTTTTCCGAATTGAATAAATAGCAAGCCAGACGTATAGGTGCTTTCGGAAAACGGACGCGCCAAATCGTCCAATGCAATTAGTGGACCAAGAAGGGGAATGTTTGTCTTACCGCCCCTGCTCTACGGTAGTCGAACTGTCGTCATGGTGTCGGACTGAAATAATAAAGCTCGTCGGTGGATTAAAATAACAAGAGGCCGGTACATGGGTTCTTTACATACGTATGTATTAAAACGTTAAAACGTATACCCGATAACGACGTGACAAAAGAACCGACGTATCCCGTGGGTTCGAGCGAACAAAACGCATCGTATTATGTTTTAAACGGAAAAGCGAATTTTCGTTAGTGAAACTTCGTCCCGTGTGTCCTGGAAAATTTTCAGCTTTTTCAGAGCTAGACTTTGCGTTCGAATTTAATTTTTGATGAATAGTGCTCGGGACGTAGAAACGTGTCTGAAATTTCATCCCTCATAGTTTCCATTTATATTGCTTCATCAAATGCGAATTATTTCGTCTGCGTATTTTTTTTTTTTAGATAATTCAAGTGCGACTCGCATTTTTCACCGCACTAGAATATTTGCATTTGTTTCCAGACAGATAATGCGTTTGTTCTGGCAAAAGGGGAGACTTGGCGTGTAAACAAAACAAGTTTTAAATTGAACACCGCTGCCCCTCAGACCTGTAACGATCGTGTTTGTCTTTACGTCAACTTTTGCTTCTTTTGACGTTTTTGTCGAGTTTGAGTTTGCAACAAAAAAGTCTCGTAAAAGCAAGACATAAAGTATCAATGTACACACATTGATTCCTATCGACCTGATACTGAGGAAACTCGGGAAAACCAATAAAATAAATTACCGCTTTTATCGGTGCAATTTTTGTTTGTCGCGTATATTTTGAAAAAAATAATAAAACTATGCTTTTCAATGAAATATAAAAATAAATTCGAAATGAAATGGATGCTGTCTTATTCGGATGCTGTTTTTCCGGTTAAAATACCGGATAGCGATGCCAAAACACGCGAATCGGAATCGGAAACTTTCTCATTATACACAAGCGAAAGTTTTCAGTTTTATGCTGTTATTTTCTTGTTTTTGTGCGGTGGATTGTGCAAATACCCTAAACTACAACAGCTGAAACCATTACGGTGGGGTTGAAACATCTACCTGTTCCGGTGACGTATGAGTTTTTCCATATCGGGCTCCTATCCTCTTCTACTTTATGGTTCTGTTTACGTTAATCAATACATCGACGATATTTCTGTTTGACTTTTTGCTCAGCAGAAAAGCACTTTCATCATAAAATATTATGCATATTGACTTTCACAACAAAACAGTCTAATTAATTTAAATAGATTTACACAGAGTATCACTTATTTCTCTAATTATGAAACGTTTTATACATGTTAATACCAGTTTATAATCAGTTTAAGTGCTTAAATCAAAGGGGTTCGCCATCTAAAGACGATAATGCTCCGGATTTAAATGTCCGCATATAAATGATTAAATTGGCTCTTCTGTGGAAATGTATCTCTCGATAATGAACGCATTTAAATGCACACAAGACGGTTCGCTTTTAATAATATTTTTCAGAACCCTTTTGCAAATTCGAGTTTTTCTTTCGAGAAAAAATAAAGGTATATTGTCAAGTGAATACACCCCGGGGAGGGAAAAATATCTTTCCCCTAGCAAACGGGTAAGTACCCTGTAGTGTCCTAATACGTGATCAGAACTTAAATTTTCTTAGATTTTTTCGCAGATCGTAATTCTGCCAGTGAAGGCGACGATAACACATATAAATGCAAATATCTATCCTTTTTCGAAATAGAATTGAAAAAAAAGCACTTAAATATTATATTTTTATGTATGCACTTAAATTCGAGTTCATCACATTTTAAACATCCGGAAAACAATTGCTAGTAGAAATTTTGAATTTTTAATATTTTAATTATTTTTTCGCGTGTTTCATAAAAATATTTGAACTCATTAATGAGGATAGTCTTTAGTTGATGTTTTTTTCAAACACAATGTATTATTATTTAATTTTGATCTGCCACTGCTTACTGGTTGGAAAAATGCGCTCCTATTTAGAACGACATCAAATTTGTCGGGATTCGTTCTTGATTCCTTTTTACGGCGAGAAAAACATTCACCGGAAGGGATTCATTTTGCGGGGATAAAGTGGGCGGAAAATATAAAATCATGGGGAAATGTACAATAAAGATTTCTTTAAGACGCCAAAAATCATAAAAACCCCTTTGCGTATACATTAAAAAAAACGATATTTATTCAAATTCGACGCACCTGTATAAAATTCAATATATCATCGTGATACGCATAAAAACTCATCCAATCATTCAAATTTAAATATAATTTTATAGCTCTCACCGCATAAATATGAACATCAAGAAGTCATCTTTTTAAGTGGATCCACCGCTTTTTTAAATTGCATTTATTCATCGAGTTTAGGCATATATCGTCTAAATAAATGGGCTATAAAAAAAGCGAAATTTGCATAGCAGGCGCATGGAGATCTTAAACGAAATCCGTAAAAGGCCAACACGTTTTGAAATTTTCAACTTTCCCACTTGCGAATTACAATGTGAATACTTTTTTTACGCACCGAAAATACTCTTTATATACAGATATTTGAATTTTTTTATCTCGGTTTCGTCATTCGATTGTCGTTTCGTAGCATCGTTTTTCTTTCCAGAGGAATAAAAATAAAGTGAACAAATATTTATATGACGGCGTAGGCATTCGAGCACATTACGGTGGATTTATACGATGGCATTATGAATTTTAAGTTGCTTACGTTTGACTGTTGCGGTGAAGACGAAGAACATAAAAATAATATGAATACGCACCCCCTTTATGCATTATTGTACATTTATTTATGAAGAGAGTCGAAAAAATGTTTTCGTGAAAATTCTTTCATTTCTTTCGTCAAATAAAAAATATTTCCCAATCATTTACTTTTCATAATTGCTCAAGTTTGAGAAATGGAACGATTGTGAAGTTTTAAAGTTTCGAGTTAATTCATGGAAAATCTTGAAAATATTCTGAAAATACTTTATTGCTTATATTTCAGGTGCGTTTTATAGACGCGTATCCAGATCGACATATAAAATCGCTTTCGTAAATAAGGCGCAAGTGTTCGCGAACATTCAGCTCAGTCAATCGGCAATAAAAGGAAAACTTTTCACGGCGCAAAGAGGCTTTTCTTCATGTTTATGTTATAGAAATGCGTTTTCATGGATTTCTAATGTTTCTTTTACCAAAACAAACTACGCATATGAATCATGTACGAAATAAACGCACCTACATTACATAAAAAAATATAAAAAAATACATATCCACATTACATCAATATCAATATAAATCGAAAATCTGAATCTTATACAAAGGACACGCATTCGTCCCTATCTGCGAAGGGCTAATATTGAACTTGGACGCAAACGAACGATTCCTGAATTATGGAAGGTGACAGGTGCAATGATACGGAACCTTTCGCCCGATTTGAATATGCACATACACACAGTTCCCTTTTCGCAATCCTATGCAATATTTTATGCGTCAATGCAACTGCTTCCCGTGGGGCACTGAATTATGACGGTCAGTCGATTCCGCCCCACCTGCCCAAAGTGTCAATACAATAAAAATACAGCCAAAGAGAAAAAGCCTTTTCAAATTCTCATATTAAGAAAACGTTTAAAGCACGGGGAAGAAAACTTGAGCCCTTATCGCCACCTGCTGCCGAAATGCAACTCATAATATTCAGCTTATCGCCCGCAAAATATTTCTGAAGTGTTTGCGCTGCAGATAGACATCTACATGCAGAATTGCTTAGAAGCGAAAAATGAGTCGTTCAGAGCTAAACATGATTAACTTTACTTTTAGAAATCTTTCCTTTACATATTTACATACCTCAGACTTCATTTTATTCTACAATTCTATAGTCAAATGTGAACTGACCGAACATGGAATAACGAAGAGAATTAATAAAATTTTGAAGAAAGCATCGTGCAAGTTTTATCGTTTTTTTTCGACTTATCGTTTAATGGAGTTAGTCACTTTTAGGTCTGATCAGCTGAAATGTTTGTTCGGACTTTTATGCGTTTCGCTTATCCGTGGATGAGCATTGGGTTAGAATTGACCCGCAGTCATAAAGCGCGGTCGGCAAAAATGCAGATGGCAATTTAGATAATTGCGAGGGACCGAATAAAGTCGTTTTCTTTCTACGTGGATATATGTATATATGTATATAGAATGCAAATGTGTTATATGTGTATCGGTTTCGGTTTGATTGGATGATTTTTCGCTATTTTATCGGTCGATTCGGTTTTATGTGTCTGCGTTATATCGGATAACTAGTACAACGTACGAGGTGGGGCCGAGCTTCTGTAGATATTCAAGGTATCATAACTCAGATGTAAAGGCGTGTTCAACGGTCTGCTAAGTCCAGATATACTTCTGTAATGGGGTACGAGAACTATTGCATGGACGCAGGATGACCAAAAAATACACGAAAAATATTATTTTTACATTCTAAAAATATTTTTAGAATAAAGGCATAAATTGAACTTTTGAAATCATTAGTCTTCGACATTCAATTATCTTTTAAAAAGTAATAAAATCATGCAATAGTGAATTATACAGCGTTTTCATTATGTGAAGGCATGGGAATCGTTGAAAATTGAGTTGTCACAATAATGTAGCATTTCAATGCATTCATAGATTACTGATACTCATTTTACATTTATCAATATTTATCATCCCGTTGAAAATATTAACATACACCAGGTTAGAACAATGATGATAGACTTATTCACTATACGCGAATATCCTTCGCATATTTTATGCAAACTTCTTAACAGCGTAAAACAATTGTAACCCACGCGTCGCATTCAACTCAAAAATGAGACAGACAAATCCGCGCTTTTATTATATTAGAAATATTTCATAAAAATGAATCGATCGATTAAAAATAAATTTAAAAAAATCATTTTCATAAAAAAATACAAATCGTTGCGAAATTCGCACCGTGTAAGCCACAGCATTTATCTTCGGCTGACAACTGATTTCGGTCAGTACTTATCTCATACGAATGGTCCGTCCGCACGCAGGGGGTTTGCGGGTTGGGTTGGGATTATCTTCAACCCCCTACAGCACCCTTAGCATTCGCCATTCTCAACACTCGGATCACCGATGGGTATATACCTACATGCAATGAAAGAGGGTTGGGTGCTACCTTTCACTTTGCCATTTTCCATACGCAGTCGTAATAAAACATTTTATTTTCTATCGAAGTTGCATTTAAATTTTCTATTGATTTAAGTAATATTTATTGTATTTTTGTGTATTTGGATGGTTTTTGTATAAATTATATGCGGGTCAGCATCCCTTCGTCCGTTTCTAGTAGACAGTTCTATTGGTGACCGACCGCAAACCGTTGCTGAGATAAGCATTTGTGAAAGTCAGCTAGGTTTATATATGGACTGCGAGGGAATAATGAGACAAAAGAAGCTGACATTCACATTGACTAAATGCAGTGATTTATATTATACCTCGATTCTGTTAATTTTCGTCTAGAATGAGTTTTCCTCGTATTCTCAATAATTTATATCAAAGGAAATTCTAGTAAATTATATGTATAATCATGTAATGAAAAAGGTATTATGATACCATACTATTACATATGAAATGTATGGTGGCAATTGTATCGTGGTCATCTCGTTCTTGTAGACAAATCTCTTGATCCCTTGAGACTATTTAGTTCGTTCTAATGTTACACCACTTCAAGCATAGTATGATACGAAAATAATATTGTTTTATATTTTATAAAGTTAATCATATATTTTAAAAATAATATTGAACTTACTACTGTCGAATACTTTCAAATTTAATTGTACTTTAATTCATATTTTCAACTGGCAATTATGAAAAAAAATAATTTGAATGTTGAAATTTCAAAGAACTCTCTCTCTGTCAATTTAAAAAATATTTAATATCAGCAAATATTAGTACAATGTTAAGTTTCATACTGATCACCCTATTCATGAAAATAGTCTTGGTCGCAGTTAGAACTACCTTTACCGATCCTAACAAGCTTTGGGCGGTACAAGGCAGTTAACGACCCCTCTGGACAATGATTATTAAACGGATTAGTCAGTAAAAGCTAAGCGTATTTTAATAAACACACCACACTCGACATCTCAAAAAGCTCACCGGCTTACGCACGACGATAAATTTCAATATCCAAAAGAAAAACACAACCGCCAGACGATTTATTCGCATCGAACTGCGCGTTATTTACGGCGCGAAAAACAAATAAATTTCCACGAACGCAAGAGTCAAACACAGACGAACACTTTTCACAATTAGCCCCCGACTTGCCAATTTTATCGCCTAACTTTCCGCAGGAGGACAATTTCGCGAATTTTCCCCCGGATCTGTCCTGTGTCAAATCTTAATCGAATTAGTCTGAGGAATCAGCCTTCTCGCTCTCTGCAATATTGACAGTATTAAAATTTGCCCGGTCGTGTTTAATACATGTGGAGAGGAGGCTTCTCGCCTTATATACGTATTACGAGAGCTTTTAACCCCACCTACCACCCTAAAAAGGTAACCGTCTAATTGTTTGCTCATCTCTCAATATTGTTTGGGGGCTCCCTAGGGAGTGCTCCCTTTATACGCGCGAAAGATCGTACGCATAACATCGGTCGTATATGTACAGTTTTCCCTCTAAGGAAACTATCTTGATTTCATATGTGAAAGTATTTTGTCGAAACAAGCAAAATTAATTAATGTAATAATAATTTAAAAAACGATTTGAGTTTTCGTCAGAACCGACAAGGTTAGAACCCAAGTATATTGAATCGACGCATTCTTTTTTGGTTTGATCTATTGAGTGAAAATTCAATCTGAATAAAAGAACAGTTGGATTCAATATGAAGATGTTAGACGTTATATTGAATTGTCAAAAAATGTAGACGCAAGGTAAGTAGTAACGTATGCGTAGGCATTTCCATGCAATGTTACCCCAGAGAGTACACAAGTATTCGCTTCCGATGCAAGTTTGCTCGTAGTTCTCTTAAGACGCTGAACCGAACTTTAGTATATGGGGCCCACTCGACTATGCTGAATTCACATACGACAACACCATACACGCCATATGATTTTCTATAGCACAAAGCACGCCGTGCTTACACGCGATGAAAAGTGCTTCACTCGAGTTTGTACAAAGGTATGTTATGTTTGTTCAGCGGTAATGTATGCGAGGTAATTTTCGGTATTGTTCCGAAGGAGGGTGGCCATAACACTCGTACATGCAAATGAACACATTGAATCATTCATTCCGATTTGAAACACGAAGCGGATTTCTCGGAACAGAAACGTCTTCGCTCTTTACTGCCGCTTTAAGTCGAATAAAAAACTTTGGCAACAAAGTGCGCAATCTGCAAGGCACGTCCAACAATAACACTTTAAATGCCATAAAAAAACCGCAGACGACACGTAAAACTTCACGTCCCCTCGTTTCGAGAGTGTCGCGCATTAAAACGGTAATCGGTAATTATCGAACCCACGAAGAAGAGCCAACAATAAAAGAGCACCGGAGGGCATAAGACGCTAAGAAAACTCAACAAACCAAAAACATCCCTGGGGTTGTTCGGCCATTATACGGAAATTATTCCGACACGGAACACATTAATTTGCCATATTAATTTGATCGTAAAATTCAGTACGCGAAGCTCGGGGGGGAGACGGTGTGGATATCTCCATCGAACGTCTACGGTTATCTCCTTTGGGAGACTTCGTTGTTTCTCGGGCTCCATATAAGAGACACATAAACGCTTCGAAGATTTTAGACGAGGGTTAAGGGGATGCGAACTTCTGGTCTCGTCTTAACGCCCGTTATTCCGGCCGTTAACTTTCTGCTTCGCCGATCGCGTTCACCTTAATTGAGAGGTGCGGTGGGCTTTGTCGCGATTCGGTTGCTTAACGAGTTGTTTGTCTTTTAAATTTGTGGCAAATTTCAAAAATTTATAGTCAATTCATCTCTAGAATATGCTCTAAAACTTTGATTTAAGAAAACTCTTCAATTTAAAATAATCGAATAAATTAACCCCTTCGAAAGTTTAACGAATTAAAAAAGCTTTCAAACACCCTTTTAATGACTTGAAAGCATTTTCAGATCACTAAAAAAAATTACAAAAGTAAACTCGACACTTTTTATTCGATTATTTCCATTCGGCAACTGTGAAATATATTTCCACACAGCCACGTACGATAATTTATTTCTTGCGCATTGGCGCGTACGACTTTTCGCACTCGTGCACTTTTCCTCACAATATAATATAGAAAGCGACGTGTCACCTCTATGCGTACTTTAGAGGAGGGCTCCTTTTAAAATCAATTCTTATTTTAAGCGTATTTCTGTTCGCGGAAGTATAAAACAAAAGCAATATTTCCCGAAGTCCCCTTCGAGTCGAATTTTTTTCCCGATAGCGTCTCACCACCCCATGGAGGTGCAAGGAAAACACCGCCCCTAATGCAACCCAATAATAATATTTTATATTCAGAGACAATCGCGGAATAACAATATCGTGCGAGTTATTTTTTCTCAACCCCGATTCTCTTTTAAGAAATATATATCTCGAAGGCGAAGGACCGTGAACGTCCTCGTGTTTATATCAAATTTATCTCGCCGTACATTTTTCCATGACTCGCATATTTCTATCTTCTTACCCCTAAAATTATCGGCGCATTCGATTTTCTGGGATAAAGTTAGGTGGGCTTTGCGAAATTGTAGGAAGAGCGCGCGTACGTTTTTAAATGAAAAAAAGATGACGCGTTGTTTTCGAATTTTTTTTCTGAGGTAAGCTCGTCTCGAATATCCTATTTTCCGATAGATAAATTTTGAGTTGCTGATTCGGTTCTGGGTGGCTGTTTTGATATTCGCAAACTTCGTCGTATATCATGCGGTGAAAAGCTCATAAAATTCCAGCTTCGCACACTTTAAGTCAAAGAAAAAATATGCGACTGTCGCTTACGTTCTTATACGTAAGGCGTAGTTGATTTATTTTGACATTCATTGTGAAAATTATATAATTTTCATTTACAAATATCAATTCCAATAAAATATTTATAAGAGTGGAGCTGGAATTTCTGGGAGTATGTTGTTCCAAAGTTTTTTCTTCACTCAACTGACATCGACAGAATGATTACCAATTTTGTACAATATCTGATGCCCTTCACGTGTTATTAAGTTATCACTACCTAATTTTCTTACAAAATCACTCCTTTCGATATAAATTACTCTTCTACTATCAGCCCCACATTTCTCTACTTATAGACACATAAATTTAAATCAAATATTAACGTTCATCAAATATTCTATCTACGGATAGTTTCTATCTGAGTAATAAAATTAATCATATATGGATTTAAAATTAAGCTACGCCACTGCTGAAAAAATCTGACTGTCTAATAGAGGGAATGAAAAATAAAATATAAGAAAATAAAACCGAGTGCGGTATTCGATGCGCTAGGTGTCAACCCCCCCTCGGCATTTATTATATGAAGAAAAGGCGAAGCGCGCGAGATTTGAATTCCAAATGTTTTTCCCGCGTTCCTTGTTTGGCTTTCGGTCTGTTTGTTTGCCACCTCTAGCCGATCCTGCGCTCCTGGTAGAAAATCAACCGATTCTCACGGCACCCCACCGCAGATGCGAACAAAAAACGCTTCCTCTTGCTTTTTTAACGGTGACTTTTTTTTCACCTATGCTTCTTGCTGCTCGAACGTGGGATTTTAAACAGCTTCAAAATAAAAAATTGTAAGTGAAGATATGTGGAATTTATTTTGGTATTTTGTACCTCGACTATTGAACGCAGTCATAATTGCGCACCGACATTCCAGCGCAATATAAAAAAAAATGAATATGTATTCTTTTACCGTAACTTAAAGTTCTTTTATAGTCACTTTTCAATAAAAACCTTATAACTGTTTGATTTATAACTTATTAACTGATCAAAAATTCTATCTAACGATTAAAATATTGAATTTTAGAATATAAAATTTGGAAATTTATACCTAGAAACATTCGTTGTGCATCTATGGACATAATTAAATGTTAGCAGTTGCAGATGGTTTGGTGCAAATAATGTAAGTCCGACTGGAAGACTCCATTATCTCGTGCTGTTTACTTGACCGGATGGCCACGCTTGCTAAGACAACATTGGACCCTACATAGCCCTTATCCCACGGATTTGCCCCACCCATCGAATCTAACCCCATTCTAGCCGAAGCGACGTGACCGTTTCAACTAGCCCCAACCCCCGGGGGTTTGTTTAGCAAACCATTGATAATGTGTCCGTATCTCTCGATTGACTCATATTATTAACAATGCTTATTCAGTAATTTGGAGCGGGATCCATGCAAATTGAGATGGCGTGTACGTATGCTAATTTTTAATCCGATCGATAATTTTTAGATGGATATGTAGTACTTATTCGAACCCCTTGGGTGCTTCAGAAGTTTCAATATCTCTCACTGGTCACTTCCGTCCATCGGATCCCTCCTTAAATTGTCTATTCAAACTGCAATAGGGGGTTTCAACAGTGGATCATCTATTTAGTATGGATCGCCATGCTCGAGGCGAAGTGTCAAAGAGAGAATTCTTGTCGACTGCTCTGAGCAAACATACATATTTATTTATATGTGCTTGTATCGAACACCCCACGCAATTACGGCCGAAAATAAATTCATGCAAATTGCGGAGGAATAAAAATCTTCGGGGTATTCAAGTCACAGTCTTGGGTTTCGTCGACGCCGCAATCAGGCCGAAAACAAAAACGTTAATTCATTTCCCAATGGCAATTAATATTCAAATCCCATCCGAGCGTCTGAGTCATCTCCTTGTTTCATTATCCTTCGAAGAGATGGCCGATGATTTCTTATTTCTCGCAGCGATTCGCTTTTTTCCGCTGCGGAGACGACCTCGATAATTTCTTCGAGAATGGTACAGTCTGTGCAATTGAATATTCTGAGGATTGTTCATCTCCTTGTAGCATTTCAGAATGTTCTAATCTTCATTTCCGCTACTCGCTTTCATCGAGCAATTCAGAATTTACTCAAGAAAGTTGTGCTATGTGAGTAAAGTACCTTCACCTATGTATGAGGTGTGTTCCCAAATCATCAGCCAATAATTGAACCCCGAATATGTATTTTTTCAATGAATTCTATGATTCACATATGAAAAATATTTCAAAAGATACAATAATATATCTATCTCTAATCAAAAATTTTAAATGAGAAATTTAATATTTCATTTTATAGATCCGAATCGAGTTTTCCTTCTGCTTCTTTTCGTTCGACTGTATTATTTTATCTACGGTTCTAGTATCGACCTCCGAACCGAGCCACGAACTCGACAAAGTAGATTTTAAATTTGAAGGTAGTAATTAAAATTTACACCGCCACACTGGCTTTGAAGCTTTTTAGCGAACCATAATTTACAATTCAAAGTGAGTTCCTTTTTATCAAGAAAAAAATAATTTATAGTATTGAAAAGGTGTACTGGGATCGTTCATGAAGCGTTGATTTTCAATTTAATTGCAATGTCAATTTGAAATTTGAAATGGCTGAATATTTTATAAATATAAATGCAAAATTTTTTCTTATGTATTCGAATCGTCAAAAAAATAGTCTCATTTTTCACATGCCTTTTATAGAAACAATAGTTTTATATGTATTGAAACACTATCAATAAAATGTGTATTTAAAATTGAATAAATAGATATATTTTGTTCGACAATACGGTTTTGAAAACTTGAGAACAGTATTAGTCACAAAAAATTTAACTCCATTTAGAGTTAATATTGACAGGCGTTGAAAAAGGGTTCGAGAAAAAAGTTCCCTTCTTAAAATTAAAGAAATTTTTAGAAAGGGTTGAATTTATGCCTCTAAAATGATTACGAAGTAAAAAGTCGCCGAATAAAAGATGACGTTTACAATAAATTAATTATTTCTCGCTACGATTGCAAGGGAAAATATTTTTGTCAACTTTTCACTTTTACAAATTGTGTTGCACACTTTATTGAGAGAAAAAAATCCTCTTCGATCTCGTCTTTAAGATATTCATTATGTTCTATTCTCGTTAAAATTTTCTTTTCGTCTTATTGTAATTTCGGCATACCTTTTAAAATTAAGCTCCATCACACTTGACTACGCTGAAGTACTTTAGAATTTAAACAGTCTTTCGTCGACATCTTGAAAGACAATTTACTTCGAAAATTAATTAAAAAGAAACTCATTTCATACACAAATCCATATTTTATATTCATAACCATATCTATATTATTTTTGAAATAAGATTTTTTTTTCAGGTGAGTTTGATTTATATAACACGAAGATATAGACTTTTGCGTACTAATTGATATTAATTATTTTCTTTCAAAATTAAAAGTGGATTTCAATGACGTGACATTTATTGAACAGGGTGAGACTCGAAATGGGCAAACGTCTTATCAAAAAACACCCTCCACCTTTCAATGGGGTTGGGATGGAAAAATATAATAATAAGAAAATAATTGCAGAGTGAAAATTTATTGGGCGGTGTGCCATGATTAATTATTTCGCGAAAAGGGCAGAAATGAGATTAACGTCGACGAAAAATTGTATCAAGATCATTCAATATTTCTCACTCACAAGGCATATGCACATAAAAGTTTCCTCCAATTTTGACGAAAGTTTATAGAAATATAGTGTAAATAGAGACATGAAATAGTTTTTTTAGTTATTCCAGGTCAAAGGTGCACATTTCTCGTCTAACTAAAATCTCTTCCAAACATTTGTTTTGGAAAATTGATAGATGTAAATAGTTTTCGAAGGCAGATGGCAGATGGAAGGGTCGCCGCGCGTTAAATGGTCTCTTCAATTGTTCAACTTATATTTATCCACGTCGGTTAAGCCCAAAATAATATTATTAATTCAAGGGTCATTCTCTTCGGAGATCATTAGCCCTCGGAGCGTAACTTGAAAGGGTTAAAGCGGCGGGTTATGGCCTCTCAGGGAAAAGGGATGCGAATGCTCCACCTCAAATCTCATTTCGCATAAAACGATATTGTGTATAAAATGTGTCATTCGCTTTTAAGCAATGTGGTCAAATCTGAAAACTGACAAAGTTTTAATTTTGAACAATGCTTGGGTAATTGATGCACATTAAAACCATTTTCAAATTCTAGAAACGATCATGTGTAGTAATGCAGCCTTGACTACACATTGTATATAGATGAATGTACTTACATGTATTTGATATGCATCTTGTATATTGATCGTAGTTAGATAAAATTGTGATTCGATCGAATCCACAAATCATATTTGAATTGAGCACTCATGAGTTAAATAAGCGAAACCTTTCACTTGCAAAAAATGCGATAAATTAAATCGTTCATTACACATTCGAACCCCTAACGAATTCCGATATTTATACTCTTCGATTCTGAAACTTTTTAATAAATTTGAAAAGAAAATCATAATGCAAATAAATGGCGACATTGTCTCGAAAATTTTAAACCTTCTTGCGAAAACTTTTTAAATAAGTGCAATAGTGTCCGCACGATAAAAGCCGTGAAGGGGGAGTCCAGAATCCAGATAGTACCACACCATGGTGTGAGACTGTGGATGCACCATTGCAAAAGAATGGGGTTATTTTTACGTCACGGGCCATAGTTGTGTTCGTGTGACGAGAGGGAGACTTCGAGGGGTGGAAGATGCCGTTTTAATTTGGTCCTCGGTTTCTGTTCTTCATAAGTTGGTTTTTCTTTTCTTGCCTTTTTTCATTACGGCCGTCCGCTTGTTTTTTGCGCCCCCGAGGCGTTCGCAACATTTATTATTTCCATCCCCAGGGCTTCGTTCGGATGAGACACCTCAAAGTGACCCCGACGACTAATCAATGCGATTTTTTCATTTGACATTTAATTTTTAGTATTTTCTCAACACAGAATTTTCACAATATTCAACTAAAGTGACATAGATTAGTACAAAACTTGAGTTAAAGATAGATAAACTTCATACCGAGTTATCATAATGAAACAACCATATGGGCTATGATTGATAAAACCAAATAAGTAAGGAATTTGAACGAATTGAATATGTCAATACTGACGAATAAATCAAAACAATTAGATACAGTTTAACACAATTCGGCTTTAGCCAACTCCAGAAAAATGGAAATTTCACTTGAGGAACCATTTTTTTCAGTATTTTTCAAATGAAAGAATCTATCAGGTACACAATTGAATCACCAATTTGAAGAAAAGGACACACGTTCTTCTGTAGGGCATTCTTTAAAATAGGTGATTCAATTATCACTTATTAAAAACGACTCGTGACTCTCTTCAAGATTCGATAACTCATCATTATAATGACTAAACTGAGCCCAATGTACATATATTAGTATGCACAAACGTATTCTACTCACATCTACAAATGTATCATCGACAGAATTTGAATCAGCACCAACACCCAAATTTAAGACAACCATTTCTCAAACGTTTCCACCCATACGAGCACGAACACGTCGATTCGATTATGAAAATAGAGTGCACACGCGACATTGTTTTCCCTCGAACGAAACGGAAAAAATTGTACAAAGTTTTCCCCGAAATTACGTCTGCTTCCCCCAGCGGGCATAATTCGTCCGATTTTCGGATTTATGGTCAAACTTGAAGCGGCGCTCTCGCTTTCTCCGGTTTTTATTATGATCAGTTCAGTGGACCGTGAGAGAGGGTGGTGTGGACTTTCGGGGGTGGTGTGAACTCCGCACTTATCACCCTTCGCCGTCACCCTCGAAGTCGTCCCGAAGCACACCCGAGAGGGACACAGCTGTCACCTCTGAACAGTGCCGTAATTACCATACCGGGGGTGGTGTGTGCCTCTGTAATATTCCGATCGAGGAAAAAAATCGGAATGTTTAGTGTTGCTTCGAAGTGTTTCGATTTGGGCTGGGGTGGTGCGGTTCTTTCGTCGACGTATCTAATGATGTAGTATTCATATGTATCTAGAATTTCGATTGGTTCTAATTTTTTCCAATATAAAATTCATTTTGTTAGATTTGGGAAGAATATAGATGGGTGAAAACTAGTTTTCAGCCAATTCGCACGAAGTGTACACCGAGTTCACATAATGAATCGAGTACGTATAATCAGATATATGTACACAATGTGAGTATTGTTAATCTTATGTTTGCACACGACACGAGTGCATATACTCACATCCTATTTTTTATTGTATGGAGCAGTTCTTCAGTTGCACTTATAAACCACTTTTTCTATTGAAAGTAAGGTGTCAATTAAAAGATAACAGTCTCTTCAGTTCACTTGTATAAAATTGTATAATTTTGAGTTTTTAATAAATATTTTTAATTTTATTTGAAATCTAATTTATGAACATGAAATTTGCTACGAATACGCGTGTATGTAACTTCAAAACGAAAAACATTTTCCATCGTTCGCAAACGTGAGTCTATATTGTTCGTTCGTCTAAACACCCTCGAACAGCCACGGAATCCGAGTCGTATTGTTTATTTTAATGTCTGAATAAAAATGGGTGTGTATTTAAGCTCGGCTCCCATTCAAAATTTGTACTTATTGTTTACGCAGCGCTAATAACGTACTTTCGCGTAGAAAAAATCCCACGTCTGGGGGAACGCTTCGGCTTCGGCTTTTATTGGCACAGGAACGAGAGAGAGAAATAATTTTCCGCATGGACGATCTGTGCAAATGAGGTGAATAAGAAAGTAAGTGAACCAAATGATTGAGTGCCGTCGGAAGGAATAACTCGCCGTAAAGAAGTCGACGCTTTTCTTTGCGTTTTTCTCATTTTGCATAAGCGCAGTTCGATTTTTCCAAATTAGCCGATGGAATATTCATGGTTCACAAAAAATCTTCCTTTTATACTTTTTATTTTATTGAAATCGAATAAAGATAGATATGCATAAAATGGCAAATGAAAATGCAAGTATGAAAACCTGACGATGAATGAAAATTCATTGACATCTATAGACGATGAAGAAAAGTATGCGTTGAATAAAATATTTATCAACAACCTTTTTCATCTTCTATTCTATAATCAATTTTCATTTTAATAAACATTAGAATTTTCATATCGTAATGTTTGAATAAAATTTCATTTTCAATGTAATTTTAGTGACCTCTATCGGCATAGCTTATCACTATAAATTTTCAAGAAAATTCATAAACTTTCGCATTTGTTTTATTTGCAAAACAATCACAATTATCATTGAATACAATGCACAATAACAGCAATATCTATAGAATTTACAATGACGACATCGCACACATTGAAAGCGCGAGTCAATAAAGTCTCAGGAACGATCGACTTGAAAGTAGAACGCCGAAAACAAGAGACGCTGAACGACGACGACGACGCAGAAGGGACGCCCAACTTGTTCACACTTGTGCGCAGACATGGACCGGGAGCGCATAAGTGTGCACGAGTGCCGAAAGTTCGATCGACCGTCGGCCATCTTCGCCATCGTCGAACGGTAGAAAGAGCGAGGTCGGCGCGCGTGCGAGGGCCGCATAAACAAAGGAGGTGAACGGCTCCCGATCGGAAACAAAAACGACGACGATCGTCGTCCGAGTCACCCTGATTCGCCTGTCGCTATCAAGAGCGCATCAGGCCATCAAGGACGCGGCTGAAAATGTCCGACGCCCGCCGCGATCGCGCGCACTGAACGTCTCAACTTTTTAGCCTGATTCTATTAGGAGAGTATCAAGTCGAATAGATGATCGGTACGTTTTACGAGTTCGTTCGCCAGATGGAGGCGCTCTCTATGCGGACGAATCGAGTCGGACGAACGGTCGCCGTCATTCGCACGAACGCACGCGTGTCGGTCCGGTTACGGCATCCGTTCTCAATTTTACCAGGAGGCTAGGAAGTCGAAAGGGTGTTCCTTATGTTGAATCGAGAAACGTCTGAAAAGACACAACTTTGAGAACTATGACCATAATCAACAACTTTTGTCAAACTTCTGAAATATTTTATCAAATGTACGTTCGATCAAATGGCCATTTTTTGGAAATATTTTGAATATTAACGTTTTTAAACAATATTATAACATGTTTAAATGTTAATCTGATTTGAAAATAGTCGATATTTCGATTTGAGCTGAAAGGAAATATCGCACGGATCGAACGAAAGTTTAATTTCGTCGTCTTTTTCAGAGGTAACAAAAATTCTCAAATGCCGCGAACCAAACTGGCTGCTGCTTATTGCGCACGCTATCAAGATCGCAGCAAACGGTAGCGGTGTAACGAGACCGATTCTTAAACCTCCTCTACTCGACTCGTCTCATGGCGGACTCGTTCGGAAACAATGATCGCTCGGTTCGAAACGAAAATCGTGTCGCTTATTGGTCGGCAACATCGCGTTCGTTCGTCCGGTTCGTTCGTTTCACGTTTGCACGACGAATCACCCACGACACAACTTACTCGATTGCACCAGGAGTGCATGAAGCGCAACGACATTGCATCCCGGATAATGAACAATTTTCAATTTCAAGTTTCATTATTCGTCTCGTGAACTTTCAACAAGAGTTCAATGACAATATATTTTGACGATGATGTGAATTCATCACGTATTCGTATGCGATTTGGTCATTATTCGTGAACGTTTACAACTTTGAAAGCTAAGTTTGAGCTAATTGTAAGATTTAAGTTATGTTATGAAATTATTATCTTTACAATTAAGAGTCGGTCTTTTCGCTGCTGTAATTAACGAACGAATAGCTTTAACGAACTCACAAAAATGAATATGCGAATAAAGAATTATTGAAATTCGATGTACAATAAGGCAATTAGGGCCAGTCTTTTCACTGCTGGTTGTAACTCTCTAATTAGTTAACTAAAGCAGTGAAAAGATCGGTCCTAAATAAAGTTGCTTATTTTATTGCTAACTCGGGATGGCGTGAGTGAATTCGACTGTTATGCGACAATGCTATAGCCGCTCACGGCTTTACCGGTCTCGAGAGAAAATATCAGGATCTCATAATATGAACAAGATGCGATTGTGATCATGAAAAGCTTTGTATGTTCGCAGATGGATGTCGACGAAAATGAAAATCGGTTCGAGTCCGCGCTACGTAGAATGTCGAGTCGATCGCATTCTTCGAGTGCTCCGACTACTCGGTCGCGTGCGATCCTGATAGTATCGCGGGGCAGAAATAGCGCCAGTACGGCTGCAATAACCCGCCAACCTGACCATCCGATGGCCGACGACCTCCTGCAATCGTATGCCGCCCCAATACTACAAGGGAAGAAAAGAGCCGCGCTATGCGGATCGCGACGCGAGGCGTTAATTAATTCTTATAATTTTTTAAACGACGGAAAAAATATCTACGCTCCGTATGAATATTTTTCGAGATTCTTCGCGCGAGCGAATTTAAAATCGCACACAACGCTCGAGAATGGTTTTTATTAAACGTTTGATTTTTTTCTGAAGAATCTCAAAATTAAAAACCGCATCGATAAGGACATGTGTGTGTTTTTTTGTTCGTTTGCTCTTTCTCCCGTCGGCTCCCATATGCTTCCTAGACAGAGAACGGGGACATGTGAGCCTCGCACCAGGGACGCAGCGCGCGACAGAGGATCGCGTCCACATATGGGGAGCGAGGCCACGCCCATTTCACATGTGCACCCGGCCGTGCACGTGCGGCGTTGCATGTGTTCACATATACGCGTGTGCTACACATGCAACGGCGCACGCGCAAACGCTCGCTCCGCGCAGGGGTGGGGGATGGAGTCGGAGGTGTTTACGACGCTCCTGGTATGAGAGGAGGCGGAGTCGGGTTCATATGTTTATGTGTGAGTTCATGCATATGCGCCAGTGTGAAGTGATGTGACGTAATAGTCAAAACAATTGAATTGCGTTTGAAGATTTGAATTTGAAATGTTAGGCTACATCAGTTCAGCTATTGATATGTGATCATATACAAGTTTGCAAATATTGAATTATAAACAGTTTTACTTATATAATTATCCTTGCCAAAACAATGGAGTATACTCATACGCATACGTTTTATAACAAACTTTTCAAGTGTCAAAGTAAAATACAATAATTCAGTTACATCATTGTTTATTATCAGCCTTTTAGCTAACGATGACATACAATCGTATATAATTCAAAATATCTATTATTTCGTAATAATAAAATACAATGATAAATTTCAACAAGTCATCACATCAATATTAAAGAAAATATTTTATCATACAACTTTTTTCTATTTACACATTAAACGATAAAATTTGTACAATATTTACAAAATTCTATATATTCAATTATATAAAAATATAAAATAAAGCGTTATACACCGTCGATTAATTAACTATCTAATGAAAATAAATCACTGTACAGTTCGAGTGGTTTTCTTCTAAAAGGAGGGAGTACTACTGTCCGGTCTCAATTGTTTCGTTTGCACGTCGTTGTACGCAATCGTGAACACGCTTTGTTTTTCGGTTATCGGTAACCGTTTCAGATTCTGAGAACCGTTCTGTCCTGTGAATAAAGATGTCATAGCTATTCCAGAATCGTCATCTTCTATAGCTCTAAAATGCCTGACAGAAACGTTGCTATCTACATTCAAATCTGTCGTAGTCAATTGACTATTTGGAGATTCCGTTATCATGTGCTTAGCAGTGTCTTCTTTGTGCTGCACTTTCTCATCTACGTGAGCTGCTGGATTCAAATACACAGTTGTAGGTAAACCGTTTTGGGATGAAACTATGTGAACTGGAGTGGAGTTCACCGGAATCTGATTGATGTAAAGTGGTTGAGATTGCATGCCCGGGGCAGTCATGATTTGAGGGTTCATCCCCAAGTATTGAGGCAAATGTGTAGGTTGGACGAAACACATCGGGTTCTGGTTGTGATATTCGTGCTCGTATCTGTGCTCGGAATGCTGAAGCAGAGGATGACAATCTGGCAAAGGTCCTTCGGGGACCGGCTTAACTTTTTCCTCTTTCATCAAGCGCGCGTGAACTTTCACGTCGTTCTCTCTGTTTTCGGCCGCTTTGGACTTTTTTTGGTCGTTTGTCTTTCCTTGTTTTTCCGCTGTTTGTTTTGAACTCGATTTCTTGTTGGTGTCTTCGGTTGTTTGTACTTTGGTTTCGTCCGCTGTGATTCCAGCTCTCGTCGGTTTGCTTTTTTGACCGGCACGCTTCGGTTTCGGTGGAATCACTTTGGCTTCGTTTTGCTTCGGAGCAGAAGTGCCGCCGTTTTTATTGTTGTACCATTGCATGTATCTGGGGACACTTTTGCTCACGTCCACGCCTCTGTCGGTCAGCTTTTTCATTTCACTATCGCTGGCCTTTGATTTTGCATTCATTTTATTGACATTTTCTTTTGTCAGACTTTCTTCGTTTTCATCGACGTACTCTTCTTTTTCCGTAGATGAAGCTTTGGTGCTCTGGTTGTGGTGCTTTGTACTGGATTTGTCACTTTCTTTATTTGAAACTGGTCCATCTTTTGCATCAGTTGATGAACCTTGGCGAGAAAATATTAGATTTCTTTTATCTCTAACCGCCGATGACTTGCAAGACACAATTATTTCTCTGTGTTCGTATTCTAAACTGTCATCTGTGAAATCGTTAGAATCTCTCCTGGTGTCGTGAACATAATTTTCATTATTTTCATCTGACGATGATTCTCCGTTTTCATCATATTTTGTACTTGCAGTTTGCCTAACTAGTTTAGGGCGCTTTTCTTTTGAATTTTCATCATCGTCTAACGAATTAGATATTTCTAATAAAACATCTTTTTTGAGAGCAGATCCCGATGGTCTATCGTTATCTTTATGTTTTTTATCTCTCCGCAATTCATTTTTGGTTTTTCTCAAGATGCTTGTTTTCGTTTCGCCATAAACTTTATCATAATCATCTTTTTTTTTCTTACCATGCCTTTCTCCATCGTGATCGATAGATATTTCATTTTCTTCTAATATGGGTGTTTTTATTTTCCTTTTAACCTCCTCTACTTTGATACATCTTCTCGGATTCGCTTCTTTGAACTTTCCTCTTCGCCTTTTAGGGCGTCTTCTCTTAATCCACCTTATTTCTTTCGGACTGTGTTCAATCCTCATTTCATATTCTTCTTCGCTGTACGATTCATCAACATCACTTCTCGCTTTTCTCCTAGCTGGTTTCAAATGATATGGCTCCGTTTGAGTACTCATATGGCAATCAGTTTGTGTAGCCATTACTGAATGACCGGGTAAACTTTGTGTTTCTAATTTGACTTCAAATTGAGAAGATGCATCGTGGTATTGAGGGATCCTTCCCTTTTCCAAGAGAATCTGTCTCAATAGTTCGTTCTGTTGTCTCAGAGATGTCTCTAAAAGATCATGATGCAAATTCGTAGATGTATTTATATTTCTTTGGAAACTGTTATTCATTTCTTGATCATTTTGACCAAGATGTACGCTACCAGGTACCGACAGCTCTACATTTTGATAATCACCCTGTTGAAGCAGTTCATCGTTTGAAGCACGTCTATAATTTTCATTTACAAGTCGGTATTGGTTACTCTGAACGTTTCTATCTTGATTCGAAACATATTTTCGAGTCCTTTGCGAATTTTCCATTTTCATTTGTATGTTCTTCGCTTCATCACCTTGATCAGCGATGAACCGTTGCATCAAAATATCTTTTCCACTATCTATAACCACATACTGTTGCGGTATCATCGTCACTGGACGCACTCTTTGAGCTACAGGCAAATTTACATATCTTTCTTCATCTATTCCATCTCTAGTGACGAGTCTTAAAATTTCTGTGTTGCCTTCTTTTATAAACATATGTTCTCGACTTTGATTGTTAGTTGCTTTATTCTGAGCTTCATCTACTTGCAAATTTTGACGGCTGCTACTTTTCGGATTAGATATTCTATCCACGTCCAGCTTCATGTAATCGACGTCAGATCCTCTTTCCATTTCGTGACGACGAATAGAATCAGCATCCATTTCATCTTGATTCTGAGACTGCAAGTTCTTGTTTGATTCTCGGTGTGTTGTGATTCTTGAATATTCACGATCTATGTCGTCTACGTAAATGTTTCTTTCGATGTATCGCTCGTTGTTATTCTGCATGTCTTTCGTGTAGATAATGTTTGGACCATCTCTGCAAAATTAAATTTTCATTTTCAAAATAATGTTTAATTATAAAGATTTGATCTTTTTAATGATAAAGCATACCTCATTTTCATTGAATGCTTGTCCTCAACTTTTATGTCATTGTTGGCTGCGGTTGGGGTGAACAAGTCTCCTCTTCCCTTGATCTGCTCTAGATCTGCAATATCCTTGGAATGATTGTTTCTCCTGTTGAATCTCCACTGGGTAGCCTTAGTTCTTGAATCTGATTGACCAGCACTCCAAGCCTCCTTCCTGCCATACCACTCTGCTGCTTGAACTGATTTATTTTCTTGGCCTCTCCCCTTTTCCCGAACAACTAAATGCACGTCGTCGTCTGTGGAGTTGACACGTATGACTCTTTTCCTAAAATATTTGTGTTACTTTACGGAATATTTGATTCAAGGGAACTACAGATGGAATAAATTTTCCATACTACCATATTTACCTAGGGGGCATATACAAAGGACAGCCTTCACAGATACAGCAAAAAATTAAGATTAACAACGCCAAGATGATGCAGATTGCGAGAAATATCAGCAACCAAAACAATACCTTGTTCTCCGCTTTATATACAGTCTGGAAATATCATTTGATTGTTTCTTTTATACATTCCAAAGATTTATGAGAAATTTTATCGCAAAGAACTTACCACTGAAGCATCGTCTGTGCTGACTGCTGCTGTCGACGATCCTGCAGTTTTATTATTATTCAACTGTTGCTGGATATGACTTACATCTACTAACGAATTCCCCGTTGACAGGATTGTCGCTACGACTATACTCCTGAAATAGAAATGTAAAAAAATCATATAAAATTCAAATTTAAAATATCATAAAAATCCATATAAAAAACACACCTCTCCTTTCCACCATTTCCAGCTGTCACATCCGTGACACCTACTTCGTTCCCCTTATATGGTCTGATCTCTGATATTGTAACTTTTCCACCAGTGATGGTGCTTAATATTTCTTCAGTTTTTTGCCTATCTGGATTCGTTCCAGGCACGAGGAAAAGCATCGTTCTTGTTTTGCTTTCAGGTGGATACACTTTGATTATTGTCGTTGAAAATCTGTGAGGAATCCCGAGGTCGTAAGCTCTAGCTGTCAGAACGTAGACTTCAGATTCTTGCTCTGGTTCGAATTGCCTTTTCGATCTTCTTTTGGTTTGAGTATTGATTCGTTTTAATGGTTCCAAAAGATACAATTCGCCTGTAATTCAAAAATAATTGTAAGAAAATAGTAAATAGATTTCAGGTAATATTATGAATTGATCGATTCTTACCAGTGATTTCATTTAAAGCAAATTTATTTTCATAATTTCCTACAATTAATTCATATCTAACTATATTATTTGGAGGTTCTGCATCTTTGTCGATGGCTTTGATGATAGCAGGCGAAGTGAAATTCCTCAAATTCGCCGATAGAATAAATTCATAGATGGGCCTTTCGAACTCTGGCGTCTCGTCGTTGACGTCCAAAAGTTTTATGGTCAAAGGAACCGTTGCCCGATTTCCGATTCCATCATTATCTCTGGCTTCGATCAGAAATTTTATATCAGGCATGGCCTCTCTGTCGAAGCCATGATTGTTAGTAGCCACCGTTATGATTCCAGACCTCGGATCCATATGGAGCGATGTGTTTAAATAACCTAATATGGCAGTGTATTGAACTTTTCCGAATATTCCGGTGTCCACGTCTTCGGCTTTCACTTGCACAACTCTGGTCCCAGCTGTGGCATTTTCAGCCAATTCCACTTCGTAAGATTCCTCCAAAAAGGTCGGAGGGTTATCATTCACGTCGTTCAAATATACGGTAACGTTTACAGACGTCGATAAATTTGTCGCTGGACCCAGCTCTTGAGCAACGATCTAAAATTTATATTCAATAATAAAAAAAAAAAACTAGAATTTGATCAAACAAAACATCTTCAAATCACTCACTTGAAAATTAACTGAATGTCTTGCTTCGTAATCGAGAAGTCTATTATCTCTGACTTTTATAATGAAACTAGTCCTCCTTTCTCCTACGCTAGGCGATATTTCAAAAGTCCCATTATTTCCAACCAAACTCAACGAAAACACTCCATTCTTTCCAGCATCATCGTCGCTGACTTGAGCAATGTAAGGATCGGAAAACACAAGTGCCGTACCTTGCAGGCTGTTTTCATCGATGCGAGCGATGTAGCTGAAAAAAAGAAGTCATTTATGTTTTATATACGATAAACGCAGCCGTAAATATTGCATGTGTCGCATTAAAAAGCAGTAAACGATGCATACTTGTCGTTCTCGAAATACGGCGGAGAATTTCCACGTTCTGGCATTATAAATGCTAATTGAACCGTCGCAGACATCGCCTCGGGTTCATCTCGGCTTATTTTTATTTCTTCGGCGACGACTGTTAAGAGGACAGGTGTTCCGACATGCGATATTGCTGCTATGTCGTCCAAGGATCTCTCCAGGGTGATGTCGCCTGTGCAAAATGAGGAAATAGCTTCGTAAATCGAGTCAATGTTTCCTAAGTACTAACCACGACCAAAAACAATGAATTGGATGCCAAAAATTTGAAAAATAATTGTCTATAGGTTATCAATACTTCGCAAGTCGGCGACTTTGTCGTTTACATTGTGTGGATCACCTTTAGATGGCGTCAAAGTTGTGACGTCTCTAGTGTGTAAAAAAAAATCTAGTGAGTATTAAAAAGTGCCTTGTGAATATTTTATTGCGAAATAAATCGTAAAATTACGCGAACATGCTATTATTTTTTTCGTTCGAATTAACTTTTTTTCCCTAGACAATGGTCTTGCTATACGATAGCGTGACACGATCGAGTTTCCTTGAAAAATTTCGGGGTTGGTTTATGGGTGTATAAAATAGACCACGATAAGAGCACTTTCTAGGCCACAAGTAGCGACGTTAAAGGATTATACGTATTTTGATTAATAAAATCGCAGATTATTAACGAAAATACCTTCGAAAGTGGGTTCTTTGTATATAAATTGTGCACATACTGGAAATAGATCCATTAATTGTGCGCTTGCTGAATATTATTATCGATACCGGTTAAGTCTACCTTGTCGGAAGTGCTTTTATACACATTATGCTACGATTGTCAATCTAGTAATGCACAAGCGAGTCAAATGAATTAAAGATAAATGCTTTGAATCGCTCATACAATAAATAAAACATGATTGACATTTAGAAGAATGGTTGCAAATCCATAAATAATTTCAATGGATTCGTTCTAATTCGCGATTGAAAATTCCGTTTTATTTATCGATAATCGATGCTAATGCATTCAAACGAGGCTTTATAAAAAATATGTTGAAAAATAATTAACACATGTCTTTAAAGGAAAACTAGAATTCCACACGAGCGACAAAAACTAACTACGAACTAACAACGAGAAACACAATTAACAACTTCTCCTCGATATCATGATTAGATACTTCAACACGCATTCCTTAGAAACGTCTTCCTTTCGAAACTTTTTCTTTTCGTTTAGCAAAAAACGCATCGAAGCAATGCAGCAACACAACTCTGCGAATTATCGACATCCTGCTACGAAGTGTCATCAACATCAGAACTCAATAACATCTACAATCTCTTAAGAGAGGCTTTATAAAAGGTCCCACCGATTTTAACGAAACTTTGTTAGAAATCCAGTGTAAATATGAAACAGCTGTGAAGACAGAAAATGTAACTCTCATTGAAATCAATAAGGGCCAATTTGGAGCCTCTCCTTGTTAGCACGCGTACTGAACTTTGACCTGCGATAACAGAACTATTAATGAGAGTTGCTTCTAAATTCCATGTCTAAACTGACAGAACACTTCTATAAAGTTTCATCAAAATCGGTAAGGATATTTATGCAGCTTCTAAGACAACAACACACGGATATTGTCCGCTTAAAACCGTCGATATTTAAGTCTGTTTGTTTACGTTGTCATCGGCGCACCCACCTGGCTCTCGAGTGGTACGACTTACAAGCTTCTAGCCTCGACTTCCCGATCCAGACGATCGTATCAGTCGGCTATAAAACGCCTCCCCTTCTATCGGAATCGTAAAATGTATACGTTTTGTCTTTTTACACCTATCCCGTCGGCGAATGGGATTATTATAGGCGCGACCCACGCCGGGTAGCGAGACCAGTTTCCGAGTAAAAATTACGTCGTCGGCAGATGATGGCTTTTAGATAAAGACGGTCCCACTTAGTGGATTTGAAATTGTCACCGATCTTCTTCTTGTGATTTTAACTTAGACGTTTATGCTGGGCGGATCTGTTACGAAACTGTTGGATTTTCCGATTAATGTTTTTATTCGGTTTGTAATGAATGTGGAATAGTTAACGGTAGTTTTGTGTGGAGGAGCTTTGTGAAGGTCTTAATCGATTTCGATGAAAATTTGTGGAAATGTAGTGGAAGTTTTGATCTAAAATAGTTGTGAAGAAAGAAAATGCGATTCTCAATAGTTTTTTTGCTATCGTAGGTCAAATATTGGTGAAGGGATAAAGACAAACTTTGAACAAACCATGTATAAAACATCATTCAAAGCATCATTTTGTTAGTGCACCCAATAAATATATCAAAATTTTACCTAAGATAACTGAAAAACTATTGAGAAATACATTTTTGTTTTTCAGAACTATATCATATCTCTACTTAAACTACATTTCCATAAAATTTATTGAAATCGGTGGAGACCTTTAAGCTTTACTTTGTTAGCATTTTTCTCTTATTCAATCAACAAGACTTGACCCAACCAAAACGCATTTAAAACGTGGCTCAACCAAACAGAATAAAAAAAACATAATTTTACCTAATTTAAAATCTAACCTAACTAGATCTGTCAAATTTCTATATTGACAGGATAATACATAGAAATGAACCAACATTTTCAATATGTCATTAGAAACGAGATAAAAACTGCATTGTCGAACCGCATTCGAGCGCAGCGCATAAAATTCGTTATGCAACGATACGATACGATACGATGTTTTGAAGTGAAATGCAATTCAATTGGATTCAACTGCCAAGTGGTAGTTGACGTTCGAAACTCGCCAGTAGCGATCCGATAACGATCTACCGAAGATAAACGTATTTAACCGTACGCCTTATAAAACGAAAGCGATAAAATCCACTTTATTTCGTCGCTTTTTAAACACACACCCGGATCGGTTGTAATTGCACTTCGGCTTAATGCTATGCATAAGCCGAAGGTACGTTATCATGATCGTTAGCCGGTAGGCCACCCTCCTTATTCCTTATTCCTTCGAGGGATGAGGTAACGAAGAGCGGCCGTGTCGTGCTTTGATTATTCAAAGAGGTCAGCCGAGAATAAATTAACGTACTTTACGGCCTTCTAAGGGCACCTCGGAGCCCAAAGTGGCGAAGGACGCTGCCCTTATCGGATGAATCGAGGCTCACCTGTCGTTTCGTTGATGTTGAAGAACGGCGTAAAAGGATTCCCTTCGGAGACGAGACCGTATCGTATCTGCCTCGGTGCTCCTTTATCTCCATCTTCGGCGTGCACTCTCACAACTATGTCTCCAGGAACGAGGTTCGGTGGAAGATGAGTTACAGGAGGAGCTGACGTGAACACTGGAGGCATGTCCTGCACGTCTTGCACAACTATTACAACCTCGATCCCAGCGATGTTTCTTGTATCCTTGTTTGGCTCGGCATAAGCGTCCTGCGAATGAAAGCTCTCGGTATAATCTCATCACGAAGTATGGTCGAAGGAATAATTTCGATGCTTACGTTAGCCAAAACTGTCAGATGGTACATCGATTGGGTCTCGAAGTCGAGAGGGCCGATCAAAAATATCGTCCCTTCTGTGTTTTCCGGAGATACGATCTTCTGGCGGATGGCGAAGAGAGGCGAGCCCTGCAAGTGAAAAGCGTCATTATACGAATGTGAAATTTAAGATGTTTTCATCGCTTTGATCAAGTCATTGTGGAATAATCGAGATTTTTTCTCGACACGTACCCATAGTTCCAGGTAGACGGGCTTCGAATGTAATGGATTTTTTCTGGCGACAATGTAATCCAACTCGGTGCCTCGTTTGGCGTCCTGCAACAATCGATCGAAAAGGAATTGACTTTTAGTGACGTGAAAAAATTTACAATGAAAAGAATGAAAACACACGATACATGTACGTGGAATCCGAAAACGGTTTTTCTCTTATACACGTTAAAAACCATTCATCACGACCGAAAATAGCGACCGATTTAAATTGATTTCGTCGCCGACACGATACACCCACGAGCACGAGCCTAGCTTTTCTCAACGGTCACATATCATAACGTACGAGAAACATTTCTATAATTTCAAATCTTCACGAGATGAAAAATTAAAAAAACAAACATCAGAATCACACGGTTCGTGTATAAAAATATATGAAACGGAGCTGACCCCAGGGGGTCAGCCTCGTAGAACCCCTAAAGGAATTCCATTTTATAGCTTTTGTACGGCCGGAATATTTTAATACCGATACGTCGTTATGGCCTATTTGATACGTCTTCGATCTTATCTATTTCGACGACTTCAAAACATGCATTGTGTGCATACAATTACCTGTTGCCGAAGGTGGAATATACACACGAAAAAAAATCGAGCTTTCGAAAGCGTCCAGTAACGGTGACTAGATCGAATTCGACCAATCATCGAAGAACGTTCGAAACAATGTTGCCGAGGTTCAAAAGTAGGATCCGAGGTGACGACCGAGGAGGTTCGAGGAACGCTGAATGCCTCCAGCATCAGCTCACGATTCCTCGAGAAATGAATTTAAATGGTCCGACATATCGTGCCGACGGCTCGTGTTTTAACGAAAAACATTTGCAATTTAAATCATACGTATCGAACGTTTGCCCTGGGCGTGTACGGCCAGAAGTCGCAACCGTATAAGTGATCTTCGAGTCTAGATCCTCCTTTATTTCGTCTCCGATTGCTCCCTGAATAGGTGCTGCGGATGATGGTCTGCGAGATCGTGCCGGCGAATTTACGATCTGCAAATATGCTATGTGGCCGAGGCATTATGCAATCCGGTACAATTTGCTGGATACGTAATAAGGGCGTACGTTTCACGTTTTCATTATGCAAATGCGTTAAATTCAATTAAATTGCCGTGTGTTGGATGCGGAGAGAACGGACCAAATATGAGAAAAACCAGATCGTGTCTAGTCGGGAAGAATCGCACGTTATGCATATCACGCTGGCACGCTTGTAACGAGCATGCTCTTTCCTATGACAGGACAACAAAATCATTTCACAGATTAATGTAGCTGTTATATAAAATTATACACGAAGACCTTTTCGAAATAATTGAATAAATATTATATCAAACAAAGGCCACAAGGCCATAGAACCAGACAAAGAAGATTATACCAAACATACATCAATTTGAAAAATTTGACAAAATCTAAACAAATATCAATCAAAACAACTTCACGCTTCTCACACAAGATAAAATCCATCAGCCAAGCGATCCAAAATGGAAAAACCAACATTCACGGCAATCATCCACGGACATTAGCTGACCGAAGCAACTCACCTCAGGCACCATGATGAGGGCTGGTATGTGAGGGAATATGACATCTCGCGGTGTGGTCGCATTAGTAGCTGTTATAGAACACGATATTTGGTTGGTCCTTCCTCTGGTGTTACGAACCGATACCCTGAAGTCGATATAACGACCTGGTTCTAGTCTTTTTTGAAGCACTACGTTCGCTTGGCACACTGAGTTGTAGCGGGTGCAAGGCAACGTCTCCACGGATACGTCTGAACGGCCTGTGTCACCTGAAATTTAATTAAATAAGTTATTAATAAAGTATTCAGTATGTGTGTATGTAAGGTGTTACGCTCTGATACTGTGACAAAACGATTTCAATAATATCGAAGAGCTTTTACAAAGTTCGCGTTGATACTCAACGGGTCGATTGGTCGTTTTATACATAAAATGTAGCAGAAGGAGATCGCTCTGGTGACTCGTCACGTCTTCGACGTCTCTGTAACGTTGTTGCACAGTGTCGGCGTTTGTGCTTTTCATCCTTTGAACGTAAAACCGTGAACCGACAAAACAAACAAAACGAAAGACGGACGAATGGACGCAGCAGAGCTAAATTCAATTTGGTCGAAACAAATAAGACAATTTCGAAAGGTTTGTTTTTAGAGTTTAATGGGAAATGTACACAACGAAACGCACCGTTACGCAACGGAATTACAATGCGTTGATTAATAGGATTTCGGTTTTTACGATGTCGAGTGTCAATCTGGAAATTTAAGGTTTCACTATTCTAAGAAAGACAAAACAAACGAAAAGCATTCGATTTTACTATTTTATGAAAGTTTTCACACGTTCGCTTCCTTCGAGCATAATATTTGTATAGAACGTTATACACTTCCTTATAAAGCTCTGTGTGTAAATGACTTGTTTATTTTCACTAAAGTGAATGCAATGTGTGATCTTAGAGCCTTATAAGAACTTCACGAATACTTCGACGATTTTCTGATAAGGAACGATGAATTTTTCAGATAATTTTCAAATAACGAGGCGGCCTCGATCTAAGCTTAAAAGCTCAGCAATTTTATACGTCGGTCGAGAGGTCAACTCGAAGCACTTAAGGTGAAATTAATTATGTAAATCTAAGTACATAGATTTTTACGACTGACGCATTTCAAGATAAGCTTATACGACATTAATTAAATTCGTTTTATGTGTGATATTGAGGACGACTTTGTTAATGAACAATGAACTTACCGATCATGTCGAAGTGCAAAGGGTAGTCGAACTCGTTGTCGTGAGCTCTTATCCGATATATGACCGAACCGACTGCAGCATCCGCAGGTACAAGAACCAGTCTCATCAAAGTCGTCGGATCGAAGATTGGGTCTCCGCAGTCGACATAGATGGTCATCATCATCGTCAGCAGGACCACTCCAAGCCATGATGCCCTGAAGAGATACAAACACATTAGAGATTAGCTAAAGATAGGCGATTCGCAGTAGAATGCGAAAGCTTAAAATCGACCATCTGTTGTTAATTAGAATCGTATCGTGTCGTAATAAATTCGCTGTCGAGATTCTTCAGTTATGATCTGCGATTAAATATTTTACAGCGCCGTTGAGCAATCGATTAGTCGTAGATAATTCAATTAAAAGGATCGCTTTGTTGTTTATATCTGTTAAATAACAAAGCCTTTGATTTCAGATAAGTCGAAGCATTGTGTGTTAGGAAGTTTGCTTGACCATTCTTTGACCGATCGTTCACCTTTCTTCGTGCATATTTTAACATTTCCGTCAGTACAGTGTTCGAAACGAGTTCGATTACGATTCATAACTTTAAAAGCGTGAAAAATCACATTCGAATTTTGTCTGTGATACAATCAGAGATATTACACGCGACACTGTGTCGAATTCAGCCATTTGACTTTTCAATTTCGAATATTGTATAGAAAACGAAGACATTTTTTAAAGTGTCGAAAGCACAATACAATACGAAGGCGTAGGCGTCATCTCATTATTACGCTGGAAAACTTTTTTTATTATTTCCGAGGAGGAAATGTGCATAATTATTGCATATTTCACGTTTATGGGGAGAGTTGCCTTAACGACCGGTCCATATTACGTTTTACGAGTTCGTTTTTGAACCGAGCTAAACGAGAGTGTTGTTTTTCGATACCCAAACGAGAGGAAAAGTAATTTATTCGAAAATTTTCGTGTTCGCTCTTTAATGTTCGATTTTGAAAATGCCAATTTTACATAAGCGTCGATCGGATTTCGAAAAAAGAACGCGTTTTTCTAGCCCTCATCACAAGCACACAGTGAATCAATATTTTTACCATGTAGCTTTATTAGCATAATAACTCTTTGCTAGAGCGGAAAATGCGTTACATTAAATTCATTACAAATTTATGCAATTTATTCAAAGCGCTTTTTCATACGGGATCTAAGGAACAATGTACGTGAGTAAAACCGGGTCGTGCAGTTTTTCAACGTTTTCACATTTTCGCGTGCTTTTAGCTTTTAGTTTAGAATAAATTTACAATCGCGATTATACGTAAAACGAGTACACGTGAAACGATTTTTACTTTCTTCGGAATCGAGTACGCACTCGTGTGTTTGATTAACCTTAACCCCTTTTCGCTGAAATTGGGGTGGGAGCCTGAAAATGCTAAGGCGCTAATCAATCGTAATTTTTCGTGGTAGAGGTCCATTTATTTCAAAGATTAAATAAATGTGCGTGTCGAGAGTTTCGTACCTATTTTCGACGGTGAGTCACTAAGGCCGTTCAAGGATGGCGAAAAATTCGAAAAACCATTAGATCTGTTTAAATATGTTCATGCAAATTTCGTTTGAATTATTCTCGTAACAAATATGGTTTCAAGCTCGGTTGAGCACATATAAATATTTGCTTTACGAGTCCATTGTGTTATCACGTTAAATTGTGTGTAATGCGATGAGGCGATTCACGTTTTTGTCATACCTAGTTCGAGTTATGTTCCTCTTGGAGAACGTAGTTTGGAAATGCGTGACGCGATGGAATTGTCGGAAAACACGTAACGAAACGTAAACGTAAGTGTTGCATGTTTTCAGCTTTTTTCGGCGACTGAAATGCTTGAAACAACACTAGTGTATCGCGATTGGTGCTCAATGCCAAATCAGATGAAAATCTGTAACCTTTCATTATATGGATTACTTATTTCAAGTACGTCATATCTTAAATTAGGCTGTTTTGAGTTATGAAAATTTTCAGAACGACCTAAAAAGTAGAATAATTCATAAATAAAATCAAAACTTTCCACTCACTATTTATAAGGGAAAATCATGAAAAGTCGTTTGTATATTTCAGAATTTTTCTGTTTTTCATTGTCAGTCAGTAAGGCACTTGATTATAAGTATGGTTAAATTTTAAGTTCATTCAAGTATAGATTTGTTTATTTTTTGTGTAAAGCTCGATTTGATTATGTTGAGCTACGATTTAGGTTCGATTAGGTTAGGTCATGTGAAAGTGGATAACAAACAAATAAGAACCTTTTCCTTTTCATTTGTTGCATAAAACGTTAAGTTAAAGATTCATTATACTAATATTTATTTTCAATACATTTCATTCTACTGATAAACTTAAATATCACACTCTTAAACAATCGTATCGTTTTCAACATACGCATTACAATCATGAAACAAATGAGTGATATGAGATAACATTACATTTGAATGTTCATTAGATAAAACAAAAAAATGCGAACGCAAATAATATTTTTTGATAAAAAAATAATATAAGACATAAATATAGATGTCGCACATAAAAAATCCATACAACATCCGAGCGGAATTCGAGTCGAAACTTTTCATTGAAAAAAACGGCGGAAAAAGTATGATAGGCATTTCGAAAATTCCAAAATAATGGTGATTTTTTTGTAACGGCGATCCGCGGCTATTGGGAGTGCACGAAAGCGAAGAGGTGAAAAGCGTTTTTTTAACATTCATTTCGTATAATCGGCCTGTGAAAATATGCTCGTCGCGGAACAGCTGTCGGTCTGCTCTCTTGCGCGTTAAAGAGGTTATCTGTCAGTGGAAATGTTAACTTTTTTTCATATTACACAAGCGAAATAAAGACGTCATAATGACACACGAGTTTATTAATATGCTATGCGAGTCGGAAAATTCGGAAGAAATTCGTGGGAAATTCTAGGAAAACTCCGTTTGTTGACGCGTTCGAATGTCGGAACGATTTGCGTTTGATGGGTTCTAATTTAATTTATTAGTGAATATTGATTTTTTTTTTATGAACGTTATGAGTGTGAGTGAGCGTTGCCCTACAAAAGTGCCGATATAATTGAGTTGATATTTACGAACCGTGACCGTTGTGTTTTCGCTTTCGAGAAATTTAATTTTGCCATTAAAATTTTATTGTGGTTAAATGGTTTGTGTGTTTAAAGTTCATACATTAACCTTGGGAAAAATTTATGGCTGTGCGAAAATCGTTTTAATTTTTCTTTTGAAAATTTAAATAGAATTCTTTCATAAAAGGCATTCAGCTAACAAAACGCAAATAATATAAATAAACATTACATATCTTAGTTTTTCATAATAGCACAAAAATATTGCATAAATTCAATTTATACATCAATTCAAATTTTCCATGGAAAATTGCAATTACACACGTAAATTTTCATAACTATCTAACAAAAAAATCTAGCACATGCCACCACAAGAAACGTCTCACTACCTTCATTTAAAAAACGCACCGATTTACATACGAACATGCAACGCAAATTGAATCTGAAAAAAGAAAATCGTATGCAAATATAACCTCGATATAAAAAGTAGTTAAGTTCGATCGCCTACCTAGCCCAACGTCCCCTTTTTTAGCTTGACCATACTTTATTTATAATTCACAGCCCCGAAGTGTGCTGCTGACCCCATTGTACCCTCGACCCGGTCGATTTTGACCACCACCTTACCACCGATTTACCACCCTTTTACCACCCTTTTACCACCCATTTACCACCCCCAATTGTGTATGGAATTAAAGCACGTGATCGATGTTTTGACGGCTACTATCGGCCGGCTGGATCTGGGCGACGACGTCTACGGCAATTTGGTTGCGGTGCAAAAAAATCGATTTTTCTTCGAAATTTTGTGTATGGGAGTTTCGATGAAAATTGAGGTCGATGACGTTCGTAATTTTCCAGAATACAGGTGTAGTTGAATCTAGATTGTTCGGACTGATTTGGGATGAAAATAGTTCGGAAAATTGAAAAATATGATTTGAAAAGACTGACTGACGATTGCATCTTATTTTATGTAAGGAAGATTGAAATTGGAAGTTCTGGGGGTAAATAATTCGGATATAGATAATTTTGCAAGAAAAAGATATGTTAATACCACGTGAAGGGCTTAATTAAAGCATCGGGTACTGTGCAACATTGGAAATCATCTCAGATACTTTGACAATGACAGTTGAATGATGAAACATCTTGCCCCAAGAACTTTCAGTTTCCAAATTATTTCCAATTTTGAACGATTCAGATATTCGAAATTCGGATAATCGAGGTTTTTCTGTGCTTTGTGTGGAAATTGATTCCGTATGCAAATAGCACTACTACGTGAGAATCGAAATTGCTTAGTTCGCCTTTGATGTGAATTAATGTCTTTCGCTTTAAAAAAATTAGATTTCGCTACTGTTTAATTAAATTTTATGTTGGTACGTTATATTTTTCTGCTCTGTATTTTGGAAACATTAATTAAAATTTATTTAAATTCCGTTTTTTCCTCGAAGCTGCTATTATAAGAAATTTATTGAACGATTGCCTAATTAATAATGATCTTATCTAAAACATCGGTATTTGAAATGTTTTTTTTTATATTCGTATAAAGCTATACTCGAATTATACTTAATTGGTTTAAATAAATATAACATCCTTAATAGCTATGATAGAAAAAATATTGAAGTATTTCTTAATAGTGCGAACGGGATGCGCTTATTCACATCCGAACGAAAAAAAAGGGATCTTATTGCCATCAATAAATCAATCCATGGCATAATTATTTTCATACATTTACTGCCAGTAAAATAGCGATATATACGCCTCAGGCTATTCCCATTTTAATTGCATATTTATTATATGTATTACGTAAATAAAAAATCTTTGCACTAAAGACTATCGGAGATGTAAACTTTGTATGAAATATTTATAGCCGAGAAGAATACATGCGTATACTAATTAAAAGCGATTGTAAACCGCCATAGAGTTTTATGAACGTTCGATGGAAAAAAAATACTCTCGAAAGAAAACTCAAGGAAGAAGAATTTATATCTGATGGACGTTGAAAAAATGCCTATCAATCATCGAATGGAGGGTTTCGAACATATCAAAGGTTGTCTTATCGAATTTGGTTCGAGGGCATTCGTTAGAAAACACGAAGAGATCGGAACGTATCTTGTGTTAAACTCGAATCTCTAGTCGTGCGAAGTAATGGACGTGAGAAAATAACAAAATAAAATATAGATCAATCGTATAAAAAAGGCTTGAAACTAACCCTAGCATTATAGTAAATTTTCTTAATGATATTAATGGCGCTATCTCACGCGTTTGTTTTTTGCAAGATTCAACGTTATTGTGAAACGAATCGAAAGAATATGCCGAAGTAGGGTAAATGCGAGTAATTCGTATAAATACTATTGTAATTATTTCGCTATAAATACCAAGGCTGTTTATAGCCCATGGATTCGTTATAGAGCATCTCAGTATGAAGGTTACTCGAACGAAAGGATATCCTGCTTTGAGAGAACTCGGCTCGATTTCATAACATCTATTTTCATTCGTTCGCGAATTATTTTCACGCTGCGATTCTATAATACATGCTGTATATGACCTTCTGAGGTTCTATAATATATTTCGAGTGTAATTATAGAATTAAATATAACTGGCATCATGATAATTTGTTGGACACGAGATAGTGATCTCAGATTTCAACCTGTCACATCTCGTTTCGTAGGATTGATATTTATTTGTAACATGAAAAAACGAAGGCGGACGGAAACAAATTTCATTTCATCTAAATTGATTCATTCGCAATGCTCAAATGTCATCTGTTCAAATTTTGCAACATTTTTTTTATCCGAGAATTCGATCGACACATCCTCGATTCTAAATGCAAATAGCATGAAAAAAAAGCACTTCTAGCACCAATCATACATGATCTGTATATTAAACGGCACAAATTGAAATGTTAAACTATACAAGCAGCATTGCGATCGCTTCATCAAAGCGGCGCCGAACGATTTATGCGCAATATAAATATTAGACGTCGATTCTCATGTAATTATGGTAATTGAATATCAATTTTGTTGTCGAGCTTCGATAGTTACGTATTTGTATACTGAACACGCTAAAACGACATTCTTCAGACGAGAGGTATTAATTGAAGGCGCCGACCGAAAATCAAACATTCAAAAATAAACGTATTGTCCAGTTTGTTAATCTCAAAATTTCAAGGTTTCAAATGGCAGAAAGTATTGGCATATATTTTTGATCGTGTGATTCGATCTAGATAGGAAAATACGCCAAGGGTAAGAGATGGAGGTAAAAACTCACCCTCTGACGTATTTTCCTATCTAGATCGAATTACATAATCAAAAACTATATGCAAGTTATGCTAAATATTATGCATTCTGCTTAATGAAACCGTGAAATCGATTAAAAAAGCTGGACTAAAATAAAAATAAGACCAAATAAGATTTTTTTCCGCAACAAAAAGTTATGATCGATCGATTAATTATATCGTCAATGTAAAATTTTGAAAATGATCGATCGAAACGTACAATTATTATGTCAGTGCGACATATTCTCACGCACTTTTAAACGTCGCTCGAAGCTAAACTGCAATTTCTTCTTCGTTCAAAGGACCTCTTACCTTTGATGCGTGACATTAAGTAATACATATTATATGTGAAAAAACGTATATAGGTATGAATGTATGTCACATGAAACGACTCTCGATTTTTCTTATGTACGATCCCACGCATAATTTGTATGCAAATTGCGCCGACTCAAACAAAACACGCTCGCATACGTATAAAGTTTAAAAGGAACACGCGTTAAAATCGTAAGCATTGTGTATCATATTCAGTGAATGTGTATTGTCGAGTCACGAATGCAAATTGCGCTAACCACTCCCATATTTACGATTTTTCTCCGGGGGCTCGAAACGTGTAAAAAAAACGTTGACATATTCAAATCTGACGAAGGAAACCATTGTTTTCCGCGTCTAAATTGAATTATTCTAGATTCAATTCGGCTTGAGGCTGTTGTAATTCGTATCGAGATTTAGAACGTATCGATTTCATTCATTAGCTTCGCATGTAAGTGGAACGAATTTTCGGTTTCGTCAGAGGTATTTGAATGATTCGAACTATTTGCAACAACATAGTCGTCTTTGATATAAAGCAGTTATGTATGCCGATTTGGGTCTTGTCGAATCCTAGCGAGTCACATGTTGTTTTTTTAATTGATATGATGGCCCGATTGTTCGATTTTTAGGGTCTCCATTTCGTATTCTCTCGCTGTCGCTTTCCTTCGCTGGTAGCAAAACCCACCTCAACGATAAACGAATGAATAAACCTATTAAAAACTCATCGAATCAACGACGCAGCGAAAACGAAACAAGGACTACGCTAACTTGCAACCGAACAAACGACGTCATTAACGCATTTAGTTCGGATTTCCTACCGTTTTTCTGAAAAACTTCGGTCGAAAGTTTTTATCAGTTTTCGCATGCGATGGCTCGTAGCACGACAAGAAGTATTGTGAACTAAACGTTGAGGTTGTATGTGGTGTTGCTGCTTGCGCCTTCGGGTCGGCAACATTCCATAAATAATTCCCTTATCTAACCACAATAGTCTGACTATGCTAAACATTATACGGCCTACAAATCACCGAGCACTTACCTACCTAACCGAGGTCCATCCCGTGCATGAGAGCTCGGGATAAATTCCTGCATATCCTTTTGATATGATTTAGAGGCTTCGAAATGCGTTTACGTTGTGTAAACACCGTTGGGAAATGTTGCGATTAGATTTATATTTATTGTCGATTTCATCATCGAACATAATATCTCGGTCTGCTTTATATGCGTGCCCGATTAAGGAAGATGAGGCATGGATCCTGTTTCACCACAGGAAATGTTATAAGGATGCTAGAAAAGACTACCTTTGTATAATATGATGATGAATTATGTTTTTTGAATATTTGATTACAATGTAATAAGAAAATTATCGTGGAAAATTGCTGGACATTCCGTCGAATTGTCTGCGTCACGAATATTCGAAGCATTATAAAAATCCGCGTAGCCACTATGCCATTTCGAAGGATCGATTTTGAAACGAGAATAAAAACAATGTTCATCAAAAGTCACGACCGAGGCAGATAGATACATAATCTGATAATGCGATCGATGGGGAATCGTAGGAATTTGAAAAATCGCAAGATCGGCGGAATTGGAAGATAATAACGCTTACTATGAAAGCGACTCGCCGAGATAATAATTTCGAGATTACGGTTTGCATTATTTGCGAAAAGCGCACATTTCGAAAGCGAATAAATATAGATTACATTAGTGCGGGGATCATTAGACGGTGGCCTGTGCTAAAACTGGCTTCGTATATAGCGAATTCGCTACAACGCGATGCGGCAAATCCTCGTACATCATTGCACTACTCCCACATTAACACGAGGAGATACCTTACATGGCAGCATTGCGAAACGCTCGAGATATAAATCATAGGCGAAACTGTCTTCCTTAACAGTCACAATTTTCCTATGCAACACTTTGTCTGTTGTGCTATCGTTATATCTAGTAGAACTGTTCCCATAAATCCTTACATCCAAATAAAAAAACTTTAACAATGTAATGAAAGATGAATCGAATCACTCAATAAATTAATTGAACGAATTGAGTATCTTTTGTTGTATGCTCTCCTGGTATATTATTTAGAATTTTCTGCGCTTACGGCACGGGGCGCTGCTGGATGTTGATGAGCGAACGTTGCATACATTTTCGATCCTTAGGTATTTTCATTTCTCAATATTTTAAGGTTGAAAATCGATTATTGCGATGTGTTCGAGTGACGTTTGTTCGGGAGATAAATCTCCTGTTGCGTTATGCTGTACTGTTGAGCGATTAGTAATAGGATAGCATAAAGTACTGTTGACGTATTCGCTATGTGCGCGGTGGCTAGATAAGGATGTGTGTCGCGTTGTTTAAATAAATTTTAAAATTGCCGTCGCGTTTTCTAGTCTCCTAGTATAAATAAAATAAAGCAACTATAACTTTAAAATAAACATAAGCCTATGCATGCATGTTTTGAGTCATGTGATTGGCTCGAAAATGAAACGTTTTGAAGAAAAAGCAGTGGCTTCATATACATAATATTAAAGCACGATAAATAATTTAATTTAAGAAACATGTAATTATTTCTGTAAATACACCAGGAATTTATGTATCAGAAGAAGAGATAATTAATTGGAACTTTAAACTATGTACCGTGTCTATGTACGTATTTACATTTTAACGCTATCGATCGATATTTTGATACTTTATAGTTGAACGAATCAAAATGTCTGTGAACCGAAAGAGACAACGTTTTTCAGTCAACTAGGACCACGTAATGAAACATGTTACTAGGAGATTATATTGCGAAAAGAGACACTAATAGTATGTGCGAAAAATTATTGGATCGATAGAATCGATTATTAAAAAAACATCATTACATACAATGATATAATTCTATTGCTTTATGCGTACTTATAAGGAAAACTTAAGTGTTATGTGAATAGGATAATTTGAAAAGAACATAAGTGAGATTGAAAATAATCTAAAATTTCTATTGCGATCGCGACTATAACTTTTTGATCAATCGTCACACTCAATAACACAGAGTAAACGAGACAACTCTAGTGAAAGAACGAGACATACGATAGCGACGTGTAGCAACAAAATAATGTTGGTCAAAGTACGCTATGTACAATATCTTCTGTGCACTTTTGCGATCCCAGTAGTAGAAAAGTTGCGTTCATTCTCAGCGCAATTCCAAAAATTCCATTGCGTCACGTCACAGGCGGATTTTTCTGACGTGGAAAACGTTTTAACTACAAAATAGCCGCAGATCGATCTACAATTGAATTCAAATGTTAGTTACATTGGAATCAAAACTAGTTCCTAAGTTGACAAATGTCAGTTCATTAATCCACATGAACTGTTATGGAATTTTTGAGACACGAATTTTTCGAACGCTGCCAATTTGCCAGATAGACCATTTGGGAATGAGCAATCACTCTTTTTGTACGCGTTGCGAAATTTCTTAGCTAACAGCTGTTTTGTTTACTAGGAAAGTATGAGCGCCAGCAGATATTATTACGTACCGATAACACTTATCATGTGACTGACTAGTGTTTGTCAATATGTTTAGATTTATTTGAGTTTATATAGCCCACAATCGTGAGCGCATTGACTTTCAAATTGTCTTCGGCTCGAATTGATTTAATTATCTTTTTTTTTGTGAGTGTTGTGCTAGAAAGGTATTGTGCTGAGTAACGATTCTCGCTTCGATTGATTGATGAGTTTAAATTGATTTTGGCATTTGATTGATACGTTTCATTGTTGTTCGAGATGATTTCGCAAATTCGATATCGAGAAAAAATGATCGATACCATCTAATGATCCAATGATGTTAAGGGCGACGATTACATCGAAAATTTTAATAACAGTCATTGAAATTATCAGATTCAATTAAATCGGAGCAATTGCAGAATATTAAAGGTCAACATGGAAGATAATTTGAAGAATTTAATTTTTATAAATATTTTGAATGGGTCATTAGCTTGAGATAGCAACGAATAGACATGTCAGAGGTTCTTTGTTAAAAATGATGAAACATACAAATTAGATGTTCGAATATCATTTGTGTCTGACTTAAGCCACTGTCTTCACATGCTTAGATTTTTCTTTCATCTAATCTTTAGACAGCCTATCGAAGATTCATATTAATGACAGTTTGATTCTAAAGCGCGCTTACACGGCTCGAATTCAAAATCACTTTTGCAATTTAGTAACGACCGTTGCAAAAATGCTATGCGACAACAACATCTCGTTATAAATAATAAGAAACCGAGCGGCCATATGGCGCGGTTGTGATGTCCAGATATATCCCCACTTAATAAATACACTTTCACGAATAAATGAGATTCGTGCACCATCTGCAGACGTTGCACACACGTAACACGTACATACACCTTTCAATATGCAGACAATGCGTCCTTTTAGGAAAATCGCTCTCTAAATATTAAACAAATATGGCCATTTATACGAGAGACTCCCCTGCTTATTAATCGGAACAAATGACGACGTGATTCCATCCATTTATACCAACAATTTGGTTACATAATGCGATTGAAAGGTATTTCAATTAGTCGAGAGCACAATATAAAAATTGACATAGATATACAAATAAATACAAGCCCTTTTATTAACCGTGCGAATTGCATCCGAGACAAGTTATGTTATTAGCAGATTGCATTTCGTTCGTCCATTTTTGGGTAGGCGTTCATTAAAAGACGTGTGAGAACGGCCGCAAATGGAAGCGAATTTATGATACTTGTTATATTGCTTTCTCATAACCGCATTTTGATATACGTGTGTGGCTCATGAGCGGGAAAATTGAAATTGAGCAACGGATCCCCGAGAATTGGCTCTAAACGTTTGTAAGTATGTAACGTGCGATATATCGTTAAATGGCTAAAATTGTGTTTGCTCACAATTTTTGTGTCGTTATGCGATGCGGGTCGTTTGAAAATTGTTTGTATTGTTCGACGGTTGCGAAGCGTTAATAATTTCGTAACTTTCGGGAGGATGTACGTTTTTAATTTTTCGAAAATTCGTTACAAGGCTTAATTGAAAATAAATCAAATCTCTATAAAAGTTAAACAAAGGTAGAAATACAATAATAGTACGTTACTAAGGCTTGAACTTTGAATCGTTAGTTAATCAATTCGAGTTTTTCCTTATAGAATGATATTTCTTGTCACTAAAACGTTAAAATTCTACAGGAGAGAAAACCATTAACTAACACTCGAGTTGAGAAACAAATGAATGAAATTTCATTCTTCAGTATCTTAACATAAGATTGATGAACAAACAATAAATAAAATCACGATTTTAAATAATAAATAATTTTCCAGCACAGTTTTGAAACTACTGACATCTGTACGCGATAAAAGTCGTTACGCCGTGCAGTAGCGTAATGAGCAACGTCATATGCCACATCTCTATCACCTACTCACTATTCATGTACTCCTAGTAACGAAACAGTGAGGTGGCGTCGTGGGCTCGTGCCTCGGAAAAGCGGAAAAATTGTCCACCATCGTGAATCGATAGACCGCTATGACCGCAGATAACAGACTATTCACACCATTCAAATCCTTAACTCGAACTGCATAAAGACTAAAACTGCAAACATTGTTATTGTTGTAGAATCGAAAGTTTAGTTTTCCCGCGTAATCTGAACGGATATCTCTCACCTGTTATCGGTTGTTCCTCTCCTATTACACATTGTCACTCGAGTGCGGTGACGTTGATCGTCGTATCCTGGTTCTTCATTCCTCGTAGATTTCACTCGTGTGTACGTTCGTCTCACTTGCGCGTACAACGTACTGGCAAACTCGAGTACGAGGAGTGCAAAGTGATGAGAAGGTGTCACTCACGATCTGTCGATAGAAAAATCGAATTGAATTCGTGTGAGTTGCATTTGTTGAATTCGCGAATTTCAATGCCGCTACTGTTGAGATTCTTTTGTTTGATTCTCAATGCGAAATTGAAATATCACGAATTCAGAATCAATAACCTCGTAAGTGCATTTTTGTTTTTGAATTTGAAATTTCTATATTTGTTGAATTCAGTTGTTATGGTTATGCAATTCTAGAAATGAACTCATACAATCATCAGTCAATATTACGAACGGTACTCAAATAGAAGATTTCAAATCGCATTCAAATGAAACGAATTCAACTCCAGATTATGTATATAAAAAAATATGAATATTAAACGGAAGCATATTCATATTTTCAATTCGTTTCGGTTAAATTTGTGAATTTCATAAATCTAATGTCAGCACACGACTTTTATTATAATAATAATTCGTACATGCGTGAAAGTAAAAACGTTAAAGTAACAGTTGCGTAAATATCACAAAGTCTATTCGGTTTAGTATCTCACTGTTTAATAACATCATTGCACAACTAATCCGGTTAAAGAGAGCGTTTATGCAAAATGAATAACTAGCTAACACAAGATTATCATCGAGAGTTTAAAACGATTTTTTTTCGTAATAGAATCGAAACGATATTCGTCGCGGAATTTCGGGAATGTCTGACGCCATAGTGATAAATAAATCACATTATGAATAGAGATTATGTTGTGACGGAATCGCTTTTATTGAAAAACCGGTCGCGTAATCAAATGTCATCTCGACTGTATAGTACTTTTATTTTGACGAATTGGCAGATCTTCTTAGACGTCTAATTAAGTGCAACTACACCATTAAATTTTTATTTTATATACTAGTGAAGGGGAAATAAGAATACGTCGAAATTACGTATTTTTTATACGACAACCATTAGATTTGAGCAAATGACATAAGTATTATTTTACGTGTTGCATGATTTATTACTTAAAGTTTTCAATGGATATTTTTAAAGTTTCATAAAAAAAACTATTGAAAATCGATTCAGAGCTAAACGTGACTAACTTGAGAAGTCGAAATAAAAACGATTGAACATATTTGATGCATATTTTAAAATTTTCTTTGTCATTTCAATTTTCCCAAACTATAAACATAAAAAAAATTATAATAAGCTAAAGATGTGGTCACTTTACATTAATCAAAATGCCTTCTGAAACAATTGGCTAATTCTTCTGTCATTTAATGGTATTTAGCTTTATTATTCAAGATATTTCACACATAAAATGTTTTGACTATACATTCAAATCTCATTTTTGTTTACAAGCGGAGTTATTCACGATTATCTCTGAACGACTCGCATTACGACTTTGAGTTTTTTCAACTCGAAAAACAGTGTCATTACCAAAAGAGTTTCATTGTTTACATGGAAAAACAATCGATTTTCACATGAACCACATACATATGAACCCATTCAAAGGTCGCACACATTGTTACACAATTAACAATACAAGAGCATGTCGAAACACTATCAGATGAGCGGAAGCTTAGCAGAAACGAAGGTCGAATTTTTACAGAAAGCAAAAAACGGATTGAATAATTTATACAGAAGGAGCAAGGCCGTTCGTAGATCTCGATCGATAAATAGGCTTTCGTTTTTTCGGCCATTTGCGCAACACTCGTACAACACGATTCGTGATCGAACCGAACAATGTGTGTAGTATCGAACACAACAAAGGCCGATATGTTCATTTCACGAAACGCGCTTTCTCTTCGGACGTTCGTTATAATTAATCGTCGGGATGTTGTGTAAGTTGGGTCGATGTAACGGGAATGATCGATCGATACGCCCATAAGTTTTGAGAAAAAAATTTAAAATGTGACAGTTTACAGTTCATCGAATGAAAATCGATTTTGGAGCGATTAGCGATGGGAAAAGTGGCGTGCGACATTGGTCTGGAAAATTGGATCGATCTGTGTGACATAGAAATTTCTATGATTCATGAGTTATGTTACATGTGTTATTTTATATGGAAATAATCAGGGTAAGGTTGTTTTATATTCGTGTGAAAATATATTCATCGATTTGCCGCATTTTCGAGTATCATATTGCGTCTTTGAAATTTTTAAACAAATTTTAATTGCTGAGTACTGCATTGAAACAATTAATAATTTAATTAGAACGGAAACATGCATTTTTGAAATATAGGTTAGCCAAATAAACTTTTTAAAATTTTCAGGAAAACTTAAAAGTTTGATATATGAAGTTTAAGTTGAGCCAAATTCATAACTTTTCAACAATAATTAAATTTTGTCGCTTAAAGCTTTTTATTTAATTTACTCTGACCAGAGTAAAGATTTTCGAATTGATTTTAAATAGAGATTTTTTTATATGACTGATCTATGTATTCATTAACCTCAACTATTAATTAGCCAGTGTTTTTTTTTCTATAGAGTTCAATGTTGTGTATTCGTGAACACGCATTGACAGCTGTCGAACTCAATAGAAAAAAGTTATAATTTAGTTGTAATTAGTGAAAATATCGTCCCTAACTGTTGTAAGCTTCAATATTAAATTAATGGTGCCAAACTCAAATCCTGCATCTTCAACGAAGCACTCTTCATTACAGAGCACGACTTCTTCAGTTGCGCAACCCCGAAACAGAAAGCTCATCTTCAAAACCATAAATTTCAAACCATTTTCCAAAACACACACCAATTTCGAAATCAGACCGGCCACTTTCGAGCCTCATTGTCGTCTCTACGGCATTAGATCGAACCACTTTCGCAACGTTGAAAATCGTGCTCCGAGCACCTACTACCTACCGGGTGCCTTATATCTTTTTTTACCACCGACGAATACATTTTTTTTACATAATCCTTAATGGAACGCCATTATTAACTGTATGTAGATTGTGATCCGCGATTTCGTAACGAAACGACCGCCTCTAAAGATCAAATAAATCTCACAGATGCTTGTCCGTTCGATTGCGGTTGCATTTTGCGGTCCGAACTGAAAACGGATACCGTGTCGTCACGGTTCGGTCTAAATTGGAACGAATCTCCCCGCAAAGTTCGATTGTCGTTCGATTTTTTTTTATACGTATGGACATTCGGTTAAATGTACCGTACGATTTGGACGAAAAAAATCCACGGTAGTGTAGTTTTTAATTGAGTTGTGTGAGGAAATTTTGATAGCTGTGTTATTTGAGCGGAAGATTTACGATGGGGAATTGAAGGATGTGGGTAATTTGGGAAGTGTGTAGAAGTAAATTTTGTGGAAATGTCACGATTCGTTTCGAAAAAAAAATGATCTATATTGTGAGTCGTGGTATTTAGATAGAGATCTGATTTCGTTTTTGAAGATGTGCAGATGTTCTATTTCGCAATCGATAAGATATTTAGATCGAGGCGATTCTAAACTTTCATTTACGGAAATAGGTATAAATCTACTATCTGTTGCGACTCGGCGTTGCTTGTATTCGTACTTTGAACTGACAATGAAATATTGTATAGATTGTGCTCAATGCGTTTGCTACACCCATGGTGTGCGAAATCAATCGTTGGAAACCCTGACGATTGAAAATGTAATGATATAAAATCGTTCCGAATAATAACTTGGTCGGATTTTCAGTAAACGAACTCACAAGTTACTAACATTAATTCATATTTATATTACATTGACAACACAGAAACTTGACACCATGAACGACCGCAAAATTAGATCAAACGCTTCCACGCTCCGATTCACGACACAAAACGAGATACGATTAAAAGCTCAACGGCTTGCACAAATCAAAGACTCTAGCAAATTTTAACAACGTATCTTCGAAGACCGAGTCGAAAGGACTCTCGAGAAGGATCAATGGTTACAAATTGATCCCGTAATGATCCAGGCATCGTGATTGCCTGCTATTATCCAAACACGGCTAATCTTAGCCTCTCTCGGCGATTTCCGCGTTTCGTATAGAGATGAGAGCACCGTTCGTTCATTCCAAGTTCTAAGTACACGTTCCCATAGTGTCAGGTTCGCTGATGACCAGAAGCAGGGTCATGGAAGTCATAACGAATGTTGTGCAATCGGAAATTTAATTTGTCTGATGTTAAAAATCGTCTAACTGTACGTTTCGATTCGTGAAAATGGTCTGTGATTGGTGAAGGTTGCATATGTTGCAATTTTCATGAGTCTTATTTTGTGGATGCGGTTATGTGAATATGATTTCATTTAATGTAGATAATTTTAGAACAAGTGTCACACACACAAAACATTCATAACTACCATCGATCGTTCATATTATTTTCATGTGAACCAATACGTGCACACAATTCATGTGCAAATAACCTAGTATTCGTACATAGCCCAAGTATATTTATCTCAGTATTTGCACATAGATTATATTCATATAGCTACATTCTAATTTTATTGATAGAGTCGCTATATTATGCCAACGTTGCACTCATAGTGCGAGTTGATTATAAGCCTCGGATTATAAATCGACATTATCATTCAGGGTATTAGATATAAATTAATACATTGTCGAATCGATAGAGAGAGATATTATCGCGTATTTGAAATCATTATATCGCAATGTACTTCAATTTAATTCAATAAATTAATTTTCTGTAAAGCAGACACACGGAAAAGTGACGATGAAGCAATCGGTATAAATGTCCGAATTTATGTAATGATTGACATTTTCGTGTAGCGAAAGTAAACTTGTCATTTTTTTTACAGTTTTGTACAAGCACCCACTATAGAGTAGTGATCGATAATCCAATAACATGAACAACACGCGATGAATATTTAAAAGCTCGTCTATCTTAAACTAAAAAAATATGTATTGAATACAGTCTAAAAAGGATCTGTTGTGCGTAATGTGTGTTTGATGATCTGTACGAATCGTCGATCGCGATATATTATTTTCCAGAAAAACCGAACGTAATTACCCCGTATTTTTTGTAAAGTTACAATGAGTCGAAATTGCTTTTCTTTGCGAGACATTTTCTCCCCTTAAAAGCTAAGGTGAGTCACGTTAGTCTATAAAATGATAACGATCAGCGTGACTATACAACCGAGGGGTAAATTCAACGCCTTTCGTATATAAGAAACAGACATCGTTTTTACTCGCCGAGGATAAACACAGTAATTGAAAACTCGAGAATTATTTAAGAACGTTGCCTCGAATGATAAAAATTCTCCTCGCATCTGATAGATATTAAATAAAAGTGGATATTAGACGATTATTTGTGCTGAGAAACGAACGCGTGCTAGACTGTTATTTTCTAAGGAGTTAGGGTGAGCTCCCCTCTTCGATAATCAACGGGTGCACCAAGGTAATAAACTAAATAAGGGGAGAAACTAGTATAAATATAAATACTTCTTGACCTGTCGTTGGGAAAATTTACATTCGGTAATAGCTTTCGTTCGGATTTTGTTTTTTGAATAATGTAACGTTTCCATAAGATAGATTCGTAATCGGACTCGTAACGATTCAATCAAAAATGATAAAAAAACGATTAGACGATCTCGACGTCACGTTTAGTAATTATTTTTCGACAAATCGTGATCATTACTCGCTTTCTGAACATCGTGATATACTTAATTGTTGATCCATATAAACGAGAGTACCTCGGGGAATTTAATACTATACGTCGATTGATGAATTTGAAAAAAAAGCGTTCTGCATAAATTTTCCCATATGAATATTAGCAGTTTCTGTGCAATTTAGATGCATAATGTTACACACACTCCACGGGGAAAATTGCTCCGGTGGAAAAAAAATTCAAGCATAGTAGACGTTTACGTTGTACCGGTTTTTAAGTAGACTTTAACAGTATGCAATTTCAAGTCACGTTATTTGATAAGTTGCGATATAATTATTAATACACTACTGACATATGATATGTCTGTGCATATTGTTTATGAGAAAAATAAAATTGTAGCAAACCGAAGAATTTGCATACTTATGATTATAGTATGTGTTGCCTTGGCATTTTATTATCTATTAGGATGTATTTTGTTAGCTCTATTCTCAGGTATCCGATTTCACGGATTACAAAAAAATTGAGTCAACTTTATTTTTAAACATTTCATAGCCTATAAGATTATATACAAATCGTGCACCGTGAAAATATTCGAAGAAGTGCTCGAGTAAAATATTTACTTTTTGATGATCCGGTTAATTCCTATATAAATATATCCTAACGACCTTGCGCTTTAATTGAAACTGGCTCGACGTTAGATGTAAAAAAAATACATAACTTTAATTTATGGAAACTATAATATCAACATTTATAACACGCGGATATATTATATTGCTAAATAAAAAACCGGTCTTAATAAAAATCGAAATGTTTTACACGCATTTCTCAATCAATTAACAGCAATTGATAATGCCAGAGTAAATTTATTGAAACACCGTTGAATTGAATGACCGCCCAGTGTAAAAAAAAATTATATATGTATATAAAATATATGTAATTTCAATAGAAATCGCTTTGGAACGCCGAAGTGTTTGAATTGCGCCAACGGTGGCACTCGATTTTGAAAGAATGCAACGAATTCTAAGAAGCAAAATAAATATTGGCTTATTCCAACGAAAATAATGAAAAAAAAACGATTTAGCATACGTTAACATTTGGCGATTTATGAATCCAAAATAAAATTTAAATTTTTGAAGAATAGAGTCGTTAAATCAAATTTTCTTATTTGCGCGTTTTCGCTAATTTTATTACGTGAATGTTATTCGAATAAATTTAAGCAGCACAACCTTAATCTTTGGATACAATCGGTTCAATAAATTCTCAAATAGTTCGAAATTTCCAAATGCGAATTCTAAGTCATTATAAATGTTAAATTTTTGAATTTTTTCAAGGTTTCGATTAAGTTTTCAATTCAATCAAGTGACAGTAGTCATATGAACATTCGTAAATGCAGCTGTATTTTCTATAACAAATTCATTGTTACTGTTATCTAGTTAGCAAGAAGATTAACAAGTCCATTTAGGTTAGGTTAAGCTAGATTTTTCTTCGTATTGAATTAGATTTGATCAGGCTGGGCTAATCGAAAGTTAGATTGAAAGTTCTACTGACTGGATTACGGACAATTAAGGGACTTGAAGTTCCGGGGTAAGTTGTTCCGAAAGGAATGATTTTGTATGAAATAGATATTATAATACCACGTGAAGGGCATAATAAAAGTAATTCATTGCGCAACTTTGGCAACCACTTTTGTTATATTGGCGATGATGGTTGAATGACGAAACAACTTCGGGAAAATGTACCTACGGAACTTCTAGCCCCATTCTCCCTTACCAATCCACGAAACATATTAAATTTGACATTTATCGACTAGAAAGGCGGCAAAATCTCAAAAGCTCAAAGCCCCAACGTTCGAAAGCTCAATATCGACGAAAGGCAATAAATCGTCGCCACTTTCGTCCACTCGAACTTCAATTTTCGACGATAATTTCGACGAATCGTAACGTGGTTGCGGTCACGACCCGTCTGTAAGGCAGCGTTCGGTCAAACTCGATCGTTAAAGCTGCAAACGTGTACTTTACGACTTTTTCCTATTGTTACGTCAAAGTGCTGTTATGCTATCCGATACTGGGTGAGAGTCGAGAGCTAGAGAAGGAAATTTTCCGATTATTTGTGTACCCATATACCGAACAGAGATCTCGGGGACAGGTCACGGTGATGTTCACACGTTTGTTTTCGGTCTTGTTTTGTCGTTTTTGCATTCGGCAGTGTGTAAACAGCGGTCACGCCATACGCCCACTTGCTCGTTGCTCGAATGGACGATATCATCTGGGATACAGAGGATTGAATTTGTTCGAAGCGATATTGGAAAATCGTAATGTGCATCTGGTATGACTTGAGAAACAGAAATTTTGTATTTACAAAATAGGTATATAAAATTTGTCAATTGAAATTTTTTACATGAAAAGGTTTGTTTTGCCTTGGAATGATTCATTTTTCATAATAGGGATCACAAAAAATAGGCCGCATTGTTCACATTGTGACCAAGGTAACTTATCGTTGCTACTACTACCCGTTGCTGGGGCAAAATCTAACTTTAAATGATAAAGTCAAGGGTGCTTTAATTTGAGAATGTTGCGATTTACTCTAAACAATTGCAGCTAAATGGCTCTGGATTTAAACTCGGTGTTGAAAACTTAAGTTAAGTCGATAAAGAAAACTGTTTTTCATTTATTTATCTCGTACTTCTAACTCTAATATGAAATAAATCGCGTTTTAGAAAGTTCGCATTTTTTGTGTTTCAGCGTAAAAATCTAATTTTCTGTGGTAAATGTATAAAAAAATTCGATCGAATATAGAAATTAAATCAAGGTTGAATGTTATGAATCATAAAAAAAATAATCGTGTACAATTGTACTTATAAGTAACTAGAGTAGCTCAACGATGCTTACATAAACTCATGAAAATTTTATTGAAATTAATCGGAAAAATGCTTTGATACTTAAGAAACTGAAATAAGTCAAAAATGAATGAAAGCCTACCTGGATTTGATATTGGAATGCGACCTCTATCAATTTTTTATCGGACAAATTAAAAGCGATTATCAATTTAACAGCATCCATATAAAGGACAGAAAATAAAAAGATTTCGTTGCAAGTTTTCCGAAAATAAAGGACACTAAATTGCAAGACGGGTCTGGAACAGTTGTAGTGCATATTCGAAGCACGTGCAAAAAATTCAAAACTGTCCCAAATAAAAAACGAAATGTGATGGCTTCAATGAATAAATTAGCGAGTTTTCGAGGTACGAAACATTATAAAAGCCTCACATGATGGTTTCATGTGCTCAGATATAAATCGCGAAACTCTTTTATTTTAAAAACGTCCAAGGCTAGCAACCGTGGAATATAATATTATATTATTCCGTCGCGGGTAAATTATCAATCTTCTTATGGTGTTAAAAAAAGCATTCGATATCGACGTGCCATCTACTTGTTGCCATTTGTTTAACATCTATCTAAATAATAAATAAATCTAAATCTGTGTAAAAAAATATCGAATTTATCGTACGATTCGCAGAGTTATAACCAACTATCGAACGGTAATTTTTCAATAGGAAAAAATGTCGGATAGTATTATGCGGTTGAAACGTCTCGTTAAACTTTGCGGTGTACACGATATTATTTTTCATACCAGAAGTCTATAAAATGAATTGTACGACGTCAAAACACATTTTTTTCGAACCCAATATAGAAACTAATATTTTATGCGGAAAATTCGCATAAGGCTGTAGCATCATTTTCAGTTGGCAATACGAGAGTACTTGTTAAAATACGAATAAAATAAAATTGCGAAAAAATAATAATATGAAATTATTTTTGAAACTAGTTTCTGTGATCTGGCATTGTTCGAGACTTAAAATTTTCAATTGTTGTATAGTATAAAAAATATTTCTTTAATAATATGAAACAAAAGAAATTACATTTAAATATGTTGAATAGAACTATGTTCGTTAATTATACTTAGTCTCAGTATCTAAGTCTCAGAATCCTTTCCAAATGTGCACATAACATAATAACTCTGAGAAAATTTCATAGTGACCAGATAAGTGGCAAAGGATCGTTTGAGGAAAACACGATTAAATTCATTTTTATTTATATAGAATGCGATAATATGATGAGATAATCATACGCTTATGAAAATAGATCGTCAGATGAATCAGATATTCGATCATAGTGCATCACACCGGTGAAAGGCTATTATCAAGAGTGGTTCCATATAGAAGCGATCCGGTTCCGAACAATGAGAAAGGTTCAACTCTACCGGTTCGCCTCGACGATTGTAATTATTACATCACGCAGATTTTTACTTTCGTTCTGGGAGACATGTGCTTGCTGAGGTGGTCCAAGAACGAGAAACAGAACTTGTCGTGCGTGTACTTAACCGCGTTTTATATGGACTCGACGTACGCACGGAGGCATCTGGCTGCGGCCTTATAAGAAAGAGCCTCTAAAGAAGGCTTTCGTGAAGTGAATTCCTCGAATGCTTCGCGTATTGCGTTCTAATCTCGGATTAGAATATTATTCCGCGGCGGATATTTGCTTTGGTGGTGTTTGTTCGGAAAACAGATTTGAAAAAAAGTCGAACAGGATGGAGATAAAATTTATCGCGTTCGAAGAAAACGATGGGCAGATAACGCACGAGCGCCAATTTGCAATTTAAATCATAAAAGTTAATTTCGCAAGGAGAATTTATTCGAGCGCTTAACATAATCTATTGGCTCAGCATTTAAAACTGTCGACGGAACAAAGGATTGGTAAAAAAAGTAGTTTCGTAACGGAGAAAAATGTATCAATTGAACGTTAAAGAAATACGGAAATCGTTATTTATATTTCGACAGCGAGTGATTTAACGAAAATGAATAGAGTTGAAAGACAATGGATTCGGATTCGGGACAAACGATTTATTTTCATTCGTACAATGTTTATTATAACCGCAGACACTACGTATAGTTAATGATAGCTCAATTTTCTCTGCTGAAATTACGTATCGTTTCATTACATTTTCTTTTCGAAATTACGCAATATTTTTAGCTATAAAAAAATTTACATTGAACCAAAAAGCATCAAAGTATCAAATCAAAACGATTATCAACACTTTCACAATGTGAATAATTTAGTATATCTCGATAAGCGTACACCATAAATCGACTCGATTGCAGCTTTTAACATTTCAATAGTTTTCACACTCACCTAAAAGAAACTGTTGAATTCAAATTCAAGCGCATGAATAAGGAGCGCGGGTTCAAAGTTGCGACAATGCAATAACCGCGAACTGCGGGTCAACTCGACTATACTATACCAGAGATCGGGAAATGCATAAAACCGGGTTGTAAAATAGTTCCTACGCTTTTGAATCCGTTGTCAATGTCGAGTTGTAATTCTTTATCGCGCTAAATAGGCAAATCGTAAACATATCCAGCGGTACAAGATCGCGCTCGGGGAACAAAGCGTGGCGCATGCTCCATAAGCTCCATAACCAGACAATAAAACGGAGCACCAATAAACTTGGTTGCTCTGCGGTGTTGTACAAGGAATCTCGCTTAATATGCCAGGTTCAGATATGCACTTTTCCAAAACCAGATCGGATGCTGAGAGCCTTTGGAACAATCGGATTTTCGAACCATAATCGATTTTTTTTATATCGATATAATTTTTCAATTAAAAATAGTATATTTTATATAATAAAATTGAAGGAATCGAGTATCCCCGCCCTACCCTATAGTTTAACGTTTGACTTTATAAGGCACGCAATTGAAACAGTTAACGTTACACTGAAATAATCATATTCTTCGATTCATTTTAAATCTATAATATATAATATTATGAAAATTTAATTTATTTTTCATTTTGTAGACTTAAGCCATTATCATAATAAAGTTTATAAATATTTCAAACAAAATCAGCAATTTGTTTACAACTGACAATAAGATGAGCGCTTCATGTTTCAACCAGGTGTTAATTTGCTTCGTATGCAATTGCGAAATATATTCAATTCATCAAACTTAAAATGTAAGCAAAATATGTATTATAATCACAGTACACGTATATTCTACCAAATTGAACCTCAAATAGTCATCGATTTCAAATAAGCTATTTTTAAAAACCGTTTACTATTTGACCAAAATATACCATTGCCGTCATGAATTAAATATAAATAGTTTAAAAATACTTTCAGAAATATTTATATCTAACCTTCACTGATCAGAATATGAAATTATTATTTTTAATTCTTTGTGCTCGTTAGTATTTGCAAAAATATCATCGACTTAAAAAATTATCGAATCGAATCAAGAAAAAGACTTTCGAAACATCCGAACAGCAAACTAACGAATCTCGCAGATAATCGATACCAATCCACAATCAACGAGCAATCGTCGATGAAAAATCGAATCGCATAAATAAAAAAAACGGTTACATTGTGTCTGTCAATTTTGCGTGATCTCATTACGAATTAGTTACGAAACCGAGCATAGCATTTACGGCGAAGCCTCATAATCCGACGGTCTCGCTTTCGTTTTCCCATTAGGTTCTGGCTCATTTTTACGACATTTCCAGCTCGATCTCCTTTCGAAGAGGTTGCGAAAGTGTATCATCGGTGATACATAATACATATAATACACAAATATAATACGTAACATGTTGGAAAACGGTCTGTGGGAGAGAAGCTTGCGCGCGCGTGTGAAGTCGCAGAAACGTCTCGGGAAATATGAGGCTATATAGCCTCAAGCACACTCACGATTCTCGACAACGATTATATTGGCTGCCAGCGTAATCGATGCGATGCTTCGGGAAATAATTGACAAAGAGGGACGTTCGACAGAGTGCCGTTTTTGTCAGAGTGTGTTCCAGAAGTGCTTTAGAAGTCGATGAGGCTGAAGAAAGAATGAGTTGGGTTGTATACTGTACAAGGCTTGAGGGTAACTTGGCAAAGTTATGTTGTTCTGAAAGGGGATTGTAAATTATGGGCTTTGGAAAATTGCTACGTATTCGTTTTGTGTTGATTGAGTTTCTGCTGCTGTGCTTGGGAAATGAAACGGTTTGGAGAAAACGCTTTAAGCGAAGTTTTTCCCAATTTTTTATTTAGTAGATAAAACATTCTGTAGTTTCAGTTAAGCTAGGTTGAGTTTGGTTATTGTTTATTTTTGCATTTTAGATTTTTTAAGGTTGGCTTACATTTTGTAAGTTCAACTGTCTTGTTAACTAGATAACAAACACCTCTTTTTGTCGATTGATTGATGATTGATGCGTTAACCGATTCAAAAAACATTCATTGGAAAGATGCAATTTAAAAAAATATAAATGCTCAAAATTTTCAATTATATTTTTATAGCGTTTCTTATTGGGTAATGAGCTATTAAATAAATTTAGTTCCGGCACTGATACCATTTCACGAAACAACACCGATTAGGACCGTTTTAACAGTATTGTATCAAAAGTAAAAGGCATCGTATTTTTACGCGGTCTTGCTCTCGTAACGTAAGAAGTGTCTATGAAATTTTCGTTATTATTATGGTGAAGGTAGACCATTTCCGTGTATATTCCTCTCTTCTGATGTTTCTTTAGATAAGTTTTTTGCTATCGGACGTGTCGATCACAATGGTCGAAGAAAGAAAATCTCGACGCGATTCAAATCGACCAATTTCAATATCGCATCGCAAAAAACGGTAAATTGGCTTTTTTCGTCGCTTTTTTGCTTATTTACCGAATTTTCACCCAGTGGAGCAATTCCGAAGTTTCACATGACGGAATTATATAGCGGGTACGATTTAAGGCTGTATTGTCGTCCATGTGTGGTCGGCATTTCGATTAAGTGCATCTATAAAAAAGCATGTCGGCTTATAATTCACATCGATTCGTTTCGTCGTTGTAAATTTAATGGTGGAAAAAGGAAAATCAGGTTTTCGACGATAAATATTCTTACCCCCGAGAGCTAACTGATTTCATCCAATACTTCATCGCGTTATCAATTATTCTAAACGAAACGAAATATATTCGAAAATTATGGAAATTTTCGCGTTAGAAAAAAATTTAGCTTCGAATGTCGGGTATTAATGAATATTTATTTCGCGAAAATACGAATATCGAGATTAAATAAATATTTAAATAAAAATCATGAATCATTTCATCGCAGCACTAAAAATTTGAATTATTCAATCGATTCGAAATCATTGAAAATTTTTTTTTCAACCGACAAAAAAATCAAATCAAAATACACGATGCATAATGAATGTCATGCCTATTAACAAAAACGCAATCAGCCCATTCAAAAGATGTTCACGATTGAAATAATTCATTTTGTTATGATGCGAGTGAAAACGTATCAACTCAATCAATTATTTAAATATCAGAACACTAACCGAACGTCCGATTTTAACGAGCTTAAACTGATGATTAATTGATATTTCACGATTTGATATACTCAAACCACCTTGACATTATGTATCGAGTTCTACGTACACCCGAAACGAACGGAAGAAATATTTTTTAGTTGCAACATTCTAAAAGGCCCGAAAGCGTTTCAAAACAAATCAAAAACCTAGAATAAATAGTTATTAACACGCCACTCGATCATACTAAAACTAGAACTCATTAAATCTCAAATGCTATACAAATAAAAGAAACGCTTTCGATAGGGAGAGATAGACACAGGAATAAAATAGTCAACGGCATTTTTTCCCGAAAATCAACAATTATTACAGGAAATCCAATACAAATAAATTTTAATACATCCCTCAGAAAGTTATCCTGTTAAAAAAAAAATAAAATTACCTTAATGAAACTGCTATAATCATGATTCCACGTGCGAAACGCAAACACTCAACATCGAAACGTCAATTCGAAAGGCACAACAGTCTATAAGTCACTTGAATATTTCAAATTAAATCGCACTATAGATCGAAAGGCATATCAAAAGGCACATAGATAGATTTTTTTATATTAAAATATAAAATAAAAATCACGAAAAGTTCGAACACATCGCACTCAGGTGGTAGTAAAAACACACAGCGCACGTGTTACCTGTTCCACGTCGCGCGGTACACTGAATGCTAAAACTCGTTTACCTTTACGTGAGGCAATATCAAAAGCCACTCGTCCAGCTTGTGTTATAATAGCCTATAGTCCCTATAGGCTATATAGCTTCGTATTCCAATAGCTCTCCTCGGACAAAAGATTTACCGATACGAGAGGGCGTGCATACATCCTTGACTACCGCCGCGGTTCACGCGAACCTCTTCCACTTATGTTATCTCACAAGGAGAGGATTCCTTTAAGTCCTAGACGATTTCTATGAAATTTTGTAAAAATGTAGTGCAAACTTAGATATAAAATAAGATATTAATAAGTAACTCCGATTTTAAGGTATCGCAGGTCGAATTTGGCATATTTCTAATATCGATATACATTGAACAAACCATGTAAAATACTTTATATAAAATATTTTTTCATTAGTACACATATAAAATATACCAAAATTCGACTTGTAATAACTAAAAAATATTGATTATATAATTTCTACAAATTTTCGTCAGTTTCGATGGGGATTTTTATGAAGGCTCTTCTTGTCAGTTTGAAAAAAACGCACCCTTTGTTCTTGTGAGTGATCTCGATTTTTTTTTCTCGAAGCCAGAAAGATTTATGAAGCTCGAAGAATACATCAGAATAGATCTACAGCTCAATTTTTTGATCCATTAGTGATTGTGTGAACGGCGGAAAACTGTTATTATCTGCACGCGTTCGTGTGTGCATATCCATGTCAATATATTTCGGAGATGTAATTTGATTTTTTTAGTAGAAAATTTATTAGGATATTTATATAATAATGCTTAGGCAGAGTCGATTTCAAATTTGAACAATCAAAACGATTTTTCTCAAAAAAATGTGTATGATTAATTACATTCTGAACTGACGTCTTATTTAATACATATTTTGCTTTTTTTTTTCAAAAATGAATAATTGCACAATTTAATATTCAGATATATATTTTATTCGAGTAATTACTATTCGTCATGCGTTATCTTATAAGCTCCATAAATCGAGCTTAATATTCATTCGATATGATCGTTTAATTATATTCTGTATAAATATTGTAGTTCTGCGTCCAATTTGAGCTATAATTTATTACCGATAATGTAATACGCAGTGTAATAATATTCGAAAAAACGTGTCACATAATAAGATAAAAAAGAAAATCGAGGTGCACAACACTATGGGTAACAATGTAACTTTTTCGTTTTGGAACCTCCTCTACGTCAGGTAGTCACGATTTATATCGGTTCACGAAAGATAAAGTGCATAAAAATAAAGCAAGAATGATGAACCCATACAAAAAACGTGCCAATGAAATAAAAGACAATTTCATTTTAGTGCAATTCCATTCTAAATTCGATATTTCTCAAAATTGATTAATTGAATTATTAAAAACGCAATCCTTCATCCTCTAATACGCTTTATCGATCGTTGAAAGATTAGATTGCGCCTGTAATTTATGAGAACGGATACGTTTCGAATTTTTTCATACTGAAGCGTCTTGATTCTTGATTGGTACGAACACGTTTTATGGATGTAGATATTTGAAAGATAAGGGCAACAAAGCGTCCATAATTGATTGTTAAGAGAGCTACGTTCCGAGGATGATTGATAGTCGAAAAGGGATGCATTAGTCGACCAGTCTCATACTTTTCGATTCTTAAACGCATTTCGAATTCATAATATACGCCCACAAATATATGAGTATTTCAGAGCTAAATATGACTAACTTCATAAGTCGAGAAAAACGATTGAACACGTTTGACGCACTTGTCAAAATTATTCCATTTCCAGAAATTGTAAACGTAGAAATTTCATTTATAATAAGCTATAAATGTGGTTAGCTCACATTAGAGTACAAAACTGATTGAAATAAAAATATTTCACACTTACAATGTTTTTATGACTATAAGAATTCCACATTTGAATCTATTTTTTTATCAAAAAGTGCAGTTAATAAAGTTCAGCCCTGAATGGCTCATATAATATTCGAGTTGTTACCGCGGGATATGAATTTCGCTCTTATTATGTTGATTGATGAAACTTTTCACGTTTTCGAATACATATTTATAAACGCATTACGAAAGCTATCGCAGGTTCAGATCGAAATTTTCACTTTTGCGAAAATGAAAACTATAACTGAAAACATCATCAGAAGCGATTTTACGATAACATTGAATAAACAGTTCTCGAGCTCGGCGCGAAATCGAAAATCCGCATATGTCGTTGTACAAATGCAAAATTGCACATAACTATACAATTTTATACGTAGCTTTAGTTCAATTGCACATAAAGAGATCGAACAAAATGGCAACCGGTTACTGAACACCGGGTTCCAACTATACATAAGTACATTCGCAGTCCGGATTGACAATGAATCAACGTAATTGCTTTTGCAACGAGTGCACTTTTTTGCAAATTAAGTGCATAAAGGAGTGCCGCACAATCGACGATAGTTTCCGAATCAGAATCTGGATTTACAACGTTGATTTTAATTCTGGAGACTTTACTTAATTAATTTGAGAAATGTTGTCTTTTTTGTGAAAAGTGATTAACAATATTTCATAATATTACATTTGTCACCAATATTGGGAATGATTTTTGTGGAAAACTCGATTTAACGAAAACATTACGATGTCAAATGTAATATTGAGAACCGTGCATGATTAATATAAGTGAAACCAAACCCATTTAATCGAATCCATCAAAAGTATACAGAATTCTTCACAGAAGTGTATAGCGACCGAAACGTTCGTCTAAAAATGTTAACGACTTCTTCTTTTTGTGAGCGCCTTATGAAGGTCGAAATTCATTATGTATTTGTTCCGTTAAGCTTTTTTTACTGTTTATTCGATTCGTTGTACAAAAAAAGTTTTCGTATTATCCTGGTCTGGCAGGTAGGCGCTAATTGTCGAGCCCGTTGATGAACCTCTTAAAAAGCGCTAGCATAATGAAGCATTTCCAACATGATGAGGTGGAAACGTAGTTATTAACTCGAAGCCCTCAGGGCGGATTTTTTTAATTGTAAACACTGCCGAAATAGATATTTCCAAACAAATAATGAAAAATTCTTAGTATGCTTCATACATAGTGTATGCGAAAGCGCGAAAGCCTTGGAGCCGGCCATAGATTTAATATCAAGTAGTTTCTCGATCGTTGATTGTTTCATATTGTCGGTAATAAATCATGAAGAATGCTATTGACTCATTAAAGACTTCTTTATGTTTCGTTCGAATCTGAATTTTAAATCAATCTCTTTGGAGGGGTGTTCAATATTTTTCTGCGAATGTAATTGAAACGCATTTATTTTGACTCGATATTAAACGGCGGAAAACGAATTGATCATCAAAAATAATAACAGGTTTCGAAGTTCAATTTGGCATCTAATATTTCTTTACAGATTAACGTGGCTTCAATCATCCGCCATAGGAATGAAATTCGCGATAATTATACAACTTTTTATAGAACTTCAAATTAGTCGTGTGAAAATGTCTTAACATACCGCGGTTAATGTCCATTGAGGGTAACTTATCTATGAGCGAATCGTGAATGTAAAATTATCCTGAAAACATATTTTTTTCATTTTGATTTATCGACAAACTTGCGTAATGTAACTTCAACTTGAAACTTATCTTTATTACGACAAAAAATGAAATTAACTTGCACCATTACAGCCTCGAAGTGCATTGACTTTAAAAACATAGATTGAATTCGAACTACGATGAAAAAAATCTACTCATATTAAACTGTCGTTATGAAAATCAACTATCGAAAGGAATTATGAATTTTTCATAAGAAACTATGAATTTTCAGCCATGTCCTACTTTAACGTATTGATCATTTCAAGAATTAATATGACACAAACCAAATATTTATTATTCACAGCGATTACGTATGTAATTTTAATGCACACATATGAATGCTGCAGCAATTTTTGTACTTCATTACAGCGAGGAAATAAAATATTATATTAAGTTCATAATTTTTTTTGTCGAAATTTATCATACGTCATGATTATCTAACGTGAAACATCTAACTGTATCTACATTAGCTGCTAAATAAAATAGCTGGACTTAAAGCTTTGATTCCTGCAATTTCGTTTTTTTTCCGCCTTTATTAACAGCACTATTATTTACAACTACAAAAAACGTGAGACTTTATATTAATGGTGATTATGCGGGAACAATGTTTGGGACACGTGATGACAGCTATTTTTTTTCTAAGTTTGATATCGTAAACTGTTATTCGTAATGACGGATAAATTGAGATAGTGTTAAGAAACAAAACGTCGGAAAAACGTATTTTTTACACGTCGTAATTTACCTTGCTCGACAATTTGTAAATAACCCGAATAAATTCCGTATTTCCGAACACAACTGGAAACTTATAGAAGCGTATTGTATATTTTTAAATATGAAACGTCTGAAATCTAACGATTTCGATACAATTTGACCACTTTCGCATCGCGTGTCGAGAATTTCGTCTGAGTATCGTGTAGTTATATGGGATACATATGAACCACTTAAGTAGCTTATTGCCAAAGTTTTTGAAACAAACGCCGTTCTAATTTTCTTTGTTTACACATTGAAATACCTTTTAGTATATATTATTGAATGGAAATGATTAAATATTTCAAAAATTTGACCTTTATACGTAGCTTATGGGATCAACACTCAATATGGCGTTAATATGAATTGAATCATGCCTATTTAAAAGGGTACACGTTTTTCATGTTATTCATATGAGATATGTCATTTTCTAAAGTCATCATTCAATTGACGATTAACAAGGAAAAGCTTTATAAAGATCACCACCGATTTTGACGAAAGCAAATATACCGATCTTCGACATGATATATCTATATCCTTACATTATATATTTACATATTTTCGTCACAATTGATAAGGATATTTATATGCATACTCCTTTTAAGATTCAATAAAAAAATCGACAAGAATACAAAAATTGTTTTCGCAATCTTTGCAAAAAGATACGACTCTGTTTACATTGCTAGAAATCTATCAGTGTCGCAAAACTGTCGAATTTTTATTAAGGCTGCGTTTTATTGCCTTTAGAGCCGGATTGTACCCATTTGCAGAAAATAGGCGTATTTGTGTGCAGAAGTGGCGAAAGTTGTTGTGCTGTTGGCAGTTGCATGGCAACCAGAGGTCGCCATATATCGAAGTAGGAGGCTTTGCAGGGCGCTTGACCGATGTGACGTCACACTGTGACCTCAGAAAGCCTCTTCTAGAAGAAATAGACCTTGCGAGCCTTCTGCGGCCCATACACTATTCAAAAATTACAAAATATACGCTATTGTTTGGGATTCTGGGCACATGATGAATTTGATGAATGCTGTATTTTTCGCGAAATTTTCAATTAATCGGTCTATAGTTTCTTTTATGGTTTAAAAACTAATCAAGTGACAAACCTACTCAATTGCCAATAAGAAATTCTGTTTGGAAAATCTGGAAAAATAATTTTCTCAAACATTGGAAAATCTTGGAGGAAATAAATTTTCCTGTCCACGTCCAGAAATCATGCATAAATATGCCAAAAAAACACAAAATTCTGAAAAAATTCAATCATTTGGACTATGAATTTGCTTGAAACGCACCTCGGAGCGATTCAATTCGATGAAGTTCCTTGTATATTACTTAGGTCAGATTTTGTAACATATCGATGAATGTGATTTTTGGAATATTATTGTTCAAATTTTATCGACAATCATTCTAAGTCCCATTTTAATGAGGTAGGCTCTATCGTGATTGACCATACGTCCCAATACACCGGGACATGTTCCGGTTTGGAGGACCACTTTCCATTACTCATATCTATATCGTCGTAAATATATTGAAATTCTCTTAAAATGTCAATAGCAAGGCTCTACAATGGCAAACATTGCAAATCGGAAGTGCGAACGTGCGCCGCTGCGTGAAAGGAAATGCGCACTTACGCGACCGGTTTCCAGCTATTCCAATTGCATTTTTCGATCGGTTTCCGTTCAAAATAGGCTAAAAGGCATTGTCGACAAACTGGACGAAATCTGTATCGAACGTGCACGAGCTCAACATTATACAATGGGCGTAAGTTCAAATGTGGGGCATTCGTATGTGAACTGTATAAATAGTCGTAGGAAACGTAAGCTTTCGCGATAAGGACGTTGCTATTTCAATGCGATGATATTCATCGGGAAATCAGATCGTTGGCGACTCGAATTCGCATAAATAAAGGCCGATACGAGATTAATTTTTGATATAACAATCGAGAAGCTTGGACCGAATCGATTAACGCAAATATTGCGTTACCCATATTTTTCAAGTTTAGTTTGCTCAAGGATCGTTCGAGGTTTCTAGGGTGCGTCATACATTTACATATTTACATCGATTTCCCAGAAATTTTCACTCGATGTGTTCGGCGTAATCGTCGGCTATTTTTCCGAATCGGAAAATGATATTCATCGAAACTACTAATGTCTGATAGACGGCGTTTTGTCTGTGACTAAGCAAAAGTCTTAATTCGCAATTGAATAGCGAGTTGCATGCTATTATGTATTTACGATCGGGTCAATCGATACGACTATTAATCGATGGCGACTCAATTAAACTAGCCCCGTTTTGATTTTTCACATAATTGAACACAGAATGACCGAGTTGTATGAAACAGTTACGCTGGACAGATGAACCGATAAGCTTTCGAATCTAGGTGAGACTTAGCGTGATAATGAATGATTGTTGCGCAAATTCGTTTAATTGCTTATGAGGTTGTCATTTACACGGTGCTTTCTAAATATCTTTTTTTTTTCAAATAACTATCGAAAATTAAAATTCTTTAATGTGCTCTTTACAAGTGTCTATACATTTTTTCGTCGACTCTCTCATGCCTTGTATAGTTTCTAGGAACCCTCATTTTAAGCAGTCACTTGGATTGCTTCAATTATGTCAAAATAGCATCTTCCGACTCCATTTTTCATATCAGTGAATGCGAAAACGATGGCCAATATTTGACATGTGGCAGCTAAGAGTCAGTTGGAGTTATGGTAGTCAAAAGCTTAGGAAACGCACGACTCTCAACTAATATGAACTTCTTGTGACTTGTAAGAATAAAATGAATATCATGACATTCCGAATGCACCATGTGTGCACAATATATCCACCACTAGCAGTTACAATGCAATTTAAAAAGATCGAGAACGGAGCTTTCAAAGGCCTGCGATTAATTGCGCAAAGTTCCGAGTTGTGTACGTTTCATTGTTTCAACTGATTCGATTGTGCATTTCATACGTTCCATCATTAATTCTTGTATGTATGTACTTTCAGATATGTTGGGAACATGCTCGGAAAGTTTCATGGTAATCCTTGTGCATTATTTGCATCTGCTTCGAGCTTGATTACTCGAGGTCGTGTGTGTCACACTACATGTATGTTATTTGAAATGAATAATATTGCTAAGGGTATGTTTGACCGTAAAATCTAATAGATTACCGGTGTGCGTACATGTTATTCGATTTTCACATGCCATCGGACTATCATTTGAATTTCACACCGCGTCAAATGATGTATAGTTTATGTTTGGTATCGTGTAATATGTTAAAGGTTATCTGAATGAGTTGAGTGTATGAAAAAAAAAAACAATTGTCGAAAAGAACGTTTCTTAGAAGCGAACTTGAATATTCATAATTGAAAAGGTTTCCGACTGTATTTCATTTGCATTCGGTTAATATGCACTTGGAAGACAAAGATGAATAAAAGTTAATAAATTATGCAACATACAAAAATATGGATATTGCACACACACATGAGGCCAATAATATTTTCCTTCAGTATCCATTGTTCTTAAAACATTTAGCAACTGACTTTCCATTACAGATTTTACACATCAGACGACCATTTTTCGCAACACAAAATCGTCACAATTTCAAAACGAAAATCGTACAAATCGAATATGCGACATAACACGAAGTAATCAAAACAAGTGTTTTGATATTCAAAATATTTTTTTCAAAGATAGAGTTAATCACTTTATGCACTAGACAGCCCCAACAAGCGCCACGACTAATCTTCGCTCAATTTCACAACAACGATCGAATCTCTGGGAATATCACACCACATAAATTATATAAAAACGTTCCATATACACATATAAAATATAACTTAGCACGGACATGACGGCCATTATTGAGCAGCGGCCGCACACGATGACCGTAGCCATAGTCATACTCATAGTCAGAGCCATAGCCATAGTCATAGTCATAGTCACAGTCATGGCGCATAGTCCCGCAATGGGACAACAATGAGCCTCTTGACCGTGGCGAAATTACCATGGGCGTGCTTCTGAGGAGAGACGACAACACATTTCGCAATGGGACGTCTCTGGAGTGTCGATGGGAAAACGCTGAACTCTGAATAACCGATCTGCGGCGTCTCGTGTGTCGGCAAATTGTGCGATTTCACGGTGTCGTGGGATCGGAGATGTGTTGTCGAATGCGTCTCGTTATGTTATTGGGCGATTGTGATTGAAGGTGTAGTCCTAGGGGGGACGCTTATCATTTATCTGACAAAAAATGATTGCTTAAGTCCTCGAATTTAGAGCGAAAGATGGAATAATTAGTACCGAGATGATGAGCATACTCTCTGAACACTGAATCTCTAATGAGTCGATCGAATGATATATCGATCTCTAATTATCGATCTTAAACAGATATCAATTAAACTTTTCAAAAATGTCGTATACATACCTGGAAAGATTTTCGGAACAATAAATTTTTCCATTTTACAATCAAGAGGGTCTCAAACATATGATGTTTAGTGGAGTAAATTTCGCAATACACAACATAATTTTATCATTCTCCGATAAATACTAGTATTGTTTTCATAGTTCACAATCAGCTAGAATTCTATAGAGTTTCGAGCAATGCCAGGTCATAGCAGCTGTTCGTATAAATTATGTTCATTATGTGCAATATTATTTCATATCGGCTCTCATTATGGTCGGTTCATTGAACCGTGTCGCTCGATATTTTGATCGAGTCTATGAATAATCTAATCGAACGATTTCGATTTCAGGTTTGGTGACATTTGACTCGTATTATAACATTATTGTGTTTAGGGAAAGTTCGTAATATAATATTCCTACGTAATATGATCTAGAGTTGTCGCATTGAAAATTTGAGTTTATATTCAGTGAGATTTCAATTCAATGCTGTCTATGTTAAAACATTTTACCTGCTTAGGAGAAAATACAAATTTCATAAGAAAACGCAGAGTCGTACAAGAAGCATATCTAATTTTATTCACGATTATATAAATTAACCAACATGTCAAAGTTGATCGACTCTAATTTGAATTGTAAAACTCACATTTGATTAATACAACAGTTTGCACACATTTCGCGAATAAAACTCACAGTTAAAGTGCGTAATGACGTGTTCCCGGGCATAACTCACCGTGTAAAACGCGAGAATCGTTCTAAACTTTCGTTTTAAATTATACTAATTTGCGCCAATTTGCCGAGACCATTAAAAGTTGATTTACAATCGATGCTCGCAGAACAATAAAGAGAACTTCAGCCCGAAGCGGTGTGTTTTTACGAGTCGAACTCCCTGACCCTTAAAAAAGGATCGACCCTTAATTGCGGACGATTAAAAATTTCATACGAAACGCTTTTAAAGGGTACATTAATAACAATTAAATGCGATTCTTAATATTTATATTTATATTCGATGTATGCAGTTATAATATTATATGAGGATCTCAAAAGCTAAAGGGTATAATTGCACACAACAAAATTTTGAGAAAGCTTTTTTCAAGATTGAATATTTATTACAATAAAAGAAATATATTATTTGGAACTTCTTAAGTATGTAATTTGGTGATATTGTGATCATAAGTATTGATCATAAAACCATTTTGAAATTGAATGAAAGGACATTAAGATACAATTTTCTCATAAAAATACTTGAGTGTAGGAATATGTGGTTAAAAGTTTCTTAGTAAGTCGTTCTGAAAGGAATAATTTTATAAAAAAAGGGATAGTAAAAGCATGCAAAGAACACAATTAATGTATAAGATATTGTGCAATTTAATTATTCTTGCAACGATAGTTGAGTGATGAAAACTTTAGAACAACTTACCACCGAAATTTCCTGTCCCACACTTTCTTTCAATCCTATTGCTACAATATTCTACTAAACCTAACCGAACATCAAATTTATTAAATCTAATCAAACAAAAAAAAAATATAACCAATCTATCCCGATAACTGATCTATCAAATTCCGTATCTATGGGAGTGCATTCAAGCGCCAATACAATACAATTTTTTTTCGAAATTTATTCGTCATTATCACTCATCGCATCGGATGAAGCTTTCTTTGTCGAAACGCCGAAAAAACTCAATCCAAAATAGGAAAGCAATCTTTCGACAACAGATGGACCGTTGAACGGACGTCGAGCAACAACACAACAACAACAAAGACTCGAGGCGCAAACACGTACCAGAAGATTGCCAATTTAGAGGCGAGCCGTGCAAACATTCGCATATGCATATTTCCGCAACGTAACCGTGATTAGGCCCGTGTCGCAATCAGCTGAAGATGGAAACCGAGCAAAAAAGGATGTGGAGGATGTCGGATGAACGAGAGAGAGCATCTTACATACCGGTCATTAAATTTATAGAATTACCTATAAAATAATATTTTTCGATTCGTGTCGAATACATAATAATTTTAGTGCATTTTTCATGGTGTGATCAACTTATGTCATTTATACAATGTATGACAGATCGAAGGGAGGATGTGGTTGGAAGTTCTGGAGATAAGTACTTTCGTCACTCAAATGTTGTCAACAAAATAGCTGAAATAGTTGGCAAAATTGCACAATGCCTGATGCTTTAATTATGCCATTCACTTGGTAAGCATTACTATCTCTAATTACAAAACCATTTCTTTCGTAACTTCCAGCCCCACCCTCCCTACCCATTTTTAAAAGAGTTTTTTCATGTTCAAATATCGATAAAAATACTAAACAAATAGGTTTTAGTGTTGGCTAATTCATACATTTTCAATTTTCGATCAAACAAATCTATATTTTTGTAGACATTTTCCACATATTCTGGAAAAACTATCAAATTCCGTCAATTAAAAACCAAATTAGTAAACTACTTCACTTTTATTCGTCTCAATAGACCAGAGTCTAAATAATACACATCAAGCTGTAATTTGGTTAAAAACATTTTTTTTCATTAAAAAACAAAAAAATCAAATTTTCGACAAAATCAAAAGCAACATCAATAGCACCATAACTCCTGAACCAAACGTCAGATCGCCATAAAATTTCGACATTTGAAACAAAAATTAATTGAATTTTGATCATTCGACCGAATAATACATCATCCTACAGACTCTCAGTGCATTTTCCGAATCGAATCACAGCACTTTGGATGCATCAGACTTTATCAGCCGATGGTGATCTGCACGAGGGTATGTTGCGTCCAGATTTCAAATTGGAGATAATGGGAACGATGGACGGATGGACGCGGGTCTTTAGCTAAGCGATGGTTCGTCTTTTTATTGGCAATCGATAATGCGCACACCATTACCTGGGATAATGCGGGGATTTTTCTCGTTTATTATCTTGGGCATGGGTCGGCGTTGTTTTTCTTGTCCCATCGCTCCAAGTAATGGCGGATGATTTCATATTATTCCTGCGATCTTGTGTTTTCTGTGTGTAAGATGGTTTTCGATGGGGAAATGTCTTGTAGGATTCGAACGTTTATGAAAAATTAGTGAGTACGTTTTAGTTTTCCGATCGTCATATATTTGATCTATTGACTTATGTTGATCACATCTCAAACGTAATCCAACATAAGATGAAAAAATAAGCGAATGCCTAGCATCAAATGTAACCCAATTACACTTGTCAATTGTTTTGTTGAATGGAAAAGAGAAAAGTACTGAAAATTTAATGAAAACATTGGAAATGTACCGGATTTCATTTATGTTTCCTTAATACAGTGTGATCGTATTCTGTGCGCAACAGAAAAAAGGTCAAACCGAGAAGTGTTTCGTTCAATATATTTCTCAATTACAGATTGAATTAAAAAATCTTTAATAGCTTATTCTAATACAGAGTTTCTTGTAAAATAAGTGCATACGCGAAAAAACATGACAAAGTCTTTTAATAAAACGACTGATCATTTCGCGAATTCTTCTCAATTAAATACAATCGATTCACAATATTTACATCGATACTAGTTAACCGTCAATGTAAATATCATACCGAACACTTACCGAAGAATGTGCAACCCCGACAATGCACAATTACAAGATACACGTTCAGAGACGTGCCTTCGATCTACAATATCCAACTCGAGCTTTTTTTCCGTTTTAATCGCAGAAGAGCGAAATTATCTCCGGCCAAGATTTGATCCTTTGACTCTAGAGCTCTAGAGTCAATTACTAGCGCTAATTGCGATACTGCTAAGTCGCATTTTATCGCGTCCAGCTCTAAATGCGCCTCGATGCCATTCAGAGTGCATCGCGTGTTCTATGCACATTTCTTTCGAAGATTGATCGTACGGAGGATCTAATGATCCATGCGAAAATCGCACGCATTTATATCGTCTTCGTTTCCATAGATCATCTTGCCAGAAAATTCATTAGAGGCAAAGTACGGTTTCGTGATTTGCTCTCCGGAGGAGTGTTGATTGTATGTGGTTGTGCACCTCATGCGTCCGTTTATGTATACGAGGGATTACTGTAATAATAATGCACTCGTCCGTGGACAAAGCCTTTTCGTATAATATACCATTCTTAGGTGCATACACGTCCGCTATAAATACACCCATATATCCATGGGGTCAGAGGCTACCCGACGGCGTGGAATGCACTATGTATTCTTATACAGTGCACACACATAAAGGTTCTATCGTTGGTTCACCCAAGGGTAAGAAATGATTCAAGGGACATTTCATATTCGTCACGTAGTTTCATACGAAATTTTATCAAAAAAAAAAATCAATAATCGTAATCATATTTGGGATTTAGCGAAAACTGCAACCCTGCAGCCCCTTAAGTTGGGCTGTTCTTATTATACTCTATGGTTCTTATACTATGAGAGCTGGACTACTATACCATGCACAAAATAAGTACATTCCCAATTTCTTATGAATATCAAAATGATTTTAATATAAACTTTATATTCATAGTGTATTTTCCCTTATGTAGTTTTTGATAATGACCCTAGTGCATCGGATATTTATCTTATTACACATTTTTTCATCCTCGGATCGAACATCACGAACGTTCGTAGTTTTAACACTTTAAGCACCTGTATGGGCGTGTACTTAAATAATTACGATGCGTTCGAGATCAATTACGTTAGGTGTTGTTACCTATGAACGTTGACCTTAACACGTCGTAAATTTTAATAAAAATCGATACCCCGAGAAATTGTATCGAGATTAAAATTGATTCGTTTCATATTTCAATACCGTTCTCGCCTTATAAATCATAGTTAGATCATAAGCTGCATGGAAAGTTTTTTTTTCCTCTCTATCGCTTATTGTGAGGCCGATGATAAATTGAGATGCAATCACACGAAGGAGACAACTAAATTGCATAATAATACCTTCACTGTCGCTAACAAATATCGTTTGTTGTCTGCAGTCGAAAATATGCGTGGGCAGATCGTTTTTCATATGTTAGTCGAGAAATTTTCTTTCACTTTCGAAATAGATTTATTAGACTAATTTTTAAATTATATCATTCAGCAATGAATAAATAATGCTGAGATAAAATATAAATTATACTTTTTTTTATTATACTACCTTATTGAAATAAATATAATGCATAAGCTCGTGCTATTCTCATATGTTCCGATTTGTATTCAAAACAATTCAATATAAACAAATCAATTTCACATCACGATCCATTCCGATACAACCCACAAGAAAATCTATAAGTACAGTCTACACAAATAAAAATAAATATGTTCAAATGATTTTATACACTCCTTTACTATTTATCTGATTACGATGAAATTTTCCAGAGTTATTACACATCATACACACAACGAATAATCGACAGAGTATCAAAAGACAAAGATACGTTTTTCTTCGTTCGTAATGAGTGTATTCATAAAAACAATTCACAATCAGCTTAAAGTCAATAGAGTTTCGAGCAACGCCGAGTAACACGATCTCGTTTAAAACAAAATCACACCATCAAAACGTGATATGCACATATCATCCATCCATACACTACACAACGATGCGCGAGTACTACACACAGCGGCAAGTACTACACGCACGCGTATGGAAGGGGTGACCGTGTGCTTGGGTCGTTGTTCGGGTCGGTTCGTCGTGGCATATGGTCAGGTCGAGGTGTGCGTGAACACCAGGGAAACATGATGCAATAAGAGGTGTTCGAGACCCGAGTTTCGCAGTGGGCGGAGTCTAAGCCCACCCACTTCACCTCCCACCCACCCACCGCGAAGCCGCTCCGATGCTAGATTCGCATTACATCTTTTTGCAAATTTTGAACGATTATAGCTCTTATTCGTACTATTCATAAAGGTTGTTATTGTGTTCGTTCAAGTACAGATTCTAGCTGCACAGTGGGAGTGGGAGGTGCGTGTGCTGAGCGTCGATAGAGTGCGCAGAAAGAGCGCTCTACGTCGAAATAATATTATTCTGTTGAAGTAATTATAATATTATTTTAACCCGTCGTTGCGTGGAGTTTCGTATTTTTTTTTGTTTGGAATTAATTTTGGGTTTTAAAATGAGGCTGTTTTAAAGGTGTCGCTGTAAATTTTGCGAATGGTTGTGCGATTGGATTGATACGTATGCGAAAGTTGTTTAACGAGTATGTGTTGAATTTTCGTACTTGTGGAACAGACCAAATCGAACTAATCTAAAACGCAACTAGCCTAATAAAAAAGAAAAAATCTATTGTAAGCAAATTTCAAATCAACCTAATCTTTGTCCAGATAAGTCTTTAATTCGTCTATTATCCAAATTTTGTTTATAATGATTTGATTCAATTTCATGTGATGGTTTTCATTGGTAGAACTAAGTGTACATAATTTTGTGAAAAGTGTTAACGTGTACATTTATGACTCCAACGCTCAAAATTATTTATCGATAATCCGATAATGAAACCAATAAATAACGAATTAACATAGGTGTTAAACTAAAGCGAAACGCATTCTTCCCATTAACCATTACGAGTTGATTTTTCGTTTTGTGTTTTTGGTTGTAGAACCTTTTACATGGCCGACGGGTAACCAGAACTCGTCGGGGGGTTAATTGACTTTAGAAAAAATGTATTATATATTCACAGAGATATACACTTGCGCAACACGAGCAACGAACTTGCTCTTTATAACGAACATGCTGAAATCATTACTTGGAAATCGACGTCGGGAAAAAATCATGTTCGTATGTTAAGATTAGTGATAACCGCTCTATCACTTTCGCACCGTATCCGTACATGCATGTCCAGATAATTAATGTATTGTTTTCAATATTGCTTTAATTGTTATCTCACATCTATAGAAACGAACGAAAAAAACATGCGACGAAAAAAAATCTAAGACGATCGATCCATAAATTTTCAATTATAGATAATGAAATAGAATATTACATAATGCGAAATTGTAGCTTGCTCTTTTGACTCTACGGACCATTGTTCCTGACCTATAAGGTCAGGTGAATTCAACGTCTCGGCCTTATAATTTCATAAATAGTCATCCGTCTAATGATACAGTCGAATCGTTCACAAATAAAGCTCAACACACACCCGAAAAAACAAACATGTAATCAAAAGCGATTATCTGTCCGATATGGTATGGATCGAAATCAGTCAGACGCTCCATTGCGTGTCAATTCAAGTTACGTACAAAATAATGGTCGTTGCACACTGATTGATAGAAGCGATGACGGCCAGCGTCAAAACTGTGTGAAATTTACTTTATTAAAGGCAAGACCAATCTCGGCTCGGCTCGAACACCATCATTACCCGTCGCTGGCTTCAACTGCGATTCGCTCCTGACAAGATTATTTATTAATCTCGCGAACAACCATCACGCACGTTTTAATTGAATGTGTTATGACCGAGAGGTTCAAAGGAAATTCAATTTCGAACCACCGATCGAGAGATCGAGATAACTTTTGACAGAGGTACATTTAAGTACACCAGATGACAATTAGAAAAACTGATTGAATTTCATATATTTTACGATTTGTTTATACGAGTATCTATTTCTAGAAACTTTATTACTCTTCTCAGGATAAATTTTGAAGGGTTAAATTTTAGAAAGACGCCCACACATCCCGCTGAGTCCTTTTTCTGATAACAATGCCCCCTGCTTTGTAGCCCTTAACTGAATCGACACATTATATTTTTTCAACATGTCCAAAATGCCCATCATTTTTTTCTTCGATATGAATAACGAGTTATAGACCGGAATAAATTAAATAAGTACGTTCCGCATAAACACTACAAACATATTAAACATATTTCCATGATTTATTCATTATTATGTGTTGTTTTGATTTATTAAAAAATAAATATTAAAAAAAATATAATTCGCGAGAGTTCGGTCGAGCTAGGGTTAACGAGTCGGTCTATTCGAAAAGAGTTTCCCTCTTGAATATATTTAAAATTATAAATTTCATATTGCCGAATCGAATATTATACTAGGAGTACATGGGTGAAATTAGGTGAAACGAATTTTAACTCGAAGCAAATATGAACAACTAAAATATGCTTTTCGTGCGGATGAAGAAGAAACGAGTAAATGCAAAGAAGCGGCTCTATTAGGAAAGCATGAACGCTAATGCGTGTTACAATTTGGAGCAATTGTATAAAATTTTACTATCATAATGTAGAAAAGACCATTTCCTTTGTATTTATCGTGCTTCAATTTGTATAGAATGTGTCTTGTTTTGTAACGTGTAAGATATTTCGTATCATCAATCATGTATGGATGTTGAGGATGAACGTAAATGAAGCAGGGATACGTAACCTTTTATCGTATTATATAAAATTATGTAATACAGCATATGATTTATCATTAACATGTAAAATTTTGCCGACGTTGAATTATGGCGGAGAAAAATTATAGATTCGAAAATTCTTGTTACACATGTTTATTATTATTCTAGACGTGATTCGTATGTATGCGAGATTTATTGTACAAATCCGAATATATGCAAAGTGTCATTGTGCCTCGTGTATTCATTAATTGAACGAACGATTTCGATTATTCCAACGTAGCGAGATAATTATATTTTAATTTATTGCCCATTGTGATATCAGCGTGATTTATCTGAACATTTTTCGATCCAGAAGTTTCTGATCTATGCGATCACACGCAGTGTTCCACCTTCACAATTGCACCCTCAAATACCATCCTTTGATCCTTAATAAATATCATTGTGAACGATCCCCGAGGAATTTTATTCGGCACTCAATTATATAAATAAATGTCGAGCCAGGTACAGATCATAATTCATCTCGGGAACATCAATTCAAACCCGTTTGATGGAGATCGGCCTGCACTTATCAAAGAGTCCCTTTGATCGAACGTCAATTTTTCGAAATGTCCTTTTTTATTTATTCTCGATACAGATTTATCTGTGATTTGGAAACGCTAATGTGCTTATTTATCATAGTTATGTGTCGATTCAGATATATTTTTCGATGCGTAAGAATTGTTTATTATTAGCACGAGTCGGAAGAAATATAATAAGAATTTTACAGTGCTTGTCGTGGATTTAATGTTGGTCGTGTAAGTCGTTTGTCGCAATGACTGTAATATTTCATCGATAATAAAACACTCGAAGAATCTTCGCTGAATGATGCGAAGTCGTTGCAGCGAATTTTCTTCGCACAAATCGATGTGGGAAGTTTCAAAGTACTTTCGAGCTTTTTTATTAAATTTGCAATGTGTGTTAGTTAGTCATTGTGTAGCTTTGACAAGTCTAATATGCATCTAATTCTCAAATCCATTAAAATTAATATTAATTATTTGAATGCATAGCTCATTGAATGGTTCTAGTGAAGCTGTAGTCACACGTGCTCCCGAAAACATCCGGTCTTCTTACGTTCAGATTAAACCGGATTTAATTAACATAAAATCACGACTCGATTTCGTGACGTACGTGTGTTAACAACAAAGAAAACACCCAAAACCCCATTAGTTTTTCGGGTTTTCTCGCACACCGAAAATAGTAAAAAGAACTCGGTCCGATTGTGTACCGAAACCCGTTCCCACGTGCGCTCTTCCGATCTCCGTACATAGATATAATATAACCCAACCTAGAGAGAGACACTCTTTTATCGGTTCGACGTGATTGTGTCTGTGGTTCGTTTCGAATTTGAATTCAGTTCTGTCGAAACAAAAATTCGGATTTACCGTTGAGAGTGTGTGGCTTCTAGGAAAACGTCGATCGCGTGCACGAATTCGATTTGGGTTTTTCAAATTTCGATTTTTATTTTCATTTTTGGACGATTTGTTTGTTTATGGGTGTATCGATAGTATGTGGTCAATTGTTGCGCAAGAACTTTTTTTTTACATAGAGGTATGTGATTGTATGATTGTTCAGTGAAGGAAATTGAATTTTCCTTAAATGAGCCGTTTTGAGCTTTGAACTTTTTGTCTATGTTAAATTTGAATTAGTTGCATGTTGTGTTTACAATGTTGTCAGGCATAATGAAATTTTAAAACACCCTTAAAACTTATTTATATTCGAATATTTTAATTAGACGTTAAGGAAAGCCGTTTTACGACATAGTAAGTGTGCAATTCTCGTGAAAGTACAGATTGTTAGTAGCAATAATAAAAATTTTAACTTCGCATAAACATCGAACATCAAAAACGTAGACGTTCATTCAATTTAATGATAGTTACATCTTGTCAAATGCATGTTTTGTACCTCAAATATGAATTGAAATTCACACAAAAACCATTGAATTTCATAAAGTCTGAGAAGTTTATAATATAAAACCTCTTCAATTATTATCATATTTCCTTTTCAGACGCATTCATCCCATACAATCCGAAATAATAAAAGATCGACGCGTGTGATAGAACTCATTAACACTCCAATCGACCTTTCATCACTGGAATAATTTCACTATTAAAGCCTTCGATAACCGTGCATATAATTGCATCACCTTAGACGTCTCTATAAGCTTCGGTCACATTCGCACATTCCTACGATAAATCTCAGGCTTGATTGCGACTCTTGCGAATTAACACACACATACACACTCTTTAGCGAATAATGAAATCTCTCGAGTGTTGCCCGTTGTCACTATTCGCCGTTTAATGCTGAAATATGCGAACGATCTCGCTTGCAATGGAAAACTGGCGCCGCAATGGTGCAACTCTTTGGACACGTGTGTGTCGTTGGGTTTGTGCAATCTATGTATATACAGAGTTTGATATTTTGAGTGAAATCCACGTACGTTTGAGGTCTGATGATTGTTATTGGTCCGTGTGGGTGTTCGATTTGAATTGGAAAATGTCGATTGGAAGCTTTTAAAGTTATCAGAGTACGATTTTTGTGTCAATTTTACAAAATGGTACGACTGAGATGCAAAATTATTTTATGAAACGTAAAGATTATAAGTGTTTGAGTGGAATTTACGTACATTTGCAATCCAATGATTGCGTGGATTATGCGGACGTTCGATTCGAATCGAAAAATATCAGTTGGAAGCTCCAAAGCTTTGATTTTTGTATGAATTTTGTGAGTGGTAGGAGTTTTATGCAACCTCTAAAATTTAAAATGATGAGTGAAATTCATGTATATTGGCAATCTAATAATTGCTAGATCTAGCTAGGTGTTCGATTCGATTTGAAAAAGGTCAATTGGAGACTGAAAGTTTAAAAAAAAATGTTTTTTGTGTCAATTTTATGAGGTTGTACGACTTGGGTGCAAAATTGAATCGAATTGAATTGGGTGCAAAAAATGAATTTTATGAATTTTTGACTTTGAGTACGAACGTGCATTCGTTGATTTCTGGTCAAACTTTCCTCCTCAGGCACAAGACGTGGCCGATTCAATTGTTCTACGAGCAATTGAACAAGTTCAATCAAATTCAATTAGTTGTTCGCGTAGTAAACCTTTGGTCTTACGAGATCGGTTCTGAACTCTGGGTTCTAGTACTTCGCACGCCCTTTGACAACAAATGTTTCGCTCGGTCGAACACCGTCATAGAACTGCCATTCTCAAGCTGGACATGTTCTCACTACTGAATTAACTATAAATATTCGAATAATACATTGTATTTGAATATTCAATCGCTTACTATAAATTAAATGAGTCACATTATCCGAACGACTGTTCAATATGCAAATCATCAGCATCTTATATGTACATAAAAGTTTTTCTAAAAAATCTACGATACACAAACAAACAATTTTATATCAATAGAATATCAAAATTCAAAGTTTTTTTAAAAGAAAATAAAATGTAAACAGTCGTTTGACACGTATTGAACTCGGCTCATATCTTGGTCTTACGATCTCCACCTTCAGCTCCATTTCGAGTGTAAATTCATCCGAAGGTTCGATCTCGGAAACTCGTGCTCGTCACCTCACACATTTGCATACATATGTTCTGAAATGCACTCGAATTTCCATACGTTCGTGATATCGAACTGCACTGCATCGAGATACGAATTCAAATCCGTGGCAATTAGATTCAGCGTTCGAGCTCAAAGGTTACACTCGAAACGGCGTCGAATTTCCAAATCCGTCGATCAAAATGCGGTTTAGTTTAAATATTAAATATATTCAGCTAGACGATAGCTGTATGAAGCTTTTGTGCTTGCTGCGTTGGGGCTTACTATCTTCGTTATGCTGAGTTCGAGTCATGTCGGATACTCGTGAATAGTCAATAAATGCGAGATCACTTAATTTTAAGAAAATTAGTCATTGAATTTATGCACAAATTTTATTACCTTGATTATTATTCGAAGTTCCTAATCCTATCTTTACTTTACCTTAAATGATTAATTGAGAAATTTCTAAAATTATACCTGTAACTATAAATAAATTAACGAAGCACAACGCGAATGTGGGGAATGCAACGTTGATTATCTAATGCGGCAGTACTGAGCTAATATAAAAGATTTCATTTCAAAGAATAGATAAATCAATATGCAAATAAAGTACGATAAATTTTCGTTATAAGAGCTCCGTGCGTGCGCACACGCATGTTCTCGTAGTACATGTCGAATAATTTGTAACTTTGATATGGACGCCATAAATAAATCTCGACGCCTTACATGAGGGCCGAATCGATTTTTAGCCGAATATGTAAACCTTCCAATTCAAATTCGAAAAACAACACGGAAACTGTTCGTGTTTGTCAAATTTGTAACGTGTTCAGATCCGCCTGTCAAATTCACGAAGGTGATGCAAATTTGTTTTCACTAGATTGAATGAATCAAATTGTCAATCATTTGTTTTATTTTGAATTTTGTAATAACGGACAGTTCCATTTAACAGATTCAAATATATCTCAATCGATTGATACTAGTGATTTCATGATTTTTTCTATGACGGTATTTACTTTAGATTTGAGTTTCGTGGAAAATCGATCTTAAATCATTCAATTTTCATACTAATTTTCGTTCATGGGCGAACAATACCTACAGATGCGAATTATTTTTTTCACGAACTATTTCGAAATTGAATGTGATCATAGCAATATTTTAGGATCATAATTAGTAAATTATTATCAAATTTACTTATGTTCAAGAGAGGGGATCCATTAGCCTTAGAAAACTGCGCATTATCCTTCGAATCCTTGTCAAATTTTAGATTGATTCGATTAAAAAAAAAAAATTATATTTCAATGAAGCGTATAATTATTACATGTGCAAATGTAAAAAGTCAATTTAATAATTACTGCGCATTTTTTTGCACGTTCACAAAACACAAGTACTTAGCACATAATTACATGCACAAAAACCAACACATATTAGATTCTATTTAATTTCAGCTTATTGAAAAACTCAATCAACGCCAAATTCGGCACGTGAAAAAAAAATCAAATTTCCTCTTACAATAAATACCAATTTGGACCTCTCGGCATCCCCGTATTAATTTTTCCTGCGGGTACATTACGTGGGTACATATTGTACGTACAACGAAGTGCCCCACCATCATTTTGATTAATTAAGATAGCGGTTGCCGAGGCACAACACAATGCAATCCCGGCACCAACATCTCTCCTCATCAAGTGACCCCAACACTGACCCTGAAAACCGATTACATCAGAAATGATCTCGGCATGGAGTAGATGACCGTCGTATGTATCATTGAAGATGCTGCTGAAAATATGTACTTTTTTATGGTCTGAAGTTGTGTCTTATAAGTAATTAATATTTCATCTAAATGTGTGAATCACAAACAGGATGGATCGACATACGCGCAGTGCAAGTTACATCAAATGCAAGTTCCTTATGCACTTCTTTACCACATTTTCAATGGGTTTTTCAAAATTTTCTTGATTCCCACTAAAATTTCGTAAACATATACATTTCATTTATAATAAGCTACGAATGTAATCAGTTCAGAATTAATTGAAATTGTCTCTGAAATAAATGATTTCAAGTCAACAATGGAATATGTGCATATTTTATATGAACGGTTCCTTTGTAGAGTTCGCATACGTTAAGAGATTAGGCAATTATAGGATTGTGATGTAATTTCGAATCGTGAAATAAATTTAGTGTTTTCTATTTACATAACTATAATATTACACAAAGGAAGACCTCCTGTGTATCTCGTATATCAAATATGCGATGCACTTTGTGTCAACTTTACTGGACTGTCCTAGTTGGATACCGCCGCGATTCTATGCGAAACTATTGTCGCGAAATTTACATAGAATAACTGTTTAGGTAATAATTTACTAGAAAACATTTTCCGTTTGAATTTATCATAGCACATCTTATTATATCTTCAACAATGTATCGAATTTTAAATTGCAAACAGATTTCTCCAAATATCAAAAATATTATATTGCATACGAATAATTTCCTCGAAGGTTTCTTCGACCTAATTTCACATACGCGAAAGTCGTAATTGCGAAAACCCGAAAATACACAACCTTAAAAAAAAATCATCGGCATATATTTTTTCACTTTTCGCAACTGTCATACATTGTATTCAAATTGCCATACGACGAAAGCTTAAATTTTCACCGAGTCGAATTTAAACATTTTAGCTTTCGATGATTTCTGAAGAGATCGTGCCTCATTATGCGTCCGCGTATTGTACATACGTCTGTCTCGAATAAATAAAAATAAAGCATTCGCAACAATGGACAGCCGTTATTGGCCATGGTGGGGGTCAGGCCTTCGGGGTCAGATGTGCACACGGCCACTTATTCTCCCATAACACGACTGTTAAAATTGAGAATTTAGAAAATCTCAGACGAGGCGGTCGTATGTACGTGCGATAAGCCCGTAGCTGTGTAGCTGAAAAATGAAAAATAAACGAGAGGAACGAATGCAATTTACGCGGCTGTCCTTAAGGCGAACGTGTTGCGAAGATTCTGAATCTGTTCTGGCCGTTGTCACGCAGTTGCTAAAGTTCATTGTCGCACGAGTGACCCACGAGAGGTTAAATCCAGAGGCGGTTCGTCCATAAGAGTGTTGGGAGACTTGGTTATAAATAAGAAACTTTAAAAATATCTATACTTTAATATTATCCAGTCAGCAAGATGCTAGACTTAAGTTAACCGAACCTAAAACGTAGTTTAACCTTACCAAATTCAGCCTCGCCTAAGAAAAGAGACTCAAATTGAATCTAACCTACCTTAAAATTTAACTGAAGCTGTCGAGTATCTTACTCACTTAGACATCAAGATTAAATTGAGTGAAAAGCTTTAATCATTAAAATTAACACTCATTTTATATTCACGTTTCAATTAAGTCACCTTCAGTTTATTCGCTGCTTTAACATTAACGAACAATACAATTTGATTGGATAGAGGAGAAATATGCCAAAACGATTCAAATTATTTTTCTTAGAAAATTTAGTTTTCCGATTATAAAATAAGCATGCCTCTCTCATTAATATTATCATTTTTTCATATCCTACCTATTTTCAATATTGAAACCACCTCTGGCAAAATCTACATTACAACGAAACGATCCCTATCATATTTGATCAGTTCCTTAAGAATTTTCCTATAAACATCTCCCATTTTCCTCTCGAGCCTCGACCCTATGTAAAATCTCAATGACCCGCGACACCGGCATGTTTCTTAATATTTTTTCATTTTATTTCTATTTAAGTATGCGGTGTTTGTTTGTCCATAAAATGATTCGTCGATTGGCTGTCTCGTAAAGGCGAGAACCGTAAAATTCGTAAGACGTTTAATGCCTACGCGTGTCAAAACACCAGACTATCGAATTTGGACGCGTGCTGTTAAGGAAATTATTCTAAGTCGATTAAAAAAATTCGGAATGTTTCGAAAAGAATCGTAAAATTGACCCTAATCGAAATATACAGTTTAGAACGTTTTCATTTTTGGACTTGTGCGAAATTCTTTCGTGACAAACTCGGGCCGCATTACTCGGGAAAAAAATATATACTGTTATGGCTTATACGTAATTTTTAATTTCTCACGTAATTAAGATTCTTGTCGATGTGGAGCAAAAAACAAAATTGTCATGCACAAAGAAACAATATAAATTGAACGAGATAAGTTCACGTTGAGTTTTCGTGTAAGTACCTACACGAAACGACGATTTTTTACACAAACGGAAGATTTGATTTATAGCCTTAGATTTCCTCAATTAACATTTTCCACGTACACGTAACATGTATAATGTTATACTGCATAACGAAATTAGGTTACTTCTTATCATCGTTATGAGTTTGAAGCGAACTGACCAGAAATGAAAAAAATCGAACACGACCTGCTCACGACGGAAAATCGCATTTCGAATTTTCCACGGTGGAAAAGTGTGTCACACATTTTTGAAAAATTAAGCTTGAATCGTGACAGATTTTTTTATATATACTTGAGAATTATTTGAAATATTTAAATTTTAATTCGATTGAACGAAACACCACTGTTTGAGGAAAACTCGTTTTCGAGGCATTCGTAATCTTTTAATTTGGTAAAAATCTAGTCACGATAGTGAAAAGCAGCCTGTCATCGATTGCTATTCAAATGAACCCCCCGGGGTAAACGAACCCGGGCAGATAGCGATATTCAACCATTTTTTCTGGGCAATCTAGGACCGCAATCTGAGGGGAAAAGGAAGTAAGTGCCCCTGGCTAAAATTGTTGCTCTCATAAATCCGAGTTGAGGGTCTAGAGCCACGCGAGGCATCCGGTTGGACGTTCCCAATCAGTCCAAGATTAGTTTTAAGGTCTCTCAGGTGGTGGCCGAATCACGAAAGCTATATTAAAGGCTATATGAACCCTTCAGAGCTAAATGTGACTAACTTCATAAAGCGAGAAGTCGGAAAAAAAAGGATCAAATTTGATTGATTTAGTTTAAATAGCTTCTGAAATGAACGAACTGATAGCCGAAGAAACTTTTCAACTTATTGTTAATTGTATTTTTCTTTATTGTTTAGGAAAGTTATGACTATACTAAGTCCTTTGATATTTAAATTCAATTTTTTTCAAAGTGCAGTTAATCAAGTTTAGCTCTGAACGTCTGATATAAGGTTATAATACACACGCGGAATTGCGCCTTTTTAACGACGCGGCGCTAAAACGATCGAGGAAAACAGCGATCTAATCGTTAGAATTGAATGTTGGCTTTTGAGAAAATTTTAAGAACGCATGCCGAGTTCGTTGTGTGTTTTGATTAGAATTTTGACACGATTGTGGGCGTCGTATTTGATTTTTCAAGAAAATTTTATGATGGCTCATTATGAATGTTTGTATGGCGATTTGTTAATTTCTAGCTTTGCATAACGTTAAATTGGTCGTTTGATTTTTCGACGAAAATAAATATTTGGCACAATTAATCAACCGCATGTAAAACACAATCAATTTCCTAGTCGAGCCGTCAAAAGCGATCAGCATAATCTGGTACGATGACCAGTGAAATCAGGCTTCGTATATAAACTAGAACACACAAAGTGACGGTGAAACTGTTCTTATCTCCATCATCATGCGACCTTCGTGTGTTCGTCGTATGTGTGCCACAATGCGACAATTGTCGCGTAGGATCTTCGACTTTCACGTGTACGTTTTAATTGTCGACTGTTTGCTTTAGGGAATTTACGAGCCGCGGACATGCGAAGGGAAAATCAGCGGGCGAAAGTAAAACTTTCAGAAAACTGATTGATATTTGACGAGCGTCTCTTGTGTGAATGCATAAAACGACCAGACGATAGTATGGCTGTTCAAACCATTTGTGCATACTGTGTTGGGTTTTAGTGTTGACGTGATGCTGCGTTCAAGTCTTATCGTATTCTAGCAAATCACATGTCGTTTTTCTTAATAGATATGATCCAGTTAAATCCATATCTTCTTCATTTCAATCCAATCCAATTTAACTCAAAATCATATCATTCCATAATTATTCATCTCTCTTGCACACACACACATTTTCCTTCCTGAAAATGAATCCACCATGTCCATTTCAATTGAATTCAATCAATGTCAGCACCACCATTCGATCGTTGATTATTCTTCAGAGTTTCCAACCCAAGCTGTTGCTTCTTTACTTATCACTAATTAAGAAATAAAAAAAGATAATACCAAACAGCAAAAAATAAATACATATAACGAATTTCCACTAAGATAGAAAGACAGACTCGAGATGCGCACGTTCGTCCATAAACTTCCCCAGACGAATATCTCTCTTAATGGCGAAATAAATTCCGCTTCTACGATCGAATTAGCATAAGGCTCATACGTGCATTATAATGCACACGATGCGTGCGTATCTCACATGATCCTGCTGCATTAGCCCGGCAGGCTGATGTACTAACTGAGATAGCGGCCACCAGTTGCGTATCACGGCAGCGGCGATTCCGCCGACGGATACGTCCATCATCGGATGTGAAAATTTTCTAACGACCGGTTCGTTATCGTATACGAGAGCCGGAGGATCGTGTGAAGCTCCATGGAAAAATTCAGTGTTGCCAGAATGCAGGGAGCATTGTTCTTGGGAAGATTAGTCAAGGTCGTTCCGTGTACTGAAGGAGATGATTATGAGACTTTCACTCGATCTGTGCTTAAGAAGAATGTGCTTATTTATCTGTTCTCATCGATTTTGATGAAGCTTTGTAGAAATTTAGTGCATGTAGATGAAAAATGAAAAGCAACTGTCGATAGTTTTCTCAAAAAATATAGTTTATTTAGTATACCTAACTAATAAAGTAACGTTTCATATGAAGCGATTCGACAAATTATCAAAGGGATAAAAACAATAAATAAATTCAATATTTCAGACGAAATTTTGTGTATTCTCTACAAATATAATGAACTTTGACCTGAAATTAATGAAAAACTATTGAAAGTTACATTTTCATCGTTTACTGTCGTTTAATATCTATGATTTGTACTAGTTTACATTACAGATACATATTACACCACAAACATGTGTACCTAGTTGCAAAGCCAGAAAAAATTATAGAACTGCTTCAGACAATTCACACTATTTTGGTGGCGCTGCGACCATGGTTTTTGGTGTGGCGTCTCTAGTGTAAACTAGCACTTAAGACCCACATAGATTTCAGTTGTGTCAACAATTTAATAAACACTTTTTGTATAGAGTTAGAATCGTTGTAGTTTGTACACTTCTATACATCTCCATACTGATTTGATTGTAGGCCCAATTATAATTGGTGGCCTACAGGGGATCTTACATTACATTTCAATCGAGTTTCGTTAAATCGGCAGGTAATGGTTATTGTGTTCTCCTTACGAACAATTTCTACCGCTTTCGAACGATATGTCAGTCGAGTGGTATTAGCGGTACTAGATTTCGCCAGACTTTGAACTCTCGGGTGACACATCCGCGGGGAGACGATCATGCGAACTTGGAGCGCATTCCGTGGATGTCAAGAGAGAGTCGTGCAGTCGGACTGGTTTTTTCGAATGACGAAAAACAGGATTTCGTATGCCAAGGCACATATTGGCCCCGTTTCGCTCCTTACGCCCCCGTCGAGGAAGACCAGGCCGTGGAGAAGAAGACTCGTCGTGGCCAGAAGATGGACAGCCACGGAGACGGCGACATCGGTTTGTTTTTGCTCGGAAAGTGACCCAGTTGGACTATGTGTCTGTTGTGCTAGAACGAAATGCGGCTTGTGTTGTGCTTGTCTGTGCTTTGCTACGTTTTCGCTGCGCCTTTGGTGGAGCTCGAAGGGAGTGGAGACGAGGTGGACCAGCATGATGTCGATGGGCTAGGTCAGGTCGACGGTCAGGGTCGAGACGAGGTCCGCATCGCCGTGATTGATGATGAAGACGACGAAGAGGACGTCGGAGAAGAGGGAGATCACTTCGAGGGTGATATAGTCCTCGGAGATGAGTTCGCCTTGGATCCGGCGGTGAGACGAATTCGAGTTCATTAATATCTTTGACACCTTTATCTCCTTCGGACAGGACTAAAAAAATATAATATTCTAGCATAAGTGCTATTCGTATTTCTAATATAATGTATTTGATTGATTTTCGCTAAATGAGGCTTTATTATGATACATTTTTGTTGAGAGTGATCAGTTTCGTATATAAATAAAGCGCGTTTAATTTATTTGAGTTTATAAATTGAAAAATTAAATTTGACAATGGTACTTATCGATTTCACGGTGTATACGCATCTATTGTGGATACTTTTGATTGCATGAAATATTATTTAACATTTTTTACGAATTCAATATCGTAATGAAGCGAATATAATTCGAGAATCACGATTCGTTTCAAAATCAAAGAAAAAACATTAACATCCTATACGCGAGATGATCTCCACACAAAGACCCGATGAATTGTTGTCATTACAATAATATTTCTTTTATCGTTTTATATTTTTAGGAATACAATGAAGACAGCGAAGAATTCAAGAATATCGTTTTGAGAGAGAGTCGCACTTGGCCGAGGAAGTTGATCTTCTACAATTTCAGCTCTGAATTTAACGAAACTCAAAGAAGAGTAGTTTTAGAAGCCATCGAAGACTTTCACAACGTCAGTTGTGTCAAATTCTTACACAGAACCAATCAACCCACATATTTATTTTTCAGAAACAAGAAAAAATCGTAAGTCAACCATGATAAATTATATCAGAAATAACGTCAAATGACGATTTGTCATTTCGTATAAAATTCGATTAATCTTCGAATAGGAATTTCGTCTGAATCGAAGCACGATTAATATTTTTGACATCCTTCGATAAACGTTAAACGAATTTTCAACTCTTCGGTGCATTAGCGTCGAAGATAAAGAAACCTTCTTCCAGGACATTTACCCTTATCATTTTACGAACCTCACCCTTTACAATCTCGAATGTGTTAAAAAGGATCGGTCATCTTCTGCTCGTACCAAATTTGGTCATCGCTCCTTATTCATCCTTACACGAAAGATACGATTTTATCGACCGTTGCAGAACATCGAACATCGATTCGCAATTAGTTTCTAGCATCGATTGTGTTATTTTCCATTGTGTGTTGGATTTATTCGCGATTCGGTTATAAAATCGCGAATAACGGTCGCGTTAAATTCGGAATTTCGCTCGCTTCGCGTACAATGCATTGAGACCAGTTTTTGAACAATGTATGCGACGAAATGCATTCGCTGCATATGAAATTTACAATTTACAATTTACAACCGATGACAGATGTAATTCTGTCGCACGCCCATTTCATATTGCGCCATTGTCTGCTAATGTTTTAATAAAAATCGAGAATGAAACGATAAATTGTGTCTTGCATCGAAATTAGGCGATCATTACTATTGTTTTTTTTTAATATGGTACGATTAAATGAGGTATGCATACATGAATATATTTGTCGAGTTTTACTCGAGAGGCGAACGTAAAAACTCTTCGGGATATCGATGTTTGACATCGACAAACATTACATGACAAATATAGGAACAAACATATTTTTAGAAAGGTGTCAACTTTGTGAACAAATGTTATGATAGATTTAAAATAATATTGTTTTAACAAAATATTTGAGATGCTTCTAGGCATTGTTGAAATTATCATTTGTTTGATCAATCGAATTCAGTTGAATTTTTTTAACTTACAAGGAGATCTTATGAGCTTCACTCATCGATATTGTTGAAATTTATGAGTAGTAGAGATATAATGTTAGTAGGGGAAGGTTGAAGGACTTGATCCTTTTAGAAGACTTGATTCCCCTTTGGGTTTTTTGTCTCTAACTCCTTTTCGGAAAATCGTATATTAAAAAGAGTATTACCTATATTTTGGTCAAGAATTTTTCACAATAAGACATTGAAATTTTCAGATGTTCAGCCCCAGTGGGATGGAAGCCAGAAAGAGGCAGGATAGACGTGTCCCTCGGTGGTCGCAATTGTCTATCACGAAGAGGCACAGTGCAACATGAATTGTTGCATGCTCTTGGCTTTTGGCATGAGCATTCCCGCACCGACAGGGACTTGAATATTCTCATCCAGTGGGATAATATATTAAAAGGTGAGTCCATAAACAACACCTCAACGCTGCATACAGACGCACAAAACCAATATTTTACTCCCATATCGCTAATGATACCCCAGCGCAAGTTATTGCTATGAGTAGTCGAGCGAAGCTTCACCGACTTCAATTAAAGTGTATGAAACAAACTTGTCGACGTGTCGTAAATTTTTGAGCTGCTTTTGCTCAAACGGTACTTGTTTGATATCCTGTCACCAAAACAGATCTATGAACCTACCAAAAGGCCACCTAATCTAATAGAACTCAAAAGTAACCTAACCCTACTAAATCTAATATGAAATATGAAACTAAAATATAACCTATTCTAAAATCATATAAAACCTATCTTAAAATCTTGCCAAATCTAACTTGAAATCTCACCAAATTTAGCTTAAAGTTTTAACAAATCTAGCTTAAAGTTTTACCCAACCTTAATTCAACCAGACCCATCAAAAGTGTCTTGTGGGCTGGATACCAGAAAGGAACCGCTCAAACCAATCAAACGAAAGACAGATTTTCCTATTTTGTAGACACGTCTCGAATTCATGTATTCACTTGAAAAAAAACACATGCATTCGCTCAATCGAAAGCGAATAAAATTGAATTCATTAAGTTCAAAGGCGAGACGCCGAGAGTTGGTACAACAGCCTTTGGAATGTCAACTGGTCGATGTCCGAGTTAACAATTACTCGATAGTCGCGAATGATTAACATTCAATGCTGAATGCGGGAGGCATTTGCGTTTTTTTCTCTGTTTCTTCATGGAGTTGAAGTTGTTATTATTGTGTACGTCTCGAGTCTCACATATGCTTATCCATTGAGAAATCGGATTCTCGAAAAGGACGGTGCTGTTTGTGTTTAATTTCGTATCGACAGCCGGACAAAAACTCGGCGTCTTTCAAACCGAAGCTGGTTTAATAAAGGCCGACGTTAACGAGAGAGATTCGCGATTGTTAGAAAAGGATGAAAATATGGGGAAACCTGCAAAATTAAATAAGTATTGTTTAAGTTTTGAGGCTGATAAATTCTGTTTCAACGAGATTCTTCCGTGATTGGGACAGAAAGGCCTAAACTTTGGGACAAACAGGCCTAGATCTTAAACTTTAGACAGTGAATCAAAAGTGTATTACAGTAATACTAATGTTTTTCTTCATTTTTACTGTCAGATCAAACAGTATCAATAGCTAAGGTTAAGTAAAAGATGGATATTTCGAGGAAATAATTCAACTTTATCACATTCGTAGGAAAGGGTACTAGATCTACGAGTACTAGATCGAGAAAGACAATGCGATGGTTTCTAACTGACAAATGAATTGATCCGAATTGTATTTGATTCATTTGCTTATGTTCATATGACGAACAAAATTCAATAGCGATCAATATAAGATCTCATCAAGAAAAAAGCATGTAATGCAGTTCTCCAATTGCCCTTTAAAGATCTCATTCGATCCAAATCTTCTAAATTCAAAATCTATGAAGAAATCCAACACTAAAACAACTTACATTGAGCAACACTTACATCATTTCATTGAACGATCGAACAATTAAACTGTAACGATACGATTTACGTTCATGACCCTCGACTCGTTCAATATGGCAACAGTCGGGTTAGGGTGGACTCGAGAGGTCATCTCCGTGTCGATCTGCCTGCGATATTTCATGGCGTTCTTCTACGTACAATGAGAGCTTATGGTTGTGATGGTATGGTGGTGGTGGGTCAGCCTCCCGTCGCCGATGCAAATTGCATTTCAATGCAACAACAATCGCTAATGCGATTTCGAACGCGACCTATCAGTCCTGTGCGCTGTCAATGCGCTGTAAATCTATCGCCGACGATCCGTCCTTTGTGTGTTGTGTGCAGGGTTGTTGACAGTTCGTTCAAATTCAATATTGGCCATTAATTAATGATTAATGTTGGTCTAATGTCTAATAGAGCCAAGTCAGAAAGAATCTATCAATCTAATGTGTCTAATCAAGTTTGATTCTGATTGTGGCGTCATTGAAAAGATTCGAACGATTCTTCTTTAAGGGTAACTGAAACTGTTTCACACTTTTCGTGGAAATGGTTGATGTGTATTTTTGGTGATTCGTCAAGATTCAAGAAATATTGTGTATTTATGTTGCTTGCTATTGTTTTGTAATACGTTATCAATCGTGAGCAAGATAGAAAAGACAAAAACATTTCACAATGCAATTTGAGGCAGTTGCTTGTCTGCCATCTTTAATTTGTATCTAGCATAGATTCCGAGAAATTGCACTGTCTGATCGGTTAATTGAAGTATGCAGAGGAAAAATATTCATATTACGGTATCATTTGATTAACTATTAGCTCTCTTTGGTATATTAATTTAACTCTTCCACCTATATTTTCATGTTTCATCACTATCCCATCTACCTTTCATTCTCTGAATTATCAATTCAACATTTCAAATTAATCCTCATATGATTTAATTCAAATCTTACCAGAAATTCAAAATACAAATCAAAAGCACTTCTAGACTTCTATTCACACCCCTGCCTTCGTGCATGTGACAAACCAGAAACGTTTCGATCGCGATTTATGTCCGACTCGATCGCCGCAACAAAGCGACGCATTCGTCATACACACGAGCACAATAATGCACAATGTACCGGGTGTGCAAATGCAACACCACAACATTAGTTTCACGCTTTTATAAACGTTTTATTTATTGTTGTGACGCGTATTTCCTGGCCGTTTTCCCAATTTCCATTGTCGGATCGGAATTTCGTCTCGGACCCATCATTGTTGCGAAGGATTACGTTTTCTTTTCAAATATTTCTTGAATGCATTTTTTCGCAATAGTATTTGAATATTTGTCGTGTATGTTTACAAGTTTATATTGTGTAAGTTTCCTTTTGAAATTTTTAAAACTGAGTTTAATTTTAAGTTTGCTTGGTATTTTAATGCTAGATAGTGTGGCAAACTGAATTTTAAGATCGTCTCTACACGGAGTATTAGGGCGGCATAAATTCGAGGGTATGTCTCCGCGTAAAATGCTATGCGAGATCCGCACTTTTAATTTGAAACATTCAAATCGACAATTCCCTCGGTTGATACGTTTCGTTTCGTTCGAATCTATCGATTTCTTCGAAACGAGTCAATTATGACGATTCGAATCGCAGAATCGATAGCGTTTCATAACCGAACCGAACGCATCATTATAAAACCGTATAAATCCCAATAACCCAATTCTGCGAAAGCATCATAACAAACGATGCACAAACAATTACACAACGATGCTATTTAAGAAAAAATACATAAAACAACGAAAAGTGTAGGCGACTATGCACCGCATAAGAAAAACTGAATAGTAACCGTCGACTATTGTCAACTTATTTTATTGGTCCGTAATGAGACGCGGAGCATCGGCACTCTTGACACAGTTTCGGTTACGAAACGAGCGCGCCCGAATTTGCATTTCGCATTCAGAGTATCGAAATGAATTTCCTTCTTGCACCAGAGCGGCATGAGCGCGAGGAGGTGACTCGTTCGTCGATCGGCTCTTCGGTCGTTCTCCGGTCGTCGCCGTATGCCGCGGAGTCGACGCACTCGGCCGACGGTGACAGGAGCGCACGTTATACAAGAGATGTTTCGTGTACCCGGAGCGCGAATCGCGTGATCTGTCGCTGTGGTTAGAGCGAGAGGGGAGATGTTCGGAAAGAGACGGTAGACGCGAGTAGATTAGGGTCGGCACAACGGTCTGTGAATATTTAAGGGGTGTGCCATTTTAATTAAATTATTATTTCTTTCTTTAAATATTAATATGAGTTTTGTGTAGTAAAATGAAATAGTGAATTTATGTTTTAAAATCGATACAAATATTGTTTCAAAATTTTAATTACGATGAATTATCGCTCGATCGAACGATCGCGTGTAATCGATATAATTCACGATGTCGATAATTGTATTTTAATGCACATACTCGAGTACATATTATGCAGCTACTTTTATGAAGCGTCGAGAAACGCAACTCGAGATATTTACGAGCGTACGTGTCGCGATTTATCGGTCAAAATTAAATCCGCGTAAATAACATTGTATAAATCATTCATAATCTGTCCGATAACTCATGCTATTAATTGCAAAACCGTCGCTTTGTTTCTTTTTAATATTATTATTGCCTCTTTAGACTCGAGAATATTCACATATGTTTTAAATAAATGTAGGAAAAGCATAGTAAAGTTTCTAGAATTTAATTATGAAAAAGATCATAATGAAAAACTGATATTTATAATTTTGTTTCAGGGAGAGAAAAAAACTTCAGAGTGCGAATGGCAAACGAATCGACTACTTTAGGCATACCTTACGACTTCGAAAGTGTTATGCATTACAAAAACAATTCGTTTTCTAGAGATAAAAAACGAAAACCGACAATATTACCTCGTAATTCCAGTATACCGGTGTTTATGGGTCAAAGGATCAGAATATCGAAGTCGGATATAGCAAAATTAAATAGATTATATAGATGTGACAAAAATCTGTACGATATGGGCAACACTATTCCGGGAGCGATTCACTGGGATACATTTAGAGAAGTGTTTCTCAATGAAAAGCCAGTGTATTTCAACAAACTACCGGAACCTGAGCCGCTGGAGTTTCAAGAGAATAAGTTTCTGTACTCGGGTGTTAATGTAACGATAAGATAATGGGAATACGAAAGAAGTGGTTTTAAGATAAATACATATAATGATGACTGGAAAATGACAATGTAAAGAAAAGAATACATAATCAATAAAGCAACTTTATTGGAGAACTGTTATACATTGAACAATATTGTATTCGAGGGTTGTTTGGGATTTATAACCATTTCATAGGAAAAAAAATGTAGATATACTAATACTAGTACAAACATAAATAGATTATTATTAGTGAAAATAATATTTTTCAATTTTAGTAATCAAGTTTTGATATGTACCTTTGTATAAAACTATTTTACTGTCGAAAAAGTCGTTAAAAAGCTAGTACATACAGATGAAAATGAAAAGTTCGAAAAAATTATGTAAATTACATAAACATGTCATAAAAGCGAAACGAAATTTAAGAATTTCTTCAACGTATATGGATCATATCCGCAATAACAATGTAATTATATCAAGCTTAATAAAATTATAAAACAATTTCATATTACATAAATGCAAAACAATTCATAAAAATACAATTCTGAACAATTTAATATATAACAGTATAAGAAAACAAATTTTTATAGTAACAGACGATTTTTATCGAATTGATGGAATGAAATTTCGTTTAAATATACCAAAAATGCTTTTCTTAAGACTAGTTGAATTAAATATCAAAATGTGTCTTTTCAACATCAGAAAAAAATATAGAGAGCAGAACGGTTTGATGAATTAGGCACTGGTTAGTAACAACATTCATTTAGTGATATCGAAGTTAACATCAATAACGGAGAACATCACATATTATGCATATTTACATAGTCATTATCTATTGGACTACATACATTACTTCAAAAGCACTAAGTATTGCAAAACAATTTTTTCTGAGTAGCAAAATTACAATCTAGTTTCACTACAAAATCTAACACACTTCACATCAATCAGTCCCAATAATTTGGATCCCACAAATTGTATATGTTACGAGATGCATTTATATTAATTACAATTAGGAAATTCAATATAACCTAGAAAATTATTTCAATATTACTTCATAATGAATATTTATTTTTCATAATTTAAGAACAGAATATCAAAATAATTCGAATCGAAAAATAGAAAATAATGAGTTTTGTATTAACTGAGTATTGATGAATACTATTTTCTTTTAAACGATATATAATATCTACAGATCTAAATTTCGAAATGCAATTAAAATGGCAAAGTATATTATATCAATGAAAATTTTTAAAGCTATCAAATTCACATAAAAAGTGAAATGAACATGTTCAATAATATGATGTACTTACATATAACAGCGATTTACCGACAAGAGTGATTTTCTTATACAATCTAAAATGTCTACAAAAAAATTATTGTTTCATTTAAGATGTTAATTTTACTATCTACCCTGTTTAAATATTAATTTTGATCTTCAGTTACATATTTTTATTAATGCTTAATTTATATTACATACAAAATAGGTTGTGAATAGTAAAATATGATTTTTACTATAAAAATAATACAAAACGTGAATTTTACATTCATATAGCACAGAAATAATTGAATTGGTAATTAGTTTTATCAAAAACTTATAATACGTTATATTAGATAAAAAATCAGTCTATAATTAAAGAAAATGTATCGGGGAGATAAAAATAAATATTTCCTCGAAATTGCACCCAAATGGCAGATTATGGCGAGATGATAAGAATATCTCAATTCGTGATAGGCGTGGAAAATTTATGTTTACAAGCGAACTTTCAAGCTTTCCATTCTCATTTTAATTTGTCTACGAAGTTCATTATACCTGAAAAAAATGAAATTAATATAAGTAAATCACAAAATCATTTTTTAAATAACAAATTAAATTTTTTTTTCACCTTTCTTGAATACGGACAGTTTCTCGTTGTTCTTCCTTGTGATACATCTGCAAAATAGCTTCACATTCATGAATAGATAGATTCAAAAACTGTGCAACCTCTGAAGATACCTGAAATAAAGATAAAGATGAATCAATATTTTAATGACTCAACTGAATACTTAATAATAATTATGCATACTTCGCCAGTTTTATCTGCATCCATTAGAAATAGACGAGTAATTTCTTCATGTGGACCCAAATTGACACGAACCAACAAAGGATATTCATCATCTCGAAGACGACGTTGTTCTGAAAAATGTATTTAGAAATGAGAATGTTGTGAAAGTTAGAATTTTAATAAGAACACTCACCCCCATTGTCACGGACAACGAAAAGAGCAAATCGCTGGGCATTTGAATCGACTTTATATTTATCAAGCATTAAATTTATTACTTCTTGAGTGGAGACAAGGGAGGTTACCCAAACAGACATAAGACTGCCGAATGGTGGAGTGAAGAATGATGTTTCACGATTGTAGAAATGGCCGTTGATTGAGCATCTCCTTTTTAAAGCAGCAGCTCTTTGTCTAAAAGTATAATTTTTATATGATATGAATTTATACTTTTTTTTCAATGTGGATAGTGTGATTATAAATTAACCTGCGCTTTCCTGTTCTTCTTTTAATAGCGGTAGATCCAGTGCGATTATTGGTTACTTTTTTCACAACTATTTTGCCTTCATTAGGTATGACTATGTAATCATCAACGGGATGAGCGTAATTGATCGGTTCATTATCTGATGCGCTGTCCTATAATGAAAAATGTTGAATGGTTAAATAGTTATGAAAATAACAAAAATATGTAAAAATAAATGGTAAATTTACATCTCCAACACTTTGATTGAAATGCTCTGGTCCTGATATAGATCTGGATAGCTCATAATTTTCATTTCCTATAGGGTTATCAATACTGCCGATCCAACTGTTGTCCAATGAAATAGCTCGATTGTAATTATTTGAATTGCTTTTTAGAGGTGTTGTTTGGTTGTTTTTCTTAGCCAAATTTTCTTCATAATTTCTAATTCTTCGCAAAGTACCTCTAGGATGATGGTCATCATTGAAATATCTATCAGTGAAGAGTTCTTCTAATTTATTTTCACAGTTCATGCTGAAATTATCTACGCTATTGGGACCTTCATTGATATTTATATTCCGAACAATATCTCCATATAGTTTCAAGGAATCGTTAATTTTCTTAGGGTCAATCGGTGAATTGGCTTTCAAAGTGTCATCGTTTAAAGAACGAGACATAGCTTCTTGATCTAATGGCATGAAATTATTTCTATTCAGAAGTTTCTTAAGGTCAACATCAGAAGACGGTTTAAGCGTTTCATCGTCATACTCTCCAATATTTTCTGCATAACTTGCGCAATTGGCATGGCTTTTGTCAGGACTACATTTCAAAGTTAGATTAGGATCAGACGGAGAAATAGATTCATCTGGAGAGTTCAGACTCGATTGACTATTACTGGAAATTTCTGAAGTACTGTCAGAATTGCTAAGAGATATAGATTCGGTAGATTCAACGCTAGACTGAGATGGTAAACTGGTTGGCATAGTTTGAAAAATTTTATCATTTTCATTAAATACCCTCTCTACTTGTATTAATTGATCTAATTCGTCCATGTCTTGATTTTTGGTGGTAAGTTTGGATGGTAGAGTTGAGGAATTCTTAACGCTGGTGATCGCAGGTGATGGGGGTGGAGTGAGAGTTGATGGAATGCAATCTGAGGATTGATTTCCACTGTCTACACTGCATTGAGAAATTTCACCAAAATCATTTTTTTCCACTTGATCAATACATATTCCAGTATCAGAGCTAGTAGTTGACAAATGATCATCTTGTGGAGAAATCTATGTAAAGTTCAAAGAATATTAATGGAAATACTATTGTAATGAACTAGGAAATGTAAAAAAATCAACCATACATCGTTGCCTCTGTTGACAGAATATCTACAAGAATTTCTTTTGCGTACGGTAACTACAGTTCGTTGATCATCATTTTCTTTTAAATGAATGACTCCTTTCACACCCCAATGAATTCTCAAAGCTCCTTCCAGAACCAATCTGCCATTTACTTCTCGCGATCTGATTTCACCACTTCGACCATCAAAGTATTGGTTAAATGTCTGAAAATATTGAAAATACACTATTCAATGAACTGTAAAATTTGTATCAATTAATTAATTATGGTGTGTTTCAATTTATTACCTTGAGCTTTGTTTCTAAATGAGAACGAGGAAGGACAGAACCGTTGGTAGAGCTTTTAACGGTGGTTCCCTTTTGACCAAAACTTTTATGAGATTCAACCCTAGTTCCGTGTCCGAAGAGCTGAGGACCGAAAAGAGCACCGTAGCAAGGGACATGACAATAAGGTACTCCTTTGTGCTAAAAAGAGAAGAGAAATAGATAAATGAAACGAAAGCAAAATTAAATGTCAAACTAACTTATTTAGATTGAGATGTGATTAAAAAAAATATATTTGTTATAAAGTGTAAATACTTCTGCATGTTGCCCAGGATTCAATCTCTTTCCGCATTCCTCGCATCGAAGACATTCAGGATGCCAATCGTACCCCAACGATTGTTTTCTTTCCGCTGAAAAAATATAATGTACATTTGTATTGTGAATAAATTGGTGAAATTGCACAATCATTAGTACGGAAATTGACTGAATATTGGGTTAGATTAAGATTTTTTTTTTGTTTAATTTTCTCATTCTATTATGTTCACAAGCATATTTGATTAGGTTTATAAGAGGTCAATAAACGAGAACTCATCGAAATAGTGCATTTATTTTTATAAACATTCGCATAACAAGCGCATGATTAACACCTGACAGGAATAGCATCAGGAATGCTGGATATTGACAATTAAGTGCTTTATGGCAAGTGCGAAATACACTGAACAGGTAAAGTGAGAATTTGGGGCGAATTACCGAAATAGACGGGTTTGTCACACTTGTGACATCGCCACATTTTCTCAAATCGGGTGTTTTCTGTAGATTTTTGGGAATTTCCACAGGAAGCAAGTTGCGGTCACTATTCACTCACTGACAGCGCGAGAACTCCCATTTTTCACTCGTAACAGCTCGTTCGACGACCCTATATTTTTTTTCAATTTACAAATATCTTAAGAAAAATTTACAAAAAGTATATTTTTATTACAATTTGAAGTAAAAAAATAATTAAATACCATAAAAAATAATTTTGAATGGATATTACTATCATGAAAGAATTATTCAATATTTTCAAATTTAATAATTTTATTTCTATTTCTCTGAAAATTCATTGATGTGCAATTATTCATATTTGATCACTGCTACAATAATAAAATAATTTTACTAGTAAAAATACTTAAAATTGGGTTAAATAAGAGTTTTTTTCAATTAATTCAGATTTAAATCGAGTAAGAATGCGAATTAAATATTGTCAGAAAAATAGTGCGTATGAAATAAGAAAGAATTGAGATATTTTACAAACATCTAATTTTAAAATCAAACTGAAAGCTGTGAATGAAAAAGTTTGATGCCGTGACGTCACTACGCATGCGCACAACAGTCGCATACATGTTTTGAACGTTTGGCGTTTGTCCGTTGACGTTTGTCAAAGAGCTAAGGTATTTTTCGATTTTCATCATTTTAAATCGTTTGTAATCGTTAGTTATCGTAGTTTTAAAGATTTTTCTTTGATGCTATAATATCTTGATTCGTTTTGAAGCTTTTTATGCCGCTTAAGCCTTAACGGTTCCGACTTTGACATTTGACATTAACCCCAAACTTCTGTTAACTTTTCAAAGTTAGTTTTTGTTCCGCAATTTGTAATTATTTATATTTTAATTGTTTTGGTATGTTCAGAGTTGATTCCGGGATGAAATATTGTTTATTTAGCATTTATAAGTTAATTGGATTGTAAATGTCAAATGTAGTTGTTTCTTAAAACTTTCAATGTATTCTTTCAAATTTGAGATATGTATTTTATATTAAATGTAAGTTGATCATTGAGATTTTGTACTGAAGTATTTTAGTATACATTTGAAATTCATAAAACATTGATTCAACATATTTCAATATATAAATCAGTATACAAATGAATGAATTTACTTCTGAGTTTAAATATATTTAAAAAGTAATCGTTTAAGAATGCAAATATTAAATAACATGATTCATTTATTAAGTATAATATTTCTTTACAGAAGAAAACTTCGAGTGTCGAATTACCTTCCTTGAGATGTTGAAACGGTATGACATACTTATTTATTTGTATATTTCATTGAGTGATTTGACTTCTACAACAAGGTTTGATTTAAAATAAAACATTTTGAGCTATTTCATTTCTGTATATTAATATGAAAATTACATTAAATTGTACAAGTTTTTTTTTAAAGGTAGTTTGTTTGATTACAGATAAATCATCAATTGCCTAGTCTTGTTGTTCACAATGTTAAAAAGGTATGATATTTTTAATATTACAAACACCATTACAATCGTTATTAACCTCCGGTGCACTTTTCTTCGTTCAATGGATTGTTTTCGGAAATGCAGTAATTGTTATCTTCGATTTCATCTCTGTTTTCTATTATTGCATATTCTGGAACATATTTTGATTGCGGCTTTTCTTTATCCGTAGACAAATCTAAAACCTTTTGATTTATATTTACATTTGGAATCTCTTCGTTTGATTTTATTGTGTTCGATCGACCAAAATCCAACATTAATTGATTATTTTTTTCAAATTCCTTAGACATGTATTCATTGAATTGATCTCTAAAATATCCATCTATAAATTTCCAAACTCCCATGCTATACCAGAACATTATTATAAGTAAGAAAAACCCTCTGAATATGATTGCAAACATTTTCAATTCGTTTAAACTTAATTAGTCAGATGAGATATAATATTCAATCTTCCCCGAAAATCAGCTCTTTAATAATTGTACTAGTGCTTTGAATTTGAGGCCATGTCATAGTAAGAAACACAGCCAAACTGTTTCCAATGACAAACAGACGCATCCACTCTATTCCGTCTCCGGATTTGAGCCAGCCTCCGAATCCTATATCTTCGTCGTCTATATCTACAATCTCTCTATCTTGGGAATTCTTTATTTCTGTGACTTGATTGGAAATGGATACACTTTTTTTACCACTTCCCTTTCCAGATTTTGATTTGCCCTTCTTCATATTAATAAATCTGAAATGAAAATAATTTTAATTGAAATAAATGAATGCTGAGTTAATTAGTCATGAAATAATTTATTTAAATATTAAAAGTTTTATTATTTGATATGTATGTAATGTATATATTAATTTTTCTTAAATTTTGTTCGTATAGGGATTATTGCATTATGATATTTCCATATTTTGGTTGTTTGTGACGTGGAGTTCACCCTCAGAGATGGTTTTGACAGTGCGTGCTTTACACATGACGTATGCGTATCGGAAAGTTATGGTATTTTAACATATTTTCACGATTTCGGAAGATGTGCAGTCCTATTTCAATTTTTCAACACCTTTTTTTATATTCCGACTCGATAATACGTGAGCCGGTTTTGGAAAACGCGCAAATTGTATTGTATTTTGCATATTTAATACGAAAGGTCACACCATTGTGTTTTTTTTCCACATTAGAATTCTGTTTAGAGCAAAATTTCGCATCGTTGAAACGGTTTTCTCGTAGAATGTGTTATTTGAATTTTCATAACAGAAACGCAGTGTACAATTTTGAAATAGGGCTTAATTATACACTGGACTCTGTTGCACAACTGCTCCCCAATTATTCACAACGACGATTCGTTCCCGTTTGCACCTGGTTCCCTGAAGTCCCTATTTTATTCGGTCAATTTATTTTTTAATTTAAACTTTTCAATACTGAAAAATATATTTCGATATGAGATATATATTTTGTCTCGAAAGCGACCATAGATTACGACTGAATAGTCGATCGGAAGCTTCTTGCTGCACGGAAGTCGAAATAATATCGGTTTCTCGGTTTCTATACTCGGGTAACGACCGAAGTTTACACTGAACCGAAGTTGAAATTTTCGAAATCGTCTCCGTACCCGGTTTTAGAGATCGCTCTCGATCGGACAGCCCCGTTTAACATTCGACATTCAACATTCTAGTTCTATGACGTCACCGTAATTGAGGCGCGAGAGTCGGATTAAATTGATTATGGCGATGACATTGCTAATTTTCGAACAAGCATGCGTGTTTCCGTGCGATAAAGCATATTGTATTGAGCAAGAAACCTCCGACGCAAAGTTGTCAGCCCAGTAAACCCTCCTCGTGAGCACAATGCTTTTGGAAATGTATGTATCTGTCCCCTTTGTCATACTAGTGTGGCGTTCGGTTAGTTTATATCTCGTTCGAGTGTCACTAATACGATTCGTGTGAGGAGTTTCGAGTCACGATTTGAATAATATCGCCACTTTTTCATACGCGATCAGGAAATTAAATTATCTGTTTGCTCGAATGTGTATGGTGCGTTAGATTGATATTTTCGCATATAAACCGATGATATAATATTCGTTGGGATACAACAGTTTTTAACTTTAAATAGTCACATATTTCTTATGGGTGGTCCACGCTATGCAAATGTCAAACATCGTTGACTTGAGGTATTGACTCGCTGGTCGCAATCAGCTTGAATCTAACATTGTCGAGGATCTACGAGGGTGAGTCAATAACTTGAGTCAATGACGTTTGTCATTTACATAGTGTGGATGACCCATTACATTATTCTCTCAAGATGTGCTCTTTTCAAAAAATCAATTAGAGTTACATCTAATCTGAATAATATATTCGTAAGTTAAAATTTATAAAATTTTATTATTATGCTTACCATTTTGAGTTTTCATCAAATGCTACGTTCGTGCGAAGTCTCCTAGTGAGTTTCACATACTGAGAAGTCTTTTAAATGCACACCAGAATTCTCATACATAATTTTATCACAGTTTTCAAAGTGTCGATGTATTATATATTTAAATATATATCATCGTAATGAGAATTTGAATCTCTAGTAAATTTTCCGTATAAAAAAAAAAACTGTCGAGTTTATTCGTTTGCGGGGTTCATTCAGGGGCATAAATTTTTACTGTATATTTTTTCGCACGTCTTTTTCACGCTTAATATATTTTCCTCGTCAGTCACATGCATTATGTATGCCTTCGTCGGTCCGCTTTCAACCTGTATTAACTTATGTTTTCTTTTTAACTCGAGGGGAAGGAAAGTTTACCGAATGGAAAAATTCATTTTCCTCCGGTCTATCGAAAAAGTTGGAAACGTTTCCCTTTCCGGCAATAATGAACGGGCGAATTGCGTTTACATTGGTATTTTTAATTATTGAATTATTTTTACGAGGAAAAATTTTAGGAATCTTTCGCTTTTTCAGACACTACGTCATCTATAATGATCGTTGTGCTTATAAGGTTTCCACGGGAAGGAAATCCGGATTGTTTGCGATGTACAACATAAGCTAGTTTTCAGTAGCATCGTACTTGCATATTTATTGCATAAATGGATTATGTATATTTGGTTACTGTTATGCAATTTTATGAATAAAATTTACGTAAAATTTCATTATTAAAATTGTAATATTTTAGTTTTCAAACAACGCACGTATATTATCAACTTTAACTGTTGAACATATTATATTTGATACGGCGATGTAAAAAGCACACGTTCTGGAAGCTATTAAGAAGTTTTTTCATCAAAGTACGAGCAAACACATCCACTATTAAAGGCGCAGAATAAATTATACATATTCCGGTTACTATAACTTGTAACTTCCACAAATCTTATGAAACACGATTATCTCGCAAGGGGTTGAATTAACCTCCATAGATACACACAATAAGGACGAAACTCGGAACGTTGTAGACTCGTGGAACTCGCATTACGAATGGTGTGATTCACATTGAATCAGAACGTTGTCGCATTCAGACAAGTCTATTGTTGGACTTGTCACATAACCAACATTTGTGCAATTGCATTCGGTGCTCGATTTAGACTCTACTCGTGTACGAGTTTTTTTGTGATCTTGTATTCAAAGGGAAAGAAAATTAATTTTTCGCCAAAAAAAAAAAAAAAATGGAAATATCTAGCTTAATACGCAAATTCTTTTTCTCTGCAATTTAAGAGCTCAAATTAATATCGTGACCACATATATCAAAGCTTTGTAAACCCAATTCAACATGTGATATGTAGCTTTCTTCAATTTACAATACGATGTAGTTAGGAGAGGTATTATAGGCGAGTGGATTTTGAATTTTCATCGCTTTGTATTTCGAAATTTAATAACGCTATCTAAAACAGACGGCACTAATAGATTTGAGGTTTTGCGTTCTGTACTTTTCGGGTTTCGATTGCTAGATTTAATTTCGCTCCAAGGAATAGTTGCGGTCTGTCGGATAAGGTGTTACAAGTCGAGTTTTCCCCCGAGAATATCTTTCTCATCTTCATTTACGACGAACGCTTGTGAAATACGAATATATCTGTGCGAATCTGAAACGCAAATTTTCTATTTACATTTTCCGATCGAGCATCATCGACGTCGATACGAAATTGATTTCGACTTGTGCCGTATCATCACGAACGCCCCGAGGAATAATGGCTATTTCTGTTCGCGTTTTCCATTAAAAAGTATCAAATTCTTATCAGGATCGACGAATATTTCGGTCACGTTTTATTTTCGATACACGGATACACAATGCGGCAATTACAAATCGGCCGATTTGCATCGCGGTCGCTTCGATTCGAAACCGGTCATTATTGATTGAAGAAATAACGTTTCATTCGAATGCGCAATGTCTGTCCGAATCGCGGTTTGCTCTCGATTCGTACAATAGTGGTGATTAATATTGGCATCGGTCGGAAATATGAATATTCAAACCGATGTCGATTCTAAATTGCCCGTTTCATATTACGTTTCAGTCAGAATGTGACGTGTTTTATGTCGTACTACCTTTTGTAACTCTGCGTCGCTCGTGGCTTCATGGAATTTGAATGGCCTTTGAAAATTGTAAATGCGGAATATGTTAAATTAAGTTGTGTATGTCGTGCTTAATTTGTTTGCTACGAATCGGTTCGTTAAAGTCTCTCTGTTAAATTTCAGAACTAATGAGGAGAGGCTTTTTAAAGTTTCTAGTCGATTTCGATGAAAATATGTAGAAATGTGGTAAGACACAATAAATAGTTCTTTAGTTATTGTTGGTCAAAGTTTGATATACGAGTACATATTCGTTAAGCGTATTAACAAATGAATGTTTTAAATGAAGTCTTATAGATGGTTTATTCAAAATATAGCGATATTTTTATTGATACCTTTATCCTTTTGAAAATATGTCAAAACGCTTCATATAAAACATAAATTTATTAGTGCACCTAATAAATGTGCCAACGTTTGATCTGAAATGACTTGAAAAATATTGAGAGCTGCGTTTTCGTTCATCACAACTGTTTCATGTCTATATTTTCATTACATTTCATCGAAATCGACAGGAAATTTTATGAAGCCTCTTTTTGGTAACGATGCAAAAACCTTCACTGTGTTCAAATAAGCTGAAAAGGAGTACACACATTCATTTAAATTCTCTCAAATCGCCTTCTAAACGTTTATTAGACCGCAAATAAATCACACGGATACGTATGACGAGCGTATGATGGGCGATGCCCCGTTTTCAGCTCTGCGTGGAATTCGCGCTTAAAGCTAGACGAATTTGCGGTCTGCGGATCTTGCAGTGACTCAGAAATTTAGTCAGACCATCCAGTCGAATATTGGAAATGCTCTGGTCTTTCGTGATGGATTGCAGCAAAAATATCGATCTTCTCGAATGTCTGAACGGAGGTGAACGATTCGGAAGCAGCGGTGATATCGAGCTCTAATGGATCTATCCGTTTTGTTTAGAGTGGGTCGATTAATCGTTTGAATGTTGGTCTTTTTAGTAGCGAGTGTGTTTTAGAATTGGCTTATAAATTGTGCGCGAGAAGCTTTTTAATTCTGAGATAAATGTGCATTCTCATTTTTTAATCGTATATTATTTGCCTTAGAAAATATTCATGACTGAAATTATTAGAATATTTCACTGTAATAAATTTCTAAAATGTCTGCTATGAAAACTTAATTTTATATTAAATTTTAGACGCCGTCCATATTTTTGCATTAAAAGTGTATTAAAAAAATGCCATAAATATTGATTCTGAATTTTCCAGTTAAAAAAAATATCGAAATCTCAATATAGATACTTTGCAACGTTAGATATTGAATATCTTGGATGCGAAGCAGAATGGAATATCGCAATTTTTTACGCACTTCGTATTCGACTTCGCCACGTATAAAATACGATAATATAATACAGGACGAACTTCGTTTCTGTCGAAGCGCATATTTTATAATACAGACAGTCCTCCAACTACGAACTGTCAAAAATTTACTTGACCGGCGAAAGACAGAGACGTGACCTACGACGTATGAACGTACGTCTGTCTTTCGTCACTCACGTAGTTTTTTGACAGTTCGCAGTCGGAGGACCTAGTGCAAGTCGCCACATACCTCAGTGGGAACATCACGCAATAACACAAACGTCTGTCCAATCATTAATCACGCGGTGATTTATCTTCGGCGTAACTCGGCCTAAGTTCGCTCGGTCGGACTCTTGAACACACCATCAAAGTTTTATATCCTCTGCCAGGATTTAACTCCTGTTTCGTATTTATTGCCCCCCGTTCGCAATCCGGTATTAATTTTTACGAACTCGCTTTGAAAAAATATTGCAACCCCTCTTACGGCGAATACATCACCGATGAAAGTATGTACTGAAATTATATTCGATCTAAAAATAAAAGCGACACCTGTAGATTGATAGTGTAAATATAAAGCATATCTGTTATGTGGGATCTTGGCGAGAGTCGCTTGTCTTTTTTCTTAATTGATATGATTTTTCCGACTGTTTGATTTGAAAGTTTTAATTTATCGCTTTAAGAAACGTTCATATTGTACAGCACAGCGCAGACAAAAATACAAAGACAGACCTATACACTTGATGGAAATGTCTATACATCTGTCTCTCTATTATTGTCATGCTTGCACTGTGCAGTATGAACGCTCCATTACGAATCGATTCCTAAAATGTATCCCGAACTTTGTATCTATTGAAATTCAATCAATTTCAGCTCCATCTTATAACTCTTTTGATCCAAGCTCTAGTCGTTTTGAATGATCAATTGAGAAATTTAAATAAATCGACATCAATCCGAAGTCAACTGCCATAATATTTATACCGCCACCGTAAAAAGCTCAATTTTCGAAATACACTTAACTTCGCAAATCCCAGCGGCGCTAATTGAATAAATCTCTACCTTGCTTTAATAACGTCGCGCTTTCCGACTATGGACCGTTTTCTATTCATCCTCCGGCTAGGGTGACCTATTAAATGATACATTGAGCTTTCGCGAAGGGCCTTCACGGGATATTAGAGAGAGAGAGATAGAGATGCACCGCGTCGTCTCATATAAATTCAGCACTAATTAATTGCGAAAATCTCAATTAGGGCGCAATTGAAAAATCCAATTCGTCGTTCGGCGCGAAAACGCTTCGTTTCGCATTAGGCTCGTATGCTCGTCACGTCGATGCGAATAATGGGAATGCGAGTGAATATTGGTTTTAAAATCCCCTGCATGTGACGGTTCGTATGAATGTGGGGATTTTCGTATGTGTGTATGTGTGCGCGTTTGATTTTCACAGCCGAGCAAACGGGATAATTGAATTAGCAAATATCATTTCGCGATTTTAGTACAATATGCGAGCGATCACTCACACCTCGCCAAAGTTCACTTCTGCGCATACGTAATAATATACAAGTATAATATTGAAACGGTTCATTTTCCGCTTATGCGTGTCGTCATTGTGAAGCAATGAAACGTTTCGAATCGCGACGAAACGTAATTGTTTGTGGATGTGAGCTTAGCGCCTTTGAAATGCGAAGTGTAAAATATCAGGACGAAAACATTTCGACTTGGAGTTTGTCGGAAATTTAATGAGAAAATCTGATTCAGAAATGAAATTTCTAAAGATGAAAAAAAAAATGCGTAAAGGATCATTTTGTGAAAGCTTGTTAAAATAACGCGGTCGAGTGAAATTTTACTTGACGTAATTATATGGCGCCAAATGAGTTCGCCCGAAGTGCACCTGTGACTCGTTTACCTTTTGTTCAAAGGTTTAAAATGTATACGGTTAGTTTTATCGCTCTTTGCACGAGTAACGAGATTCGAATTTCGATCGGCGAACGAATTTTTCATTGCCGACCGTAAAAATTCCAAACAGAAACATACACTGTTGATTTCAATTCTGGACACGTTTTGATAAATTTGAAAAATGTATTCATAGTATTTTTTTATAATTTAAAAAGTGATATTGTACGATTTTTAATATTGGATTTGGAATCAATATTTGGAATGATTTTCATGGTGAAAATTGATTAAACGAAAATATTACTAGGAACAAATTATTATGCAACGGTTGTCGGAGTGTATGAAAATAATATTTCGAAGAATCGAGGCAATTCATAAAAAAATCAATAAAATATTAATATTATACACCCCGTCGAAAATTTTTTTCCGAGTAATGTTTTCATTTAATCGAAATTTTCCACGGAAATCATTCCAAATATCGATATCAACAGCAATATTAAAAGCGGAACCTGATCAGTCTTCAAATTATAAAAGTAATTACGAACCCATTTAGTGAAAATTGTTCTGAAAAAAAAAACTCGACATTTATAAAATTCTTCGAAAATGTCCAAAATCCCCAACAACAGCGTACATAATGCGTAAAAATTTTTTCACTCGTGCACAAAAGGAAAATTCGAAAAGAGCTCTTCCTGCGCTCGACGGCGATTTTTCACTCGAGCTGCGATTCCTTTCGAGTTCGTTTCCGATTCGAGACCACATCGTATAGTAGTGTTTTCGGCGAGCGTGAAACGCGATAAGCGGTTTCAGTTTATTTAATGTTTTATTCATAGAGAATGCGCGTGCGTCGGTAATGGCCGCCATTACCGACTCTCGCTATCGCCATCGCGAAAAACCTACCATCCCCGTCGTGGAAAACCCTTCATCGGCTGCGGAAAATAATATCATGAAGAAGGGGGTTGTGTGTAGTGTGTATGTGTGTGAGCGCGCATCCACTTAATGGATGCGGCGACATCGTTATTTCCACGAACGCTATGCTTTCTAAACTTTATGTCGACGCGCACTTCTGGCCTAATTTTCTGCTTAGGTTTTGTCGCCTCATCAATTTTTATGGGAGCGTTTTAGGTCGGTGGTGGTTTCGGCTGAATGTGGAGTCGTGTGGTGTTTGGGCGTCGTTGTTTTTGGGGAAGATTCTTGGTTCTTATTAATTCATTGTTGATAGGGTTGAGGATTTTGAAAAGTTTGTGCTGACGTCTTGAAGTTTTGAAGTTTGAAATTTTGAAGTCTTGGGCTGACCATCCCCAACTGAAAGAATCCAGAAAAGTGGGGGCTCAGGTTCAGTATAGACTAATGTGCTATTGAAAAAAATGGTTCTAAAATTGATCGAATTCAATGGATATGGACAAGGTGTGGGATCTACATATTTTTAGGAATCGTCTTGCAAAGGAGCGTTCATATTGCACAGCGTAGTGTAGACATATAAAAAGCGTTATATTTGGCACTTTTTTCGAATCAAATATTCGAAAGAATCAATTGAGCTATAATATCAATTAAGAAAAACGATATGCGACTCGCCAGAATTTGACAGGACTCGAATTCTGCATAACTTAAACGCTGAAGTCTGACGCGTCATGCACAAATGCTTTATACCGCTATTCTATTGGTTTACTAATAAAATTTTCATTGTGATAAAAAAATCGATTATTTAGTTATCCATAAAAATTATCGTCCCACAGTTTCAGCGCTATGATCTTTATTGGAAATTTTTAATAGATAGTCAAAAATTTGTGCTTGACGCAGATTTTTTTATGCTTTCGGTGGTGATATTTTTTCCTTCTTGCTACGTTTGGTGTTTGTATTTTTCGTTGAAGGTTTTATGCGTGCATAAATATTTTCAAGTCCTCTGCATATTGTGAAATTTCGCTTTGTTTGGAATATTGAAATCGCAGAAAATGAAACCGCTCTGTTTACGGACTTAACGTTTCAAATTGTGTTTGTGTGAGGATTTAGGAAGTTGAATGAGACTTTTCTTTGTTATGAAGTCGCCTTTCGAAGATTTTTGTTTTTTTCAACCTTATGGTGTGCGCATTTGAAAAAATATAATTTGCAGAAGTATTTCATGTATGTGATTGTTTTAATATTGATGAGAAAATTGCGTAATATGATTTATTAAAACCCTTTTCAATAATGTATGCTCGGATAATTTTTCTATAGGGAAGAAAATCGAAAAATGGTAATATCTTGTAAATTCAATATTGTTTGACATTATCATCCATTAATATAAAAAAAAAATCGCTTCAGGCTGCTTTTGTTAATGAAAATCCATTGAGAAAATATACTTTGGAGGGTAAGCTGAGAATTCGGTTTACAGAGAGGATCTTATTCATGACGAGCGTTCGAATTTTCCCGCCTTCTATTTTTAAAGTTTAATTATTTCTCAAGATAAAAATAACTTCTTCGCATATACGCCCCATTATTGCTCACAATATCGGCTTACACGAAAAAAAAAAAGAAACGTAATCTCATAATTTTAGTTTCTCATAATATTAGCTTAACGGCCACGATTATTTCTTCGACGTATCATGGTTGATAAATTTTAAGGGTTTCCAGAGGGTATTTTCCGGTTCGAAGACTTCAATTCAGACCTTTGTTGGTCGACTGACCACTACAGAACTCAATCAGCACGGTTTGATTGGTACGAAATCCAATCGGATCGAACCCATGGTTTGATTAAAAGCCGAAAATTTCAACACTGCGCTCAACACACAAACAAACGCTCGGATGAGTGTGTTTTGCAATTTCATCATCCGATCCGATGTTTGAATTCGCATTTAGAAAACCGCGCCAAATCAAATTTTTTCAACTATTTAATCTTCGGCGGGTGATTATTGGAAAATTGTTTCCGACGAAATAATCCGACCGAGGCTCTGCCGCTCATTCGGTCGGATATTTTCATCGAATTCGTTTCGTGTATTTTTTCATGCTATTTTTTTGCGTTTTGTATCTTTTTCACCTTTTCTCGAAACGTTCAATTACGCCGTTCAGCGGCCACCGCAACAAAGCGAACGCGTTTTATTTATATTGTTGAAATTTTCCTCGGGAAACTCGAAAGTTTCGCCACGGATTCGAATGCAGGAGTAAAGTTCACAATCAATCTTTCGAGAAAATCGTTGTATAACGTCGGTCTAGTGCCTCCGTTAAATTACAATGTAAATTCTGTTGTTCTAGATTGTCTTTTATTTTCGCGCTAACAATAAGAGCAATCTTTTTCTCGCAGACATTTGTCAGAGTTTTTCGTTAATTTGATTTCCATGACGTTGATCAATTGCTCTGATCTTGTGAATGGCGTTTTTTTTTCACTTTCTATAGAAATTCGTCATATTTGACTTGGTCCATTTAATTTTGAGCTTTTTCGTTTAATTTGTGTAATGGATCGCGTTTCTTTTAAGCGTATTATGAGGTAGTTTGTGTTTCTCGGGCGAAGTGAGATCGATTTTGGCGAGTTTCTAGATTGAACACGTCGTGTTTACATTGAGAGATCAATCGTGTAAGTTTGTAAGCCCTTTTTATACGGGGAGAGGTAGAGAAAGTTTCGCATTATGTACCGAAGCTTCAGATAAGTAATTGAATGACTGGTATTCGCTCACGAGAAATAATGAAAAAACGATTAGTTTCGAGCTTTAATCATTGAATGCAAATAATCGAATGAAAGTGAAAACTGAATTATTTTTATTGCGAAATGTTTGATTGTATTGGATTATGTGTGGCCTTAATTATAATCATAGTGTAAGTTCGCTTATTTTCTCATTCTGAAATGAGATATTCAGATCCAATATTTCAATCGTTAAAATGTCAATTGGAAAAAACTATTTTTTTTTAATTTTATAACTTGCACATTCTATCAATGAAGGATATAATTTATTTTAATGCAATATTCAGAATTTTCATTGCGACGAAAGCGTCCATTTATCACATTCACATGACGATATTTCCATTGTTCGAACCGAACAAAGCGCCGATAAGACATTCTCAATTCATATTCAAATTCAAAACATATCCGCGCACATAGTTTTAAGCTCCTTTCATAAACGCTCGAGCGAACTCCGAATCAAACTTTACCCGCTGCAACTCTGCGTAACCGCATCTCTATCCGCGAATACGTTTCAAATTTCAACCACACATACCCATTTAGTTTAAATTTCAAGCCTTCTCTTATAGGCTTCGGGTGGGTTTCCGCGCGCGCGACGGGTAGCAGCATCAAAGTCTACGCTCTCTCGTTACGCATTTCGCTTAACACCTGCGGCGACCCGTCGAGGCTTCAATCACTTTGTTGTCGTCGAGTATCGAGTTGCCCGACTCCATTAGGCGTTCTTTCATAAATTTTCAGCTGAAATGACAAGCGTATTACTCGTCGCTCGTTACCAGTCCTCTTCTTATATTCCATGTCTGTTTGCGTTCGGATAGACTACGGTGCGTCTATAATTTCGGACGGCGTTAATTACGAAGATGAAATTTGATGTTGCGAAAATTTCGTCGGGCTTGTGTCAATGTGATTTAATTAAAATTTTAACTATTTGCCGGAATTTTCATGGTGATATTGGATTTTTGTGTAAATATTGATGTTGTATTTCGGATTCGCTCTTGCGTTCGTTCGTTATATTTTCAATGTTTATGTACGCATCTATTTTCATATTATTATTATTTTTTGTTTCAGGTATGTCTGAGGATTGATTCTTTGAAAAGGTAGCTATAAATTGTTAAATTATTGAGTATTTTGAGTATTATTGAGTCAGTCTATGATCGATGTATCATGAATTGATTTAGGTGCACGAGTATTTTCAGTGTTGAAATAATTTTGTGCAGATAATTTTAGGATATAACGTATCAGATTTTTACTCACGAAGCAATTATTCCGGTTTTTAAACCAATTGTTTTACATTCGATCGATACCAGCGCACATTATATTCAAAATGTAAAATTACATAGTACGTTCACGAGCCGAATTTCACATAACATCATCAAAATAATTCAATCATAAAACGAAGTTTTCGTGTCGTCGAAAATATTCCCGAACGAATATGCAAATTGATCGCGATACGAAACTCAAATATATCTACAGGTATATACATATTAATATAATATATGTGTGAATTCCGACGAAACCGCCTCCTAAAGCATTTCTCCGTAATGCTGTTAATTGATTTTCTCGCGAAAGATCATAAAAGGATTATTCGGATGTTCTTCGCCTTGACGAAATGCGTTGCGTAATTGAAGATATAATCTGATCGAAGTGGAAAACGGCGTGATGCGTGCTACAGGCAAAAAGCCTTTCAATGACTCTGAAGTCTCTCCTAAATGTGTAGTTTGAATCCACTAATTTGTCTCTAGTCTTCTGACATCAACCATTCAGGGCTTCGAAGACTGCAGACTTTTTATCGGCCGATAGTTTAGTCAGCCTCTTAAATCTGTATTAAAGTGTGTACAATACAACGGTTAAGTGGGTACAACTTCTCACTGAAAACTGCCCGATCAAAATATCGACCGATAGAAAGTCTTAAGTCTATTATTATAATTTTCGTACTTTGAATATTGTATGTTTTATTATTATACATATGTTTAGAAGTCACCGTGCATGTCTGGAACGTTTCGGGTCAGTCGCCGTCCGACATTTCACCTTTTCGATAGGAAATTTCGGTTATTTTCAAAGCGAGAGCGTGCGCACAAAGAGGCAGATTTTCGCTTTCATCACACAAAGTATCGAAATCTGTCACACTGAGGACTCGCTTTTAAGTCGGTCTCGGGTCACGTTACCCTTTTTCAGGTTTCGTTCGTTTCGACTTTCAGATTTTCAGCGATTATAAATCGAAAAATCGCGACACGTTACGCTCGGTTGATTGCTTCAGAAATGACCGCCATTATCATTATCACTTATATCTTATTCCATGAATCGAATCGAGTAAATATTTGAGAAGAAGAAGCCGAGTTGTCAATTTTTCAGTTAAGAAAATCCTCTATCGTCGATTCGCTGGAAACGAACACTACTACTGCGCCACCTGCCCGACTTGAATATTCAATTTAAATTTTAAAAATGCCAAATTACAGTATACACACAATTTAACCGTTACTCATTTCTAATTTGACGAATCGCTTTGTCGATTTTCGGCACCGAGCCGCGTTTGCTCGGTAATCGAATTCTGCCCCTCGCTACTCAGTCGCATCTACACCAACAGTCTAAAGCTTGCCGGTACTCATCGCAGAGAATTCTACGTATAAAACACACCTATAATATATTTATGTACATTCGGCGTGCTTTCGAGAGGTGAAAATTGCGTTACTGTCGTCACAATGACTGAGAACTCTTTCGGCCGTCTAGGATCGCGATGTAAATTGATATCAAACGCAAACTTTGTCGAGTGCTTCGTTTCGCTCTGGAATATTTTCGCATCGGGGTTCTAGTTATTATATTATATATCGCGATGTGTGTGTGTTCGGTGGGATTTTCCGCGAATTTCTCATCGGGAATTGTCTGGAGAACAATGCCGGAGTTCGACAAGTGACTGCCAAATGAGCATTTTCGATTGTTTCGCGTGTGAGAGGTGAGCTGAGGTGGTTCATTCAAAAAATTTTAATATACACTATTGATTTTCATTCTGGATACTTTGCTATTAATTAATTTGTCTAAAAGTTATTAAAAAAAACCATTTACAGAAAAATTTAAACTATCAATTCATCGAATCCTTCACGATATTGCACCTGATTTTGGTTAACGTCGTGTTGTTTTAGCGAATTAATTCTGTATATGATAATTAAGTTTATGAAAGGTTTTCTAAATAGAAAAACAATATACATTGAAATGTAAGTTTTTTATATTTCCAAAAGACAACTTCAATTCATTTTGTGTTTGCTTTCGTTTTATAAATCATATTAGGGTGGATATTTGGACAATATCGGGTCACGTCGTGATATGTTCGTTTATCCGCATTTATAGCGTTTATTGAATTGTGAAAATTGCTGCTATATTGTTTATTTTTTATTACACATATTTTTTCACTTTGTTTTCTTTATCACTTTGCTAAAATGATTTTGAGGAATTCACTCCTCATAGCATCATATCACATAAATGTAACTAAAAGGAAAAACTTTGCTTTATGAGAAATTCTATTTTTTTATATTTCATATTAAATTCTCGTTCGTTATATATTAAATCCGATCAAAATTACATCAACCCATCGCCGCTTAATCAATCAACCAATCGAATCTTTCGTTACAATTCCACGCTGCATTTCTCGCGCTGTAAGACGATCTGAACGAACACTCGCGGGAAACTTAAATAATCTATTACCGACTGAAAATTTCAAACTACCTTTTCCATTAAGATTCCTACACGAACAATCGAGCATCGATCGAGCACTATTTTCAATTCTCCTTCAATTCGCACTCGCATTCGGTTGACCGTGCACGTATGTTTACAGCTCGTCCTGAAAGGACCACTTCAGATCTAGATTTAGATAATCGAATAACGGACCGAACCCGAAACGTTTTCCACATACATATGCATGTATATATGCCGTTCAGAGTTATACGTGATTAATTCCTTATTTAGAAAAAAATGAGGTTTTAATGTCAAAGTATTTGGGTGAAGTCATGATTGAAGTGAGTGATTTATCTTATGATAGAATCGAATGAAAAAATATTTTTGGCTACTGGATAATAAATCGTTTATTTTAGAAGTCGTTTTGATCAATTCTGTATTATAATGTGAATTGATCATACCCATAGCTTGTGAAAGTTTTTTTATATAAATAGCGGAGTTAATCACTTTATTCACTGAACGTCTCACATAAGCATTTATGTGTGGATTTCCACGAGCAAACAAAACGCCCTGAATAGTTGGAGGCTCTCGCTCGTCTCCAAAATCAACACTGGGCGTTTTTGATCGTCGTCGGTTTTAGAGTAATTTGCGGCGTGATTAACGCGCCGTTATACGTAAATACAGTGTGTGTGTATGTGCCGTTTTCTCAAATTTTCGCCACAACGCGTCTGGATCGAATGGCGGTTTCGAATTTGCTCAGGGCAAACTCGCTCTGGTGTTTTGTCGCTTCCAGAGTTTGCAGCGGTTGTGTATTAGTGGTCGGTGAACTTCCGTTATAACTCGCCATATCGATTTTCGAATTCGTGTGGGTGACGGTGTTGGTGCGTTTCACCGCTCTTCCCGGTCGGTTCTGTTCGAGATCCTAATGGTCTTGCATGCTTGCACTCGATGCGAATCTATTGTCAAAGGATGCTGTGTTGAAAATTCTAAATGTTCATATTATTCAATATGGGTTTCGAATTTTGCATATTTATCGATTTTCGTGAGTTTTCGTTCGAATCGAGTTTCTCGCACCTGGGTTAAATGATTTCTATGCTGCACAAATAAATTTGCCGCTTCGTAATTTCATCAGTGCCGTTTGTACAGACTCTAGGATGTTCGAGACGAGACCGGCAATAATTCAATGGTGGATTGAATTCGTTATATTATGTTGTTTTATAGAAAGTTTTCCGTTCGAGAAAAATGTTCTCCATAAAGTTCGTCCGTGCTGAATTTTATTGCGAGATAAGTGAGCATATTTTCGCTATAATACTTTAACCTATCACTTTTTTTTTGCGATCACTCGGGTTTCTCATATATAATATTAAACACGTTTATTTATTTTTTATTAGAATTTCTAAGAAATATTGTATATTCATATCTGTAAATAATATATACGCTTACAAAGCCTCGTTAATGTGAAAATTTGTCGTGACATTTTAAAACACTTCGATTCATATATTCTTTGCGAACCGTACGAGGAATTTTCAATTAATAATTTCAAAGGTATCAGGTGAATATAACCCTTTCTAATCACCTTAAAAGTGTACCATAATTATTGTTTCGTACATTCATTTTGAATTCTGACCCTTTTTATACCGACTGTTAACATTACAAATGCTACCCCGGAGAAATTATTCCGTAACGTTTTCACGTTCTGTTATTCGAGAGTTTTACCCACTAGGAATGAATCGTATTTATTGAATTGGATGATTAAACTTCAGCAGAAATTCACATAATTTTTTTAAAATTTATAATTTTATATCAATTTAACTATTTAGTTTTATTAATTTATTTTTTATTAGAGTTTCGTTGCACTGTTGCATCTATAGATCTGTAGTAGAGTGAAAAAGTAGAACAACGGATTCCGCTCGGAGCAAAAAAACTTTGTGAAACTCTATAAATTAAAATGTTTCCCTTTTTATGGCTACATGTTTACATACATAATATGTACTTAAATAAATTATTCACATATTTACTTACATAAGTAAATAATGTGATCCCAATTAAATCTATTTAAAGCGGGGAATAGAAGTTAAGTAAATACAATATTTGTGTATTTTAGCGAAGCAGCCCGAAAAATAAATTATTACTTTTATAATCTGGTTACATATTATGTTTAAACCGAAAATTAAAATAAAATTAAAGACTTTCTTATTTCACACAAATTTCATTTTAAGTGACCAATGTTTGAAACGATTTTTGTTAATTTTTCGGAAATTTCACCTCTACTGCAAATAAATGAAAAACGAACCGGATTTTTTTCCAATTATCTGGAAATCTCGCCCCAGCTGCAACCACACAAAAAGAGATTTTTTTTAATTTTCCTCGAATTTTCAAACGCAACCACGAACCATTTTTTCCTAGAATTTTCCGGAAACTTTACTCACTGTTCGCTGCAACTGAACAACAACTAAGCAATTTCCCTTGAATCATCCGATCGCTTCATCTCCACTGCAACTAAAACAAATATGAAACATTTTTTCGGACATTTCACTTCCATAAGGACATAACAATAAACTTACCAATTAAATTTTAAATTTTCCGAAAGTTTTTGCTGTATTTAAACAAAAAAACATGAATTTTTCTCAAAATGTTTTGGACGCCCCTACCAAAAACCGGCCGATTTTCCTCGAATTTTCCGGGATTTTTTCCACTCTTAGACTGCAACCGACTTGCAGAAGAAGAATCAGGATCTATTTTTACCAGAAACCCACATATTATTAGTTAGGGGATGGCGCAGGCGTGGTGAGGCGGGGGTGCCGCGCTCTCTTTGCGCGCCCTCAGTGCACCCGTGCTCTTGCTTGGGCTCGCGCGCGCTTCACGCCATACAACGTGGTGCGCCGGCCACGCTTGTTGCTTCATATTACGATCTCTTCTTCGATTGGTTTGGGCTTCAATTTTTTTTTCGATTTATAGGGAAGATTGTTGATTTTTTTTCATATTGGGTTTTTTAGAGTTTTGGATTTTTGGTGCGGTTCTGCTGGTTTGAAGGAAAAAATATTTGGGAAGTTTTTTCTAGGGTTTGATGGATTCGGATTTTTATGGTTTGGGAATAGAAGTTTTTTGAATTTTTGGTATAGTTATGCTGTTTTTTTTTTGAGATGTTTTAGGGGTTGATTGATTTGATTCGGTTTTTATATTGGAGTTGGAAGTTTAAGGATTTTTTTGAAAATAGTTTTACTTTAAGATCCACTGTACTTTTTCGGTGGGTTGATAGTTATTTGATTTCTCGTCAATTTTTATTTGTTGATTATTATATATGGATGTTTTATGCTTAGCTAGGCAGTTGAGTGGCCATTTGTAGCCATGTAATGTCAGAAAAAAAAAAATGACACAAATTCTGTATTTTTTTATGATTGTAAGATTTATTTTAATCGATTTTTTTAAAATAAAATTATTCAAATAATATTTATTGATATTTTAATAAGTTCATCCTATTTCGACAAGTTTCAGTAAAATTTTCTTTATTATCATTCTTAACATTAAAGAATTTTTGCTTACATCTTAAATGTAATTTTAAAATAAGTAAGTTTATCCAGTTTTTTTAACACAGATGCTTGTTTTCACTTTTCGAAATTTTATTTTCTTACATTTCCACGATTTCATGACTTAACATTTAATAGCTTTTTATACAGTTCTTTCTATAGATAGCTTTTTCCATTATAGAATCAAATGAAAGCACTTAGGTTGAAACTGACTCCCCAGACTTTTTATTTAAATAGATCTGACATTTAGAATCATAATGTTAAATGTGATTTTCACATTTTTGTTATTTCAGTTTTAATTTTTTTTCTCTTATTGAAGTATAATTTTATCGGTTTTATGATTATTTCAACCTTTATCTACTCATATCTATTTCGAATAATGTAAATCACTAGTTTATTTTCAATTTATAAGGTATATTCTAACATATTTGCATATCAAGGAATATGGATTATGTTATTATATTTACAATTTGTATATTCAATCATAGATATTACAATTTATGTAACATCTCTTTCGAAAATGGCGTTATTAGTTTTCTTGTCATATTTTCGGAGTATAGTGCTTATTGTGTCTATTTTCTATTGGAGAATTTCTTTTCAATTTTCTTTTCAAAACATGAACTGAATATTTCATATACGAATATATAAATATCAAATTCGCATATTTGTTATTATGATATAATTCGATTATTTGTTATCATTTACATTTTTCCACAGAGCCGAAAATACATTCTCAATAATTCACAAAATCGTGCTCTGATTTTGAATGATTACATTCGGTCGATCGACGAAAATAATTTCCGCTCCGTTGTCTGTTTGTTTTGTAATTATGATTTTTGTGATATTTATTGGAGTGTGCTGCAAAACTTGTGCGAAAACGCGGAAAGGGAAACTGGAAGCGCCGAACCATTCGTCTTCCAGGTTTCTTCACTCGGGCCACGCTCGACTAAATCCACAAATCTGGATTCGAAATAATTACGACACTCGTTAGAAAATGTTGAAATTTACTTTGAACGCCGACCCGACGTTGTTCGCTACGATTTCGCCAGTTTTGTCGACTAACAATTTTGTTGTTAATCGTTTTTTGCGAGCCATTATCATTAAGTACGCTGTTTGCTAAGAAACCCTTTATCCCTACTAGTAATTAATTACCGACACCCCGAAACATGCTCTGAAGATGCCGAAGGAAAGGCGTTTTTCACGACGAGATTCCTTCTTAATCGACCGCATTTCGTTATATTAATGACACGTATTTTTCTCGTCTTTCTCTAGTGTTTCGATATGACGCGTATCGATTATTAATGAAGATATGTATATTTTCTTCAACATTAATTAGATTTTTTTTTTAATTTTCAATTTGTAATTATCTTCGGTGTTAGAGTAAGTTTGCATTTCGCTCGAGTTAAATCGTTATTTCCTTAAATTGAATGAATGAATTTGGAGAGCGTCTCGCGAGGTTCTGTTTTGACTTTAATTAGAGAGAAGGCTTATATACGAGAAATTCTCTTTAGAAATTGCTATTTAATTCATTCTTATATAAAGAATTATTTTTGATATGTGATGTTTTAATTTACGCCGCTATAAATCTATGTCGTATTTATTGAATTTTCCACCCCGAAGTTCCTGCTAGTAAAAATGCCATTATTTAAGTATCTCATCATTTGATTGATTGCGCGTCGCCTAAATGGAAAATTTTTCAGATTTCATTCATATTCGAAGCGACTTTGATTTATTGCTCGATTCAAATTGTTTTTTCCCCGGTTATCGAACGAATCGTTTTATTTATCGTCGGTCGTTTGAAAATAATACAATTTGTAATCGTGTTATTGCATAATTCAGATGTCGAGTAATTGAGGTGAAGGAAATTTCAGATATCGGCTCCAACACATAATTTCGATCGTGCCGAACTTAACGAAAAGTTTCATTTGAGTTCACTTTGATGTGAACGCACCTATGGTAGGTTCGTATGAAGTAGCTATATTTCGAACAACTTTATGTGCCGCTATCTAACTTTGTTACTAACGTGAAAAATTCTTTCGCGTTTTCGAAATTCTACAATGTAAAACGTACGATGTGTTTTGTATTGAGGTTCGCGAAGTTCGCGGAGTTTTACGCGCTTCGCATTGTCATTATTGAATTTCGTAAAATTTTCGCCCAATTTATCGAAGGAAATCGCGCATAAGAACGACGTTTGGCTTATTTTTCTTTCTGCTTTACTTTTCACTGTCCATTTTCCTTTTCAGCTTATGTGTCCTACCCATTTTCACTCTTCACTCGAGTGTTTTGACCTTTATCTCTCGCAGCGAGCTCTCATTTATTTTTCTATGAGTAGCCTTTTTGTTTCCACTTTTTCACACTCGCGCATAATACACATTCAAACATCGCTTTTATTTTCTCACACATATAAACTGAGATAAACTCGCCGTTAGCTTAAGTTAACATCGACCCCATATGAAAACGGTAAACGCTTTCGGGTCGATGTTTTCTTTGCACCTACGCGATACTTTCGCAAATTGCTAATATTTTTACGGAATAGTCCATTATACCGTTGTAAAATTAACTAGCTGAATTTTCCGCGCTGAAAAGATCCTTTTGTGTCCGATGCACGGTACGGAAATACTCGTCGGAATCATACTAGTCTGATTATTGTTTCAATGTGCGCTTTTGAGGCTTTAACTGGGGGTTCACCGCGATTGTTGTAGGTACGGTAAAGTCGGAATTTATCAGTCGAAGGTACTTAAACTCAGCACCGGGTGTCCAGTCAACTTTACACATTATGAAGGGATCGTCTCCCGATTCTCCAACATTCCGTTTTAATTCGTAACGACGTCTTAATGACGCCTGACAGATGTTGCTGTTTGAGGTTTCTTTTTTTTTAGAATCCGACGGAGAATTTAATTTTCGAAATCGTTTGACATTCGCTCGATCAGATGGAGATTCGAAAGAATTCGACCTTTGTGTATAGGCGCGGTTTTTGATTGCGAACGAATTTTCGCGGAATGTCGGCGAAGCGCTTTTTTCTGGCGTATAATATTTTTAACGAACGAATTCCACGAAGAAAACGAATTGTTCACGCAGATTCGAATAAAGGAAAAAGTTATAAATTACTTCTGTCGTATAATAACTCGTTTATAGGGGTGAAATTAGTGAAAAAATATCGCACTGCAGTAATAATTTCGTATTCGCGAAAAGGTTCTCGGTATTGTGTTATTTCGTGTTTCTTACTCGGAACGAATTAAAGCTTGCCGTAATACAATTTCCTGCCTTCAACTTCGCACAACAAACAATACGATAATTCATCCGAATTATTCCTTGACATTTAACACGATGGTAATAGTGCTGTTTTGATAATTTCATCCGCAGAATACTATATGTCCGTATTCTCGTATAGACTTAAGAGATAGGCCTTTGTGAGAGGTAAACACGAGTGAAATTAAACTGCTACACTCGATTGTGTCAAAATGTTTCGATATTTGATTCTGGATTATTTGTAATCTCCTCATTTATATGTTGCGAGTACATAATCTCCCTTTTGACGGCGGATTTTGATTATGTTCGAAGGAAATGAAAAAAATCAACTGCCCGAATAAATGTCTTTCGCTAAAAGGGGATCGAAAGAAATTCTTCGACACTATTATTTGAATGTAATATAGAATCTTTTTAATAAACGAATCGTAATGAAATACTCGTTATTCGAACGGCTAATAATTCAGCAATGAATCGTGATACATTGGGGAAATCCTGATATTTTTTTCATTGTATGCGAAAACGGAACCTCGGAAAGGATTATTTATATCGATCCTTATAGATTTTTTTTCCACAGCTTTTGTAATATGCGTAGATACTTATCGGAAATTCTTCATAAAAATTTCGAATACCCCGAAACGATTTCGTTAAAATATGCACAATATTAGACGGATCGTGGTTCGACTACTAATATCAGATTTAATGCGAATATCCGATCCTGAACGCTTTTTCATGCAGTATCTACACTCTCTCATTATACAATTTGGAGAATATCGCTTTTTTTCCCTTATATATATTTTTTTCCGCATCCTCCCTCCGAATATCGCCTATGCGAATAATTTATGATAATAATCTGGACCATTTTCGTTCGGGGAAGAGTGGATTTTCCCCGCGGGGCGATTTTCAAGCGGCCAACTCTAACTTTGCAAATGGTCCTTGTTTGTGTTTTATTCATTCCGACGGTCAACTCTTACAAACGTGCTGCTTTCTTCCCTTCCAGGACGACCCCTCTGTTCCATATTTCGAGAGAATATTTTAAATAAATTATCATTTTAATTGCGAGGGGAGATATCGTCCCCTCGGCTATCATCAATTAGGCCTGGCGAGGATGCTTTAATTTGTATATTTTTTTTCGGGGTTTAATCTAAGCATTGCCTTTGGTTTATTAGATTAACATGAGGAAATAATCGACGATTCGTTTAGGCTCGTTTTAATTAATTTATTCAATGTCTTGATTTTGAGTTGAGAGTATGAAAATTAATTTCTTAACGTTGATTGTGCTGTCAGTCTGAAAAATGATATATTTTTTCGCATAAGACGTAATAATTTCAGCTATCACAGTCTACGAAAAAAAGTTATGAAAAGATCGTATCTTTTCTCGTCTTTATGATAATGAAAGAACGACTCTATAAAGTTCGCAACATTAATATTTATTATAATGTTAATTCATTGGTTGTGCTAGAAATAGATACGCTATTTTCGTAAAGTAACTAGAATATCAATACATGTAAAATTTAGTTATTTTTAGTAATGTTAATGAATGAATAATTTCCTTAAAATATTATTTTTCGGCGAATGAAAAATTAATATCATTTAGCATTTCAAAACGGTGTTATTCAATTGAATATTGCATGAAAAGCTGACATTATTATCAAATTCCCACACAACGAATGGCCATAGACAAGACTGCGTTGTAAGCAACTCGCGTTGAATAAACGGACTCATCGCCGCTTAATTATTGTTAATCATCGGGTTGTAATGGTTCTATTAAGTGAACATTGAAAACCGCTGAACTTCGTTGGCTGAATTTTCTTTTCAGCGAGCTCCTTTCAATTTAACCTTTTATGTTTTCGAATGAAGCGAAATTATATTATGCATATAAATGAATATTTATTCGCATCGTATCTGAGTTTTGATTGAATATATTGATTCGATATTGAATTTGACAATACATCCGATCGACGCCGCCATTGAATAAATAATATCGGAATCAATTTCCCGTGACTCGCTGAAATCGCTGAACAGTATTGTGCTTAATATTGAAACTATTCCGACCGCAATGATGATTCTCAGAATTATCGTCAGTATTATAGAGTGGAAGCTTTTCATCATCGTTGTATCGAGTATTTTCGCTTCACAATATTTTTCCATTTACATTTTTTTCCGCATCATTGAAACGGCATAGTCTGAAAGATATATGTATTTGTGGGTGTTCGGTTTTTTTCATTATTTTATTTGTACCGTTTTCGTTTGGTACGTACACAAATTTTAGTGCACCTTTCCTTCCCTTTCGCATGCTGTGTAACTTTTATGACAGTTTTATGTCTTTGCCTTTTATGGATCGCTTAATATATTTTGCATTTCTTTCATTTTACAACTGACTTGTTTTAATTCATTTCGCATAATTTTTCAAATGTATAATCGTATACTAGTATCGGATTCTGTTTTTTTTTTCATTTAAGTTCGACAGTGGAAAATTTTGAGTTCGAGTGGTAGGTTCGTTAATTTAAGTTCTGCTTCGCGATCGGTTTTTCAAACTTTTTTAGTATTATGTATTAATTAATTAATTGGAAACTTTTACACTCGAAACTTTTTTCGATATTCTGGTTTAACGACATTAAACGTTGACATTAATTTATTAACTTTTGAGTTTACTTTGCGTAACATTATATTTGTGTATTTTCAATTTATTTTGCGTGAATAAAATACGTCAATTTATATAAATTTCCTAGTTTTTCGTTTGTGAACTGCAAGTAATTAATTTACGCCACGCACGAATAAGTTTTTTTTTCATAAAAAGTAATTAAAATACCACTATTCAATATAAAAAAGCGGTCACGTGAAATTTTATCAAAGCCCTTTTACATTTTCGAAAATGCGGCGAAAACTGTTTGAAAAATCCCATGCAATTTTCCCGTCTGAAGCAAGCATACGAGAGTTTAATTAAATTCGACGCAAAATATCACTTTTCATTTTTTCCATCACCCCATAAACATCCCATAATAAGTGCACGATCCCACAGCGGGGGCTTTAGTTGACTTACGCGATTGGATTATTGGCAATTTTGATGAATCGACGCTAACGGAATCGGCGAGATACTGAAAAACTGCTGATTTATAAAGAATCGCATACAAAATATACGTGGTGTATAAAATTATAATATTTTATTGGATAATTCTTGTTATTATGCATTGCCTTAATTTTTTGAGACTTATTTTACGATGAAATATTATTATGAACTCCGATAGCCGTTGCATAGTAATCTTTTCCTAGTAATGTTTTATACCTGAATTTTCATGAAAATCATTCTAAATTTAATATTTAGAACTGCACTAGATTATTATTTTTTAAATAGCAACCCATTTAATAAAAATCGAACATTTTTAAAATTCATTAATTGTCCAGAATTCCTCACAACATCACACATCAGAACCGATTTCCACGCAAATTACATCGATTTAAACAAGATTGATTGCTTCATCGGATGTAACATCGAATGTTTTGTATGTGCGAACCTTCGTACGCGTTTATGGCTCATTTCACATATCACTTATTTATCAGAGATGTAAAATCCGATATCGAGCCTACATCGAAATCCACTCGACATCCATCCAGTGACAGTCGAGTGTTTCTCTCCTGATTGCCGTTGCTCTTTTTAGAATGGGGTGTCTTTGAATTTCGAATATTTACCGTTCGCAGAATCGAGTGTTTGCATTTATTGTTCCGCAGGCTTTTCGTCTTTTTCGAAAGCTCTTTATCGAAGTGTGCTTTTATTGTGCATGATTTGCTCGAATTAGTCGTCGATGGGATTTTCTATCTAATTTTTAGTGAATTATTTTTTTTTCGAGTTGAGTATTCAAAGGATAATTCTCTTTGATGTCTTTACACATTATTATCGCAATGTCTATTGTTTTTGGCCGTTCTTTTTGTGAAAACTTTCGTTAAATGACACAAAGGTTTCGAATTTTTAAGTAACTCTTTAATCGTGTCCATAGAATTTTTCTTTTTCCACTTTTTTTTTCTTCGAAAAGTTTTTTCTCTTTTTTATCGAATGTTTTTTTTCTCAATACTTTTACAATGTAGCTAGATATACAAACTCTGAATTTTCCAACTTCACATTTATAAAGGGAAAATATACAACATTATTTATTAATTCGAAATATTAATAAACTGCCAATTTAGGAAATCGATTAAATATTAATTTTCCTCTAGGAGCTGCAGCTAACCTGTTATAATAGTTGGGGAGTTTTCGCTGCAGCCATACGACACTGTGGTTTGGTTATGACGTTAATGTCCTCCATTAGTTCGCATGGTATATTGCAAATGCACTCCGAATCCATTTATCTATAATAATCGTGTGCGCAATTCACCGCAGAACGGCACCATTTTTTCAATTCGAAAAAACCGATCCATTCAGCTGGCAGATCATATCCGATATCGTCATAAATTCACATTTGAGTCACTCAGTGCACAAAGTGATTGACTATATAAAACAAAAAGTCGAGTGAAACGATGGTACATATTCGATGCGTTTTTCATTCGAATCTGTAAATATATTTTTTTTTATTAACTGCGTGTCCACACGTAGGCCGGCGACTTTCAGCGGCAAAACACATTATACAGCATGAAAACTTTTATCTTCATACGCAATATAATTTTTCTTCATCTATTCAAATTGAAATCTTATATCACTTGGATTAGATTTGAAGTGTATTGTGTATGATGATAAAATTTTCATGCTGTATTTGCAGCTACTGTATGAGTTAAACACTTTATGCACTAGGCGTCTCATATATCAGAAATGATCTGCGGATGAAAAATTAACAATTTCCTTCCGAAGCAGCGTAACATGCCACCGCAAAGAACTATTCCAGCCCAATGAACGAATGCATCGAGATGCATATGTGATTTTAATTATTTAATAACACAATCGCACACACTGTTCGCATGTGCGTGTGGCAAGAGGTCGCGTCAGAGACGTTCGAGGCGTGATGCGCCTGCTGGTACTGAACTCGCTTATCATGTTCGACATAGTGTTCATATTCTTCCTGTTCCTGGTCGGCGTGACCTGTTTCGTCTACTATATGCCTGGAAATGCGAAAAAGTCGCTTGTGGTCGACAACAGCGAATCTGATCTGATTCCGCCTCCGCCGCCCTTCGACTGCAACGACGCACCTCAGGAGAGGCCGACCTGCAAGCCCTGCAGGACTGCTTACATTTGCATACCTGCAGTTTTCGACAAGGACAACAGAGAGCGAGGACCCGTCCACGATGTTTAGCTACACGGGTAAATAGCTTTTTATTTCATTCGAGAGGCGTTTACATGCTGCCGCTGCTGCTAGTATGAGAAAGAACTAGATACGAGAGGCAATGGTTGCATGTAAATGATCCTTATGAGTCGTTCACATGCAATCGATGTTTATTTTGGTAGATAGTATTTTCTCGTACACATGCGAAATGTTTAGTTGTGAATACTTAATGCGAAATAAGTTGTTGAAGCGGCCGCATGTAAAGGAGTCTTTAGAGCTTTGACTTTCGATTTGGACGATCTTATGGATCGTTCACATATAAATGACATATAAATCCGGTAGTGACGAAATACTTCAGGTGGGAATAAATAACTTGAGTCGAAGGCTTTTGTCATTTACATAGTGTGGATGTCGCATTACAATTAGTTTGAGAGCGTGCGTACTCAAGAATTTCAAACTTCTTGAGACATTGAAAAATAATTATATTCAAATATGATTTGTAATATCCTTGTGCGTTTTGTTCAATCTGATTTGGGATATCTAGACTTGATTATGAGGCAATTATTTAGTAGATTATATACAATGAAATGTTCGTGTATCTCTTGGATACGATTTGTTCGAAAGCTGTCTATTCGGCTGGCCAACATCAAACTTTGATCTATTTGCACGCTTTCCTAAGCGCATTGCAGAATCCGTAACTTATTTACAAAATTGCCTGGCGAGTGGTCGGACCGATAAAACACATTCAACCCTTTGACGTTTATCCGTCGGGGGGTCGACTTTAATTAAGTCTCACAAATTTTGCAATATCCGATCCCTTTCATATCTAACCTTTGTCAACAGTTCTACAAAGAGAATCGAATCAAAAGTTTAATTATAATGCCCTTTTCGGGTGCAAAGTGCGTAAGAATGTTTTATCAACAAATTATTTTCGCCCCTGCTTCGTTCCAGGGCGCGCTTTTGTGTTAAGTATCGATACGCTTTGATTCGAAAAGTTGTTTGACCGTAAAGGCAAGTTGAAAATTTTATTATCGATATAATGTCGGTGAATTATTAGTACGATTGCTAGATCGAGAAATACTTTGTCAGATTTTAACAAAAGTTCTGCGTCGCTCCCGCACAGAGAAACCTTTTTTAGTCGGATTTATTGTATTATTTTCCAGATGTTCGAACTTCTGCAGCTTAATGCAGTTACATTCCACTGTGAATCTCTTCGTTGAAAGTATTTCTTGAATATGTAAAGGAAAGTTACTCTTCTGAAATTTTAAGTTTATTACATTTTTAAAAATTTAACTGAAACAAATCTTGTGTTTCGCATTTCGGACATATTTCCGTTTTTTTTCTTCATATTGTTTCCTTGTAAACCTACCGCATTTGCATATTTCTCCGTAATGTTTTCGCGTTGTTAACATGCCCTATATGGAAATATGAAGGAAAACTAATACCTCTCCGACTACTATATTCCTCGTATATTTTTTATTTACAGAAGTATACCCTTTGGATTAAAATGTTTTCCCGAAAGTCGTGTTATTATACGACTATACATTCCGAAAGCCATTTTCCTAAACAAACATAATCGTTTTTCTCGAGCAGATTCCCAAGCAAGCAATCGCGCATATGTACGTGCAGCTTAATTTATTCGCGCTCCTCGAACAAAACACGCAACCACTCCGAAAGATCATTCGGCAAAATGGAATTTTGTTTATTTAAAAGGAACCCCTCTCAATAATTCAGATTTATATCCGTTATATTCTGTATTATAATGATTTTTGCTCGAATTTATTTCATATTTTTTTCGGCCGTTTCGTGAACAATTTAGTCCGATGTACGAAAAATTAACTCTTTTCTATGATAATCTATTGAGACTTTAGAAGTGTAGTTATGGAGACTGAACTTTAATTGTCTGGAAGCAATTACCTTCCACCTTCGACTTGCGGAGGTTCCGTTTACCGCAGAATGTTCGCGCTTAATCTGCAGAGCCATCGAAGGAAATTAGTAATTTACTGTCAATTTTTTCCAGCCTTTCATCGGCAATGAAGAATTAACTTCTTCGTCTGGTAATTACCAATTAGTTTGTATCAAATTGCACGAGAGTTTTTATTATATACGCGATTTTATACGTTGTGATTTGTCTGTGACATCTCACTACGCTAACTGGACATTCTCTTCAATTCGACCATGATAAATTTGACAAAAAGAAATGAGCGAAATTTCTTTCGAGAGAGAATTTTCCTATGAAAAATATTTTGCTCATTTTTTTCTTCTTGCTCTTATTTATCTTGTTGACCTATTGCTGAAAATAATTCGAGGATATGCATTTCGAAAAATATAAATTCGTTTAAAAATATTTTATCTGCAGATAATAATATTCATCGAAGTAGCGATACTAGGAACTAAACGGTTAATTACGAATCTGTGAACCATAACTGTTGCCGTTTGAATGACTATTTCGTTTACGGTCACTACATCAATTAGGTTTTACATGTAATATCCTAGTTACATTTGATACATATTGAGTTTGAGTTATTTCCTTGCAATAATAAAATGGACATTTAGTTTATTTTCATGGATTGTTTTATTTTACTCTTGTGTATTTTTGTACAAAGATCATAATGAACCGGTAAATTGTTTTTTTCCCTTTTTGAGATTTTTTCTGTTCATTTATTTATTGTGCGAAAGATTTTCCATGGATTTTGATTTCACAATTTCGCGGATTTCAATTTTTTTTTAGGATGTTGTGCTCGTATTATATTTCGTTTTCTACGAACGCTTGTTTTCAAACGACTGCTTTTTTTCCCTATTTAGTTATATTTTTTAAGTATGAGTTTACTCTGATTCCTACGCCTCATGTACATTTTTTATATCAATGGAATTGAGAGAGATCTTTTTCATTCATCCATTCATTCGTGCGTACTTCTTTTCATGTAGATGTCTTTAGACAAGATTTTTTCGTACGATTCCATGGACACAGAGTGGTTCGTATCGTACTTCATATTACATTATTCTTAATAATATAATATATGAGTTTATTTCTTATTCTATTCAAGTGCGTGAAGTTTTATCAGAAGACCATAAAATGTATGCATCGCGTGATCGATGGTTTTCTTTATATAATTTTAGAAATTATAATTTCAGATCTTTTTAATAAACATACCAGGCTTATTCATGTCGAAAATAGACTAGCCAATCTGCATTGGGAAAAATCAGAAATTTCATTTTCGCACTCAATAATTTATGCAGATTTTCGCACGCCGAAACTGGATTCGCTTCCCTCGTCCAATCTGCCGAAATGCGGTTTATGCGTTCGCCCTCGTAAATATTTCTGAAAATATATCCTGGAAATATTTCCAAATTTCGCGGGATATCGTTTGCAATTTAATGATTCGAAAAAATAAGTAGGTGTTTCGCGCGCATTTATTATGCTCCGAAGGGCCTGGAACTGTCGTCGACCTCGCGCTTTTGTTCGTTCGCGATATACGAATAAATTTTCAGCCGGTTTTCAGCGCACAAAGCACATTTCGGTTAGAGATTTCGATAATCTGTGCACACCTCGTTTTTGTGCCGTGCACACGTGTGTGTCGCTTCGCTAATCGGCTGGCTTGTCTATATAAATGAAAATGATTTATGTGATCCTTTAACGCATATCCGATTGCGATGAATTTCGAGCACATCTGGGAAAATTTCTGCATCATTGAGGGTCGATATTTTTGCTTAACACGAGTAAATTTTTTTTCTAATAAAGAGTTAAGCACGACCTACAAGTAAAAAGATTTATTTGTTCGCTTGAATGGTCGATAGTATCTGCGTCTTGTGTGATTCGAGTTTTGGCATTTCGCCATATCGCGTACGTCATCGTAATCTTTGCGAGGTTCAGTTGCATCGATGCAATTTTGTGCACGTGTCATATGCAGATATCTATTTTATCTGAATGCTCGAAATGCTCTCGAGCATGCGAAAGATGGCTATCGTATTTTCGTATGAACTGTGATTTTTCATATAGCCAAAGCCTTTCGTTTATACGTATGATTGTGTTTCTAGGGAGTTCGATTCGTCGTTTATATTTTCTTCTCGTGCTTATATCGTATAAAGATAGTGCGATTGCTCAGTGCGGAAAATAATTATGTTCGATACTTAGAAGCGGGGATACGTATGATATTCTCCTGTTAATGGGAAATCTGTTGAAGATAGACGTCCTCATTTATCCCAGGAGATATAAGATCGAGAGAAAAAGTTTCCGATTACTTTTTCCGATATGCATTCGTCATTTGCCCTTTGATTCTGCTAGGTTTTGTACATGACGTATTTTTTGTTTGATTACGGGGGACTTTGTTTTTATTCTCTTTGACGTACGTTCGTATCGTCGTTTCTGAACGAGATAAAGAAGAATTTTCAGACACGCGTATACATTTAAGATGATTTTCCTTTTGATTCGACGCTGAATTGTTTATGCGAGTATTTGTATGCACATGATACATGCCATTTTTTCCAGAGCACCCGAAAGTTTTATCAAATAATATTTGGTATTTTTTTTTCAGCGGCTTTTAAAATCTCTTTTCAACTGGCACATATGGTGTATGAACAATTATGCGGGCATTTGTATGTGCGCCGTATAATTTTTCTCTTGTTTAGAGGAATTCGTTTTTATTTTTGGAATTCGGTACGGGTTTTAATTGTTAATTTCACATTCTGTTTAAACATCACCGAGATATAATATGCACGATGATTAATAGTTTTTTGATTATATTTATACGCATGACTCGAAATTAAAACACTTGCACAAAAATGGAATTATTTTTCAATTTGGCGAAAATATTCAGGAAACATTGACATAATTACATTATTTCACCATATTCTGTATTATCCCTTTACAGTCTCATATATTCATTTTTTATTACTCTCCGTGTCGCTAACGACCGTTTTACGATTTCATTTTAAGTGCGTTACGTTACAGCGAAATTCCGATTTCATTCTTTACAGTCTCATAGACGTAGAACGAAACACACCCATAATTTACTTACACCTGTCTCTGCCGTTGGGAAAATTGGAGTATTCAAATTACGAAACCTGCCTGAAATGTCACCGGAGTTTCATTGCATTTTCAAGGACTGCTCATTGGGAGTCTGAACGCTCGCGAGACTCGCACTCGTTCATTTATATTAAGCAGACTAATTCTAGGTTATTTATTTTCGGCCGAGAAAAAATCGCACTTAATATATAATCTGTATCGCGTGTAATTTTCGTGCCCAGATATAAATATCCCGACCGTAACGGCGCCGGAAAGTCAGATTATGATTAATTCGGGGATTATGAGGAGCGCGGACGTGAAATATGTCCAGAAGGTGCTATCCCTCGGCAAAAAGGGCACGAAATTTACACGTCTGAAAAGGACGAAATCCGCGAGTTTCGCACACTCTCGCTATACTGCAAATTAAATGCGGGTCTGAACTATTTTCCGGAAAAACAATTTTCCGCCGCCGAATCCGAACGAAGGGAAAAATTCGTTTTCCGCGCTATACGTGCGCCCGCGAAGACGCGGATTTTCTCCCCGTCTCCGAATTATCCATAACATTTTTTTTGCTCCTCGGTGGGAAAAAATGTTTGCTCCGCGACTGCTCAAATGTATCTAAGTGAGTTATTGCGATTTTATTTGATTTTTAGTGCGATGTAGCGTCGCTTTCGGCAGGACATCGGAATTTCAAATTAAATTTCGTCGGCGTGCGTGCGATTTTGACGAGGCGCCTGCTTGGTTTGTGTTAGATCTAATTATTCTTTTGTGTTTATTTAAACGTTTTAATATATGTAATTATCTTTTGTTGAAGTTAAGTTGTGTGTTGAGCCCGTTGAGTATCTTAACATACCTGTTTTGTATGAAAGCACATCAGTTGCGTATTGTTTTTCGAATCCATAGGTGTCTTTGAATTGAATTGAATTGCCAAATATTGAGTTGTCGCAGTAATAGAGCCTTTTACTCGACACACATAGAATAGCGCATTTATTATTTTAGATAACAAGTTGATTTTTTTCATTTGAAAATTTTTAGATCGTATAATTAGCAAATTAGTCAGTTTTTCTGTTTTTAACTAACGAAATACCCGTGATGAGTCTAATTAGGACAGGATGAAGGGCTCTGAGTGCTTCTATAGCCACTTCAAAACTTTCTGCAACACGCTGAGCGAAGTTTAACGAGTTTCAATTATCTCATACACGTATCACATTCAAATGCAGTTTTATAACTACCATTTCCCATAAAAAAATATTCTCGAATCGCAATTAAAAAGGAGCATCGATTAAAATTAATTTTCTCTTGTCGTCTCGACGAGGCGACGACTCGTCTAATATAAAACATAAAGCCAGTGTTGATTTTGTCTTCTCCGGTTATTAAAAAGGCAACGGCCCCTCGGCGTTGTCCGCTGATGGGGTATTTCTTGCCGCATTGTTGTCGACAACACTTCAACTTCCATCACCATCCCCTTCCTCCTCTAACCCACAATTTATTCGCAGAGAACCACCCTCACTCACGTAAAAAAACAATTAATTTTGTCGTGCGTTTTCATTAGCGCTGGTGTTTTTTAATTAACGCGAAAAATTCTGTCCGCATTACTAGCGGCGTCGGGGAAAATATTTTCCACGTGAGTGATGGCACCGCTCCGGAAAATTCACTATTATTTTCAGGCGTACGTGGCGGATACATATGTTATGTATAGGGCGACCATATTTGCCGAGACTCAAATGGAACACTCGAAAAAAAAAATACAGCCCTTCTTCCAATATTTTATTTTGAACATCAAAAATAGCGCCGCAGACGAATTTTTTTTAATTTTTCTTGAAATTCATGATACATGATCCGGAAAAAAATGGAACAAATCGAACAATTTTATAAAAACGGAAAGTATGGTCACCCTAGTTATGTACGAGCGCATTTTTCAGCTGTCCACGTGTGAATGAACGTGTACAGGTCAACAGTTTCGCGTGCAAATAAGCGCCTCGGACATCAATCAACATTGAACTTTTTGAAGTTACCCAATTCACCCTTTTTTCCTCTTGTTTTTCGAGTGTTTGTTCGTTTCTTTTTCATTTTCACAGCCCGTATCGAATGAATTGTCGATTGTTCGAAATTTTAACTTCGACTGAATTACGAGGTATTGTTTTTTCGGTACTTGAAGAATTTTTCTCAGGCGAAAAATGCCGTCGCTGAAAACACGGGTGAAAATTCTACTTGAAAAATTTCGAAACGAATAAATTGCACTTCTGACGCGCCTCAAGTAAAGCTTCTGTTGACATTTATTAGGAGTTTTTCTCGGGTACATGCTTCAGATTCTAGGGCTTTTACATTTTTGTTGTATATTGTACAATGTACCGTTGCATGTTATGGAGTGTGCTTCTGTCTGGTAAGCAGATATCGAGTTTTTCGCGAAAATGTTCCAACATATATTTATATTTTATGTATTGTATTATAATAAAAGTTTTCTATTTATATATTTCTGACGTGCGTTTGTAAGTTTTCTCATCAAAATATTCGGAATAGGAATGATTCGGAGATCGACCTATTGAAAATCTATCATTCAAAGAAAATACCGATCGATCACGAACCACCTGAAGTGCCATCGCAGATGCGAACGGAACCAATAACGAATTTTCAAAGACGTCCACTTAAATCGGAAAAGTCCATAGAATTTCCCACGTCAGTTTCAATTTCCTCGAGTCGCTAGTGAGTGCGACCGGTATTCACCAACTACGTGATGTTTGTTCGCATTCAATAAAAATTCCCGTCGTTTTGCTTCTTTCATCTCCATCTATGTATGTATGTAGATATAACACTAGAGCTTTGTGCATAGATACGTCGAATTTATACAAAACCATTTTCCGGAACGTTTTCGATGTGGGCGTTCTCGGCAGTATCGTAACTACGTGATAAACGTGATTTCGCACGATTTCACGGCGCTCTCGTTGGTTTCAGCTCTCAGAAGCATAGTGTTGAATTATACGAATAACATACGTTATGTGACTCGTTTGAAAGATAAAATTTACGTGAGTTTATTTATATGTACATCGGAAAATCGCAGTTTGTCAGAGATTTTTTTTTCGTGAATCGCATTTTATGTAAATTGTATTGGGTTCTTGTGAAAATTGTTTTTATGTATGAGAAATAAAATTATACGATGGCAGAGAAAAAAGAAAATTAATCAAATTTTTCGCGTTTCCGCAGATTTTTTTTATAATTAACAAAATTAAATAGCAAATAAATCGAAGCGCTTCGATGAATATTTATACATAAGTATATTTAGAGAATAAATCAGAGAAGCGAACGTCCTGAAAATAAATCTCTTGAAGAAAAACCGAGCCTCGCGGACTTTTCGCATAATTGAATAAGTCGTCCGGATGATCTCGGCAACGAAATAATTTCATTCTCGTTGCGGCTTTACTAACCCAAGTCCACAGTGCAAACTGGAAACAACAAACAAGCCACTGGTAGCTACCGATCCTCGGGATTGCGTGTCAAGAGCAATCCAATACGTTTCTCTCGCCGTCCACTCGAGTCCTCATCGTGACCGCCCCACATCTTCCAAGAGCACATCTCGAGCACCGAAGATTGGGTTAGATTGGGCAGAGGCTACGTTCACATCTAGAGGCTGTGTTCTCCTTCAGAACCTATCTGGTCGGTCGTTCCTGTCCTTTTGTACGGGATCACGTCCGGATCGATCTTCTTCGGACAAATATCCGAGCCGGTGACACCGTTCAAACAAACTGGGGTCGCGGCAGTATCCACTTCGGTTGTTTTCGTAGATTGGGATCGAATTTCGTAGGAGATTTGCTGCGAATTGGGTGTTTTCGCGGGAAAATTCGAAGTAGTTCGCCGGAAAATTGGCCCCATTTGCATCTATATCGAGCCTAGAGCGCCGCAGGCTTTTTTGTAGACTGACGTTTTTTTATATTAAGTGTTTTATTTTTGGAAATTGAAATGAATAATATTGATACGTCGATAGTCCGATTTATAAATAGACAAAGCTTTCGAATCTGCTTGTTAGACATATTCTAGTGTCGCCGATAGATTTCTGGTACGTTAAGGTGTTCGGTTCTAAAAGCTCTAGCGCGTCGTCGTATCTCAAAGGGAAATGCAATTTTACAGCCATCGCTTTTCCTGGTTCTATAAACGTGGGGAACGATGCATCGTTGTTGAACGACAGTTTGATAGAACTCTTACACGGCCGAGGTGTCTGTTCGTTGTTTCCAGCTTTGACTTTGATCGATGACGTTCTTACGGTTGCGAGTTTCCATAATAAAATTGTGCCGCGCTGAATTGAATTCGTATCTCTCCGGATCTGTTTCCACTGCATAATATTTTGTATATAAGTATATTTTCGATCGTTAAAATCGTCATATAATTTTTAATTTCATTGGATAATTATCAAACCACATTTATATTATTGAAACGTTATCAATTTCCTTTCAAAAGCTACTTGGAAATATTGAAATTGGATATTCTACACCACCGGCAGTATTCTCCAGACATTGCTCTTTCTGAATTTAATTTGTTTTGATCGATGACTTAAGGCATGTATTACTACCGTTTTTCGAGAAATGCAAAGAAATTTCAATTTTTGAATTGTCTCTAAGGTTTAGTTATTCTCATAACACAAAATTTTTATATTACGAATAAGATGGACATAAGCACGAACTCGTACTAATAATAGAACTTTCATGAAAAACGACTCGAAACTTATTTATACATCCAAAATTTTCGTCGGATAATAAATGTACGCGTAGAGAACAAGCGATAATCATCTATAGATTCTTAGTCATTTGTGAATTTTCATTTGTGTAATGAATTTCGCTCACTAACGAGCGTGCTCCGGGGAACGTCGAGTTGTTCAACGTCTCTTTGTTTGTTGTTTGAGTTATTGTCGCAGTCAGGATCGAGAGTCACCTTTCTTCGTTTCGGATCGAATTGTCGCGCTTTGTTCGCTTTCGGGAATTGCAATTTGAGATCCGAGGGGGGTCGGATTTCGGAGTTCGCACCACCGCGAAAACCTTAAACACCCCACCGGTGTTAATGGATAAGCTATAAATATGACTGATGGCGGACGGGGGAAATTAAATGTGCGACGTGTTTTTAGCGTCTGTTCAAATTGTCCGGATTTTTTTCGAAAATTCCCGTTCGCCTCTCTAGGGGAAAGGTTTTTAATCAGTGGATGCCCACCCTTGTTGACGTATGAGATTCTACAACAATTTTCTACTCGGTCTCGTTTATTTTTTAAATATATTTTTACTATCAAAATATTTTTATAATTAGAATATTATTCAATAGCTGTACTTACTGAATATTGAGAGTACGTATATTATTAGGTAATGTAATCAGGACTCGGATATGTACGTTGTCGCATAACCAAGCTTAATCTTATGAATGACAATATAATTATCAACATCGAATTAATTCGTCGCCGTTATAAATGTGTGCCGCAAAATTCAGTCTCGGTCTCGTTTTCGACTAAAAATAAACACAAATTGAATTAAACGTCGGTTTCCGCGTTCTCCGTTGAGTAATTGTCGAGGTTGGATTGTTTTATCTTTCGACGCCGCACTTATATACAAATGCCTAGATAATGCTTCAAATGTAAGCACGAGCCGCCTTCTTACAATTATCTCGTCCAATTAATTTAACGAAAAATATCTTCTGTGCAAAGGGGCGACTTCCTACACAAAAGCTTCTTTTGGCTTCTTCGCGGAGGGGCCAGCTCGTTATTTATACGAAGTTCAAACACTGACTTAAGTCGAAATATTTGCACAGCGCGACCTTTAATTATGTGTATGATGTGTTTTAATAATGTCGAAATTTTCTAGTGTAAAGTTGCAGAGGAAAAATTTATGACGTTTGCAGTGGAATTTTGCCATGAAATATTCAGCGGTGAACTTACAGCGTCAAAAGATTATATTGCATGATGTACTGAATCAATTTGTGTCTCATAAGGACTCTCGGTGAATATTTTTTTTCTCCTTTTTGCACCTAAAAACATATCAGACAGTTACAAATATGGGAACTTTCTCTTGGCATGCTCCCGCCTTGAATATCTCGTATAAGAAATATGATTGCTTCAATTTTTCACGATGGCAGGTTTTGTTTATCGGATTTCGTTGTCGGTAAAGTATAACGTATGCGAATGTTATACCGACTTTCGTTTGAAGTGTATCGTTTTCGAAGCCCATCAACATGAGAATAGAGACTTCAATTTTTTTTCAATTTTAGTTTTGACTCTTGAAAATTATTGTTGAGTACATAGTTAATTTCGTTTTTGCACGAAAGCGTGTTTTCATTTGAATTCTATTTCTGCAAACTTTGAGAATATTCTATTAATTTATATTCACTCAAATGATTTTGAATAAATTCTAAAATTTCTAATTATAAACACGATTCTTGAACTTTAACTTGCTTTTGATATTTAAATGAGAAAAATAAATTTAGTAGGTATTTCATAAATTTATCTCGTTAAATGAACGACTGGTCTTTACCCACAAATTGACCATTAATTTTTATGAAAATGTTTCTTCTCTAATCGCGTCGCTAATTACTATAGCGAAAAAGTTAAAGTTTCGCCAAAAATGAATCAGAAAATTTTCTGCAACACATAGATTAATACGAATTTATCGCCAAGAATATTTATAGACGCATTAGGCTCGATTGTCCAGAAATTGTCGGATTACTTGTGCGTAACCGTTATTTCCTTTATACTCGCGGGCGTTACATTCAATTTCCTCGCATATTTCTCTTTTGTTATATAATGGAATGTTACTCTTATAAGAGTTCTCTTCGACTTTGGTCTATGTACCTATGGCAGGCATGTTTTTATGAAGCAATATGGGCCGTTTGTTTATTCCAGCGCGAGATATGTGTAGGCACTACCTGCAAGCGAAATTGTTTCTCGGGCGTTTTTCTACATCAGAAACTCTGTTACGGATCACTTCTAAATGAAAACGTGCCGGCAATTTGTTTGCAGAAACCGAAGCCCGGAAAACTAATACCGTTAGCCGCAGTCGGCATCGCGAATTCGCCCCGAGTGAAACACATCGTACGTACACGGTGCAATCTAAAAGTCATGAAATATATATTTTTTAATAGAAAAACTATCAAAAATATATCCATAAAAAGTCTAAAATTTTCAAAGTGCTCTCTATGAATATTTACACAAAAATTTGACGACTTTTCCATGCTTGATATTCCTTCTAAGTAACTAGACTATTGTCACAGCAGCTTGTATAGATTCAGTTAAAACAAAATGGTACATTTTGAGTTCAAATTTCATCTCGTATTGAAAAAATGATGATCAATGAGTGATATTTAATATTTCAGAGTTTGGGAGTCAAAAGTTTAGAAAGCTCGTGTCTCAGCGTAGTCTTTTCGAATAATGTTTTTAACACTACCTGTGACTCGCTTTCAAAATAGAGATACAGTAAAATGATGATTCTGATTTCATCCATGCTCGAATCAAGCTAATTTTTAAAGCTGAATAGCTTAGCCATATCAATGAACTACTTTGAACTTGAAGTACACCACTAAAACGAGTTTCACGACTTTCCGAATGCACCATGTATCATTCGAAACCCTTTTTTTTCTTTAGCTTTTCGAGGTACACATACAAAACAACACAGTGCCTCCACTAACTACCCCCTGAGCCTTGGGGCGTTTCGTATGCGTCAGAAGTAGGCGTGTATACGTGGATAGTTTCTAGTTTTTCGCTTTTTCACTACGATGATGCAAATAGATGTTGAGAAACGAGCTCTTCGAGAAAAAAAAACACATTGTTGATGTGTGTGAAGTATCCTTGTTAAGTAGGCTGTGATGTGATGGTCGGTGTAGTGTGTGCTAAAACAGGTGGCAGTGTCATTGAAGTGATTTATGTCGTTTAATTAGACTGTTGATTTCATTTTGTATAATACTGGATTCAGTGAACCAACGTTGCTCGAGATTATTTGGACTTAAAACCGATTGTGCACGTATAGTATTTCCTCTTCATGTAGTAAATCTCGTTGTAATTCACATAATATTTGGATTGAGTTGGACTACGAAAATGTCTCACTGACTACTGTTTAACGATAGATAAGATTTAATGATACAAAAACCTTTCCTAGTGTGCTTACAATATCTCTGAAAAATTCCTCTACCAAACGATCAACCATTAAAGAGTCTATCAACAACATTTTTATTTATATAGATCGAGGAGCCATTCTGTTCGAAATGACCTTTCAGAGGAAAAACTCTCGCAGCTTTGATTTTTCCACCGGAAAACCTCTCACAGAGTTTCGGCCAGCACAAAGCTGCGAATTCTTTCGCAACTATTCAGTGGAACACAATAGCTCATGTTTGCATAAATTCGACTAGAGCCTGCATTCCTCGCGGACGTCCGCTCTTGTTCATCCCGCATAGCACATGGGATACAAACACATCGCATTGCTTGCTCACTTACAATAAACGCGGATTTCGACATTAGTAGCGTTTCGCAGGCTAGTATTAATCCTTGGCGCAATTTGGCCGACTACCTTGTCGTCGCAGTGTTGGGATCTGTTTTCACGTTGCGATTGAGTTTGTTGCATTATTTGATACAATGTGTGTGATACTCTGAAGCAAAATTGGGTTATTGCAGTCTGTAGGTACGTATGATTCAATGTGAATGCCGATGGTTATATCCTTGTTTTGTTTTGAGGTATTGAAATGATCTCTTTACTAAATTGATATTATAAAAGGAGCATGGGAGAAATGAATGAAAGTTTTTTCAATCTGTGAACACAGCTAGATTTTGATTCGATTTGTTCATAATTATCCAAAAAAGTGTGGTAATCATTTTCAATCACATAATCATCGGGTTCATGGTTAAAAGACAAATCAAATTTAGCTGTAGAGTGTATGAAATGACTCGCTGTATGAAATAATTTCATTTTTCACGAAAACCTTTATTTTTTTAATGGATGTCGCCATGGTGGAAAATCGTTAAGTTACTAATATCTGTTTCGAATCTTATCTAAATTTAGGTTATAAATTTGTTCAGTAAGGCTTCACTATATACGAAAACATTTTTATCTATCTTCCATTATCATCATATTTGTTGAGGATTAAAATTCAGGATAAAATGAAAAACGAAATTTTGATCCTGAATAATATTTTTCATATAGATTTTTATTTTTCTATCTCGAACCTTTAAATACATAGTTTTTCGTAGAGAATCAGCAGTTTTTACATCCCATTTCAAATGTGCATAGGAAACCATCAATCTTCCCATGAATGGACAATCCGGACAGTGAACACGCTGCCCCCGGCTACGGACCCGGTGTTGCCTTTGATTGTCATCGAATTAATTCGAAGTCACAACAAAAGCCCCCGGGCGTACGGGGGCGGGTGTAGGTTATATATTTTGCGAGTCCATTGTCAAGCCGCGCCTATTCGACGAAATCGCTCGTAATTAACCGTGAAACTTAATTAAAACAAACGCATAATTCTGCGAGCTTGACGTGCGACTCGTGCGCGCTCCTTCGAGGCTTTATCGCTTCGGGTTGTTTGTTCTCGAGTAGTCTATTCGGATGTAAGTCTTGTTGTTGCGCATGACTTTTATTTTGTGAATGAATTAGATGTAATTTATTGCTGCTCGATGGTACGTCGAGCCTTCGGTTTGTCTCTCACTCCTAGATTCGAGGAACGAACTGTTGCTTTTTATCGGGCGCTGCGCGAAAGTATGGCTCTAAGTGAGCACATTATGGCTCTTACCGATTTTGAAAATTCTTTGTTGAAATGTAGTTTAAGTATAGACAGGAAATAGTTGTGAAGAACGAAAACGCAACTTTCAATAGTTTTTCAGATATCGCAGTTCAATGTTTGGTGTAATTATTAAGTGCTCTAAAAAACTCACGTTTCAAGTTTTTGTCACTGATAATACCAAAAAAAAAATAAAATACTCGTATCAAGTAAATTTATGCTTCTTTTACTAATTTAAATTATTTTTTTACTTTTTGAGTCTGTGTTTTTAATTTTTCGTCACCTAATGACTTCTGTTATAATTCGGACCGTTTCATTTTTTTTAGCGGTCCTAGTTAAAAGTGAAACGTTCGTTCGTCCTTTACGTTTTTGTTTATTCGGTTTTTTAGTACTTGTCGTTTATTTTTTAGATTTCATTCTGGCCTTGTCGAACGTTTCAAAAGGTTTTCCTCTCATTGTGATGTCCGAGTTTTCTTAAAGTCTGACTGTATTTATTTGCTCTTTTGGTAAACAAAATTCTATAGCGGCTTTTCGCAGTCGTGTTTCGATACTTTCAAACTCCAGTGAAGTCTCAAAAATAGAATTATTTCTCCGTAAACGAAATTGTATAAAATTCAAGGGCAATTTCACTCGGCACTTTTTTCAGTTTCCAATAGATTTGATTTTCGATTCGAGGTGCGAATTTTGAATGAAATAGAATTTCTCTTTTTAATTCACATTTAAAATATTCACAAATAGAACATAAAAGAATAAAGTTTTGGTAGAATTTCAATGAAAACGTTTTCAGTTAAACTAAATAGAAGACTATGAAAATAAATATTTGATTTGCATACTAATATTTACGTTAAATTCGAACATCGTTACCACATTTTCATAGACGAAACTTTCACGTCCAAACCTTACGTGAAAATTAAACAAGCATTAGCACTTAGCTTTGGTTTCTCTTAATGGGTATCTTGGTAAATGTATACTTGTAATATCCTCCCGTTTTCAACCGTTAGAAAGGATATTCGCTTACGTAAATATACTCTAAATTCGATCGGTGAATGCTGTTTGATGGAAAGTTTTCAGTCTCGTTATTAATTTTGAACTCGGATTGTTTACGGTATAGTTTTTATTTAACTCTGTAAATTCAATAATTTGATAGATAAATATTTTTTTTTTGAAATTTCAATGAACTTTGGTCGTTATAAATGTAAAACTGAGAGTAGATCTTTTTAATATCGCTCAAATGAAGTACTTCGTTTTTATGCGATTCTTGATTGCCGCGTAATAAAAAAGGTTTTATTGTAATCTTTAGGACAAAGGGTATAACGGTTTCACCCTACTAAATTCTGTAATTTGAATAAAAAATGTATATCGACAGGGTATAAACGTGTTTGTAAATTCGACATCGTGCTTTTAAAATAATTCTCCGATCCGTATATTTAATAATATAATGGAATATAATCGCAAGAACATCGATCGGCGTTTGTTTGTGTATTGCCACAGTTAAGCTTTCGGCAAACAGTGATGACATCAATGACTGACTACCTTTCATGGCTGATGTTGACTTTGGCTTTTATATGGGTCCTCCTTATTAAATGCTACGACACGTTTTTCCGTGAATAAAGGATATTTTCCGCCACATTTCAGAAGTTAAATAAAAAAGTGTTTTTTACCGAAACTCGTGCACGCGCTCACTTTTTACGATACGTTATATTATGTCGGCGCGGTCGCGAAATATACCGAGGCTGTTATTGGAAATGGTTTGTAAAAATAATGTATAAATTGTTGATTTGAAAATATTTTTTTTTTTTAGGATTTTGATGTGATTTTATTGGATTTTTCCGATATCGTTACATAATAGTTCGGAGTATTATATACGAAAAGTATGATTGAAAAGTCATATTAAGTTTTCTCGATATCCTTTTCAAGACTATTGAATAAGCGGAATTCGCCCTGAGGCATTTTATTCCGTTTTCAATATCTTTGGAGATTTAGAGAAGAGATATACATTTGAATAAACTTTGCACTTCTCTTTTCTTTTGTAAATCGATTAAAGTTCGAAAAGCCGAATCATTTATAATTCGTTATGGAATCAACCTAATTCTCAATTTCGACTGAAAACTTTCGAAAGCGAACGCCGACGTATTTTACCTTCTGAAAGCGTATTATATGTAATATTTAAGTAAGTATACCATGACAGTTTGAAGAAATTAGATTCCTACCCAATTTAGAATCACTTCTAAATGGGAAAGGAGAACTGTTTTTGCGTATCGTATTCAATTTCGAAAATGGAACGTTACACCGTTAAAGTCAACGAGTTCGTAAAAAATGCGAAACATTACGTTGCGACCATGGAAAATAAACGTAATTTCATTATTTTAACTTATCGCTTATGCCTTATGGCGCCGTTTCAAGGGGTTAAAAATTGCCGCTCGATCCTATTTTCGGCTCAAATTTCATACTATTACGTCCGAGGTCGATAAATTTTGCGGCTTTGGAAAGTACACCGTTATGAAAAAATCCTAAATTTTATTATGCCCTGTTCGGGGATGGTGTACAGTAAGCAGTGGCGTAACTAGACATTTTGGGCCCAGATGTGAAAATTTCGAAAGGACTTCTCGAGCAAATTTTTCCTTTCAAATTAATTTGTTTATAGAAATAAAATATTTTTTTTATGAAATCATTCATGTGAATGTCATATCTGTAGTCTATTCGTGTCTAATCAACAAATCAATTAACCATTCAAAAGTTTTTCCGATGTAATTTTAAGAACCATTTGATAAAAAACTGATCTAATTAAAAATATTTATTTGGTTTCTCAAATATTAACTATATTAGGTGTAATTTTATGACAAATAATTCTTAAAAAAAAAATGTTTGATAAGTTGGGCCCATATGCTTCGCATCCCTTCGCGATAGAACAGCTGCTGCACTGCTGTCAGTAAGTAATTACGTCTGCATATTTTCATTGCTTTCCGGGAAGTTTGCGACATCGGATAAAATTATAATCACCGTCGAAGATCGTTAATTTTAGCAATTTGTAAATTTTCGATCGAGCATCCGTCTTAATTTCAACGACACCCATCAGCACTTTCCATCGCCGAAAATATCTTCATGGCAATATTTTTCTTGTAAATAAACAATTAAGGAGTCATCGTCGGAAGAATCGTTGTCGCTTTTCGGCGAAATGAATATTCATAGCTCGGAAGCTCCATATTAAGCCGTGGCGTTTAATTTTCATTGCGAAGACCGCGCTTTTACGCCTTCCATAAGCCATCCGTTCTCTCGCGAATTAGCGCACTTCCGATACCCAAAAAACGGATGCGCTTTATACCGCTCTAAAGTATGAAATTATCTCGACCAGCTTTCTTAAAACGCCGCACGCCGTTTAATCACGGCTGAGATTTTAATTTCGCATCGTGATTTATTATTAAAACTTTTTTTTTTTTTAATATTGTAGGTTGAATTTTTGATTTATGATTAGTAATAACCATTCAATATTTTCGTTAATCAGAATTTCCTAATATTTTTAATAAGATCGGGAAAATATTTTTATCTAAATTAGCTTCTGTAAGACTATAAGCTTCATTGTTTTTCTCTGCTAAACTTGATTGAAGTTTAAACGAACTGTTAATTGAAAGTTTGGCTTCATATGTTGAAAATATGACATTCGTAGAATTTTTGTGTGGAGAGAGCAAAAACATCTGAACCTATGTATAATATTTGGTTAGCTCATAGCACGAACTTCAAGAAACAAACAATTTTTCTTTTTTCCGCACTGTCTTTTCGGCCGCTATGTTGAATTCTCAAAAATATCTTTATTTTTTCAATATATCAGCTTCTGCACAACTCAAAAATATAATTTTAACATTTAAACAAACAGTTAAAGAGCTGGCGAATTTAAACGAGTAAAAATGAAACAGACGCCTTCTTTCAATTAGATGTGTGAAAAGCAACTCTGAAAAGTTTCATTGTGATCAGATAAGCGGAAAAGTGACCTAAACACACATATATGTACTAATTTCTATATGCATAGGTAAGACTATAGTTTAATTTAATAATCAAATTCATCCACCAACATAAATCAAGCATCCTCAATTCTCCGGATGCACACACAAAGCGCTCTCGTTAAGAATGCACCGCGATTAGAGCGCGAGCCGTTCCGCTCCCGAACTGCCGTTAAAGCCTTTATAACGGATCCGTTAGGAACGCTCCCCTCCCCCATATAGCCCTCTATACCCCTCACCATACTCCCCTTATACGTCACCCCGAGCCAGCGGCGTGGCTTTCAACCCCCTTCCGGGGCGTTATTAAACGTTCCGAGCGGGGCGCATTGTTCGCGGCGTAAGTAATAACCGATATGAAAATCGGCGCCATCAATATGTCCCGGTGGTTCGCACACAGGGACGAGCTTTCGCCAAATATTTGCACATGGGGGCTGTCGTTGTGGCGATGTGGGAAAAATCTACCGTTTTGGTATTTAATGGTTTCCGATCGTATGTATAGCCGTGTTGTGTGTGGGTTGTTCTTTTATGAAGTTACGTTTAGGGAAAATGTGTGTGATTTTTTTTTCTATTCAATGTTATTCTGTAAATTCATATCCTCGAGTGACTGCAATACGTGAAGATTCCAATCAATTACTTGGCTAGTTTTTTGATCGAGTTCCATCGAAAAAAAATTACACAATTTTAACATATCAAATTTTATTTTAATATATGAAAGAGCACTTCTTACACGAGTTCTTTACATGGTTGAAAAAAATGCTTAGATGTAAGTTGTAGAAAACTATTATTTCCTCATTGAGCTTTGCCAACAGTAAAGACAACCTAACTAAACACTATTTTTACGTCCATTTATCCAAATCAGCTTTTGAAATGTGTGAAAGCTTTTCTCAGAGCATTCTCATTGGAAAATGTCTATTTTTACTAATTTCTTATTATTTTTTAACCAAATTATTATTGACAACAGAAAATCACTTACGCTCGGTAATTTTCATCACTCACTTCGCCCAAGGTGACTTCGTATCTATGAAATGAGAATGGAAATATTGATTTTCCGATACATTTTATGTTCGAACAATTTTTCAATCTATGCAAAAAAGTAGTTGAAAATTTTCTTTTTCGTTTAAAAGCCTACGTAATTGATTGGGAATTTCATGCACTACAGAGTCACTCGAGGATAAGAGATTGTTCGTGAGTTGATTTTCTTCAAATCTAATTGATTTTCAAATAATGTCAAATTTAATGTTTCTATTTATATGTAGATTGGTGGTAGGTACTCACTTATCTAGGTCCGAGCAGTAATTCTGGTGTAGAGTGAGTTACGCGAGATGACGGGTTTCCTTTCGAAATGTATCATATTCGGAGGCTCTCTGGGACTTAAGATTTATCTCGACTGTCCTTAAAGTCTGCTCAGTTTGTGAATAGAATCTAATTTGTATAAAACTCAAGAATTATTTAGAAATAAATAGCAATAAAAATTATAAAGCATTAGTTTCACTATGCGAAAAAAATTGAAATGATTTTAATTTTTAAGTCATATATGCATTTATTTTATTATTTATGAATGATGTTATGGAAGATATAGATACGTTTTAAAATTTTTCATTTGCGAAAATTTATGTGATTTATGAAACTTTTCATATCGCATTTCATTCGACGCAAGATACAAACGGTTTCAAATTTATTTAGTCGAATATGTATTAAATGAGTTTTGCCTTTGAAACTTTCGCAATACAAGTTGGGTTGAACGCTTTTGATATTTTTGAACTTATTTTATGATATATGTAAATGAAAACGATATTATACAAAATATTTTTAAATCGATTTATTTAGAATAATATCAATATTAATTTTATATGATGAAATAATGTTTTCTTTTCTAAAGTATTCATGCATAGATGAAAAATAACGAAAAAATGCTTCAATAAAGAAAAAAAATCAGTAGATATAATATAAATTTTATATTTATGTAATTTAAAATAATATTTTTTTTAAGTGGACTTTTATAAATTTGTTAAGTTTTCTGCTGTCATCGTTTTCGAAGTATGCCATACCGAAGTCTAATTTATTACAACCTTCTTCGAGGTAAAATTTCGTAATCTTTTTATCGTCAAAATTTCGATCGAATTCTATTAAACTTTTACTATGTCAAATATTATCGCCTGTTCTCAATTTTCCGAGGATTTAATAAATGAATTATGTTTTAATATCCTAGATACTTATTTCTGACCTTTTATTGTTTGCTCTTAAAATCTAAATATAAAACGTACCGATGTCACAAAAAGATATCTGTGAAATTTTATTAAGATTTTCGAATGTTCAATTGAAAAGCAAATTCATTTTCGATAAACTCACTTAGTTGATATTTCCCGAAAATCAAGTTTCGTCGTTATTTTGTGTGTAAATAAGGGAAAATTGTACGTTTATTCGGAAAATTGGTTTAAATACCTCAACTTTTGAATTAATCTCCGGGGCAGCTCAAAGCCTAAGCTGCGGTATATATTGCTAAGATTAAGTCTTTGTTAGGAAACTTTTCGTCGTGCTTAATCGTTGACGCTTTTTGCGAAAGGGGCGATTATCTTTTTGCCAAAGTCAAATTTCAATTCATAAAGCATTATTCATTGTTCGGATGTGAAAACGTTTAATTTCGATATGGGACACGTGTGTGTGCCTTTGAGAAGAGCCTTCACGTTTCCTATTCGCATTGAGTTTTTAATTATGTATTAAATCCGCTTAAATTTTAGTTATGTGAAATTGAAATTTTCAGAAAAAGCACGATTTGCGATTTCAATTTTGTTTCAATATTTATTCTGTAAAAAAATGTCATTATTTGTATTTGAAAATTTGTAACTTTTATTGTGAAAATTTATGTCGGAAGAAAAGTAATGTGAAAGAAAAAATGTAGTATTTCTTTGTCTGCATCGGTCCGCGTTAGAACTTTTAGTTGTTACGTTTCAAATTTATCAAATTCTCAAGAAAGGGACTCAAATAAATGTTTCTTTTTTACCTGGATATAGTAAACACATACATTTATTCAAACTCATGTAAATATTACTTTTTGAATAATATGAAAATAAGATTAATTCAATTTTTTTAATTTTATAAAATTTAATATTCTTCTCGGCGAAAACATCTAAATTATTCGAACGTTAGCCGAAGATTAACTCTACAAAACTTCAATAAACACCAGACATAAATTATCTATAGAACGTGATTTCGGCCACCCACGTCGAATAATAATTTATTGAAAATCTTTTGAGGTGTGCGACCCTAATCCTTTCACTGTAAATCTATGGAAACTCGGCAACCCGATCTTTCAACAATGGACCTCGATATCTCCAATAATTTATTTGCACTTTAATACAGCTTTCGTTTCGCGATCGCTTATTGAATACGAGTGTTTCAACATTTTTTATTCATGATTAATATATGACAAAATATTTATTCAGAGCTTTTCGGCGCATTTAGACGGATTCGGATTTAATATATTGATTTTTCCGAAATGCGTACGAGGAATATGTTTATACAGTTCATTTTTGTCGGTTAGTTATATACGCATTGTCGGTTTTTCTACCGGTTTCATGGTTGGAACGTTTGAACGCATTAATCGTTGTGGTATTATCGTTTTTAATTTAATCCCGGTCGTGTGCTTTTTCGCGAAAATATCACGACTACCATTGTCGGCTCATCCACCCACCTACAGTTTTCTCATACCACTTTTTGGTATCTACTTTTTGCTACCATCCCACATCCTGAACTAATTTTAACACAATATGTACATTCTCATTTCCATTTTAATATGAAATCTATCTAGAAGCTAACCACCCTTTACTGAAAGGACCCATGATTACGTAACTGCTGAAAAATGGAGATCAAAGTTCAATTCGAACTGTAACTCATTGAAAAAAATTATATTAGCGCAATCATATGCATGTGTATCATTCTGTGAAACGCTATGCTACCGTGACAACTTATTTTCGATAATTCCAATATGTTAACGAACTGAAAATGCTGCTCTGTTATTGTTGTTAGAAGTCATTTCGAAAAAATCGCATAACAAATTTAACAACTATAGCGGTAAGAATGTCATACGCATAATGTACCTGCAAATACAAAAAATAAAATACTGAAAAGTGAAAAAGAGATAATGAAAGGTTTGTAAGGGTGTGATTTGTGCTCATCAACGTCGTTAATTAAGCTCGGACAGCAAAAACTGAACGTGTAAACGTAGCCTTACGATAGCTGCTGGCACATGTAGCGTGTATTAGGCGAAGGCTTATGTGGATTCATCTCGGATAGCGGATTTGAAGTGCTGTGCTACCTTTATTATGTGAAAAAAAGGGGTATTTCAACATGCGTCTGTATCAACTTTCGTGCTTCACGTATTATTTACCAGCGTTCACGTCTCGTATTTATCTAGTTTTTTTTATCTTACAAATACGGTTTTTGTAGATTTATGTGTTGTAATGCGCAAATCTTTCGTTTTGTGTTATATATGTAGGTGTTGTCACGAAATGTAAATTGAAAAGGGATTGCGATTACGTTCGAATCAATATTTAGTACACTATAGAAGTCGAATCATTCTATGTTGTTTAAAGATATACGATTTATCTGGATTTTATCGTTATGAAAAATATTTAATAACTTGTGATAAAAATTCTTCATATTTTATGTTTAAGAAGTGTGTGAAATATTTATAAGATTTTTTCTCATATTTCATTATGAATCTCCAAAATTTCTTGGAAATAGGGTCATTTTATTGTAGGCGACGTCTATTAAGTTTATTACATACGAAAGCTTACGGTGAGTTAAATAAATAACCGTCAAGCAATTGGAACCGTATCCAAATAGAATAACCTACATCATTCGATGTCCTTTTGCTCCAACACCATTCACCTTAATGCGGATGCCATTTGCTCGACGGAAATCGGAAAAGAAATGGAAAATCGAGTAAAGTTGATTTTTTCGCGAAATGAAAAACACGTACGAGGAAATTTTTGCTTATAAGCTTTCATAATTTTCCGCAATTTTCTACACTGAAAATTTATCTAAATGTGAAAAATGTAGTAAAACACTCGCCATGTTAATTATCAAGTCATGAAATAATAATATGTTTTTATTGTATTGTAGATATAGTATATTTCGACAATTTATGATATGCGTGTTTACGTGTTATTGGATTTTAAATGTTTGCGGGCTTCGAAATTATTCTTAAACCCTCAATATAATTTTCGCAATTTCTCTTGTTAAGCGGAGATTTCCTTTTTAATAATTTCGATATTAACGAAAGCGTTTATGAAAAACGATTTTTCGCTATCGTCTGAGAAACCTAATTTATATTATTCTCGTTTGCTTTTCGAAATTCGTTCTTCGCGGAATAAGCATATTTTAGATCGTTTAAAGACATCGTGTTTACTTGAAAAGACTTTTCTTGCGAGAGTTAATAAGCCAATCCCTTAATCGGTACTGGCACAGCTGTAGCTTAATGTATTCGACTTTATGAAAAAGAGGTTGGCAATTTGGCATATCGAAATCATTTTATGTTGCAGAATTCTAAGGATTTTCATTCGAAAATTCTCATATTTTCTAAGCTATTATTCTGAGATTTTTGCGAGAGTTTCGAAACAATTCACCGTTGTGAGACACAAGGTATTTGCAAATGGTAATATGAAGTTTTAGCATAATGGCCGTATCGAATTTTTTCCGAGCTCGTAATAAGTCAAATTTCGTAGAAAAAGAGTGCATCGCTTTCCAGAGTTTACTTGGTAAAAGAAAATCTACATTTCAGGATGAGAAGACATAAATTGTTGAAAACTTTTCCGCCACATCAATGATTCAGCGGATTCTTCAGACGAATATACGTACATATTGCGTTATTAGACATTTTACGATTTGAACGACTTAATCTTTTCTCTTTTTTAACCCTCGAATTAGTTAAATACAACGATTTCCTAAAACTATCAGAGCGAGATAAACTCAATGAGTTTAGTATCTCGGGGACAATGTGGGTTGAAACTAACTCGTGGGTTGAAAATGTGAATATACATATATTTTGATATATTGATAACATAATTCGTTATAATCTGAAAAATCGGTTCTGAAATTGATTTTAGTCTCAAGAGGTCATCGATAACCGCGATGACATCCTTCGAATAATCGGCTCGGCAGTGTATAATACGTTTTGTCAACATCGAATTCCTGTCAACAGTAATCGATTTGTTATGGCTTATAGTTAGTTATGCGGCATACTAAGCCACTGTGTACCGCAGAATCATCCCGCATTGGCTTCCTATCACCTCGGTTTCATGGAAATTGGAAAATTATTCTAATCATTCCACTAGATTTCGCCGAGAATCTCCGGCTTGCAACGAAATTACGGATATTAGACGGATTCCGAAAATTCGCTTTCATTTCCTGCTTGTTTAGATATTTTTTCCGATGGGAAAATGTATAATGTATGCGGCCGAAATATTTATATGTTAATAACGAGACGCTGTTAATTTTTTCTCTAGAAATATTTTCTGTTTCGATTGTTATGGAAAATGCACAGTTGGTTATTCATACCATTTTTTTTCTTTTCTATTGTATGCACACCTTTTCATAATTCAAAAATATTCTCTTTTGTAACAACAAGATGTATCTTCTATTGTTCTTGCTCGTACTCGTTTTCGTAAAACGCGAAAATTTTTGCATGGAAAGTCTTGCAGTATGTAAATTGTAAACGAATCACATACACGACTGAATTATGAAAATAAAAAATAAAAAACACCCAACATATAAAAATTTTCTTACCCGATATATTAAAACATAACCGCACGCTTATTCACTTGTGTCCCCGAACCCATCTCGTTCAAATACGACGAGCTCAGCATCAAAACGACAAGACACACCCTCCGATATAAAGTCCACACGCTTCGTCGGGGACATTAATAACCTTTTGACATCGATTAATATTCAAACCGAATGGGTCTTTTGCCTTCGAGGGTCGAGAACACGTTCGTCGCCATGTGACGGCTAGATTGATCGCGATAATTACAGGTTAAGCAGATCGTTTGTATTTGGTCGACGTGCTGGGATGGGATATATTCTTATAAATATGTCTGCTGTGATCATACTTCATTTATTTATGAGGACAGTCTAAAGTTAGGTAAGTTAATTCCGGTATAGATGGCCATATGGGAGACGATGGTCAGCAGTCGCCTTTTTTTATGAAAATTGGTAATAATTGTCATTTTTTTGCACTCAAGTTGAATGTCTAGTGATCATAAGTCCTCTATTTTTTATTAGAAAAATTTGGTTACTGTCAATATGATGATGTATGATCGAGTTCTAATTGGTGATTTTGTATGTGTGCTTGGAGAATTTCGTCTTTTGTGGCTTTTGTTCAATTTGTGATTTTAGCAACGTGTACATATGTAAATGTGGTTTTGTCTTATGTCATAATTCGGTCGGATTAGTTGCGTTGAAATATAGTGATGTGTTTGTTAGTAATATAATATAACCACAGGGTTTTCTTGGAAATGTTTGGTGTACGAATTTGAAATTTTTGCGTTAACTTACAAATTGAATTTTCCGAGACATGAAATTCACATTTGAAATATGAATCTATTTATGATAGTTTTGATAATATAATTTCAAATATTTGTATAAATTAATACCTATCTTAGAATATGTATAGATATGTTTATTATCTTTATTCTGAAACTGTAATGGGTAGATATCAGTAATTGCATACGTACATATTTTCTATCTACAGTAACAATTACATTATGTAAATATTTCATGGCTAATGACTTATGTATGCCTCCACCTAATAAATTATTCATAAAATCCCCGAGCACATAAATCATTTGTTTTACTCGATTGTATTCCGCGAAATATGTCAGAGTTTCACATTTTCGTTTTGCACTCGATTCGTTCTAAAAATCGAACCGCACTCCCACGTAATTATTTCGCTACCCCCTCATTTCGTAATTGGTTCGCGATCGAGAGTTTTCACGCCTTCTCAGATTCCCCGATAATAATTTGCGGAATCCCGAATTAGCGCATTGTTCTTATCGACTCATGTTCGCACGCTTTTCGCCGAAAAATATTGAATTTTCAGCGCCGATCGTAAATTGGACGAAATCGTGTGAAAATCGCTATCGAACCTACGCTTTTCGGATGCTAACTTTGTAAACGGTCGGTTTCTTGATCGAATTATGGACCGTATATTCGTATACGAATTTTCATTTTTCCGTTCCATTGATTTTTTTTTAATAAATTGAATTTATGAAAGTTAATTGTAATATGATTCTAGCTTCTGTGAGCCGTTGTTGCTTGACTTTTAGCTAATTGTGAAGTATAGTATTTTAAATGAATACAAAATATCGTTGAAATATGTTGAATTACGTTGTTTGTGTAGGTGGTGCTTAATGTGTGCTACGTCTTAGTGTCTGAAAGCTACTGCAAATGTCAAATGTTCAGTGCACTGAAAAATGTAAATTGTGAAATGTAATAATGCTTTGGTCTAGGGACTAACTAACTAATCGAAAGAATCCATGGTTACTAAATGTCTGAAAAGTGAAAGTTCTGGTTTGATCTGAACTTAAGCACCGTTGAAAAAAAAAGCTTTCAGAAATGCACAAAATATCTCTTGAAAATCTTATATCTAGTGAATATGAAAATCTTAATGCGTGAAGCGTATACACACATTCATTTTCATTACTATAAAAAGGCAATTATGTAACATTTATTCCACACAACACATTTCTTTTCATCCGTTTCGATCGAACGATGATTGAAGGGCTCGAGCAGAAACGGCCTTTCATCGGCCGATATTAGTTCTTCGGCACATTGACGCGACACATCTCGTTAATATTTACAGCGTTTGATTAATAAAGGAAAAATGCGGCTTCGGGTTGTCCAATATGGAGTTCCATTTTCGTCATAATCGTTCAATGTGCGTCGGTACGCGGATCAGGTGCTCGGATTCCTTTATCCTCGCAGGAACCACCCCGAGGATCGTTCCCAGATGATGACCCTAGAAGGCTAAACCTGGCATCCTTACGTGCCTCCCTCTTAGCCTTCGAATCGGAAAATATACGGGGATCGTGCTCGGGGAGCTATTACATTTTTATATAACCCGTATGGAAAAATAACCCGCGTACCTATAGCCTAATGCGCGCACGTACGACCAAGGTAAACTATATTAGAATTACATGCGAATACCTTATGAATTTCCCCGAAATAAACTTATGAATATATTTAGTATTTTAACATAGTGATGGAAGATTCATAGAATTTTATTCGTAGGGAAAGTGATTCTAAGAATTCGCTCATTGAAATGTAGTTATTTTAAATAGATTCAGTTTTGCTTACATATTCGGTGTATCATATTCGAACTAGTATCGTAAGCTAGTCGAGAACATTTATTTATTTATTTATTATTATTAACTTGGTGGTATAAAATATTTGTCCGTGCCACGTCGGGTTTTCATATACTTGTAATGTTGGGTTTTAGTCCAATTTGATCCTGGTAAGACACTTCAATCTTCTTAAGATATGGCTCGATTGTTTCTCTCGAATATTTGATTTTCAAGAAAATGTAATTTAAAGCTTTGCAAATTGGTTCCTTCTCATTATCTGCATCGATTAAATTCAATCGATTTTTCGTATGTTGATTATTCTATGGAGTTTATAGCTCTAGCAATTGCTTCTTCACATAATAAAAATGGTTTCTAGTACCTGTAATAATGAATAAACAAAATTCAATACACTCAACATTTTTCCCTATACAAAATCTTGTATTTTAAGGGTTAACGAGTCGAGACCTTCGCGGCGTCCGTCGAACGAATCGCAATAATGAGGTCGGCGGCTTCGTTATCCACCCCCCGAATTTGTTTTGTTAATGAAAAATTTTACATTCGTAATCCGAATTCGGGGTCAGATTGAGGCGGCATTTCCGAGATTGTTCGCGTACGAAATTAGGACAAATTGAAAATATGCGTCGGACAAGGGGCCGTGTACCTCTCGAGGCGGAGACGATTCGACAATAAGCGAGCCGGCCTAATCCGATCGGGGTACGTTCTATTTGGGATCAAATTGCAAATTTCGCTAACCGACCGTGCTTCGGGTTGCCGCCAATTTAATTGACAGCGTTACGCTCGTGAAATTTCACAGGGAACACCTTCCACGTTAGTGAATGTTTGATGTCATGTCGGTTGACGCGCGAACGTACGTAAAGCGTTGTTATGTCTTTTAAGGTGTTGCGTGTTTCAATTTTATTTCGATTGAAAATTAGATTTTCTAATATAACGATAGAGATATTTTGTGTGTGTCCCCGGCGTGATGCTCTATCGGCCTGTCCATAACTAGGCCGGCGGCTTCCAGCGGCTAAGTCTATTAATCTTTTGACGATTTATGAACTTGAAATGCTGCTTCATTCATTTTTACTATGGGAAAATCACATGATATTTTTGATAATAGTGCTGTATTATTCATTCATGTGCATAAGCGTATTGAAAATACTCATCGGGTTACTTGTGTAATTATATTAAAGAAGTGATTAGATTACGATCCCTTCTATGTTGTGGCTGCAAGTTAAATTATAGACGTTCAAAATAATAATTATTATGAAATATAAATCTTTCGAATATCTGATAAGATTCGGGCATATTTCATATTGTGGTCGCTTTGTTTTATTTAGTCGAAAAATAAAGAAATGAACGGTTTTTATTTATGATTTTTCTGACAAAACGAACGATCGCTCTCATTATTTTCTTTTCTGCGTGTTTCTTAAGTAGAGCTTTATGAGATATTTCATTTATGTCGTAACGTTCTTTAAGCTTACATTTATGTATTGTATGATACTTTTCAATTTAAAATACGCTTATAATGATCATAGTTTTTTTTCAATACGTACTTGGATATTAATATCGACATTAATGTTAAATACATTCATTTGGCAAATGTTTCGCCCAGGTGTTACCGAGATCATTTTCCATTGTTTTATTTAGTTTATAATTTCATAAATGTACATTTTATGTTCTTGGATTCTTATATTGTCCGTCTAAGGATTTTTCTTACAAAAAAAAGCTCAATTCTTTCGGTCCGTTCTCATGACATAAATCAGAAAGCAAGGATTGAAAGAATACGATAAAAATGTCTTTGATGTCGTAGAGAAAGGACCATTTACTTTCATTTTAATGTTTTTCGCGAAACCTTTTCTCTTATACAGTAAATTATGTTTTTTATTACGAGCATGTTTCGATCTTAACAATATCCCAATGCATATTCCTACCGGATAAACGACAATTCGAACCGAACAGATATCAAAACCGAAACAGACACGAAGCGAAACGTCGAGCGTCGAAATAAATTTCACACAAGAAGAGAGACCCTCTAAATATTCAGGAGATCAAACATACCTCGGATTAAGTTCGTTAATAATTCACAATTAATTAGCGAGCATTACCTTCGTGTCTCGCATCGGAATCAAACCGTGAGCGTCGACTTTTACTCCGAATTCGTCATTTATTCGTTCGTTTAAAAGTTCCGTATCAGTTCGCTAGACCCTCGTGTGCATCTCGGGCCCAAATCGTGGCTATTTACAACACAAACAGAACGGGATTAAGTTTCCACACACTGGAGATTGTCCCACACGAACTTGTTCTGGGATGGCTTGTTTTGAAACCAATGAAATGTTTGCTGTTGTTGAGTTCCCAGCTCCGCCCTCGCATCTTGTCTCCGGCCCTTTTAGCAGTTTATGAAGATCGTAAATTTAACACACGCTTTAACCGCACTCCATTTTTATCTATTTCGCATCGGATTAATTCTAATTTTCGCTTTGATTCTTTGTAAAGTAATTCTCTTGAAATTTTATTGTGCATGTCAGTCTATGTACTCGAAAATGTACACTATGTACACATTATTATTTTTTGTATGTGTAATGTGTTTGCTTTTTACGTGTTTCTATACTGTTCATACTATCACGATAAAACTTTTCTGAGCTATCGTGTGTACATTCAAGAAAGTTTCTGCATCATTAGATTTTGTATTTTACAATTGAAAAGGTTTCGATCATTTGACGTTTAACAAAGCTGCTTTCGCACAGGAAGCCGTAGCAAATATTAAGTCTACATTTACGATAAAATTTATATTGTATAGACATATATAGTGCATTACATTTATTTAGTATCAATTTTTAATACTATACAATAGTTTGCAATCAGCTTGACAGATTGTGCACGGGTTTTGCACATTTTGTCTACCGATGAACTAAATGACATTCTCGGAAAAAAAGCAACATTTTTATTCGGAATTCAATCAGTTTTATTCGTATAGATTTACTTCAAACTTCAGAGTTGATTCCAGCAGCATTTGAATTAAATTTCTAAGATTTTTATGCGTTTGAGAGTTTTTATTAAAAAATCTCCCATCCCAAGTGGATATCTCTTGAAATTATCTGCCGTCTTCAATATGTTAAAGTTTATTTAAAATAAATCGATATCGAGTTTCTTTCAAATGTGAATGTGCGTACATGTTAAATAGGCTCGTCACTGTTTGAGTGGGGTGCATTTATCGGACAGGTTGATGGGTTTCCTTTCAAAACGTTACGTTGTGTCTGCTTCGATTAGTCGATACTAGAAAACATCTGTGCTAGACGTTTAGTGACAGTGCATTAGCACCTAGGCTCGTATTCGCGTTTAATTTCAGTTTTCAGCGCCGCCTGTCAAATACCAGCTGCTTAGTTCGCCTCGTAAACTGGGAGATATATGAATCGCATTGTGAGTTTATTGTTTGCAATCCGGTGTCGACTTAATAAACTTGCATTTCTGTGACGTTGAAATCTTGGAAAAGAACCATTCCGAAGAAATTAATGCCATCAAAATTTTAAATATTAATTTGCGATGAGAATTGGTTAAAAATAGTGTTTTGAGTGAGCTTTGTAATTGATATAATATTATATAAACCTTTGTTCGTGTTAAGATTGCTCACCCTTTGTCGAACAAGTTGTTTCGAAATTCATATCAATTAATCTGAATAATAGTGAGATTTGAATATTTATAGCATCCGCATGAGCAAGATAAATCTTTGTTGAAATTGTATAATTTAAATTGCACAACTTTGATATTCTATTATCTTGTGCCAATACATTGCATACATATAATATTCAAGATTCAGTCCAGCTAGCTTTAATTGAAGAAGTTCTATAATTTATTAATCCGATTGAGTTCTTTCAATTTTGATTATAATTAGATTCATTTTACAGATTGAAAGGTATTTAGCACTTTTGTGACAGCAGATAATATCAAGAGACGATTTTTTAGGAAAAACTTTCAGTCATAAAAATCTTAGAAAATAAAATCGAATATTGCAGAAATCGACTCTGAAGATTGATGAAAATCTATACAAACGTGAAAACGCGGGACTCGACCCACGAGCAAAATCAAAATTGTCACGATATTACGGGAATTGTCCATTTGCTGTTGACGTTAATTATAATTAAATTTATACTCTAGATCGAAATTCAATCAATTCATTCATCAAATGCATCTTTACAATTGTCTCAAAGATGAACAACTCGAAATTGAAAATAACGAAAGGCCATCCTCTGACCGATCACGTTCCATTTTCCGACCGCCGTTTTCCATATCCGTTTCTCTCCTCTTGTTGGTTTACGTGTACAAACGCTTCGGCGAAGTTTTGATTGCGTATTTAATTCGTTGGCGAATCGCGTCTCCGGGAAACGTCAACGTCGCTGAATATTAAAAGGCCGTTCGTTTACACGGCTATGATGAATAATGGTTGCACTTAAGTTCGCCAGGAATTTCCAGTTTGCTCGTCTCGGAAACAATAAGGTGTCAACGTGCACGTCGACGTCGAATTCCTTTGATCTCGGTTTTTCCGAGTTTTTCCGGCTGGAAAATTTTAATTGCGTCCGTTTCCTTTTTACGCGTTCGAATCGAGGATTGATGATGTTCCTCTTCTGAGTGGACGTTTCGCTGAGCGAAGGAGTTAATTAAAATTTTGAGTCTCGCGGAAGAGTGGCATTTTCAACGTTGGCGTTGCACTTTTGTGCTAGAGTGCTTCGTTGGAGCCCAGTTTTCATTTTGCGCTATTTGAGCGTTTTGGAGTTTCGATGTGCACGTTTAACTTTCAAACATGCTATATTAATAACATAAATGCCAATTTTACTTATATTATGCTACAGATTTGGTCAGTTCACATCGGAGTAAATAGAGAATTAATTAAAATGAGTTATGAAATAAATTATTTTTAATTCGGAGTAAATTATATAAAGTGGAATTAATCACTTGTTGCACTGAACGATTCGTATGATCGGCATATTTATGTAAAAATTGAATAAATATTGTCAAAACTGTAATAACAAATGTTACGTTTTCAATTTGTGCCGGTGAAAATATGAGGAATATTTTACCGCATGCTTATTTTGTGTTGTCCTTTATTATACGTATACGCTATTGAGAAAATCATGCGATTCGTATTCTATTATTCACAGCTGTTTATTTATAAGCAAAGATTGCTTTATTGTGGTGGGAATATGAATTATAAATTTCAAGTTTTTCGTCGGAAATTATCATTTTCGTCTGTCAGCGTCTTAAAAGTTTCGCGTTCATTTTTTTTTATCTTTCGTTTGCGGTGTACGCAAGCATAATTCGAGAGGTGTATTTCTGTTCTAAATAAGTACATAGATATATAAGGACAAAAAAAATAGTGCCATTATGAAAAAAAATCGGCGACGAACAAATTTTTCGTGAAACTCGGTTTGAAGAGGGTCACAAAATGATCTCTCAAGTGTCAAGACGTTTTAATGGATTTTACGCGGTGGGAAAACTACATGAAAAGATAGTGTCTGAAAAGAAAACTTGTTTATTTCCTTTTGGCGGTTTACTTCTATTAACAATGTGCTGTGATTTCATTGCCGTTATACGGTTCAGCATCTTCTTCGTTCTTGTAAGGAAAATCGATTTTTCTTTCGCGGTGAAAAATTCTTCACAGTTTTTATCGTCGTTTATATTTACATTTTACTTCATAAATCTCGGTTGCAGCTAAAAATTTGCATATAACAAAGACAAAAGGGAAGCTGCATTTTGTATGCAGACACTAATTTGTGCTGAAATGAAAAGCTAGAGAGGATGTATAAGTACCATTTTTTTCTAGTTTATATTATTATTCATAAACTGAGCGTTCTCTTGGGTTTTAAAATAATTTTTCTTATTGCTTTTTTTGAATTTGTTTTCAATTTACTTCCTTCATTTGTCAGATTTATTGAAAAATAATAGTACCTTCTATTTACAAGCAGAGAGAGAAAATTATAATAGAAAAATTAAAATAAGTTGTTGGGGTTTTATATACGAAGAAATTTTTATTTACTTTCATGTAGTTTAATTTCGTTTTGTGAAGCTTAGTGCGTAATCGGGTGTAAAGCAAATAATTAAGTACGAAGGTTCAAGTTGTTCGTTATTTTCTTATTATACGTTTTAACTTTATAATTTGATTTTAATGACTGTTCTTTTTGGAATTTCTATCCGCCCTAAATCTTGTGTAGCGCGATCATCCCACGTTAAATATGTACAGGGCAATGTTTCATTTTGTGTAATGTATAAATTAAATTTAGATTTAGTTTTGAGTTTTCAGAAATAATATACTTAATAAACAGAAATTTTCCAACAAATTTGCTATTTCTTTTAAGGTATTTATTTAGACAAGTATCACACATTTCACATCGTGTTTTATGTGTGTTTTTGATATTCTATTATGGAGTGTTTTCATAAGGAAAATATTGTATGCTTTTCATTAACTTCTAGTCCACAATATTAGACAGACTTTTTTCTTGCCCATGTCAACATAATAGGACACATTTTTAACATTACATTTATATACGACATCCTACGTCCAGATCTATTTGTCAAATGGAAAAGCTGTCAGGATTTTTTGTTAGCCATACTGAATAACCCAGTTTACAGATGAGTTAACTGCATTCTTTTTCTACTTTTATATCATATTTCAAAAACAGTTAACGTAGTTATATAAGTGAGCCGTGAACGTGTTATCAAAAGAAAAGTTTTATAAATGAATGTGGTGGAAAAATATTTTCACGAGGCTTTCGATTATGTATTCAATGAAAAGCATCCATTCGAAAAAATATTATCATGGGTTACTTTCATGAATACTAGTAGAATATTTGATAATAAATATAATTTTCTATTCTCTCATATTTTAGATAAATAACTGACATATAAAAACATGTTAAAATCATTTATAAATGTGTATTATTACCGTATACTGTGTTTGTGTACATATTTAACAGCTTTATGAGAGTGATATCGTATGTTAACATAATAATTATTTTCGATTGTAATCTAAGTTCTCTATTACGTTTACATCATTAATCTAATAAGATGAAAATTTTCTTAATTGAAACGAAACTTGAATACTTACCGGTAAATTTCTAATCCAACGATATTAATGACGGCATTAAAACTATTTTACAACTTGGGTCGTTCAAGAAGTTCACTCAAGATTCCATAATTGCATCGATATCACTTTCGAATAGTTTCCCGGAATTAATTTATAAAATTTTGCACCAAGCACTTCCACCGAGTTTCGATTAAAAGAAAACTTTCGATATTCTACTAAAAGTTCAGATCGATTTGTCAGTAGAATCTACACACAACTGAACACGAACCGATACACGATCGTAAACCACAATCGAATTCGTAGATGCGTTGCAAATGACGTAGAGGAAAAGCGACGAGTACGGAATACCATATACATTTTTCCGTATATTAGTGAAAAAGTAATTACTTTGCTTTAAATTAGATTTTGGCCGAAAAACTTCAGTATGCTTGGATAAAAAAAGGTTATTAAAATATGAGAAAAAAAATGCTAACTTGAATATTTTATTCAAAAAAATACACAACTTATCTAAAATGTTTGATAGAATCGAGATATATTTAATATTTTAATATTTTTTTTTATCTAAAAAAAATATAAGACCTGTTGATTTCGAAATGAACACTGATGCTATTAATGATTGATTTCATGCAAAATTAACAATCAACGGTACATTGTAGTTATTAGCAGTGGTCCAAATAAGTTCAACATTCCATATTTATCACTCTCCCCCTATATTTTATATCTGTTTTTCACCTACTAGCACAGTTTTCACTTTTACGATAGACGAGCACTAAATCGACGCTCGTCGCTTAACACCGACCGCGTTCGCCGTAAAAAGGGCCGTTTTATTTTTTCGGCCGCATCATCGTAAAAATAAGCGATAGTAGTGGGGGGCTGTGATTTCAACCCCCTTGAAGGGATGGCATCGCGAGTCGATTTCGCTTCGCTAATGGAAATCACCCTGAAGCCACCCACTGAGTCCACAATCCGCCCACTGACGCTTATTTTATATACAGACAGTCCTCCGACTGCGAACTGTCGAAAATCCAAGTGAGTGATGAAAAATAAAGATGTGCTCGTGTTGAATGTACATGCGTTTCTCTCTTTCGTCGCTTAAGTGGGTTTTTGACAGTTCGTAGTTGGAGGACCGACTATACCAGTGGAGTTTTGAGATTTGTGCGAATGTGAAGCTTTCCTAAATTGTTCGTATAAAAATGATTAATTGTGTGAATTTAGATGGGAATGATGATGCGCTGAGTCAAAGCGTCACAATTCGTTCGTTATGTGAAATGTAATAATTTCAGATGCTAATGTCTTGATGAGACTGAAATTTTGTTAGAATTTGTTAGATTAAAATTTTTAACGATGAAAGAATAATCTGCTTATCTGTCAAATTAAATAAGCTTTTCTCAAATATTCAATTTTTTCGCTTTACATTAAATTATATCAAACTCAATTAGTGAATAGTTTTAAAATGGTATAAAAAGATAAAATTTAGAGAGAAGTTAGCAAGTACCTACAGTTCTAAATCTGTATAAAAAGTTGCCAAACCCAATTCAACAAGTTAGATTCAACACGTTAGATTTGTCGGCCCTAGTGACACAAACTAGGCGTAACACATTTCGAAGGAAAATCCATTATTCCCCCCAAAACCATCCATACTAATTTCGAAAATCTTATTCTTATTCATCGAAAAGTCGAACTATTTTCATCCTTAATTTAACCAAGCCGCAAAAAAAAAAACTAGAATAATTTAAACCGGTAAATCTAATTTGACCTAGCGAATACTAATTCTAATGCCACGTCTACATAAATATTGTGTTTTGCCGCCGACTCAGACATGAACACTCCGTAACATTCACATCATGCTTTCTCTTGCACATTCAAAAACAGCAACAACCACATCACAAAAATCGATCCACCCGATTACCACCCGATTATAATAATTATAACCCACAAATCAATCACATCTCATTCCGCTGAACCAAACCGCAACCACCCATTGTCATACTTTAAAACACACCTCCTCCCACAAAACCTACATCGATTCACCCCCTTCTGAGGATCTTCACCCTTGGGTGGAAGTCACCACCCCGACACAACACCTGTCGTTAGCTGGTCCCGGAAATTCGGCGTTGTTGAATGTGCCGCCATTAATTATTAGACCGTATCGCATCCGCGGCACAATCGGTACGCGTTGTCCCTACGAGTCGCGGACGTTGATTGATGGCCGGTTCGGTATAACTTTTCAATTAAATGGCTGCATTGTTATATGTGTGTGTGTTTGTCGATCGAAGGTTCGATTTCGTCGTGGTTTCAATGGGTTTCCTAGTGCTGCTCGATCGGTTGAGGTTCATGCTAAGTTTACATATGTCTGTTGTTAAATCAGTTGCCGTTGTTTTTTTCGATCTTGAGTTCGAATTTATCTCTCTTTTGCGTATACGAGACTGAATCAGATTTGAAAGTTAGAGCGAAAACGACAGTGTTTATACGAATTATATGTATTAGCTATGTGTAACCGCCGTTTTAGATTTTGGACCATATTTCTGTGGTCTTGGTTTAAGATTTTCATACCAGCTGTCCACTGCAAAGCGGAGTGGAGGGAGATAAATACCTATAAGTTAAATGGAGTTAGTTAACCCGGCATTTGTCCTGTATCCAGAAATGGATTACACAAAGGAACGTTTTTCTCTTGTTAGCTAGAAATCTTTATTTTTCATGCTCTTGTATTCGAATCTAGCTTTTTCCCACAAATGATAACATTAAAACGATAGTGGAAATAATTTTCCACATTGCGATAGTTGATAAAGGAAAAACGTTTTTCCGTATAATACATCCCTGTCTGTATCCCTCTAGGAACGTCAGTAACCGATGTCAAATTAGATCGCTATAAAGTGAGATAAGCTGTAATTAAGATAGCCATCTCCCTTGCGTGTATTGGTCTGTCTCGTTGACGTTGGCGACTGGTATTTCTAGTGGGATACGGTCTTTAGATTCGACACGTGGCCGGTGTTCGGTTTCTTATGATGTTTTATTCTAGGAATCGTTTTTATACCGTTATCGATTCATTTACATCAAAGTGTTCTTAAGATTCATAGAAATATCGAGAAAAAGATAATATTTCATTTCGAAGAATCGAAAAAAAAAGGATTCTATTCTGAATTTTAAGTTGAAAACGTAATATATTATCGTGTAATGTAGAGTTTGACATATTTTTACTTCGATAGCGAGCGGGAAGTGTCTGTTAATCGCAGCTTTATTCAGTCGCCCAGAGCTTTAAGTTTGCGTCGCTAAATTGCAGCTTTGAATGAATATGCGATGAGGTTCTAACGAACAGTGGTGAAGTTCAGTCGACGTAGCACTAGTGACTTCAATTGCCGCAAGTCATAACGACAAAATGTTCCCATCACTCAACACCGTGCTTACCGTCGTATTTCACGTACGAAACTTAACACTAATGTACCTACGTACATGTTAAGCGCGATGTCAGAATATAATGGTTTCTGGTGTTTAAAAAACTCTGAGAAATAAATTAATTCGAGTATATGTATTTTATACATTTCGTTACTTAGTATTCGAAATGAAAATGTAGCCTTTTATTTAACTCCGGAGCTGAAGAGCACTTTCTTATACACTTTTCTTATGTGCGATAAAAGCGTTAAAATTCGACCCAAAGTTGCGGTGTTCCGCCATCGATCGTAAAATTGATCATAAAACTGACAGATAAGTCGATTCAAATTGTGCGAAATCATTTTAAAAATGTTGCAGAAACGTTTCTACATACCGAATTCGTCTTATCTTGCGTTTTATGTTTTAAGTTCGATCCGGGTCGGAAAATATATTTTCACACCAGGTGCCTATTGATATTCGTTTTGAATATTCGGTATTGAATCCATTCAAATACAAATTGCCTCATTATAATTTAATCATAGAAAATGTCATCAAAATAATAAATAAAATCAATGAAAGGCTTTCTATCTGCTTTGTCGCCGACTTTTCGATCTTCGTTCGTTATATTCGCTGTGACAGGACCATGGCGCGTGGGTGAAAACGTGAAAAATCCCTTTTCTACGCTTTGTGCTACGGAGGAAACTCTACTAATTTCATTATATGACCGATAATATTTCATGTGTGATACGAAACTAAATATATTTTTTCGATTGAATGAACAACATATACACACACGTGCGAAAATTCAATTCTATAATAACAATTTTGTGACATGACGTGAATAAAAAGTGACGTTTTATAGAATTTCAGGCGCCATGCCAGTTGTCAAAATTCATTCCAGCAATGTTGCGCTTAATGTTGCAGATCGTATTGCTCATTGCTCGAACGAGCAATACTAAGGGCCGATCTTTTTACTACCCTTAACTAAACTTTATCTTATCTAGCGTCTTTTTTTCTATAGAGTTCACGAACATGCCATGTTAAAGTTAGTGAATAGATTGACTTAATAATTGTAAGTGCAATTCAACGTAAATGTCATGTGATAAAAAATACGAAATAAGTCAAATCTCCCCCAGTCACGAGTCTCCGGTATACATTTTGAGCATTTGCGAGACCAATGCATTCGTCGAGGGGTCCTTTCATTTCATCGAAGGTTTCATAGGAGCCAGACACGAGCCCTTCTCGTAAATCACATTCAACCGTCCAGTTGGATATCTAGATGTGCGTTAATCCGTATCGGCCGCGGTTAAAACATTCCCTTACGGCCCACTTGAAGCTTTCGCCCTTCGGTTAAAATATTCTTCACGCCGACACTAATATATTCCCTCGGTCGGCCACCAAAAATAAATTCTGAACCTCTATTGTTTCGTTCTTAGATCGGGCCCGTGTCTCGATTATCTAAATCGAGGCGGTCTCGCTGAGTTGTGCGTAATGGAATTGACACAAGTAATTAACTATTGCTGAATAAGGATGAATCAGGATTAGTTTATGCGAGCGGTTGCATAAATATACTAGTTTGTTTTGTTTTACGCCCGTTCGGCACGCTATAATAAAACGATTTTATGCCCGCTCGAGATATCAATGAATTTTCTTCTAGCCGTAATTTTCCGCCGAATCGAATTTTCATAGTGGAAACACGAATACGCACTCCAGATGTTGTACCGGCAAACACTTCTTCGGGCACATCGTAAAAATTCCAGCGAAAGCTCCAAAAATTTGTATGGCGTGCATTTCCAACGAAAATGAATAAAAGATCTCGGTTTTATATTGTTGGCTTTTTGTGTAATATTGTGAGTGGATGTACGACACAATAAAGTTTACTACCTAAACGGCACTCGCATACGTGTATACGCGCCATTACGTCTTTCCTTTTACCGCCGCGAAAACGACATTTCTTCTTCTTCAGCGTCAAACACTTTTTTTGCCTGTCTATATATTATATTCGATCATCTAACGAGACGTTTCGATTCGAGTTTGCTCTATCGAATTATATTTTTTCCCGGTCACGGTGTCTGAGCGCCCCGCGGGCTCGGAGCATCCTCCATTATGCTCCTAGGATTTTCCCTTAATACTCTTCTTTCGAGACGCCTTTTATTTACTCGACGAACACGCCGACGGAAATGGATGTCTTCGCCTTTTATTACTTCTGTTGAGGCATTTTATGTGTCCGCATATCCGCACCTATGAGCTCTCCTTTGCGCGCGCGCTTTTGTCTCGCGCACACTGCGAACCTGTGCGCTTTGATAGAGTTGCCGAAAGTCGTATAAAATTCATTTTCGCGTCATATAATTTTATTTTTTACGATACGCTCATCATCGCCGTCTGTTACGATCGAAGCAACGTGTAAATCTCTGTATGAAAGATGGCAGTTTCGCTTCGCCTAATAAACGGAGCAATAATTCAGGGCGCTCGTCGAAGATCGTGTTTATATTTCAGCACGTTTTCAGATATGTTTTTTCGTCGATTCTCTGGGAAAGGTTGTTTTGAAATGCCTTTTTTTTCGTTTAACATATACATTTTGTCAATATTTGATCGCGTTTACTCTTCGAGAACAAAGAAAAAATACGACAGACATCGCATACCCGCGGGCGTTTGATTCCCTTTTCTCTACTTAAATTTTTATTTATAAACACCGTTTTTATTTTGCAATATTTTTTATGTAATTGCACAAATATGAACGTGGTGACAAATTATATTTCCACTCTCGAACTGATTGTAATATCAACGGACTAACATCGAATTATTTCGGAGATAATTGTTAAAAGTGTTCTTTTTCTTCTCATTTTTGCATCCACCATTTACTATCCCGTATTTACTTTCTTTTATCCCATAGGGTACCTGTTGTTCACCTCACCTTAATCCGAGGCATTCATACCATGAGATTCAAGGGCTTTGTGCCACTCCAGCGTTTGGTGTGACATCCTTTGCTGAAAACAGATAATGTGGCTTTACCAGCAGACTCTTTACTTTGGATCAATTGATGAAAAAACTTATTATTTTGCTGAGTCCTATTATTTTTCCGATTTTACAGAATCGAAATTTATTTCGACCTTTGAGAACCATTTTTTTTTTATTTTCCAGCAAAATCATTTTTGAAAGTTTAATAATAAATTTATGTATTTTTAATATTGAAAGCGTGCAAATTGTTCTTGTATTGAATAAAGATGAACTTGGAGTTATTTATAGCGTTGATCTTCAGCAAAATCAACAATAGGGCGAACGCGAAACGGCGAGAAGGAGTCGACGTCGAAAAAGATGATCTCTCTGATTAATTGGAGCCCCGTCTCGAATTCCATTTTATTTGTTGTAGTCGATAAATTCGTCTGCCGAATGTCTGTCTGTCTGTTTGTCTGACTGTACATTTTAAGGAACAGTGTGCGCGCAAATCGCCTCATTATTTATCAGTCTGCTCCTCGAGCGAGCACGAAACGACGCTTTCCCTCAAAAGGGAAAAAAATCGCGATGTTTTCCCTCGATTTTCCCACCCTTGCATAATATGATATGTCATATTATATTATATGACGACGCGAGAAACCGAGGGGTTCAAGTGATGAAAATGTCATTTTGAATGAAACATTCTGTCGATTAACTAATATTGTATTAAAGAAATATTATCTGATGGTTTGAGGTTATCTTCTTTTTGAGATATTCTAACTGCTGCTTGTATAGTTTCATTTAAGTCAAAATTACATTTTTTAGCTTAGGAGACAATTAAAAGACGATAAGTGCTTGAAATCTTGGATTATAGTTTGGGAGTCAGTTGGAATAACGAGAGTCAAATGTTCAGGAAAATTTGGGACAGAACGTAGTGTTATCGAATATTTTTAGTGTTTAGTGGTCTTGAAAAAGGAATGCACTAAATCGGTGATTCTGAATCGTTTCTAATTCAGATTATGTTAGTTTCAGATGAACTATGAAGCTGAATATCACAGCTATCTAATTTAACTAATTCGATTTTATCATGACTCATAGGAGCGCAAAAATTAAACATATTTCACGACTCATGAGACACTCCATAAAAGAAACAACTTCTGCCCTCAAACCGATTTCGACAGATTTGTCACTTGCACCGCTCGGCTCCTCGAGTCGTCATATCGTACAGGTCCTTTGTCGCTCCAGATACGTTTTCGACAGTGGCAAGCTCGAAAGTTTGTTCGTCACTTTCGACGGTTTACTCTGCCTGCTCTACACTCGCGGGGTTGTATTGGAAAGGCTTTTAATGCTCGCCGATATAGCACACAGTGCTTACGTGCATTTACCGTCGTGTTTGCGCTCGTTTCGAGTATAAATTCGGTTGCGGTTGAGTTTGGCGAAGATCGACTTCTTCCGATTCGCAATATCGTAAAAGCATCTTTATTTACGGCAGTGCGTGCCGACGGATTCCGCAGAAGAGCGTCCGCGAATGCCTCCGAACGAAATGGCGTTCCATTCGATATTAAATGTATAAATATGGATGTGTGATAATCGAGTGTTATGTTTGTAATATCCTTGTCTCAAATAACTTTTGAAAACATGTATGAAAATCATTCCTACTTGCGAATTCACGAACAAATTTTGAAATTTCATCAATTCATAATAAGTTGATTCAATTTCTATTATACATGTCTAGTGTTAATTATCAATGATTATCCGAAGCTGAAACTAATGAGGCGAATTCTAGTTACATGAATTGCACACAATCCGCACGTAAATTAAATTTCATTCTCTCGTTAGTAACCTCGACCTGTACTCAATTATATTGATGCATATTCACGTAGAATAGCTCTACTTGATTAGAGATAATACCCTGTGAAATTGGGCGCGAGTCAAACGAGCACTTGTTAGTAGCATTAAGCTCGCATATACACACCGTATAATATTATACGCTAAATACATTTATATTAATTAATCTTGTCGGCGTGGGTTAATAAGGTAAGCGCACGCCTCGCACGGACGCACGCACGCATCCGAAATACATTGTTTCGAATAAGTTCATCTCGACAACGGTAAATGGTAATTTTGAATACACGCACCTGTCTGGATCTCACAAGAGGAGGATTCGTAAAGGTCCTCGCCGATTTTGATGAAATTTTGTATAAGAGGCATTAATAATAGTGAGATGAAAAATCGCAATCATTGAGGGTTTCGTTTTCTTAGTTCCTAATTATTAATGTTTATAGGTACTTCTAGTATATTTCTACAAAATTTCATTAGGGACCTTTACGAAACTTACCCTTGTTCAAATGTACGCATTTCCTCATTTGAACGTTTCATAGTGATACTCGAGCGGTATTGAAGTGTTTTAGTTTAATCTTCGCGATACGATCTCCGTGCATTATTATCATCGTTGAAGTCAGGGAAACTCACCTGCCCCATTCAGACGAGTAATTAACCCTCTACAGTCAGTTTCAGGTGTTATCATACAAAGGCTTTTGATTAACAAGCTGTGAACTAACAGGCCGGCTAATTGCTCGTACATTGTGTGACCGTTGACCAAATCAATAATACGGCAATTACGACAGTCATACTCGAGTTCTATAATATTTATCTCAATAATAAGTATTCGAGTTGATTTATTTTCAAATTGATTTTTTTTTCTTAGAAGCCAGTATTTTTTTTAGATTTTCTTTTAGAGTAAATTTTTATTGTTTTATTATATGATTTTCGATTCACGCAACAGTTCGTAATGTAATTATTCATTTCGGATACTCATCTTGAGTCGTTCAGTCGATTTAGTCTGTTTTACTTCCTGTTGTTATATGCTCTTAATTAATTATCTGAAGCCTTGTTGAATAACGTGAACCTGCAAATCTAATTAATCAAAAGTGATTTATTCACATTTCGAGTGTATCGATTCGTTTCGAAGCATTTGCGCTCCTATACTCCGCCGAAAAATAATTTTAATAAAAAGAACATCATTCTTTATAGACGGTCGGAAAATAAATACGTAGCTGGAAAGGTTTATAAGTGCGTGTTTCAATGTGCTCTTTGGGAAATCTTTTTCCGATTTATCCTCACGTTTCGCCCCAGTGTTGATCACTTGTCCACGGTCAGATTCGCGCACAAAGCCGCTTACGGCGGACACGGGATTTGAGAAAAAATAAACTTTTCCATGTCTATCCTTTGCAAGAATCCTGTAGTACATAGGTACGCAAGTCTAGAATCTAACCGGCAATCGCTATCTTTTTATCGTTATTAATTAAACCCTTTAATTATGTATGTAAGCTCCGAGGATGGTCCGCACGAAAATTGCCTGTGTTGTCTGGGGACCGCGCGATGTTTAGAGCAAAACCAACTTTATGCATCACGGAATTTAACGATAAGTCACTGTAGCATAAATATTAAATTGTGCTAGGCAGCGTAGCAAAATTTCGAGTAATTAAAGGAAAGTGGGACTCGAGCCGCAATTAAAAATTTTCATGCGAGGTGAAATTTTCTCTCAGACTTTTCCGTACAAAATAATAAATTCTTCCGAACAGGAAATGTTTTCAAGAATAAAAATGATATAAAGCGTATTCTTGTATCTATAAAATTTTGTGCAACGCTGTTGTGCTTTCGTATAATGAGTATGTATTTTTCAAAATGACTAAATATTTTGTTTTCGAGGTGTGGTGAATATTTTATATGTATCGTCATTTTTCTTCGTTACAAAATAACGCATTTTCAATATGTTTACTTTATGGGTCGCTCAAATTGAATACCATTATTCGAGAAAATTACACGGAAATATGAAAATATTATAAATACACATAACGTATCGAAATTTAACGCAGTGGAAGAAACATGATTTTCTATGCGAATGCTGAAAAAATAATAATAAAGAAACCATGTCAAACAAACATGTCAGATTTCTTTCGATTTCGAGATTCATATCTAACATTTGTACGGGTGCTTTCATATTTCATTCGTTGTTAAGAATGTGCAGAATTCAAATTTATTACATTAACATATTTTACAATGGAAGAATGTTTGTTGTTTTATCAAAATTAAAAATTTCGTACGAGTAAGCACGTGTTTTAAGGGTAGGAAAAGGTAAAAAAAGAACAAGGGTCGAATGAAAATGAGTGTGTTTCGCATCCCGATGTTTTATTCATATATCCCGCCTATTTCGGTTATCTTGTTTGAATTCATTAATCATTTTATTTTCTGTGACATCCGCAATGTCTGAGATATTGCAACATGTTTATGGCAAATTTATTCTGCCGTTTTTCATTTTTTTCTCGATGTACTTCGACGAACGAGAGAATGAAATTCATGAAAGCGCTCTGTGCACCGTTCGAAACGTAGCCCCAAATGATGATTGATAAAGTTAAATCTTTTATTACAAAGTTTTCAACGGAAGTCAACTTGTAATTGTTTCGTTGACAGGTTTGGATGGAAAATTAATTATTTACAAAATTAAATTATTTCCAATTACGTGTATTCCCACTTTGTTCCATTAATCACTTTGAAAGTGATTTTAAAAGGATTATTTATATCTAGAGCGTATACAAGACGATAATTTTTCCATAATTGATTTTTGTTATGATTTAATTTCGCTCTCGATGAGGAAAAATAAAAAAGTTCGGGCGGTTCTTTTATTTAACATACAAAAGTTAAATACAAAGTTTCCCGTCTCCCCCCCGGCTTTAATAAATCTTCTGCGTAGGAATTCTGAATTTCGCCCGGGAACGTTTTGAGCCGGCGATACGTTTTTTAATCTCGATTCCCTCTGCATCACTATGCCGGTTTTAACTACGGAAAGCACTGTAGAGAAGAGAGAACATTAGAGTCGAAAAAGGACTCTTTTTACACACAGCCGACTTTGCCCGCGAACGAAACTTCTCCCACGCCAAAGTTCGTCCCCTCTTTTCTGTATCTGGACGATATTTTGCGAGAGTAATGGTCCCTTTCAAATTTAATATTTTTTTAACTGTGTTTCAATGGATTTTCCGGTTCGACTCTCGGGTAGGTTCAAGTTTAAACTTTCGCCGAAGCTACCGGTGTTACTGATATTTATTCACGCTTTGATGGATCGGTCGCGACCTTCGGCAACAGTTTGAGATTACTTCGGAATTCGATTTGGTACGTTTTTCAGCGCTTCTGAAATTCGACCTACATATATTTTATATAGTTTAAAAATAAAATCGAGGAATGTTTTTTTATTAAACGTTGTCTTGAGATTTGTTCGAAATAATTTCTTGAAAGACTGAGGACTCGTACTTCGTTTATGAAAAGGTACACGTACTCAATCTGGACGTGCAACGTATGCACAACTGCTTCATTTTCCAGTTTCAATCTGAGTCTTGGAAAGCACATGGCTGGCTGTGGTTTTTCCGACGTCACTTTGCATGATGACGTGCGCGCGACCACGTGCTCTATTGTCGGGTGTACCACAAGTACACTTAACTCTCGATTTATGCTCTGAAGATATTATATTTCATATTGACAACTTCCATTTTAAACGAATTAAACTTTTGTATTTTTTTCTATAGTCGACGAGATTTACACTTTGCTATTGCCATTCGTATTGTCGATACCTATGTCGCACTCAAGGCTAGTTCACACGCATGGATCCAGTCTATATATTACCAAAATGGACCTATATATGTGAAAGAGATTGTTTTACATATGTCCACCTCATATACATCTTCGTCACTTTGTTTTTTGAACTGGACGCATGCGTCTGAATTAGCCATTGAGTTGGGTTTCGCTACTAGCGACAGAAAGCGTCAGTGATAGAGTGCGACGAGGTTAAAACAATACGAACAATGGGGTTGTTTCAGCTATACTCATATGTTCATTTCGAAAAATAATACGGAGGGTATTTAGTGTAGCATATCAGCCATCGCCAACTGGCAAGCACGATGCCAGCGTGCACACCGCTTTTACTATTATTAAAATCGGCAGTGTGCTTTCTTTGTTTGAGTACGTGTGTATAATACTTACTTTTCCGCTGTGGAGCGAGCTTTGTCCGAATTGCGTTCGTGAAAATCTGGATTCAGTACATAGTTAGGTGCGCGTATGGGGTTTTTAATTGCGGCCTCGTTGCTGGGAAAATTGTTTTGTGTGTATGTGTTTGTCTTTTTTCTATAGTTAGCGAGGCATCCCTTGTTTTTTATCATTCGGTGTGTTTTTTTTTTCAACGCGTGCGTTCCAATTAAATTATTTTCCAAGTGTAGAAATAACGAGGTTCGAAATGCGAGCATTTTTCCAGTCCTTATTTTGTTTCGATTTCATTTACTTTTGTGTGTAGGATCATTGTAACGGTTGATATTAAAATTTCGTTCGTATTGAACAATATAATTTTTTTTAAATATGAATCAATCGCTTTGCATGTATTGATCAAATTCGATCGATTTCAGTGCGTTGATATTACTCTTCAGAGTTCTCAACCTAGCTGCTCTAGTGAATGATTAATTTAGAAACTAAAATAAGGAATAGCAAAGTCAGGCTTTCTGAAAAATTAATTAAACACAAAGCACGTTTAAACAATAAATATTCGCAGACACTCAATTGTTTCGAATTCGGCACACGCTACCGAGGCTCAATTCAAACACAGCCACAGCTCCATACACATTTCCACTTCGCAGACAACTAGTGGCATAGCCGAAAGCTGCGGATATTGTTTCCTCTCGGGTCAACACGGCAAAGTTTCGAATCGGATGTATAATCTGACGACACCGTTCCATACTTACTTGTGCGAAGTTGGCTCCAGTCGACGAATCCAGAGTTTAATAATAGCCGGCCGAGAAGTTGGGCTGTTTCACTGTCATCTGTCACAAAAATCGATGGTTAAGGAACGGTTAGAGAACGGAGGGTTATGGGCCCAGAGCGTCGAGGACCCTCCGTCCGTCGAGGGTGCTCAACTATTTACATTGTTCGCGGCTTAAGCTGTTTGACTGCGATGCCTTTAACCAATTATAATGTCGAGCTTCATTTAACAATTTGTCTTGTGTGTTGTTGTGCTAGACGTTTTGTTGTGTGTGGTCTCCGCAATTGTAGAGCCGGATCGTTTGTAGTGGTTAGATTCTCTCTCTCTTGTGTATAGTATGTATTCGAGGGGGTCGGTCGTTTGTCGCTTTGCTGGTCCGAGGCAATACATAATATATTTTCATCGTATCTGTGTAGATTGTAAGCATAATATAAGTATACAGATGTAGCAATTTTAGGTTTCATAATGTTTCATTTCAATATTTAAATAAAGTATTGAAAGTTTTCCGAATTTCACTTTATCTCTCACAATATTGCAATATTATTTTTCAATTCGTAAAAGTATATCTTTATTATTTGTTTCTTTTATAATAGTCTTGTCTGGTTATAATCAAATTAGACGAAATTGACTTTTACCACTCACGAAGTATTTTTCAATTAACTGTGACAGCGCCGTTGAAGAATGTCTCAAATTTACCCTTTTCGTTAATTTTCTCGAAAACTGAAACAGTAGTTTTCGTCTAAAATAATTAATTAAATAGACTGGTGTATCTATGCGCAAACGAAATTTGTTTTCGAGATTGTATTTTCTAATTAATATTCAATTTACAACTAATATTTTCCCTAAATATGAAAGCTCTTAATAATATACGACCTTAAATTGAGAAACGAATAATTCGAATCCAATATCATATTTCATTTTTTATTACAAAATATTTAGAGAAATTGAAAGTTAAGACATTAATAATAAATCGCTATGAAGAAAATACGAAAAGAAAAATAGACTCGCTCCTTTTATAAAAATATTGGGCATTTCTACGAGACAGAGGTTTCATCTTCATTACATTCAGCTATGTAGAGCGCAGACGGTTTCGTAGTCTCAATTTTCGAGAATTGTTCATCTATTTGTCATTTGTCAATTTTTCACTCGACTCGAACGCTTTCGAAAATTGACACCCATTTCTTTCTCTGTCATTTGATAAATTCGACAAAACACACCTCTCCATACGAAAGTTTCACGTTCACACATTTTCGCATCTGAAAAGTCGTTTCGAACTTCGATATCTTTGAGCACAATACATCACATATACAACACAGCACGTTTTTAATCGAGCGACATTTCTTTTATTTTTTTCAAATCGCGACACTTTTCCGAGCGTCATTCCGCAGGCTCTCCTTTGCGCCGAATATGAATAAAAGATACAGCGCCGTCTGTTTATCTTGCGCTGGAATTTTTCGCGCTCTTAAGGAAATAAAAAAATAAAAAAAACGAAAAAAACGAAAAGGGCGACGTTCAAGAATTTCAAATAACACTTTTGTCCCGCCGTTTTTTTTCTCGCTTTTAATATGGAGCGCGTCCATCAATCGGGACGCGAGATATTGCCCATTCGCACCGGGACCCGAGTGGAACTAATGGCGTCTCGCTATCTATTATCTCGCTGCGAATTTCCCGAGACTTTGCCGCTGCCCTTTCCCGGGATTCTTCGTCCCCTTCGCTGGTTCATTAGAGTTTTCGCGTGACCGCTGTCCCGTCGTAAAGCTGCGTTAACTTTATTGCCGCTGCCTTATTGGGGCTTGAGTTATCGTTTGTAGCGGATCGTGAAAAATCTTCCAATTATCGAGGGGTTGATGAAGTTGTGGTGGGTTTTCATTTATTCGATGTTGTTTGTGTCTATTTTTAAAGGAAATGAGCAAATATGTATGGACTGAATAGTCACAAGTTATGTCATTAGAAAATAATTTTGATGTAGAAATACGTCTGCTATTGCGCTAGTCCCAATTCACATTTTCATTTCACTAATTTATGTCTATTGGAACTGGGTACCAATTTGCCATTTTCTTTTCTCAATCGACCGATTCCCCGCATATCCTTCAAATTCCAATCAAATACTAATACAAATGAAAGATAAGTGGGTTTTATGTATGCTGTCGTTCAGTCTACTGATCTTCGATCCGTAATCTATCATTTCAAGCAGCAGCTAGGACTAGATACTTCGAAGATTGATCAGCGCTGAAAGATGGCGCAAAAATCTATCGAATGCAATTGATACAGATAAAGTGGGGATTTATTTTTAGGAAAGCGTTAAATTAACTCTTTATTCAAATCAAATATTCTAGTGAATCAATCGAGCCATTATATCAATTATGAAAAACGACATGCTTTTTTCACTAGGATCGAATATTGCATCACGAAATTATTGAAGCCCGACAAACATTTCATATCGGTCGACTATATGTTTATCGGGTTCGTTTATGTTTTCAGGTTTTCTAGATCGATCGAGCTTTTAGGAGAGTAGCGTTTAAGTCATTCGCTCAAATCGAGGGGGTTTTTATTGCGACAATCAATCAGATTGTGTCAAATTAAGTTTCGAACACCTGATGATGTATATGCATCTGTGATATATATATTTTGATCGATTCATCAAGGTTCAATCGAAATTATTTCAGTTGATGTGAAAGCTCCCTATCAAATATCTAGTTGCGTCTATTTCGATGTGTCTCCTCGATCAATCATTGTCAGTTAGTGAATGAAAAAAGATGATACAATTCAAATTGATGTTTGCAATAAAATTGCTGTGCGTAAAACGTTGATCGGTAACGATTACAATATTAGTTCTATCGTTCGATGCTCATAAAATAAAAGTACGGTTCGTGGTCGTTTCTAAACTAGTTTGTATCTTCGTTATGTGCAATTTGTCATTCAAATCGAGCATTAATCCCTCGATGCTCGTAAATAGGGTCTATATATAATAAATAGTCCTAGTAATTAGAGAAGCCATCGATAAATAATTTAATAGCCAGGATTTGTTTACATTTCGAACTTTGTATATGTAGAACATTATATTTTTCCGATATAGTTTTCATTAAACCTTCTGATATCATTTGAATCATCGTCTGAAGTTTCTTTGTTGAATACAATCTCATTTAATTTTCTTTTCATTATATTGAAAGAACGAATTCGAAAATAATAGAAAAGTTACACTTGAAATCGGATATCTAGAAAATTTTTCAAAAGTTTCGTTCGGATCAGTGATAATTGGAAGACTTTCTTAAGTAACTTTTTCGTTTTTTATTTTCTTTTGTTCTTCTCGTGTTCGGAATCACGTTGAACTTTTACTGTATTTTTGCTAAAAAGTCATTGTTTTTTTTAAAGCAATGTTTGTTATTTGATGAAAAATGCCTTTGTTTAATATTTACATAAATTAATATTATTATATAAATCCCAGAAGTAACACAAAATTCGAACAAACTTAAAAAGGCTCAAAATTTTCCAACATAGCAATTTGTTTTTTACATGAACAATATTAAACTATCGACAAACTTATATTTCTCAATGCCTATACCCGAAGTTGCACAGTGTCTGCGTTAACTCGAAATGTGCAGCCGAGGGGAAATTAGTTGCAGTTTCAACTTGCAAGTGTGACGAAGTTTTCGAGTTTCGTGGGTCGGAAAAAGTCTTAGCTACAAATTGTACCGTCTTTCGAGACACCGCCCGAAGCTAAACTTAAGTCTTTGACAGTATTCGAAAATCTATGTATCACTACGTCTATTGATGTATTATCCTCCCCTTTTCGCAAAGTAACGAATTCTTATTTTATCCTTTTTGTATATGTACGTTGAACAATAGTTTTCTGAGAAGTCTCTAGAATTTGCTATGTTCAATACACGTGTACGATTCTATGTAAGTCCTTTTATTTTGAGAACGTTCTTTGTAGATATCATCTCAATCTATTTTTGTTCTTCGTACTGGTTTGACGCTAATTTGATATTGGAAAATTCAACACGTTAAAAGTGAGAATTATTTTGTTACTTTGACAGCATAGACGGTTCTAGTTAGTTTAAGTTAGGTTGTTTTTTTTTTTGGGTTAAGTTTGGTTACGTATTAAGTGCGTTTAAGATTAAATGTCCTGCAGATGGAAGAATAGACAAGTACCAAAGTGAGAATCATATTATGATTCATGAGATATTGCTATCATTCATCTGTTATGGGACAATAAATTTCGCAAATATTTCTTATATTTAGGTTTAGTCTGATCCAATGACTTTTCCCCTGGCGCTACATTCCGATTCAGATCTGAGCTTTTACTTTTCATCAGTTTCGTAACCATGGATTATTTTCGTTTACGGATGGTTAGCTCCTAGGCTAACCATATATTAACCCTATGATTACCAAGTTTTAACATATTGTTGTTTACATTGTTTCAGCGATGCAGACTCGGGTCGCAGTTCATGTTCGGCAGGTTCGAGCGGTGCAACAATCAGCGGCGGGTTAACCGCAACAAACCGTTGCACAAGAGAAGCAAGCACCAACACGGAACAGTTGCAAGTGCACGCCCATCCTCGAGTACCCCACAGGGTGCAACCTCTGCCTTCACCAGCGAGGCTTTTCCCAGCCCCCGATCGTCGCAGGTTCTCCTCAAGCCAGCAAAACTTGCACCAGCAGCACCAGCAGTCGACAATCGTGGCACCTCGACGTGGACTCAGCTCCGCCTTCTCCACCAACGATATCGTCTCTAGCACTCAAATTGATGTGAGACAAGCTGGAGTCTCCAGGCTGAGGGTCAGAAGGCAGCCCGTGCAGAGGGCAGCTTCTAGGCTTTATAGAGTTGACAGTGTTAAAAGAGGAGAAGACTTCTGTGTGGGGCCGGAGTTCATCGTGAGGGCTACGCATCCCAGCAAGAAGCTGGATATCTCCAATGCTTCTGTGAGTTGTTTGTTATGTGATTATATAATTTAAGCAACAGTAGATTTGCATTCATGCATGAATTGTGATAAGAGACGACTCTCGATATCGATATATGTAAGACATGTGTTATTCCATTTCGATTGATTCGTATCTTTACACGTAAACGTATCTGTATTATAATGTTTTCCATTCTGTACACCCGTTTTCTTCGCCGAGAATAGATATTCAATTTGCGCTGTGTGTTCGGAAAATAGGGAAGAGCGAATAAATGACCCATCTATTTCACTTTGTTTTATTTTTTCGTCAGCGTTATATGGCTGTTAAACACAGATTTCCTTCCGTTGATGCTTTAGCTTAGTTGTAAATTGTGGCGACATCAAACGACGCGTACATAAAGGATTTGCGCGGAATATACGAGATTGAATTTCGGCAATTTCGATTCAGGTTTTTTTTCTCTTACACGTTCGTGATGTTTGATCTTCGCGTGGTATCGCGTTCGGCCCGCAGAAGGCATTAGGGACAATTCGGGTATAACAAACATTCGCTATTTGTTTTATGGCCATAATTTACTTAATTGCCTTAATCTTTTCACTGAACCTGCAGAGCCGACAGCTTTATTTTATAAATAAACCCGGGAATTATTTTCCGCCGAGGGGAGAAAAATAAATGAGAGTTTTCACGTATACGGGTCACTCAAACGGAATATTCAATTCGGGGATGGTTCTGAGTGTTTTCCACTGTTCTACATCTAATGTCATATCGTTTTGTGTCGTCGTAACGTTTTAGTGGAGCCGTTTTGAATTTATCTATTTCGCACAATGTTTATCGATTGTCCGCAACAGAGTTTCTCTTTGATCAAACTTTACAGAATCCTTTATCACAGAGTGTACATTAGTTATCGAAATACAAATTTTAGAACTGTGATACTCGGGTAAATCAGTTATGATAGTTAAGCCGACTTCAAAGGCATCTAACGTATTTTTTATACGTTTTTCATAATTAAACTAATATTGTTAAATTTTCAATAAAGCAAATAGTTTCTTTGTATACTTAACTGATTTTTTTTTCACGAATTCGAACACGAAAACAGTTTTTCCTACACTGATTCTTGCTGTTTCACTTCTCGAACTAAAAAGTAGCATGAGAGCAAAAGAGCTTTTCGCTGTATTGAGTGATTGATTCCTCTTTGATGGATACTTAGAAGATAACACATACGTAATAAAAGTGAAACAAGATGCTATCGGCCTTTCCGCGACAAAGATTGATAGCCTCAGCGCATTTTCGCCCAATTTACTCCGCGATATGTTTCTTAAATAAATATTAATATATCCGATCCTCTTTTGAATATCGCAATATACCGTGCATAATACTCGTCGTTTAATGCGTTTTCAGATATTGTTTTATTACGTCGTGAACGGCTGGCTATCCGTTTCATTAGGCACCCGTCAATTGTACTTAACAATGAGTGACGCCCGTAGGCTCGACTACGCTAATGCATTTATCTGATTTAATCACAATAAATCGTTTTATGTCGCCGTAATAAATGTTATAAATGCCCCCCCTAGTGAGTCGAAAGTCATTTACGCGAAAAAAATTATAATAATCTGTCTACCTGCAGACTTTTGTTTGATTTCGAAGCGAAATCGGGCTCATTATGTGAGAAATATCTATAGAATGTCAGATTCGAAGAGTTTCTAGCGAAACTTTTGCGAAACCATAATCATTCGTTTGACAATTAAAATTAATTTTCCGACAAACGGTCGAATGGTTTCGTTTCATTATTCAAACTTAAATTTCGTTCGGATTAATTAACGTTTTTTAAAAGTTTTCATGGCACTTTATCCGTCGATCGAAATTTTTATTTTTTCGATATTTTTTTTTTCAAATTCGTTGAATCGAGAATACTTCGGATAATCGAAGTTCATGTTTTACTCGATAGTTTCTTTTTGAATATTTCCTGTACCTGGATGGAATCTCGTGCAGCTCTCTTTCCGTTTCCCGTCTATCTATACGATAGTGATTTCCTGCGAGTTGCCGTTCTACGAACAGTTTTTAAAATTTCCGTCCTAGCTCAGTGACGTGGTTAGAAGTTTTGGGTCCAGATAAAAAAAAATTCAGAAAGGTCTCTTGAGTAATCCTTTCCCTCTACATTTAAAAAAATACCCTTTTTTATTTATCTTACAAAAATAATTCGATAAATGCAATTACTCTTTAGTGCCACAGGAGGTTTTTTCCACATTTGAAAAATTCATGTAGATTATACATATGATATCAGATTAAAAAATATATATTTCTTGATATTTATAAATCCCGTAAATGAAAACATCAAAAGATTTTCATTAATTATTTCAAAATCAAAAGTTTTCTCAATGTATTTGTCGTTTATAATATTAATATCTGGAGACTCTTAGAGGAAATAGTGATCCTATTAGAATATTTTATTGGATTTCCTAAAGATTATGGATAATATTATCTATTTGGAATAACTTAACGATTTTTTTGTCTGATGGGCCCTGATATTTCACACCCCTTTGCAATATGATAGTTACGCCACTGTCCAGATACAATTGAATCGTTTCGTTTGTACGTAGCGAACTGCATTGTTCGAACGAAGCGCCATTCTATGCATGAGAGCTTTGTTTTCGATGAAAATATTTTCCGAATCGATGCGAAGTCGTTTTGCGAATTCACCCCCTAAATGAATGAGGCTTAAACTTTTGTTTCGCATAATTTATATTATGATTTCGAACCCTATCCATATCCAGACTTCGCAGCACTTTATCTGTTTGTTGCCTTGTGAGTTTAAGCCGATTACCAGTATATATGATGCTCTTTGTTGAAAAAAAAAATATGTGTTTGCTTTTCGGATTGAGTTTATGTGTTGCTCGATATATCGTTGCATTTTATTATACTTGGGATAGTATTGTGTTGAAGCTTTTTATTATACGTTGCTTGAAACTCTATGGACTTTGAGTGATTGTAAAATGTTAGTATTTATGATTAATACATAAATGAAATGAAAAATATATGTGAAAACATTTCAAATTACGAATTGTGTGTAAGTTTTGCTTTGCTACTTCTTGCTCAGTAAAAGCCTGTAAGTCGAGTGTTGAGCGTTTGTAAAATATGAAATGTAAAATTCAATGATGTAGAAACGTTTTCAGATGTATACACAATAATTCTTGAAAGTTTCACCGTAACCAATTAAACGATAAAGAAACGCATTAATTACAATTACATTTTCATTGATATAAATTGAATTTTTCAATACGATTTAATTAAATAACGCCCAACGTAAAATCCCAAAAAGATAACCGCACAATTGTATTTATAAAACAAAAGATTTCACACACGTACGTTCGAATACGATTCCAATTAAAATTTTTCAATCGTACGATCGCGCCAGACAAAAAGAGCGATCGGCATTGTGCCGCAGCATCCTCGCCGAAGGTGATTGGAAATTGGAACGTTGAGGGTTGGACGAATTTGAATTTCGGGTCACTAATGTCGCAGATCGAATTATATCCGTCGATTCGTGGGGCGCTAATGGCCCATTGTGCCACTTTGGCACCCACTCGCCCCTTTTTCCACCTAATTTCAGCGTTTCGCATGTTTCAGCAGGCCGCGGAGAGACGAACTGTCGTCGTCATACTGCTCAGTGGCCAAAAAATCGATGTGGTATGCGACCCGGCCGCCGCAACAGCGGGAGAAGTATTCCAGGCGAGTATTTATTTTCCGTAGAAATGTACTTTTTTTAAAGCATTTGATATGGACGACCGTTTGTGTGTCGGGGGATTTTCCACAAAGGCGAAAAAATCCTTTGGCGGTTGTGTAATCTCGCGTCCGTTTCGTGGGAAATCGTTGAATTTTCCATTTCTTGGAAAGTTTCGAGACGGAGTTTTGTCGCGTGCTGTAACGCCGGGGCTTTAACTTGTTCCGGATCGAAAGAGTTCTGAGATTTAAAGAAATATACGAATTACTACCATATTTGAAAATGTTCAGTATTTCAAATACGATATTTCAATAGTATTTTTAAGCTGCTTGTTGTTAAACCCTGTTCTTCAGTCGTTTGTTAAGCTACATACATAGTAACGTGATGAATTTGCTGTTATGAATTTAACGGTTGTTATTGTCGACTAATTAGTATCATACGATTTTAAAATCGAATCTTATGTGCCTAATATAATATTTGAAGTTCGAACTTTCAACACCAATTAGTAAGCGATAACAACTGTCGAATTCTATTGGGAAAGAAAATATTAACACGATTGAAAAACTAATCTTATATTTTCATTTAAAATATTACTGAAGCTCTATCTTATTTAATGAATAATCATATTTTGTTAACGATTAATTGAATTTTCTCGTTTATAGGCAATTATTCAATCCGAACGCTTCGAACACAATTTTATGCTTGGAATTTCTGCTGTCATCGGTGGCGATTTCGTATTTCTACCGGACGACTATAGAATTAAAAAGGTGGCTCCAGAAGCATGGTGTGGATATAATACGCTCAGAAAGAAAGGCAGCACTAAATTTTCAGCCAACGAAGATAATGCGAGCTTCACGCTGTTTTTGCGAATAAAATTTTTCATGCCGGCGAACCTTTCTAAAGCTGTCAGGTATTATTTTTCGTTATGTTCAAACGCGAAATGCACATTCGTTTATGCGCTTCCTCATATCCGTTTATCTCGATATTTCAGAGGTGGTATTTGGAGAAGTTGGGTGTATTTACAGCTTCGTAGGTCCATCGTTGAAGGACAAATCACTTTGCATTTGCCGCAGTTAGTGGAACTTGCAGGGTATGCTCTTCAAGCTGAATTTGGAAATTTTTCTCAAAGGGTATTTTTTTTCTTATTAAATTTATAACTAAAACTAATTTTGATTGTTCTAAATGTATTTTATTTGTAGGAACATGCTTCTGGAGATTATTATGTGTTGGAGCACTATTTGCCTGAAGGATCGTTTTCTAATGAAGATCAACAAGTTCGTTTGCTTGTTAAACAGGTTTGTTTTGAATGTGTTTACAATATAAATATGATTAAATTTCATTTTAATTCCAATCAATATTTTCACAGGCTCATGAATCACACAAAAATATGAAAATTGAAGATGCTAAGGAAAAGTTTATTTCATTTGTTCAAACATTTAAAGATTACGGTTCTCATTTTTACACAGCAATATGGGTAAGTTATAATTTTATCAAATATCATAAAAAATTATTTACCATTTTCATTTAACAAATCGAATATTTCAGGCTACTAGGGATGGGTTTACAAGAGACGTTTGGCTCTCCATATCACCACGAGGAATGATTTTATATTCTCGAAACACATGCATTTCTGCTCTCCCCAGGGATACATATGTCGGTAACACAAACAGCAGGGTTCTTCTTCAGAGTTTGGCCTGGCAGCATATTCACACCTTATATTATAATAAGCGTACATTGTACATAGTGCCGAATAACAAAGCTGATTCTACAAATTCTGTCAAGACCGGTTCTAAATTCAAGCTGAAAATGGATCTGAACAAGTACTTTAACATATCCTCAATTCTATTTCAATATTTGTTGTGTATAAAATAAATTCATTGTTTTCAACAGAAGCTATTTTACATTCTGGTTGGCATCGTTGCATCATCGTTTTTATATGCGTTTGCATGCTGATATAAATTCTCTCCTCAATATATCTGATGAATTCAGTATTCCCTTAGCTAGTGACAAATGTACAGGGAATGAGGAATACAAATCGAATGCTGATGATAATTCGAAAGATATTTGGGATAATGAATGTAGTAATTTTCAAGATAGTTATAATTTGGCTGTTAGAGGCAAATTTAAAACTGCTAAGAACCCCTTAAAAGAAAATGTTTATAATGGTGTGCGAGTGGAGGAAATTCAAAATAAAGAAAATGAAAAACCATCGAAAGTTAATGCAGCATCTGGATGGTGATTAATTTGTATTTATTTTATTTAATTCAATATTTGTTATCCTAATTATATTGTATTCAATTTACAGTGAAAGTAGTCCTCATTATTCTCAAGATAATAGAAGTATGGATTGTGGAAATGCAAGTAGCTCTGAAGTTTTGTCATCTCCAGAAAGCTGCAGTTTACCAAGACGCTTAGGTGTGAAAATGGGAACAAGAGCATATAATGGATTCAATCAAACGGCTGTTCATCATAAACAATTTCATTCTTTAGATGCAACTAATATTGGTTTGTCTATGAAAAATATTTTCTATATTCCTCCAAATTTATATTTCTTTCTTTATCGTTTCCAATTCCCTTCAATATTTTAGATCAAGCGAATGCATCATTTTCACCCGCACGATTGGTACAGTCAGATGTTGATCTCACATCTGTACATAGTGATGATGAATATTCAGGATTCCAAAAATCTAATGCATGCAATGTCAACAAGATGAATATTTTACCATCAAGGAATTATGCGTCCAATATTGCTAGAAGTGCAGCGAATATTAACTCTGCATATGTCATTGGTGTGTTTTATTTTGCATTTTGAAAGAAAGAAATGTCTTCAATAAATTGATAAATATTTGGTTCGATTCACTATTGAATATACTATTTATGCTTTTTAGAATCTCCAAAATCAACCAATAACACATTTGTATATAGGCCTAATAACGATGAAACATTGACTGATGCTTCATTTCATGATAGATTGAATTCAATGGGATGCGTTCAATCAGAAAGATTTTTCAAAACAGTTTCACTTGTCAGAGATGCAAATGGTGCATTAGGAATGCAAGTAGCTGAAGGTTCTGACGGTCAGTGTAATTTCAGATAATAGAAGTATGTAGTTTATCTGATATCAATTTTTATAATAATTCATTTGTTATTTTAGGAAATGTTTATGTAAAATCTATCACTCCCGGAGGTCCTGCTCACCAGTTGAAACAAATCAATCCTGGTGATCAAATTATATCTGTCAATGGCCACACATTACTCAATCTTAATTACAACAAAGCACTTTCTATGCTTCAAAGTGCTCCGAAAAATGTTGAAATAATTTTATTACAAACCGTTGCACATTCCAACAAACTCAAAGCGAAAAATATGTCATCAAATTTTCAAAGGAACAGTTTACAAATGTCAAACTCCAATATTGTCGCCAAACTGTTGAATGGAAATTCATTTTCCAAGCTTTCACTATATAATCAATCGAATAAAGAACAAAGCAATGATGCAAATAAGAAAACAGAAGATTTGCCTAAATCGAAAAATGTTGATGACGACCTGACTGATGATATGTTAAATATTGAAGCACTCAAGACAATAAATGTACTTTTAGCTCTAACTAAACGTAATATTGAGAGAAAATCTAGCCTTAAAAATTTAGATGGCCATATAAATTCGAACAAACCTCAATTGAATTCCAATACACCGTTAGAAGGAACTTCTGATAAGGTCGATACTTATCAGTATTCCTCTTCAACAGAAAGTACACCTTCTAAAAAATATAGGGTAAAACACCATTCTTTTAATATGAACTATGAAGAAAATAAGAATCCGAAAAGAAGACCGTTGAGTGTCCATATACCGGCTGATATAAACATCTTCGATACTTCGCTTGACACTACGATGAGTTCTCTCGATGGTTTCAATTTTAAAACTCGGTCTTGTGATAACATCACCATTCTAAAAGGAAATCAAAGTGTAATTGGTAATGCGAATTCTCTCAGTAAACTTAAGTTAACACCAGTTAAGAATATGAACGAATTGACATCTAACTTTAACCAAGGATTATCGAAAAATGCAGTTTATAGTAGAAAATGGGTCGGGCATGTTAAATATCCTGTAACTCCATCAAAAGTAGCCTTGAATAACGTAACAAAAAGATCTGAAAATGAGAATGTCGATTGTCATAATTTTGTGTGTGGTAATTCATTTTCAGACGAAGAACAAATTTTCATATAGTATCATAAACATTTCATATCGATAGAGATTAATTTTTTTCATGACACTGCTTGCATTGTGATAATTATTATGTAGTTTAGTATAAAATACATGGCCTAAAATAATATTTGACAACAGAAGCTACAACATGTATGATGTACATAGACCATTTTTTTATAACTATGTGAACGGTTTTGTAGCAGTTTTGTTTTTTTGTATCGATGGATTTATATTTTCATAGTAAACTTTTAGTAAGTTCTTTTTTATCAAATGTAGGGCTAATGTTGTCAATTTTTGACAATACAAGGACCAACTTAAGAATATATGTTTTTACATGCCATTGAGTTTAGGGAATGGTTAAATAAACTGAGGGTATTCAGCTTGGTGTTATTACAATAACTGAGAGCTTCCTAGTAATTCTCTAAATGTTTCAAGTGCCAATACAATAAGTTAAATCAACCATTTTATAACATGTGTAAAATGAAATGTAAATGTATCATTATGGTTATTTAATGTGTAGACAAATAAGTTAATTTGTCATTTTTTTAATAATTTTTGTATGACAAATGTATCATATAATTGTATTGAGACATCTATTTAGAATCTTGCTAAACTACGTTCATATCCACGATTGCATTTTCAAAAGAATTTTCATAGTTAACATATCATCGTGATAACTCATTCATTTGTAATCATCATCTGTTTAGCGTTACAAAAACATTTACTTATAATTATTTGCTTTCTCTTTTTTGTATTTCTTATGAATAAAAATAAAATTGTGTCTCAACGATGTGCTTTACATTTGTTAGTTATAAAAATGTTTTTTAAGCATAATAGGTCTATTATAAATATATATACGATTATTTATAAACAAATATGTGGTGCAATTAATGGATTATGTCTTAGACTAGATGTAAGCAAGAATATGCATTATTCGAACACACATGTTCCTTTACAAGTCCTTTGTTATGTATTTTTTTTTAAAGAATTTATATTTGTTCTTGTTTGCTTTTTTGAAACTTCTATTTTATGTGAGATATATTTTCACAAAATATAATTATATCTATTTTATCATTACAGGTGTTTGTATAGTTGGAATAATATCTTTTGATTTTAGATTTTAACAAAATTTGATATTCTTCTCGATATTATTTTCTTACGATGGACATGATTTTCAAATTTTGCATTTGGGAATGGATTATGAATAAATTTATATCCAGTTTAGAAATATTCACATAGTGCATTAAATAAATGTAGTAATGTAACTAAATTTTTCAAATAGTAACTGTGGTCTATTTTTTTCTTGAAATTTTCCTCATTTATACAAGAGCATTTACTAATTTTAGTAACTCAGTTTACTTATTAATACATGTTGCATTTTTATATTAATCTGTTTATAAAAATATATTACATACTGCACAAAAGAATAATTTCTTTTTGATTTATTATTAAAAAATATAGTTTTAAATGCATAATTCAGTATTATAAAGATGAATGTTACCGTTACGATGTATGTATCTAATCAATCTCAAAATTTATTAACGTCTATGTGTCATCTCGTTTATTATCATAACTTTTTTAGAATTGTTATAAAATATGAGATTTTTTAGGACATAAAATTTTACTCTCAAATCAGCTGTAATCGCATACATTTCACATTCAATTGTTTGTTATACATTACTTAAACGTATAATTTAATTACAGTATCTGTGTGTAAATGTACTTATAAGAATAGATACCGAATGATAGCAGTGAAATCTGTAGACAGTAATTATATTTAGTGTTGTAGATATTTCCACAAAAATTTCTAAGTGTTGAATGTCGGTAAGACATATGTTGCAATAAAATATAAAAAAAAATACATTCGCATAAAAATATTAATAAATAACACAAAATCGTTAATGATAACACGATACATACAATAATAAATTCTCTTTTTTATTAATATAAAATGATATGTGTATGAATTTTAATACTTATTGAGAAATTCTTTTAAATTTATAGATTTGTTAGTAGACAACTTCCAACTTATCTGTGGTGAAGTAGCAGAAAATGGAATAGTCACTATGTTCATTTTCTGTTCATTTAAACTAATAACAAAAGTACAATTTGTGCAAAACAATAATATTTCGTATAGAAACAATGATATTCGTTACATATCTCAAATTTTCTTCTAGTGGAATAACATTTTTTATTCTCTCTTGTCATTATCAATATTGATATTAAAAAAAAATACTTTCGTTTAAAAGGAAATGTATAAGACTGAGCACAGCATTTTATTTTAAGGCAAATAAATTTGTGCTGTTGCTTAAAAAAGTTGATTCTTTTTCTTTTATAATTGAAAATTTAATAATATTTGAAAATAAATTAGATTGAAGAAATGTGAAATAAAATGTTCAAGCTGTGTTATATGAAAATAAACATTAAATCAATCACAATCTGTGTTTTCATTTTCAATTTTTTTTTTTTAATTACATTTTTGAAATCTTAATTCATTTGTTCAATACAAAAATCAATGCACACACCGACATGATATTCTATCAAACTTTTCACACATGAAAACGCATCTAGAAATCCAATAGAGTTTCGATCGAATTCAGAAACTGAATGAATCCTAGAAGATCCATTGACTACAAGTATATTCATTACACAACTCGAAACAATCGAACCAATACCTCGCACCCGAGAGAGCACCGGTTCTATTTCAGTGCGAGAATCCATCAGCTGCTCGGATCCATGGAGATCGACGATCGAAGACCGGCTCGACGTCACGCACGCAGGAGCCAGGAGAAACGCTGACCTTGGCGTGGATCCAACGGCAGAAATAAGCAAGAGTGGAGAGGAGGAACAGCAGCGGCAGCATCTTGTGTAACTTTCAGTGTGCGCTGAGAGACCGCGACCGGTGGATTCGATCTCGATCGTGCGAGCAGATGGTGTTCTTTTGCGAAGATGAAGCAGAGCGCTCCGGAGATGGGCCTGGCCGATGACGATGGACCCATCATCAACGACAACGTCATCCGCATCCAGCTCCGGGAGCCCAGGAATAGGAAGTGGGAGCTGTGCACGAGGAATTGTTCACCGGGAAGGGTGTTTCCCACCATACAATTGTTCGATTGCGAAGGAAATCTTCTGATCGAGACGAACGATGATAATTTGTCTATTAAAAGTACTGATTTTGAATCGTATCCGACTAAAAGGCATCACCAGTCTATGGGTGCCGCCGATTTTGCCAAGAAGGAAATAGCTCACAAGTTGAAGAAAAACAACACGATTTCCGGCGATAAAATCTATACTAGGTTTTACAAGCGGAACAACAGCAACGACGAAAGCGATTTAACATTATTACGAAACGAATCTCTGAATGTGCCCAAGCTGTTCAAGAGTCCAGTCAGTTCGTTTTCTTCCGCTTTTAGTGCATTCGATAATAGCGAATTCGACAACAGCAGTTACAAAAGCTCCGACAACGAAAGTTCAGCGCCTCAACCGATTTATGACTTGGTGCCGAGCAAAGCTGGAACTTTACTTCTCCAACAAAACGAGACTCATAGAAACCCTAACCGAAGAAGACGTCCCATCAGAAAAAGCAGCAGTGGTTCAAATCGCAGCCGCGAAAAGAAATTCAAAATTGACAAATCAGAATCTTCAGATGAATACGAAAACCCTCGAGACTCCCCCGGAAAAGTTCAAAAATCTGAATCGTGTCACTTGAAAAATGAAATACGTACTCGTCCTTTGCGCAGAGCCAACACAGAAATAGTAACGTCGTTAGAATGCAAACGTACTCCTAACGACATTGAGAGGACACCTTCGTTTTTGGAGACGTATTTGAGGAGTTTGCCTAAAAAAGAGCATCCGAAATGGCTGGACGAGCTGAGCAGCTACGTGAAGATGAGGGAGAAGTCCAGAAATAAAATCAATCAGCATTGGAGGCGCGGCATGATCATAAGCGACGATGTTGTTTTCAGCAACGATCCGGAGCAAGCTGTCATCGTCGAGGATAACGAGAGTTTCGTGGAGCAAGAGATCAAAAGGCGTTTGAAGAAATACGAAAGAGTGCTATCGTGCAGTGATTATTGGACGTGGAAACGGGAGCCTGCGAATCGTCAGAGAAGATATTCCGAAGGTGCTTCGTCAGAATCATCAGAGAGCTTCGACGAAGCCGATAGAGTTCTGATGAGGCTCAAAAGAAGAATTTTTCAGAATAAGAAGCGCGAGAGGAAGGGATCTCACCACGGTAAGACAAATTTCAAATGCCATTTGATCTCGAGCCAAAGCGATTTGTTTGGTTTTCGGATCGATTTTTTGTCAGCGCTTAATTAATTAACCTCACTTGGCTTATGTGTGAAATATTCAGAGTGATTTATGAAAATCTCACGACATTGGACTTGATTCCGTCAATGTTTCTGCAGAATTGTGTCACGTGAAAAAAAGTGATACTCTCGATATGGTAAAGCCATGATCACCTTGGGTTTCACGCATATGGTTAAAATTGGACCCCTCGATTTCGTTCTTACATCTTACCATAATGCAATACGATTTCGTAACGTAAACAGCGTTTCACTGCCGATCGTAAAATAATATATTTCATCGGTCAGTAATTCGATAGTGAATATCTTTCGTTTTCAAAATCCGCGTTGATTGATAGATCGACTAAAAGCCGATACGTAATATATTATTGTTCGTGCTAATTCGATTTCGTTATGAATTGTAAACATTTGTTCGAAATTTCATTATAAAGAGTTCCAAAATGGTTTGAGGTTTTCGCAAACAGCAGGCTGTATTTCTTCCATAATTGTCAACGTGATGAGTCATTTTATTCATTGAAAAGCATCTTATGCGATAAAGTCGTGGCCTAGTTAACGAACCATGGTCAAACCAGTCGAGAATAAAATAATAAGTATTCGAAAATTGTACAAGTTTTTCAATTTTCACAATGATGCAATGAGATGCGCATCTTGTGCACTAACAATAGGTACGTGCTAAAGAAATTGTATGAAATACTCTGACATTTTTTTAGAATTTCCATATTGGATATAAATTATGTAGTAAAATATTTAAACTATTACGCAAGACATGAATTATATTAGTATTGTATGCAATTGACAAATTGTTGAAAAGCAGCTATGTACGTGTGACATTGAAGTTCTGCATATGGAAAAGTCGTGAAGAATAAAGTCGACGATTTGAGTTTAAATTTATTTGCTTTTCTCTCAATGTGAGTCACAAACGTGACACTGATCATCGGATCATTTAATCTGATGTTTTCGCACAGTGGCCGATCGTAAATCGGTTTTAATTAAGCGAGAAAATTTCGAAATTCTTTGCCAATTGACGCAAGTCGTTTAGCAAAGCGTGGACACTAAAATTTGAGACTATTCGCCAAATATTTCGTACGCATAGACCTGGGAAGACAGAGCTTTGCATTATGAACGAACGTAATAAGAAAGTGGTCCTTTTTACAAGGATTCAAGAATAGAGTGGTTGTGACTCAGTTGGCGAAAAATAGTGATTTCTCAAGGAGAGCTTTCGCTATGGTGCTACGCGAAAAGCTCGTCTCTGAGATTGAAAATTTTCGCATTTTCTGAAATAGAATTTATTCAAAAGACACACGCCCACGTTGATTCAGAAACGAAATTATTTTTCTCGAAATTACGTTTTGCGTCTTAATCAAATATGTCGCTATCGAAAAAGTTTGCTCCCGTGAAAACTGTTTATTTTCCGAAAATATGTCTTACGTATTCAGCTACATATTTTTTGTCGGTATGCGTGGGTTGAAAATGTGCTTTATATGTTGCATATGAAAATTTCAAATGTGTCATTCGACGAAAATTAATTCCACCTGACCGTTGTATTTTTCTCTCGAAGTTATTTCGGTCGCGCTCGTTGAAATTTTTGCCTCGTTAAAACGATACGTTTAACTTTTATTTTTCAACTTTGTTTTTCGTGTGGATTTTTCACATGCGAAATAAATGACAAATAATGAAATTTCCACACACCGGACGCGATGAAACGAATTTCATATTTCATCTGTTTAAAATGTGTACTAATGAAAAAAAAGTACGTAGATTTTTCAGAGGAATGAACGATGATCTTGTTTTACGAATATGATGCGAAATCTATTTACGAAAGAGCAAAAGTGTTTACGATGTTCATATGGAAAATTTGCCAAAGTAAATATAATGACGATTTCAGCTTGAGAAAAATCTGTGTCATGTATTTGTGTATGTTTACATTTTTTCGTAAATCTGTTTTTCTTTTCCAACTTTATGTGATATATGTAGACTATGAGTAATGAGTTCGATAATATTGAATTAAAGTAATAGATATATATGTATTTTCAAATTAAAACATGTAGGGTTAATTGGGGTAAGTGTACGAAGACCATACGTCCCGTTTTTGTCGTATTTGTAAAATTGTTTGATTTGTCCTGTTTTGCACTTCAATAGCAAAATATTCATCGAAAATTTTATCACTAACATACAATTAAAAGGTTAGGCCTTAACGACCAATCTAAATACCGACCTCGAACGAAATTTCCTACGACAAACGACTCCCTATCGCAGAATTTTCATCGAAAGTTCATCACTAACATGAAAAATCGGGCACAAGCAAATGAAATACCAACTTCAAACGAATTTTCTTATGACAAACGACCCTTCTATCGCCAAATTTTCATCTTATAATCTAAATTTGTCACATCGCAACCGGTGGGCGGAGATATTTCCACGCTGACCTATGTAACGTATTTATATAACAACGAAATTATCTCGCACGAATGTTGAGGACGCGCATCGAAAATAAAGAGCGCTTGTGACATAATTTGGGTTTCCCGCTCTTTTTTTTGTACTTCGAAGCTCTATTGTGCTTCGATTGGCGAAGCGTGACAGATTCTGTCGTTCTATTGGTACTCGATTGTAGAAGTGCGATTAATCGTCTTCTTTTAGGAGTTAATTTATTGCGAGGGAGTCACGCGGTTGTTTAAGGGTTAGGGGGGTGATGTTTTTCTTAAGGGAGGGCGTTTTTATAGTGAGTGGATCGATTTTTTGGGGATTGGAAGTATCTGTGTTATTGTTGTCGTTTTTAATATTTATATTTCATCGACGTATAAATGGGAAAATTTTATATTTTGTTGAAATATCAAATGTTTGAATTTTTCCAATTTAATTGTAAAATAATATCATTTTTCAATGGAAATTGAAGATAAATATTAGATATGATTTCAATTGCTGTGATGAGTGTGTAGAAAATTGTTTTTCCAAAATCCCAAATAGGTGTGAAAATTGAATGGAAAATTTTTGACATCTAACGACAAGTTATGTAACTAAATATTTATCGAATGCTAGTGGTTTTGAAACTAGATTGATTCATTCACAAAAAAAACTTTAAATCCTTAATAATACTGTGAATAAAAGTAATGTAGGTATTATATCATCAAATTAAATATTGAATTGATAAATTATAATGAAACAATATTAATTAGATAATAAAATTTAATCTATATAATCTAATGAAATCAATAAAAAAATTGCATATCTTGAATTAAAAGCAATATTACAGTTACAAATAATATTCTTATTATTATTTAAATTTTTAAGAGCATAACCCATTTTTGAAACATAAATATATACAAAAGACCTATCTTAAGATTAATTAGAAGTTGTAACTAATTGAAATAAGACCTATTCGATAGAACAAAAAACGAAGGCCAAACTGCAAATTAACAATCAAAACAATAGTTTTAAAATAGCAACAAATCCCAAAATTCAAACAAACGATTTATTTACACTCAAAACCATTCAAATGCAGATCGACCAAACAATAGAAACATACGACTTCCGCTCATTCCACATACATACATTCGCTTACATTTAACACCATCGCTAATAACTAATCCCAGTGTCCCAAATCGTTAGACAGAATCACATTATCGAACCAGAACCAACCTAATCGACCATTAGGACGATCGACGAACATCTTGGACTCACTACACACATACACTATTGTGAAGAATTCAAGACACTTTCGATAAATGTTCATTTTTTGCTACAAAATTTTCTCTAAATGAGCTTGCAGTTTCTTTTACATATAATTTGGATCTTGATCAAATACGATTTATTTGAAATTATTTTAGACAAATATTAGATTAAATGAAAATATAAATCAGAAGAGATTATTGTAGGGGTGAATAAATTTGATATTTTATTAGAAAACTCATTTTTGCTTGAAAATCGTTCCAAATTTCGATGCCATATGCAATATTAAGAACCGTATTCAATCAGTCTACAAATTATAAAATAAACTAAAAACCAATATAGTACGAAAAAATACAACATACCTCAAATTCATTAAAAAAAATGTCCAGAATTAGAATCAGTAGTGTGCGTTTCGTACAAAATTCGGAATTCGCAATCAGCGATAACGACGCGTCGCGACGCCTATTCGGAGGCGTCGTTTTTCTATCGCCGATCGTCAATCTTTTTTCGAATACGTGAGTATGGAAAAAGATGGGGTTGCAGACACGTAGGACGTTCCATTTGTGTGAAAAATCGCGAGCTTTATGTCGCTTATCGGAAAAATATAATTTTCCGCGCGTAGACGATTTTCTCGGTGTTCGGAAAAACTCGAGAATGTATTTTTTTTCGTATGATTGTGACGCAAGTTGAATTTTTTTGTGTGTGTTAATTTTCGTCGTGTTAATGAGCTGGATGTTATGTCATGCGGAAAAATGGCGCTTTGTTTTGTACAGAGAGTGAGGATGTATAGTTTCGTACGCATTGTATTGATTTAGTCGTGAAAAATTGAACGTACAAGTATTATAGGCGCGTATCATAAATTTATATAAGGAAAAATGAAAGTTCATACGTCTGTTTGTACTTCATTGGCTTCTTAAAGAATTGTCTGATCACGATGAGACTTTTTGGAATCATTGTGTGCATTGTGAACATCATTATGTATATTCGATACTATAAAACAATTCACGATAGCTTAAAGCTCATGATGTTTAGAGCAATGCCAGTTTAAAAAAACGGGTATGCATTATATAAAGTATTTCAAAATGAGCTTGGCTCATCGAAATATCGCTATAAATTATGATCTAAATATATTATAACACATTTCATCGTGACGCGAATAGATTTCGTTGTGAGAGTATTTTCGTATCTCGGCGAAGATTCATTCATCCGAACGCGATGTTTTTTCAGGAAACCAAAACAAACATGTTTATTTAGCGAAACTTACAAAAAAGCAAGGCCAAGCCATCGATAAGAGACTCTCGTTTGTTTGAGCTTTCTTCTGCTGAAATATCGCCCCTTCAGACGAGTTTCAGTAGAGCAAACAGCCATTCGTTATATTCTGAAATTCAATTATTATGCGGATATATTTTTCAGCGCGAACGATGCATCTGCTAGTCGAATCATTTGTATTTGTTCTGCGCGCTTTCAATTAAAAACGATCGTCAATTTTCATCTGTTCGTATTGAAACAATATTCTCTAGTGAATGAAATTAATCGAATATTTTATTTGAACATATTTCACGAGCGATGGGGAAAAAAGCGAACGTCGATTCGGTCATTTATTAGTATCAATAAGTAATAAGCAACATCGGCTAATGGTATTTCAACTGGTAATCTTATTAGTACCAGTATTGATGTCTTATAACATAAAAATATATCAGATGGTAGATGGAATAAAGTGTATATCGAAGCATTTTATATTTTTTTCTTTATATATATTATATTTATATCCTTTACGACGAACTCACCGATTCGAACGTCCGGCTTTGTTCCAGAACGTGCTCGTCGTTTCGATTTTATGTTTATGTCTACCTTTTTTATATTCTAACTTAAGTAACTAACGCACATGAACATGTAAAAGATAATTCTAAATAATACAAAAAAATACAACTGATTTAAAACAACATTAGACCATGTAAGTTTTTGAACTTCAGAGCACGATAATGAAATACGTAATCTAATATAATATCAAATTTATTAAATAGATTAGATTTTAATCGTGATTCTTCAAAATGAACTAGTTCGCCTTTGATAGTACATAGAGATAAATTCGTTTAAGTAAAGTTAAAGATTGTTTTCATTTTGTTGAATTATGTAAGTTAGAATTATACCATTAGAAAGAAATTTGACATTGTGGCATTCAAAAATAATATACGACGACTGAAAAGGCCAAGGAATACAATTGACTTTGCGCTGATTTCGATAAAAGTGCGCGCAGTTAGATCGGTTCTTCACTCAAAAACCTTCATGAATACGAAGCAAGTGTTTAATTTTTGTTTAATATCCAAATGCGCACAAACCTTTAGGATGACCGGTGTCAGTATGGGTGTGAATGACGATGGGCTTTTGACATTGTGCCTACTTCCCGTGATTTATCAGGATACCACTGTTTGAAATTGAATCACGTACTTGCACGGCTCTATCCGAAGTGCCCTTTTCTCGGCATTCGACACTCGATACTCCTATTTTACTTCCATTTCATCCGAAATCGATTCGAAGCGAGAATTAGTCGCGTGCCGACTATCGCGGAATTTCAGCGATTGTACATTTTCAGGAATTGCGTGTGTAGTTTTGTTTCGTATATACATATGTATAAATAAATGTATTTCGGTTTGTCTGATTTAATTGGTTCGGTCACGTCATCGAGATCATGCACAGTCACGTCACTGTGCATGTACAATTAACGTTGAACTGATTTTTTCGTATCGAATGTTATTCGATTGTATCGTGAATGCGATTTTTATTGATGCCAATATGATAAATTTCATTATTAGAGGTGTAATAAAACGTTATTGCTCTGTGACGTTTGATGTTTCTATTAATGTCGAAAATATGAATATTAAATTATGCTTAATAGATTCGTAGATTATGGAGGATTATATTGATTAGTGCATTGTATTAAATTCTATACATTTGAGATTTGAATATGTAAAATTTTGATTCTGTTGGATATTTAAAGCTGATTGTTATCATTTTGAATCTATTTGTTAGCAGAAAAGCTTGACATATACGTTTAGGTTGGTTTATGTTAGATTTTAAATTAGGTTAGGTTATCGATGTAAATGATACAAAATTAATTCAATCACATATGTTCATACAAACATATGTAGATATTATACATACGTACATTACGTACATAAAAATGTACACTCATACGTACATAAAATACATACAAATGTACACTTATACGTACAAACAATACATACGTAGATAAATACATAGATATTATACATACGTACATCACGTACATACAAATGAACGCACATACGTACATACAATACATACATACGTACGCACTTACGTACTTACGTACAAACATACGCAAGTACATAAGTACGTTTTGTGTAGAATAAAATGGACCCTCGAATCTCGAACGATTCGATCCCCTCATAATTTACAAATCTAACCCAAATTTCATCGAAAAACTCAACGATTACATAACCAAACTCATTCTTCAAATATCCTCATCTACAAAAGACTTACGCAAAATCTGAAAGCATCAACATGAAACACGAACTCGGGACAATCAGAGTTCGAGTTTCGAGAGTCCATTGCTTGAAATAAGCAGAAGATAACCCACATCTACATGGCAGAGGCTTCGAAACGTCTTCCCGCTAAGGCTGTCCACACATTTGTGGCATTGGCGAGCCGCGCACGCGCCCCAACCCAGTCAATACGCCCCCGCGACCCAACTTTGCCCGAATTTCGCAGTTGCCCCGATTTTGTTCTTAAGCCCGCGTCCACGTGGTGGGTGTTGGGGTCGGGGTGTATATGGCGACTAGACGGGCCAAGGGGGTCAAGTTGATTGTGAAAAAAGCGACATGGAGGTGATTTATAGAAAAGTATATTTCAAAGTCGAGTGTATCGAGTATGTATTGATTTGAGAATTGAATAAGTGGTTTGATGATATTCAATTTCGAAGTCGAAAAAACTATCGAACGTGTTTTGAGCGTTTTTTGAAATTCTTTTGAAATAATTAATATGCAAATTTCGTTTGTAATAAACTACGGATGTGGTCGATTAATACAAGAATAGGTATTAAATTGGCTTTTGAAGTAAAAGATTCAATTATCTGGTCACCAAACAAATTATGACATTTAGTGGTATTTATTTTTATTATTTAGGAATGATAATTTCATACATAGAAAGTTATGACTGCACAAAGTGTTTTGACATTTAAGATAAACAGATATTTCCTCATTACAGTATAAGAATTCGTCAGACTTTCCTAAAATTAAATACATCAATCAATTCTGTATATGCTGACTTTGTTTCTCGATATCAAATAATTTAAACACCTGTTTTAACATTTTGAACACACAAAAAAATATGGTATTGCTCAAATCATCCTTATATCATCATATAATCAAAATTAACTTGACGAAGAATTATCTATTTAGATTGAATTTCATATTTTTCAAAAAAATGGATTTTGTTATGAACAACTCTGAAATCGCTTAAGTCCTTTAAAATCAAATAAATAAACATAACTAGAAGCTGCATTTATCTAACTCCGTCTAGAGAAAAATATCACTTACCCCACTTGGCCTCCAATGACGTCGTATGGCTGTGTATGTATGTCTGTCTCTGTGTGTGTTCGATGTGTGCAATCCGCGGGTGATCAGGGTCGTTTTGAAGTGGTCTCGAGAGCTGCTGAAATGTGAGGGTTTGGGGAAAAGTTGAGTTTTCTTTTGTTCCGTGAAAACGGTGTTTTGCGGTTTGGGATGTATTGAATTGATCGGTTGATCATTTCGGTGAATGTTGTCGATTGTTTTTAATAGTAAATGAATTTAATTAATTTTGAAAATCTTCATTGTGCGATTGAATTTAATTTATTTTAATGAATAAATCAAAATGTATGATTATTGATTGAGTGAAAGAGGAAAAAATCGGTATCGTTTGACTAATCCGAAAAAAATGTAAGATTATTAAAATGTATATTTTTTCATCAGAGTATTAAGTGAATTTATAAATATTTTATTAGACAGTTTATTTTAATAGATTGTATAATGAAGGTCAAATAATTTAATAATTACATGTTCATATCTTTTGCACATAGATAATTTCAAAATATGAATAATTATAGTTCGTGATCGCGTGCTGCTTCATTTATAGAAACTGCAAAAAATATTTCGTTCTCTCAATTAAAAAAAATCAATTGATTGATCATTATGAGCATGTAATGCTAAATATGAATATTTTATAATAGAAATCAAAATGTGTAGGTGTGCTTGGATTAATCATTAATTAAACAACGCCAACATATCTATTGATTAGTGTAATCGTATTAATGTATAAACATTTTTGTGTTAACGCGTTAATGAGGCTGAATAGGTTTTTTACATCTGTTAGTATCTTTCAGTCATTCATTTCGATAAAAAAAAACTCAAGTAAAACCAAATAATAGCGAATCACAGCCGAATCTTCATAACACATCCAACTCACGTACAATTCGCGACATTTTCAATGTCACTCAATATAATCTCGAAACTCTCACTTTCTCAAATCTATTTATACACAATCCGACAAAACAACAAAACCCAAAACGACCAACATCCAAAACCAAAACGGATCGAACTCCAAAACGGCGAGAGAGCGTCTCGAACTCGGCGCAGCATCCTGAAACTCGCATCGCGGAAAATCCTGAAAAAATCCTTCAGACGTGGGCGTGAACCGACAGACATCCCAAAAACGATAAGGTTGAAAATCGCCTGCACAAGAAAGCACAATTCCGAAGCTGAAAACGCGCATGTCCTTATTCCGTAGTGTTGCCGAACGGCGTCAGTCGGCGGCCGAACGCGGCGGCTGCCGTCGACCGCTCAACACCGCGACTTCGGCGCCGCTTTTGACCGCGACGCGCTCAAAAATCGCGCTCTTTTAAAACTCTAAAAATTTAAAGATATCCTCAAATTTATCCAGAATTAAAAATTTTCGAAATCGGTTCGGATTTAGTGTGTAAAATCGGCCGTTGAAGCGAACGTTTGACGTGTTGCCGCTCGGGTGCGCGCGCCCCCTTCTCGCACGTCAAAACCGCCCACCGAAGAATAACAGTTGTATTAGACGTATTATATATAAGAACATTTTAGTTTTTTCGATGTCGGATTCTGTTTTTGTTGGTTTTGTGCAATTTTCGGCTCAATTTTTGAATTAAAAGTGCGGCAGATACTGCGGAGTTTCGTCGATTCGTATGTGAGTATTTTTTTCTATTGCTCTTTTGGGTTTTTCCTCGTCGGATGTTTTTAGTGTGACTAGTTGTTTTTTTTGAAAATTATAGTGATTTTTGTGGTTTTCGTTGTATTTTTGAAATAATGCGATGGATTCGTTATGACAAATTATTTATTTAAGTATTACTCATTGCATATTCAATGTATTGATTTCGCATTAAAATATGTCACTTGAGAATGTTTCATTTTTCTATAAATAAATATATTTTAATATTTTTGAATTTGAATTTAATAAAATTAAAAAAAAATATAATTCTACCTACTTTGCAAAATTTACAATAATATTAAACAAGTTGCAATATTATGTTTTGTTCACTCGATAGTGCTTAATTCACACTCAAATTAAATGCTTATGTGAATTCATCATTATGATAAAACCAGCTGATTCTAAAAAAAAGTAATTTCTATATAAATGCAAATTGCGCACACATGAATATGATATTTGAGCAAATGCTAGCGATTTTTTCATACACATTTGAGAAAATCACGATAGCGTTTTTATTTTTTACATTGATATTGCGATTCTTTACAAAATTTGACATTGCACATAATAGGACACGAGTCAAATCTGACATCTTCATTTTTCGCCTTTGCGGTTTTCGTAATGGTGTGTGCACACTCGAATTACTTCCACGTTAAAGCAAACAACGCTAATCTTCCTATATAAGAAAAAAACGAACGAAAGCGACAAAGGCAATTTCACAAAAAGGAAAAATAAATGCGTAATTAAGCTATTTTCGTCATGTTTTTTTCGCAAAAGAAAAGAATATTTACCGAAATGATTGATGGCATTATAACGGGGTGGCTCATTCGAGATATTAAACTCTCTCGGGGAGACTTGGGGAGTCGAATTTTCGGGACTTCGGATTAAGATGAACATTCGAAAATTATTCGAGTCTCTCTCGCTAAACTTTCGGTCGCCTTTAGCGAACGCGGAATTACTTACGGATCCGAAACGCTCTCGTCAGTATCGCAAAGTCTTCTGCTTTAAACGAAATCCTAGATAATTCTCTGTAAGGATGTTGCTGTGGATGTCGGAAATCTGTCATGAGTCTTGTAAGTTATATTCAGTGTAAAAAATATATTATTTATTATATTTTGTGACTCAGCTCTGCTTGAGATTCTATGCACTTGTGAACAATCGTATAGTAATTACAATTCAAAACAAATAATATTCAATTGAAAATTTTTAAATATGTCGTGTGTGTAGGTGGTTTTCAATATGTTTGCTACGACTTGGCACATGAAAGCTACATCGTTAAATTTCAAACGCTTAAATCCTTATCGATTGTTAAATTTAATAATGCAGAAACATTTCCTAATGTGCACTTAATTCTTTAAATTTTCATTGTGATGGGATAGGCAGTAAAAAAGCACAAAAATATTACTTTCTATTCATATCTATAGATTGATTAACATCTTTACGTAAGTAAGTATCAATATATGTATCAAATCCGAATATTTTTGTATTACATTAAATTTTTAATAATTTTCATCACACAAAAAATGACGAGGGTTTATAATAAAACGATTAATTTATCGGTTATCGGTTTTTCGACATAATAAATGAAATATGTACACACGTTACCCTTTTGTAGACATTAGGGGTAACATAAACATACGAGGCGCGTATGGGGAAGTTGTGTCGTAGTGAGCTAACTTTATTAGACGGATTTTCCTTCGAGTCGAAGTAACTTGGCCAAATGAGGGTGTCCATCGTAATCATGGTGGACCACCTTGTAATGCTCACATCAATCTTCATTGTCACGGCCCTGATGAATCGACCTATATTCTATCTCTCCATTTTTGCCCCAGTTCACACTTATAAGTAAAACCGATACTTTTTTATAAAATGCCATCTGATAATTGAGATAAGTTATACGTATAAAATTCATATTAAAATCAATATAGATTTAATTCTCGTTTCGGCACAAAGAAAAATATTTGTGCGCCCCAGATAAATTGATCTTAACGAAAACGAAAGCTTTGCAAATCTCACTGTGATGTTTCGTTTATTCAATGCGATTCCGGTCCATAGGTCTCGATTCAATAGAGTCTAGCTAAATCAGAGATATTAATTAAGGAGGCTTTAATGAAGCGTCTTATCGACGTCCGGGTGCGGTTTCGGTTTCGTACACAGTCGGTTTATATAGCCGATTGATTATCGCCGTTTGACCTGAGTTTATCCAGTTGTTATTGGATATTTGCTGAACGCAATTTATCGTGCCAAGTTCAGGCTTTTGCCACATTATTTACAAGATTGGAATTGAAACCGATTATTTGAACCGACGCCAGACGATAACTGCGGAATACGTTCTCTGAATAAATGTCAACTCCGTTACGTCTTCGGAGATGTTGAGTCGGACGTCTTCGATTTATTCTGATCGGATGCTTTTGTATAAGGGATGACGTTTCGGAATACTGGTAACCCAAATTCAAAAGCAGGTTGCTTGCTTATATAGTGTTTTTTCTTCTGTATAAGTTAGAATTCTTACTAAATGCTTAATGCTTAATGTCCATGAAGTTAGTATATTTTTTTGTCTGTTGAACTTTCTATCTTGGACCTCTTGTCATGGAAATATTAAAAAGCCGAATTTGTTATTGATACTTTTTCCGATATTCTCACACTCGAATCACTAATAATACATAAAGCATCCACATGACATTTTTTCTGACACGCATTGGCAGAAAATTATGCGGGTCTTCGTCGCGTATGTGATTTACAGAATTTCGATGCGATCCACTTTGCAGTTTTCCAGATCGGATACGGAAATATTATATCATACACGAAAGGATAGACATTGCGATTTTCTTTCGCAGAAGGGACGTTTTATCTTTTTATATATCACCCCCTTCGCATCGGATCGGACATTGCTGACCCACTCTGCGTGAGCACGTTGCTTTCAACCCCTTTTGTTGGCATGAAACAAAAAAATCGACACTTTCGATATACATATGTACAGTGTGTTCTATTTTTTTTTATTTTGATATGTAAATTTCATTTTTCGCGAAAAGATTTCCTCGAACGGTAATGGCGTTAATAAAAGAAGCGTAATGGGTTCGCTCCGCGCGGAAATCGTAACGTCTAATAAACGAAACAAATACGTTTAATTTTTTGATAGCGAAAATTTTGCATAATCACAAGAGAGGCTTTGCTTTTTTTTCGGGTCCATTTTAAAGGGAAAATGTGAAAAAATGATAGCGATACGAAAACTTTTTATTTGTACGTTGGTAATGAGTGCTCATACATCAAGTTGTCGGGTGAATTAGCAAAGTTTGAGAATATAATTAACAAATTTGCCGGTGGACTGTGGAACATTTAATCGCGGCGGGTCTCCCGAACAAAGTTTAAACTAACTTTGCCCAAATTATCCAATCACGTTTTTTTTCCACGTCCACAAAACTCGGCCGAATTGAACATGAAATACATAAAATATACGAACTTCGTGTTTGAATAGCAGGATTGAAATTTATTCTGTCGGTACAGTCTCGAATGATAATATTTTAGTTTTAGTATCGCGAATGATTTATATTATGTCATGCTGTGTTTTGTGTAATATCTTATAGTTTTAGGAAGAACGTTAAGTTGCATATAGGGCGAAACGGAGAATTTATTAACGGAGCGGTTTCTGCGCTTCTATCTATTTTAATTATCTGATAAAGAAAGCTTTATAGCCAAAGAAAACCGTAAACAGAGTTTATATTTATGAATATTTATCTGAATCATATAATTTGTACGAGAAGTATAATTGAAAAATCCTTTTATTCATTCACGTTCCTTAATTCTTAAATAATGTTTATTATATTTTAGTAAACTAATGAGATAAATGAACGATATTATTGATACAAAGATTTACCAACAGTTTATGTATGTATTATTAAAAAAAACTTTTACAAAAAGCGAAAAAGAGCTTATATTATTTAAGCTAATCTGGCTCTGCCCGATAAAAAAGTAAAACAAATAATTAAACATTTATTCTCATGACACAATTTGTGCGAAGCACACAGAGTAGACCTTCGTCAGATTATGCGAATCCTTGGGACCAAGTGCGTCGGTGGACACGGTAAATATTGTCCTCGGAAGTGCGTTGTTTAAATTGACTTGGAACTCGAACACCTGCTCTCGACATACACGGATTAATTGAAGCAGAATTACTTGAATCGACGAAGAATTTTAAGAGACTAATCTGTTGATTATCTCTAGAATTTCCATCGAATTTGAAATCGATTCAATTAAGTAAAATTGGAGAAATACTCAGCAGTTGGCATAAAAATACGTTCATATTGTACAGCGGAGTGTTGACACGGTGGAAAAATGTAGATATGAACCTATATATATACGAGAAAAATAGATATATAGCCATCTTTTTCTAGCATACATGCACATAAGACAGTCTCTGTAATTTTCTGTCGTTTCTGTGCTGTACTGTGCAATATGAATGCAGCTTAAAGCTTGATTTAAGTTCTGTCAGATTTTGTCAAGTCATACGATGTTTTTTTTTAATTCATATGATTAATCAATCGTTTATTGAGATTATTTAATTCATTTGATTAAAAAAGATGATTCAAGGCGATTCATAAAAATACATACTTTACTTACTTTGTCTGTATCGATTAATTTTAGTTCTATCTTTCATTAAGTACTCTTGGAAGTTTTTTTATTACAGCAGCTGCTTCCTCACTTATCTTATAATTGATGATTAACTAAGAATTTTAAAAATTGAATAACATTAAATATAAACAGCATCACTTGACGAATCGTCCGACGACAACTTTGATATCGAGCAGTTAGTCTCTCGTCGGATGGTTGATGGTGGATCGTGTCCATTAGTACGTGCGAAACACGTCTTCCAGTTCGCGGTTCCATATTTCATACGTAATGAATAGTTTTGGTCCCTAATTCTAAGCAAATACGGCTCCAGCGTTCCAGGGGTAATAAATAACGGGGCTCCTCCACACGCGAAAGATTTATTTGGCTACGGTCACGATATGCGCGTTGGGATGCTATTGCTACTTATCTCCCGTTGTAGCTACGGCGATCGTCTTTATTAGCGTTAAAATATTAAGATGGTGCTTCACGATTTTTAGACGTTTTTCGCGAGAAGTTCGTGATCGATGCTCTTATGTGTTTCGAGTTGGATCTGTACGTCCTCGGGGTGGATGAATCGTGATGTCACGATCATGCAAATTAATATTTTATGATAGGCACATTTATTAAAGGATGTGGCTATATGAAGATACACTGTGTGTGAATGCTGGATATTTATACATGGATCATGTACGAATAAGTAGGTTATATGTACATGAATCGGAGATTCGTGAGCGTTTATTGGTTTGCCTGAAAACGATACGAGTGACTAATTTAAGTCGAATAAGTTTGATGACATGACTGTCATTATATGTTGATATGTCTAAAGTTTAATAAAATATTCTAAAATTATTAATATCGAACTAGATTATGCTTAAAATTTGATGATATTTGAAATTAGTGCGATTTTTGGATTAAAAGTTATCTGAAAAGGCTGTGTATTTTTTGTATAGATACTCTGTTCTATAATAACGAATTCTTTGTATTTGATTTTAAGACTATTGTTTTTTTCTAAATTATTAATATAGAAATGTACTAATATGATTTGAATTTAGATTTATATGTATATTGATCTATTTACATTAATTTGAAATAGACTATTTGTAGCGCATGTAATTTGAACGGTAAGCGTTGTTGCATACAAATAGACATAATGGGATTCGATATTGCTAATTTAAATAATAACGACGCAATCAATAGATTACAGGCTCAAACGATTTTGTAACAAAATTAGCGTTATCGTACTCGACTCATACAAATGTTTTCAAAATTCACTCAATCCAAAATTTTAAGATCGTAGAGAGATTAATTTCAATTTAAATCCTAAACTTCGCTTCTGATTCGGATATTTTTGAAAAGTTTGCGATCAATTAAGTCGTCTATCATTCCGACGCCTCTCCGTTCACAGACAAGACTTTAATTTTGTCTTCACTAACCATGTCGTTGCTTACCGAACCACGAACATCATTTCCTGCCTTCTTCTTCTCGAGGTCTTCTTTTTTATTCCGTCTGAGAGTCGAAATGCGAAAAGATTTATACTTTACTTTGTCTCATTAAAATTCGGAGTGACAACGCTATTAAATTGCCCATTTTACGGCAGCTAACGCGTGCACTTTGTGTAATTATTTTTTTCAAAAGGCATCTCCTTGTCCGCATTATGCGTTTGATGAATGTTCTTATATAGAGCCGTGTGCACGATTTCGGTGATTAATGAATTTTTTAATTACCATCCGCGATTGAATCTCTATTTTGCATGAAAATTCTATTCATGTATTGGGTGAAGTCCGCTGATTTCGCATTTCTTGATATAATTTTAATAAAGAAAGGTAATAATCATTTTCAACCCCAAAGCCATTAGAATAAATGACATAAAAATCGGCTATAAAATGTATGACGAGATTTGTCGGATTATAAACTTCGATTTTTCATGAAAACCCCATATTTATGGTGAATATAGCCACAGAAGAAAATCATCTGGCAGTCTATAACTATAATAGATATGAAATTTGTCTGATGAATTTTATTATTTTGTGGAGACAATTTTACCCATTCTCCTTTTCTTATTATACATACATACATATAATTATGTACAATATGAACAGTGTGTTCGAAAGGTTCTCATGAATAATTTAATCTTCACGCTATTTTCGTGTTTGGCATTTTGTTGTAATAATAAATTTAGCATCACGTGAATAATTAGCCCACTCTGCGATCCATATCTTGAAAATGCGGTGCGTTTTATTAAATCATATACCTGTAGTATAATATTTTGTAACAGTAACGCGATTACATTTAAAACGCATTTTCTTCTCTAGACGGCTTCTAATCTGCCCATTCATCACGGTTCGTTAATTTAAATAATGATCCAGAAAAAACGGTTTGTTTGTTGTTAATTAAAATATTTACATTTTTATGAAAACGCGATTCAATTTGAGCGTGATATAAACGAAAGCCGAGTACATGTGTCGACCCTTTTTCAGGTGCTTTAATCGAATTTGTCATTTTATCATCCGAGAATAGCTTTTATATCATGCTCGTAAAATTTTTCATTAAAAGCAGCCACCACATATTTAAGCAAACTGTGCTTTTTACGACAACCATGCAAATACTTTATACGTCCCGAATGTAAATATGTAACTGAGTTATTTGCGTCATCGCATTATTCCATAAGCGATGTTCAACAATGTATAGAATGACGATGTTATTATAGGAGAATGAAATACGATAACTCTCAGATGCTGCAATAAAGTTAATTTAGATTTTTCGCTGCACGAGCGATTTTAGAAGTGACCCATATCCGAAATAATTCGATCGACAAAAGAAATTTTCTACGTGATCATATTTCGAATAATGTAACGTTAATTTTATTTCCTTTTGATGTTTCGTTTGCTTTGTGTGTTTTGATTTTTTTCTAACTTGCTAAATAAACTCGGTGCAATTTAATTTTCTTTATAATGAAATGAAAAAAGTTTGATGAACTGAAACGATATAATTGAATCGAAATGGACTTGAGAAACAAGTTTTGCATTTTCAAGTTTCAATTCATTTTTGTGCATATTTATAAATAAAGTATTTTGTTTTGAAATATACTTATAATGATTCTTTTTGTGAAAACATTTTAAAAGTTAATTGTCTAGCATTAGTAAATGCAGTAAAAACTCGATGCATGGCACCGAAGAATCGAAAACAACTTTTCTAGCTCTCTATGTATTTATTTATATTTTGTTGGATCAATAACTTCATGAATTCTATGAATTCGTAGTGCTATAATGCGACATTAGAGGCGATTTCATTTTTCATCAATTTTGAAAAAAGTAATCGAATTCATGCGATATTTCAAATTATTCGAGGTTATATAAAAATTTACAGAAGCATTTTTAGAAAACTAGAAATGTTTATGATATGACTTGACGTTTCCTTTGATAAAAAGGAAACACTTTCCATCAATCAATTTTCATTATTTGTGTGATTTTTCATCCTTTGATCTTTGCAAAGACATATCTACACAACTGTATGTAATGCTGTAGATGAATGATTCACACAAAATTAAAATTATTTTTTTTGCAAGTTAAAATAAAAGATTGTTTTATAAGTCAATTTTGTGGTGATTGAATTGACAAAGGTTAATTTTGCAGCACACACACTGAGAAGATGTTGCCACGCTCTTGTAAATTTATGTATTTTGTGCTAATTGGTAATTTGAGCGAATTATGAGCTTTTTGCTTGAGCTGCTAAAGCTCTCGTATGCGCAATTTGCACATTGTATTTTCGCACGTGCGTGTCTTAATATGGGTTGAATCTAAAATTACCATTTATAATCGTAGCAAATGTTGGAAAAAATACGTTTTATACTTCTAAAAGCCATTCTGCATTATGATTAATAACTGCGTGCTTTGAATGTTTCCGTTAGTTTGATTCTTTGTTACGAATGCATGAATAAAATAGCGATCCAAACGTCATCCGTATGAAAGATTTTCATCGAAAAATTAATGTGTTCGAAATTTCATTTTGACGTTTTTATTGCTCGTAAGTATAATTTTATTCAAACAACTATAACTTTAGATTAAAGAATCGTTTGACTTTAATTGAAAGTTGTCTCTATAAATTGAGTGAAACCTGTGAACACGTGAAAGTTTAAAATCTACATGCATTCGAACTCATGGAAACATTTGCCTAATCAGTTAATCAAACATGTCCAAGATAAACAGCACGAATGGAAACTTGCACCCTCCACAAAGGGAAAACTCAAATTTGAGTCCGACTAACGTAGGTCTGATTCTTGCGTACAATTAACTTAAAATACGTGTAAATTCTGCAGAAATCTCTTTGAACCCGAGTCCACAAAGTGAACAATTAGCGAGTCGACTTTGAAGATTCTAAAAACTAAACTTGAAAGAGCTATTCTAATCCTAATCAAATTAAATTAAATTAATATCGTTCCGAGTGAATATGTTGCTTTTTTATCTAAAAGATGGCTTTGAATTCGACAGTAGACAAATATAGGACTCGTCCACAAAGATCAACACATTTCTAATCATATTTGGCATTTAGTTTGTTTTGGATTGTAAATACAATACTGTCAGCTTTAAGTCTATAAATTCATGAGCAACCCTGAGTAACAGAAGCTATAATAATATATTTTCGAATATACCTCATCTCTGTTGATTCTAGAGCTCTCTTCATCAAAATATACATAATAATAGAATAGAACATTTTAATTTAACCATTGTTTTCCTTTCTCGCGTGAAATATGCGAGCGGAGCGCGAATTTCAGCCGCCGAAGAGATCAGCGAGCTTTCGGCTGCCGGGTTTCAGTTTCGTCGAGATATTCGTCCCCTTGAGATATTTTCTACGAAGCAGAACTTTGTTTATCTACCCATCTGCCTCTCTTAACCCGGTTTTTCGGCTTATCTGTCGTCAGCAAGGCCTTATCCATTCCCCTTTGCCTCGCCCTTTTGCATAATGCGACCTTATTTTTTCGAAATTATCCCCAGGCTTATAAGCGGGCGATTCTTATATCTGTCACGATCGGTTTTTTTTTATCGAAAGACATATGGTGTCCGGTCGATATTTATGTGCTTAACGTGTTTAAAGTACGGTTTGATAAACGGAGGTTTTCGTCCTGCACAGGTGCTTTCAACTTAACGTTTACCTTTCCATGGGAATGGGTAAATAAGGTCCCCTTTCTAGAAACCACTAGCGAAGTTTGCCAAAGTACAATGAGCTCTTCGCACTAAAACAGAGCTAAAATATTTTCGAGTACGCCCATAAAACTAGAGTGCAAACATAAAACTATAAATTTTAGACTTCTGTACTCGTATTATTACGATACATTACTCAATTTGAGGATCGTTTAGTTTTATATACGAACGTGCAATCGACCTTTGAGTATCAACGTGCGCTTTGTGAAAGTACCTAAAGTTTCGTATTAATTCGATTTATGAAAAAAAAGTCAATCGTGTGCCTATTAACCTATTTTAGCTCCATGCATGCTCTTTATCCCTTTTTAATCAATTATACTCAATTAATCTCGCATTTTCACATTAAATACAATCTAAAGCATTCGTTTCGTATTTTCAATGAATAAATTCGTAGCTACGTGCATGTTGTGAAAAAAAGTGTGTAGCTGGAAACAAAATCAGAGTAAAAGTTGTCAAAAGTCAATAAAATTCGATATTACTGCTATTTTCGTTTGGAAACTGATTCCTAAATTGTTTTGTCACAGTATCAGAGCGTTACACAGGATACACGGACAGATAAAATACCACTATCATACGAATACGAATGTTTGAACACGTTTAGAGGTGATGCCATAATAGATTTCGAATTGTTAAACGGATTTACAATCGCATTTATTTTGAAACATATCAATGGAGTCAGTACGGCTTGTTTATGTCGTTTCGTGCAAGTTTTGCATACCAACTAAGTTCGCCGCGACTGCATCGGACGCAGGCGGAAATTTTGATTGCATTTCGTTGACGTTTTGTATTCACACCGGGCTTTTGTGGGGTTTCATAGACTCAGAAGGGTTACAAACACTAAATCAGGTCGACCTTTTGTCCGTCGGAATACGGAATTTATTATTGCTTTTGCATATAACGACGCGGCTTGTGATTTTCTCGCGACGTCGTCGGATGAAAGCTGCGAGGCTGAAAGCTTTCAAGCCTCGGTAAGATTGTGTTTCAGTGGGTTTCAGGTGACGGTTTGTTGCTATTTTCGTATGAAATATTCATAATATACACGGTGCTTCGTTTTGAATATGTTTTAAAACTATTTGTGGCTGTATAAACATAGTACGAGTGCAAATACTGGGATATACATACGTGTACCGTGTACGAATACTAAGCTATTTGTACATATAGTATTCTAGTATTGTGTGTGTGAATAAATAGATACAATATATCGTGAAACCTGCAATGTTCGAAATAATGCGAATATGTATAAACGTGCTAGTACGAATACGGTGAGTTTGTGTAAGCGGATTTCCTAGTTCTTCCGGCGTCTAGTTTTGGGGTTTCCGGTTTAAACAGCACCCAGGAGGGATTCTCACAATTGCATTATGTATAGGGTCGGACCGTTTTTTGTCCTTGCTTTATGAAGCACCTAACCACCTTTTAACATATTCGTGTGATGTCCCTTCATACGTTTGACCGCAATGCCGAAAACACTCTAGTTGTAAATTTTCAATTCGCAACACAAAAGAATATAAATTTTGTTATTTCAGCATACAAATAATATTGCGGTCTTCTACGAAACTGAAATGTCAAAGTATCGACGTTCGAGAAATGCTTTTTATTTAGTCGAATATAGACACATATCTCATATCAATATATGAAAATATTGATTGAATTATGCAAAGCCTCACAAATTCCTCAAACACAAAACCGCCCCTAAGCTGACGGACAAATTAAATCTGTGTCACACCAGGACGTTGCTACATAGCCTCGGGACACACGAGCCTACACACTTTACACGGGAGTGCTTTCCTGAACACTCCAGGCCGTTCCTCAAACACGGGACAAGAATTGTGGGCCCTTTGAGCATTCGAGGTCCGTTTCAGAAATGAATATTTCATGGGGCGCAGTTGGCGCGAACGCTCTTCTTCTCTCTCTATATAAACACGTATGTGTGTACAGGTAGCTTTCTGGGCTAGGAAAAAAGAAGTGTAAGAAGTAGCCTTGTAGTTCTTTGAGAGCGGAAATAATGGTTATCCTTCTTGAATTCTTATCGGCCGTGCCCTGGAGGGCCAACGTGCGAGTAATGACCGAGTGAGCGATATGCTTTCGCTTAAAGCTATCGTATTTTTCAAGTTTGATCTTTGTGTCGTATATATTCAATTTATCACTCAATTATATCAAAAAATAATATGTAGTGTGTATCGCATATAATGCGTATTCATCCACGTGTCGATGGACGATTTGATCGTGGACGTTTTAATCGTGGACGCTTTGTCGCGAAATGACAATTAATGGGTAAATAATTTGATTTTTTAGAATTATCTTTGTGTTTCAGATGGAAATATAATGTTTATACATAAAATACATGTATTATATGCAAAAACAGTATTCTGCGTTAATAAAACACGAGATAAGTGATGCTATGTTGTAGATAGTCGAGATGTGTGGTCGTGGTTTAGTGATTTATAAAGCGCGTCAAGTTCGAAAGCTTGCGACTGCAACGTATCCATGTTTTATATCGCGACCGCTTTGTATTTCTGTTTCAGTAAAACGACAGTGAATTGTGAATGTTTTGCGAATATATTGTATATAAACCGAAGTAGAGGTGTTTTAATGTTTAAAAATTTTTGAATGTTTGAAAATATCATCGGAAATACGTGCTGACTTTTAAGTGTTTCTGTAGGAGAATCATAACGTTCATATTCATTTTTTACGTTTACGTCGCCTACTCACATTATATCTTAATAATAATTTTCTGTTTTTTCAACATTTCATTTAAAAAATAACTGAAATTCATGCAATGAAAATAAAAAGTAATTTCCTTTGCGATACATAAAAAAGTTCTGCGTAGGCGTTTAATATAATTATCGGAGACGACGTGAGCCGAAAATGTAATTTCGATTAAATTTCAACTTAAATGAATTCCAATTCTCACTATAATACCTACGCGTTAGATCCATCGAATTCGATTAAAAAGTTCCCGGCGAGAAACTCCAAAGTGACACACGTTTGATTGAAACACCAAAGAGAACTTGCGGAATACGAAAGCGATATTTTATATTAAAAACACAAAGAAACTTTCGCGAAGTCGGTCCGCGGAACGGGCCACCGTTGATATACGAACTAATTTGAATTGTCAATAAAATTATCATAGTAAAAATCATCGAAGAGCTTTTCTCGGCGCCGATTATGTAAAGATATTCAAATGTATGAAGACGCAATGCAAAGAAAATGAACGTAGCATCTGCGCGAAACTTCAAAACTCGCAGATGTAACAATATAATAATACGTCGCTGAAAAGTCGCTGAAAAAGCGTGTCACAATTATTACATCTCGTATTGAATACACGTAAAAACGGTTCTTTGCAACATGATTTCCTATAATTTCGAACTTGTCTCCGTTCATCCTTGGAGCTGCGTGCTTCGAACGCCGATCACGTAGAAACCGAATATATAAAAAGGAGCCAACTTTTTTTTTTCAGCCCATATCTATACATAAAACGGCCTGCGGATTCCCAAGGACTTCGGGAGAGAAAAAAGCTTTAAATCTAACCGGAATCTGAAAAGGAAAATAAAATTCTGCGTAAACGCGAGCCGGGGGTTAATCCGTTCGGAAGCTTCAGTCGCTCGATAATTATGCCAGACAACCACTTTTTTTCACTCGTCTGAAAATAAAATGGAAAAAAGGAGTGTTTCATTCGCTGTAGGAACGAATGAACGCTTATGTTGGAGTGTTACACATATCTGCTTCTAGGCGTTTCAGTATAATGGCACTCGAAGTGATTGTAACCGCGGAAGAGTGTTATTTATGTTTACGAACGCATTTTGAGTTTATATTTAAACACACTAAAGAAAATGCAGATAAGTAGTGTCTAGTATTATCTAATCATTTTGAATTGAATTTATTAATATACTGTACACTCAAGCTCCATTCAAATGTTGAAATAGACAGAGTTGCAGAAACGTGCTGGAAGAATTATATTAGTGATGATATTAGCTTCTATGATCTAGTGTTGCTCGAGAATATTTAGGTTGATTTTGAACAGTTGTGTAGTAATTATAACGCAAAACAAATGAAATACAAAATATCTGTAGAAACTTAACAATTATGTATTATATATTATGTGTGTAGATCTTGATTAATATGCATGCTACTCGTACATCTTAGTGAGTTAAAGCCAATACACCAAATTTCAAACGTTCAAATCCCCGTAAAATATTAAAATATAATGACGCAAAATATTTTCAAATGTGCACACAATAACCTTAAAGTTTCATTGAGGTCAAATAATCAGCAGAAGAACTCATAAGGCACAAACACACAAATGTATTTTCATATTTACATAGACAGCACGAAATGCACAACCGTCAACAATGTAACATTCAAACTATAACGAAAAAAAAAATGAATCGCTTTGAATTTTCTCATGCACCGACAGCAAACAAATCTGTGCTATTTTTTTAATTCCAGAGACAAGAACTACAGAGTTTCATACACATCACCGCAACGTACAAAGGGGTCTTGTTATTTTATTTTTGCGCACTACGCCGCTCCGTGCAAATGTTGATTTAGCGCCGATTTCCGACGACGCTCCATATTCATTTCTAGCAGTTTATTTTCATCCCCCTTTTCCACTTTTTTTCCGGAAAAATACATACACTTTTCCCTTTGCGCGTAACTCTACATTTTCCGAGTTTTTCGCGTGTGTGTCGTTTCCCTTTCGCGAAGGGTTCAACCGTGAGCCATTACGCGACCTTTACGAACGCTTTAATTCGCGCACACCATTTCGCTAATGAGGTTTTGTATATTTATTAGAGGGAGGCGCAGTTGGTAGTTTTTAGTGTCTGCCGGATTAAAAATTCACGCGGTGTCGACGTTAATTTTGAATTCTTTTTAGAGAGATTCGTGCAAATTTTAAATTAAGATCGTTTTTTTTAGTTCAGATATGTTTAGAATGTAACGTTGTACTTGTAATGAAAGTTAATTCGTTGTGGCAGATGCGATGACCTGTTATGTTTTATCAATATTTTCTATGTAATGTAGGTCCTTATTAATTATAAGGGGAATTGCTGAATTGTTCACGTAAACATAACCTACATTGACAGCAGCTTAAGGGTAAAATGTATACATTGGTATTTATAGTATCGTTATTAAAGGGCAGTCTTTTTATTGCTTTAGTAAACTAATTAGAGAGTTACAGTTAGTCATTTTACTATGTCAAAAATTTGTCTCTGTCCCTCGAATTTTTGACAGTTCAAAGTGAAAGGATTGACTCTAACTTTCTGGTTAGTTAAAAAGACCGGCCTTAACTGTTGTGACTGGCGAAGGTCGATACTCTATCGACTTTAGACTGATTAATTGTGTGTCGATATTTATATACGAGTGATCAGTGCATCGATAATATCAACACTCGTTTGATTAGGATAAAGTTATAAGAATCAATATAATATTTGAGCCTAATTCATGTGATCTTTATAATAACAGCGTTGACTAAATTACACTTCAAACGATATTGTGACAGACAAATTTGTATTATTATTATATTAATTGTAAGATGTGATATTTTTCACATTTTGAAAATTATTTTTTAAAAAAACTCCTTTATCATTCCGAATCAAGCACAATAGACACAAACGACTCGTTTTTATTTTCTGCGAAAGAATCACAAAATCGCACACAGAGAGATAGAGAGAACAAGTCGTTAGCGATTTGGCTGAAATATTAATACGTGAGGCAGCCTTTTTCTCTTACAGCGGAAATTCCTTTTTCGTCCCTCAGTTGCGGTCTGGGGAGCCCTTTGGTGGATTCTTCGCCACAAGGACGTGTCCCAAATATCGAAGGTCCTCTCTGTGGAGGCCTCAGAGTTGCCTTTGTGCTTTATGAGCCGTGAGAGACTCCCGATGGAAGCGTGACGGGACTGCGACAAATAGAAAACTGACGTGCCCCTTGTAAATTCGCACTGAATTCGATTCAATTCCACAAGTCTTTTCAAGGCTCTCGAATTGTGTAATTCGAGCCATAGTTTCGTATTATATGTATTTGGATGAAATATTTAAAAATTTTCTATTAATAAAATAGAATCTGTGCTTTATAGACTCCTCAGCGGTTAATATTTTGGCATTCAACTTTTCAGAGTTAAAGCCTGATGTGCATATTCAATGATGGGAACAATTTTCTCCATTGTTCCCATTGTTGACCATGCTGCGTGCCACTTGCTGCTTGTCGCGGTACGCAAGACCGGCCTCAATTGTATGCACGTCTGAAAAAGTTTCTGCATCATTACACTTCACTATTTACGTTCAACATTTTGAGAAATCTTTGGAATTTCCTAGCAAGGGGGAGGCTTTTTTGTAGCCAGACCTAGCAAATATTATGCACAGTCTACACACGCAACGTATTTACAACAGTTCGAATTCCACTTAAATTCCATAGAGTTTCGAACAATACCGAGCCGAATAAAATCGAAATATAATACTCGAAAATTATCGATTGTCATTATTATTATTCAACGCTTCATTGTATTATTCTATTTAATTGAAAAGATCAAAGTTCAATTTTTGAATATTTATCTTTTTCGCTCGTTTAGTTTGGAAGAGGGGATTTTACTTTTTTCACGTGCTCTTCATTTGTTAATTTTCAAATGAAAATGGATATGTTGTTATGGAAAGGTCACGAGTTGTTTCACGTGAAACCTCAATTAAACTTCGACACAGTGCTGCGTCAATGCTAACGAGCTCTATTAATTTTCAATTCGAAATTAGCAACTGACAATACATCTACACCTGTATAATATTCATAAGATCATATAAATATCCAAGATAATTCACATACAATAAAAAATAGAACACGAAAATACTAAATTACTCTATACATTTGAGTTATACGTTGACTATTTTTTATTTGATATAATAACGTAATGGTTAAAAAATAACATTTTATTGTATATTTTTGCAAATTGGTATCAAATTCTCATCGATTGCCATCATTTAATCGAATGAACTGTATTACACATGCATGCAGGACAACGGAAAATACAATTAAGCGTTTTTCCGCCGGAACACGGTTATCGCGGTTAAATAACAATTTTGTGTTGGGGAATTCTCTTCATTAGCCCGTCCATCGAAATGCGTACAATATAACCCCATTGTACCGAATATCCGAAAAGTATCATATATTCCCATACGCTAAATGTACATTCGAAATTATGATTGTTCTCACACAGCATTACTCTGACATATGAATATGTTGAAATCAAATAAAATTATATTGATTTTAAAACTCAATAGGAAAATATATCGATTGTAGTATCCGCTTTAATATTCATGATTTATGCATTAATAGAAAAACGTCTGCTATGGCGTCAGTATTGCTCCTATATACCTTTTAAACGGCACTATCGAAGCCGAGTACTATTCTGACCAATACAATTTATTACATGATAATTCTAACAAAAAATTAATATTTTTTGGTACGTTCTTTACTCATTCGTTTGAACATCGTGTGATGGTTTGTATGTGGCACATTGAGATAGCCCTAGGGTCACAAGCGACCCAAGTGTTATGTGCTTCACATTTGTAGGCTTTTCCAACAGACTCTCTATGGGTCGTTTTGTGTCCGACCCCATTATTCAAACGACCCTAGCCCTAATTTTTGATCGATAATTTTCGAAACGACGCACTTCACGCGTGCGTCACTCTCCAAGAGGAAAAATATGTCGATTTGAATTTTATTCATCGAATCGCAAACAAATTTTATGCTTGTTGAATTCAAAGATTATCTCGACTATTTTTACGTTCAATATTTCATATCTAATATCGCTTTCGAGGAGCGGGTCTTTGATGCAGTTCATATCTTTGTAAAAATGGTTCAAATATGAAATAAAAAAAAGTTTTTCTCTATTCAATAGAAGATCGACTTTTATATTTTTTAGATATTCTTATATGCTAAATTTTATAAGATATAATTGTATTATTACATCGAATGAATATAATAACGATTTAATTACGTTTATTTTTAGTCTTAAGGTCATTTCTATGAAACAATGGACAATCGATATTAGCGTGCACGAATGTATCTAGTATAGCGAAAATGTGTCTGATCTATATTTTAATTTTAAAACGAGGCCTTATGCATAAAAAAGAGCATTTATAAGTACATTCGTGCACACATCCGACTACTTTGTGCGGAAAAGCAGCGCACCTTTAGTAATTCAAGTTTCCCGGGCAAAAGTGTTTCCTTTCGGGCAACATTAAAACTCGTTCTCGTATTTGCGATGACTTTCATCACGAATACGCAAATGTGTCATGCAGAACATGAAAATAACTAAACCGTGACCCGCATTTGAAAATTGAAAAACCGAATTAGCACCGAGCGCACTTTTTTTCTCTTCGGAGCCGAGTGCATTTTCGCGAAAGTCTGTCTGCTACTTTTGTACACTGATGGCCATAAAAATGTGAACGACTGCAAATTTCGAATAATACAGTAAAGTGCAATCAAACTTATGAAACTAATCAACTTTATTAAAAATATTTTTTCACAAACTTTAGGGTATTAAGTGAAGAGATATTCGATCATGATTTGACATCCAAATAAAAATATGACTTTTTAAAGTATTAACGATAAAACCACAGCAAAAATGCTTATTTTAATCATATTTCTAAAACGGAAAAAGATACGAAAACATGCTAAATTCATATAAATTCAATTCTTTGATTGCTGATATTCTCGGAAGGTTTTATTAATTGACAGTTTATAAGTTAAATTGTGCTGCATTGTATTATTCGAAATTTACCTATTTCGCGTGCGTTCACATTTTTGTGGCCATCAGTGCAGTTGGTTTACGTAGTAGTTTATGTATACGGCTTTCAACACGTTTTCTTCGGTGAACTTTTCTTGTTTGTTCTCCGTGTCAAAAAAGAAAATCTCGCAGACTATCGCGAAGCTTTTCGCAGACATCAACGCGTTCTCGCTGGCGCTAATCTCGTTTGTTGAAAAATCTGAAACGCTCCTATACATTTTTCTTTGGAAATTTTCTCCTCTAGCTCCACGGTTGATTTTCTCCTCTTTCTTTCGTCGGAGTGAAATCACGGACTCGAGCCTGTCACCGAGCTGGCTTGTGCGGTAATTCAATTTTTGAGCGATCCCTTTGGGTGCCTTTTTAAATTTCGACACTCGCCATTACGTACACTGCATAGTAAATAGCCTAAATCCATATATATAAAAATCTCATAAGTTATTCCTAAAATAATATTACATTTTAATCAAATTGATTTTATTCATAAAAGGCACTTATTCTTCACATTGTTCACATACAAGAACATAGCAGTATAAAGCGTTTGTGCGTTTCACGTCGAGTTTACATATGTTCTTGAAATGCTGGATTCGAGTCTTCTCAGATTCTAGCAAAAATTCCATGTCGTTTTTTCTAATAAATAAGATGATTTAGTCGTTTCTTTTCAATATTTGACCCATTTCATTCGAAAAAAGCGTCTATTTGAGGATTCACGATACAGTTCTTAATAAATTGATACTCCCTCTTGTTTTTATTGGTAAATTTCGATCGATTTTAGTCCCATATTTCAATGTTTCTAAATTAGCAGCTCTGCTTTATCACATTTAAATGAATAATTGATTGAGATATTTCAAAAATATATAGATAGCAATACCTTTAACGACAAATAAATATGATTTTGCTTGCATAGAACATAAATATAAATTCACTGGCCCGGAAAGATCATCGCATAAAACAGACCATAAGTTAAACTCACCGCTAAACAAAGCAAAACCAAAAAAAAAGACATCCAAGCATAAAATCCTCCAAAGCTTCCGCACAAAACGAATCACTCGATCCGAACTCAACTCGTACAGAACTAACCGTTTTGTTTATACCCACGATATTTTTTCAAAAGGAAATAAGCGACACGAGAGTCGGATAATATTTATTACGGCAAAAGAGAAAAAGCACACATTCACACACGAAATTCATATCCGAAAAGCCCTTTTCGAATTTATTATTGAGCGCGTTCGTTCGAAGCGCGGGCGTTAGTTCCATTTTCCGGAAAAGCGAAAACGCTTGCATTTTTCATAATAGCGGAAAATTCCATTTTTTCCTCTCGCGGTGAATTCCCTCACTTTTTTCTACATTTTTTTCCTATCTTCGTCGAAGGGAACAATGGTCTCGTCGGTAATTGATTAACCTATTTACTGCGGCCGGTTCGGTGTTTAAAGTGTCCTCCGGCGAGCAATTAATGCCCACTAAATTATCCGGACCGGTTCAATTGCCGGATGAAATTCGCGAAAACCGGACCAAATTTTATTTTTTCGCCTTTTTTCTGGGGTCATAATGCGTTTTTGGTGTATTGAGTTTTTTTTTACGATTTATGTGTCTTCGTCAATCAATTTTTTTATTTGGAATCAATACGTTGTGAAGGGAAATTCGCCATCTCTTCTGTCACGTACATTTTATTCTATTTAGAATCAATAAATAAATTTCATATACAGAATATATAAAATGAAAATTTATAAACTAAAATGATATTTTTGCGTACAAACTACTGAAAGTGCACAAAAGTAGAATATGTTTCACAAGAACTTTTTAATAACTAACTTCTATAAAACTTTGCATGTTTCCCGACTCTTTTAATTCAATTTAAAACTATATTTAATGACAAGGCTATGAATTTGAATTAAACATTAGCAAAGCTCTATCTCTAATTCACACATTACACATTAATTTTAATATAAAAATCGAACCTTTCAACCCGGTTATATAAACACGACACAGTTTCATACAATCGACGTTCCATGAAAAAGCCATTATATCGGAAAAGTCACATTATACCATTCACAATTGCGTCACACTAGGCGCGGACAGTTTGCGTCACAATTTTTCCACCACATTTTCCGTCCCAGTTACAATCACGGTCAGGGTGACATGAATTCGACAAAAAAGGTCCTATTTTCCTCAAAATATCTAATCAATAACGTACTGGTGTAAAACGTTGGTGTATCTATGTCTTACCTTCAAGCAACACCAAGTTACGGAAGCTAGTAAAATACAAAAAAAAAAACCTGTAATTCTCACACAAGACCGGCCCAGTTTCGCTAGATTTACGCACCGTCAAATTACGCTCTTCGATAATTTCCAGAAAGTTCGTACCCCGTTAGTAATTTTCGGAATTACTCCAGCAATTTATACTCGTGCGTTATACTAATAGTTAGGGGATGGAGTAGTTTGCATAATATAACCGGATGAAATGTGATCGTTTTAATTCTAGCCGCGCCCCTGCAGTGTGTTTGCCGTGCGATTATCGCACTTGGTGCAGTCGTTTAAATAAACGGAGTTTACTGTACTAAAGTAGTGTGTGTGCACGTTGTCAGGTTTGTGGACAGTGTTGACATTGTGGATTTAGATAGAGGTGTTGTTCCCGGTGATGGACGTCTTTTGGTAGTTTTTAGAGTGCGGGAAATGGCGTCGTTTTGGATATTAGTGCTCGTGATAAAATATCGATCGCAATTTCTTGGTGATAATAATTTTAATAGGCGTTTAAGTTTTTTTTTTATATATTTCATATGATAGTATAACACTGAGTCCTCGAGATGCGATGACGGTTTTTTTTCGTACGGAAAAGAAATACGTCGTATCTCGAGGATCTAATTGTACAGGATTTTATAATGATGAATTGTATTTTAATTGTTTCAGAATTGATTTTGCCGCTTTCAAAGAGACCAGCGAGACGAAGTATGTATTATATGTATAATTAGTTTTTTATAAGGTTTAAATGTATTGAATGCAGATTGTATCTTTACATACCCTTGTCACAATTTGTCACATTGCATTGTGAATAGAAAATTCATAATTACAAATCGCATGTACAACCGGATTCATTTTAAACAAACGTATGGAAATAAACGTACAATACGAGCTCGCACACAAAATTGAACAACTGAAACAAAATAAAATTCAATTTCGAACCACACAATCCATTCTCAGAAGCAGAAGCGAGGTTCGAGCCTCGAAAGCACTATCGAAAATCCGGCCAAAAGACCGAGACCCATTTCTAGCGATAATCCAATAAACCTCTCTTTAGAGTAGTACTTTGTTTAGTATTTTATAATGGGTGTCGTCGGATTAGCACAAAACGCGACGATTTCAACTACTCCCACACGAATAACGTCAACTGCTCTATTGTTCGAAAGACCTTATACCCTTCACATCACCGAATCCCAATCTTTCCTATCTCTAAGTTCGTATGTGGTTAGCACACGAGATAATTCCTAGTATTATTTTCTAATTGAGCTTTCATATATGTAGGTAGACGAAAGTAGAAGGAATGTTAATGGATGTAAAGAGTAATTAGATTGTTGAGTATCAATCCCGATTTGTGTACTATTTTTTTGTATACCTTCTGACAGAATAATCTAAATCGTGTCTGAGTTTCCACTTTTTGGCGGTTTTGTAATATTTTTGTAATTTTTTGGTTAGTCGCTAGATCAAGCTTATATTTGCTATAAATAGCACACATCAATAGTAATGGAAGCCAATAATTTTGCCAAATAATTCATATCAGGAATGAAAAATATGTAGACAGAAGCTTCAGCTGCTAATAGATGCCAACCAATCGATCCGAACAACACCGAAAAACCGATTTTTTTATATCAATAGTCTTGAAATTTTTTGTGCAGTATTTTCAATATCATCGCCTACAGTAATTACAAACGTAGTGACATTTTTAGTTAGTAAACATATGGAAATCATTGAAAATTTACTGTCACAGTAATACCAGACATACTGACTGACAAATTAGCGTTATAATTATATTAAGAATATGACTTTATAAACTCACATCGAGTGCAAATACTGGACTATGTACGATAAGATCCGAGTGCAAATACTGCGCTTTAAGAACTCGGTCCAAGTACGATGCACATATTTGCATTCAATGCTAGTATGAGTACCTCATTTAATTAATTTTAAGTATGAGACAATACATAAGTATTAAATATTCCAAATACGATTTATAAACACATTTATTGACCATCCACTCGAAAAATCCTTCGAATCAAAGAATTCCAAAAAGCACCCTTATTGAGGGTCGCGACCCCCGAGTTTTGGAATCTCTCGCTTTCGAGCCTTGAGGTTTCTGTCCATTCGAAATCGCCGACCCGCGTGCGTTTTATTACTTTTTATCCCGGGGTCCCCCCATTGTTCGTGCTCCGAGAGTGCTCCGAGAATCGAATCCTCGAGGAGCAGCCGTCCTCTGTTCGAGGCGAGGCTTTGTAATGTGCGGCAGTGACGTAGCTGGCTGTCGGATTTCGAAATTATGTAAGGGTTTTTGACCGAATTTTCCGACTGTGTGTTTTTGCCGAGAAAATTGCGTTTTCCGCGCGGGAAAGTCGCGAGGTTTGGATCGATTCGGGGGTGAGTAATGTGAGGCGCAGTTGGAAGTTTCGAATGGAAATGATTCAAATTGTGAATTTTTTTGTATGTTTCGAGTATTCAAATGTGTGTTTATGTTGTAGATAGTATAGCAGTGTAAATGCTATGTCGGGTTTCAGTGTTCTTGTAATAATGGCTTTGAGTTTTTTCAGATTATAATGAGTCATATGTCGATTTTTTTAATCGATAAGATAGCTCATTGTTTCTTTCGAATATTATGTTAATTTGGTTTGAAAAAAGTGTTAATATAAACTCTTTAAAAACGAATTTTCCATCATATCTGTATCGATTGATTTTAAAGTCATTTAAGAGGCTGTTTTTTTCAATTCAAAGTAAATAATAAATTAAAATATTCGAAAATAAATGGGTAGCATTAGATAAATATTACTTTGATTTGTATCACTTTGCGTTCGGAGTTAATTAGATTTGTTCCTAATTGATTCTGTCGGTGTGAAGAGAACCTAATTATACCGATATACTCGTATATGCAGAGAATGTAATCAACGTCTAAACAAATTATCCTACATTTGACTCAACAAAAATTTGATTTGAATCAATCACGTCATACACTAGGCCTGATATTTTAATCGTATGTTAAGCTACTTAACAACGCACTTTTTTCATTATATAAAATTTGACATTTAATAACGTTATCTGACAATTGCACGTGCAGAAGATATTAGAACAAAATAAACTCGATGCATTTCGTATCTCGAGGAATCATGCAGCTAATTAACTTGAGGGTTAAAAAAGTGAAAAGATCGGCTCTTTTTTAATTTTTTGAGAAAACATCGATGTGAGCCTTAGAAGTTGAACCGTTTCGCGAGATACGCCACTGCGTCGGAATATACACATTTATTTGCGATTTTATTATTGATTTTGTTGGGCTGTGTTGTGCTTTTTGCCCTTTGTCGATTGTGTTTCGATTTTGTACGGTCGCCATATCGAGGGTCGGCTTTGTTGTGTTTGCTTTCGCCAATAAAGCCGCCGCTGCGACGCCGTTGGTCATTCCAACTCGAATTTAATAATGTCCAATTGTGTGTGCTCAAATTAAATAATAATCGTATTGTGTTCATTATTGTTGACCTTTTTATCCCCCGGGTGGAAGTTATATGTTTGTGTGTGTATTTCAATTTATTTATATCCGTTAAGATTTATTTATTAATAGTTTCAGGTATTGCTATTAAATTATTTTTGAATTTCTTATTGTAGTTGGATTGTGCTAAAGTCATAATTTTGAGCGTAAGTGTAACATGGGTCCTTCGTTTGTACGTTTTGTCTACTGTCGAATTCAAAGCCATTTTTGGTTAAAAGTGACATTTATTGAGAATGAATGTATTTTTGTTATAGATTTTCTACAAGCTTCAGAGTCTATTCATGCAACATTTGAATTCAATTTCTAAGATTTTTATAACTGAAAGTTTTTCTTGAAAAAATGCTCTTCCTATACAAAAATGTCTTGTAATTATTTGATATCTTTAAGGTGTTAATCATTCATTTTAAAGTTAAGAAGTAGAGTTGCTAGGGTAGAAGCTTTGAAGAGTAATATAAGTACGCGAAAGATGGCAGTGAAATCGATTGAATTAAGTCTAAATATAAAAGGCGATATAGTAACATTTACACTTTTTTAAGTCGAATGAATCAAATATTCAAAAGGAACGATCGAGCCATCGCATAAATTAAGAAAAATTGCACGCAACTCTTGTCAGAATCTGACAATATTTGAACCCAGCATTGCGATGCCACTGAAGATCGACGTGGCATGCACAAACGCTGTATTCCACTAAACTGGTTAGCAATAACGAGTCATTACAATTTATTATTATAAAAAAAAATATGATACAATTTATGAAATTTCATTCATGTATAGTTGCGACATCAAAAATTCAAATCGAATCGAAAGTTTCGCAATCGGCAAACATTTTTATTGCATTGAATCGCGAACATCGCTTCGGCAAATGGCATCCGAATTCAAAAATTTTATATCGTCGAGCACAAAATACGTTTTGACGATTCGAGATGGGCATATTTTTGACATTCCCCGACTGCATTTCCTTTCTGGCTTCGGACCAAAGTTTTCCGTTCGTTTATGTTGTGCTTTTTTTCCTACACGTTTGGCTCCCGAAGCGGGTTCGAGCTTCGGTAATGTATGTGCGTGCGATGTTGGAACGGTTTTGCAACAGTTTTTGTGTGTAATCTCTATTAGTTGTGGCATAGTGTTGATTGCATATTCATGAAACATGCCAAAATAATATGTCGCCCCGTGTTTTCAATTAAAACAAAATCTTATTTGCGGAACGAGCAAAAAGTGCGCGAGAGCGGTTAATGGCGCTTTGATGGGATCGAAATAGATTACGTTGATATGAAGAGGATTTTGTTAATTTGATTCAAATCACTTTATGGATATTGAATTTTAAATGAATTTGAAGTATAAAATTATAAATATTTTGTATGTCATATTTCGATTACGTATTGCATTGAATTCGTTCCAAATATTTGCTCAAAATGTATGATTTAATGAGAATTTATGATTTATATATGAATAAAATTGATTAATATTTATTTTGATTTTAAAAACAATATTGTCACGAATGCAATTTTAAACATGACACTCTCGCACATATTCCATAGAGAGCGTGATGCAAGTTGTGCTTTAGCCAAAAATTTTCAGGGCTGCACTAAAGTCGCGCCAAGAATTTTGCCAGAAAGAGAATTTCAATAAAACCTCACTCTATCTTTCAAAAATTTATGCGGCAAACGCATGATGGACGCAGGCCGAGATTTTTTCGTCGAGAATCCCCTAGGAATATTTTATGCACACCATAATCTATAGGCGATATATACGACCGCGTTATGGAAAAACGTCAAATATAATTTTCCATGATTTATGACTGGAATTTCCTCGTTTTCTGGCTTTTGCCTTCTCGCCCGAATCTATCCTGCGGATTTCAATTCGATCCCTTCCTTATGTCCCTTTTAATCCTGCACGTTATTAGCCGAGATAGGAATCTTCCGGTCTATCGCCGAGGTCCTTAATGACCCGATACGACCCGGCATTCCCCTTTTGTTTCATGTCTTTTTTATCGCGGCCGTATAATATCTGGAGCGTCATTCGCAGTCGGGCGAAATGGCTTAAGTTTTTGTTTACTGGAGCCTTTCGTTTCGCAGGCCTAGAAAGTTGGAAATTCGAGCGATTTATCATGAGATTCGACGTGTAAATATTATAATTTTGTACGTATGACTTATATTTTTTATGTATTAAACAATAATCAAACTCAGATATTATACGAAACAATTGAATTGAATAATAATATGAGAAGAGAATTTCGATTGTAGGGGAATTCGAAGTGCCGGGGTAAGTTGTTCCGAAAGAAATAATTTTGTAAGAAAAATATATTAATATTATGTGAAGATTATAATTATTTAAAGTATGGAGTATTATGCGATTTCGATATCCATTTTAATTACATTGACAATGACAGTTGAATGACGAAATTACTTCGAAATAACGGAACTTCCTGCCCTTACATATAAAAAACGAAAGTTAAAATTTCGAGTATGTTTGTACTTATCGAAATAATTAATTTGTAAATAATAGCTAGAAATCATAGAATACCGTTTTTGAATTTGCAAAGCGTGCTCAGTTCCCGTGAGAGCTCGAGCCTTTATCGGAAAAACGTCGAAAAGCTTCTAAGTCCTTTCCTTAGGTTTTACAAACTTTTTTCTTTTCTCCTTTACATACATGTTTTCCATTATTCATACACTATAAAATGTTTATAATGCCGTGAAAATATTCCTCGAGCGAGATGAGAAAATTAAATCCCGCATCACGAAGGGAACAAAATTAAAAATACGTTTTTTTCCGACTGAGAAACAAAAGAGCGGAAAAAACAACTTTTTCCGACATATAAAAGAAAAAAGGAATTTGATTAAAATAGCAGCTCGATTCGAGATTATCTTTGAACTTTTAATAAAGGAAAGCATGAAAACCCTCCCTAGAGACAGTTCACTTGAAGGAATCATCACAATTTAGGAAACCTTTCGGCTTGTCGAAAATTAGTATCGCGAAAATTACACGCAGTTTTCAGACATTCATTTGATCGCGTAGAATTTTCACAGCCTCATATATTTTCAGTTATATATTTTTACAAATTGAATTAATTTTCCGCTGAAAAATGTCCCGAATTCGTTACACTATAATGCGTTTATTTAAAGTGAAATGTGTGATGAAAATTCGCGGTTCGAGCACTAATTGCGCCGTTTCTCTCAACGTTTGCAATTTTCCAGTCGCGAAAACTCCGGGAAAACTCCGGGAAAACGCGGTTGACGAAACTTGGCCGATTTATTACGGACGAAGGATAGGCGAGAGGACGTATCGGTCTGGAAGTTGATAAATGTTGGTCCGTATACATTTTTAGCAGTCCGTTTCGACTCGTTAAATATTTTCATTCAACTCGGGAAACTGCGTTGATTATTTATTCATTGTTTGAGCGTATAAATTGGAAAACGGGAAAATTTACACAATTGGGCCGATATTAATTCGCGCAGCGTTATGGGAATTCGTTTCAGAATAATGCTTTTCAAGGATATTATATTGTGCTGATATGGAAATGGGATCGAAAAATGACTTTTTCTTCATTTGCTTAATATATTTCATTTGTTTATTTATTATTACGATTATTGGTACATAATTATTTATAAATTCATCGATTGATCACACACTTTGGAGTGGAGCTATTAGGATAGACAAAATGAGTAATATCAGCTCACACTTTTATTATATTACGATAAAAAACAAAAAAACAAATAATAAGAATTATAAAATTTATTACGAAGATAATAATTTGTGAAAACCCAAATGAAAAGCCACTATCGTCTCCATCTTCGCCGAAAAGATTTATTCTCTTAAACACACAGTTTTCCTCGTGGGAGGGATTTTCCTTTATCCAAATAGAACGGAATTATCCAAGAGAGCCTTCGACTGCGTAACCGCCCGACTATACATACTCACTACAGTACATGCAGACATATCTACATCTCGTCGACGTTTCTTTTTCCGTTATTCCGGACACAGTCGAAGACTAGTATTTTAATTAATTCCGGATCGCTTCGATCCCCGGAAAAGCCCTCGGACACGTTTTAGACCCTTCGATGTATCGTCTGTGTGACTTTTCCGAACTTCGACGTCTAGGATTTTCTTCGGGACCAACTTTCGGCACGCGGTGTTTGCTTTGCCGTGTTCCGAGATCGAACTTTATAGTGACGTGTGTTGGTTTTGTGCTATCTTATTTTGCGCTTCGGGAATTTGTCTTTTTAAATTTTCATAGGTTTCGATAGTGTTTTTGTTTCTGTGTGACAATTTGTTATATGAAATGTTTCGATTGATATTTTTGTCGTTCTATGATGCTGTGTGTTCACATATAGACCTATGAAAGCCGCCGACTTATATGTGGATTTATCATTACTGTGGTATTAAAATTTTCATTTACTATTTGAAAAGACCACTTCGTTCGATATTTCTATGGGCAATCTTAACAGAAAAAAAGACTTACGCAAGAGTTTTGTTTGTTTGTATAAATGTATTTACAGATTCAAATTATAATTCACAACGAATGTGCGTTAATACTCAATGGATTGATTACTTGTTAGATTAGTAAATATAACATTATTATCTAGCGGATTATGTATGCGGCTGTGTATTATTAAATTTCCGTCTATTAATTTAGATTTGTCCTTATGCAAATATGTTTATGAAATTATCATGTAAACAATGCGTCCGCTTTTCATTGAATATTCCTATTATAAAGTCCGATGTATCTCTAGAACAATTATTGTTTGTAATTAATTGAAAATTTAATGAATATGTGTGAATAGATTAATGTTTTTGCTAGGATTTTGCAGATAAACAAGTTATTTGCGATATTGATTTTTTTCACTGATGGATTTTTACGTTGGAAATTAATTCCGAATCTTCTCCAAAAGGACATCAATTTATCATTTCAAGTTTCGCAAGTCATATATTAATTTCACATTGTTATCATCAAAAAAGGATTTCTCTTGTTCCCATTATCCCTTGTATATATTATCCGATACGTTGTCAAAGCTTCAATAGTATGAAAACCTTGTTCATCTTTCAGAATAATTGTGTATCCTTTCATTTATAGAGGATAATAAAGCCTTCAGTCTATTTATAGCTTTATAATAAATATTTTTCCTTTATTTTCAAAGAAATGTTCTTTTCATTTCGATGTATAAAAATAAGAGAAAAAACTAAAGTTGAAATGAAAATGATAATATTAAAATCAAATCAATTTAATAGAAGATTTGTATACAAGAAAAAGCTTTCTTTGTTAAAATACTTATATTTTCATCGCTGAAGAACGATTTCAAGCGCTGTTCCGACGTCAACATAAACAACTGAAAATAGTCTGAAAAAAATGAACAACTCGACATTTTCATTTCCATTTTTCGCTCGTTGTGGCATCTTCTCTTAGCGTCTCCAGCTGAAGTGGCTTTTCATCCTTCAGTTCATCGTTGTTCTATCGAATCTTTGTTCTGAAGCTCATTAAATTAGCACAAGTATTATATAAAGAAGAAAACTCAAGCTCAAAAATATTACGCTTAAACATTTCACTATTTAATTTCGAAACGAATCATCTGATAGATTCGAGATATCGATTCTTTCAAGTATATTGAACTACAATATAAATAAATCGATTGTTATGTACAAGGTGTTCCGACAGTCGATGACCTCACTCGAAACGAACTGTTGGCGAGAGCTTGTAAATTGACAGATTTATTGGCGTAATTTCATTGCCAGATGCAGTTAGTTACATTGCTATTCCGAATGCACTCCTAATTGTAAGTTCTCTACAGTTGGTATAAAATAAAACCGAGAGTGATCATCGCATGACTGCAATTCTGATACGATCGGAATTGTGATCTCGAATATCGATAGTGCACGTGATGTTTGAAATTATTGACATGTTTATCGTTTTGTTTTCGATTTCTTTATTCAAATATTATTGAGATGAAAAGTGAAAATCTGCTTCATTGAAGTTTCCATTCTGTATTTTAGTTGTTCAAAAAAGTTGAATTGATTCTCAGTAAATAATAACTCAATTGAGCGAATCTACAGAGAAACGTTTGGTTATGACAGTTTCGAATTCTCAACAAACTCGAAATATTTTCATCCCAAAATCGTTCACTTTATTGAATCGATTACATCTGAAGGAAACGAGCAGCGTTAACGTAACGGAAATTAAACGTTGTATTCTTAAGAGCTATTGCTTATCAGCTACTGGAACACATCCTAATAAATTTCGTTCCGCCTCTTTGTTTTCATCGATACGATTCTCTGTTAAAAAAAGAGTAGCATGTAACTTACAAGAAACTTTTGCCTCGTATGTATCCGAGCAGATAGATGTCTAGGAAGAAATAAAACAGTAGATAAAGTTTGGTGAAGACTTCGTCGAATTTTGATCCTTTCACCTTTCGCGGTCTGGAAAGATTCTCTCCAGGGATGAGGGATCCGAAGACCTCTGGACTTGCACAAAGAAAACGTTCCGGGAATAAGGGAATTTTTTTTCAAGTCGTATTTTTGACACTTCGGGTGAGAACGCTTGGAATTTCGATCACGACTCTTTATCGTCGTTCTGAGCTTGTGTATAAAAGTCGCTCTTTGCACCAGCGAAAAATTTCTGAAAATTTTCCACAAAGAGGTTTTATTAAAAATTTCGATCGAGATGTAAGAATGTTTCCAATATATTGATATCATAGGTGATTCCAGAAGAAGTGGTCATATAGGTGATTCTCAAGACATTTAACTCAAGTGTAGAAAATAATAATTGTTGCTAATTTTCTCAAAAAATGACCGTTGGTCAACTCTTCCATATGGTCATCAATTTCATGATCATCCGATATGTATATCAAGATTTACATATATTGAACAATTCGTGAATATTTGTACTGCCTGTTTTGCGAGTTGGATAAATACTGAAAATTCAAACACAATGGAAATTATTTGTACCTACAAATATAACATACTTATCATCATATGTCAATAGTGTGAGAGAAAAGGTGAAAACGTCTGTGGCAATATTGATAAGTGCTACGTCGGTCGTCGCCAAAAGCTATTTCGAGAAGATACATAAATCCCAAAGAAACGTTGAATGGAAGGACATTTTCGCAAAAGGATATTGAATACCGCACCGTTCTAGTGTCGGCGAAATTGGAAAAGACGTGAAATTTCGCGGACAACAACCGAAAAAAAAACGTATCGACTGAATATGAAATGCGGAAAAAAATACATAGAAAATTTCACAAATAACTCACGACGAACAAGTTTTCTAATTGTTTTTTTCAACTTTTCAATGAAATCATTAATCAATTTATAAAGAATGTCGGCCAGTAGCGTTCCCATGGTACCCCCCAGTATACCGCAGCGAATACTTAGGTTAATCGGCTTATAAAAGAGAGGATTTATAAAGGTGAACACCGATTTCGATGAAAAATTGTAGAAATGTTGTATAAGTATAGATAGATATGTATAAAATAGCTGTGAAAACGTATACTAGTTTTTTAGTTATGGCAGGTCAAAGTTTGGTATGTATTATATTTTAATGTTTTAAATGCAGTTTTTTACACGGTTAGTTCAATGTATAGTGATATTATTAATATGTCTTTATCTTATTGAAAATATGACAAAATACTAAATATTAAACATAATTTTGTAAGGTTATATAATAAATATTCCAAACTTTGACTTGTGATAACTAAAAAACTATTGAGACATGCGTTTCTTTTCTTCACAAATATTCCATGTTTGCACTTCTACAATTTTTTATAATCATGGGAATCTTAACAAAGTCTAATCTCGTTAAACCGAAGTAACTGATGCGAGTTTTTATATAAATAAATATTATATTTATACAATATATGAGCTCAAGATTAATCCTTTGGACCCGATCCCGAAGGAATGCCTCGGCCCTTTTGTTGTCCCGAATACCTGCAAGTTCGTATCTCATAATTTCGTCTCAGGTAGAACGCAATCAATAACGAATTCCTACACCTAGACAAAAATCTGTAGAAAAAAAATGCACTCGGCGACAATTCAAAGCTAGATTTGTTCGTCTGACTATGAACGATTGTATCGTGAATCACGACCGCTGGTGGAAAATCGAATTTCGTATAAGCGCATTTAAGACTGGCGCGATTCAGACAAGGCACTATTATATATAGACATAGTTCGAGGAAAATAAATACGTTTAATCCAATTAAGGCGACGGGCTTAAAAGTCTTGAATTACAACTTCGCAACGAGCGACGGTAGTGATTGGATGCGGTCAAATCCCGACGAGGATTAACTCAATAATTCGACAACGGCTTACTATCGTTTAAAAACTGTAAGTTACGTAGATAACTTTTCAATTTTCGCATTGTAACTATTATTATTTTTTAATTAGTTAATCTATTATTTCAAATTTAGTGGAGAATGGGGGCAGGTTGTTCCGGAGATAAGTTGTTTCCAGTTGTTGCTAATGTAACTAAAATTGATACCAAAGTTGCACAATACATGATTCTTAAATTATGTCTTTTACGTCTTTTTTTTTTAATTAAAAATTATTCATTTCGGAACAACTTACCCCAGAAATTTCCAGTCTCACTCTCTTTTATAGAATTAGTTCAATGATACACGATTCAGTTTTCGCATGACTAAATAAGTCTATTTTGACTTGCTTATTACGGATCGATACTTCGAAATTCGATAGCAAATACAGTACAATATTTAGAGCTGGTAAATCCACGTGGATTATTATTCAATTTCGCTGTAAATAAACCTATCGTACCTCACTATATTTCATCCTAGAAAGTAAAGCGCAGATTATGACTAACGCCTATAGATACGGAATATTATTATATTAAAACTAACCGCATTATCAGATTTCACACTTAAGCGAATAACCAATGACGACATAAGCATCGAACCAACCTCAAATCGACCGCATAAGTCAATTGCTATTGAGAGTGCGTAATCGTTTGCGAATAGTTTAGCGAGTCCAACTTAATGTGTTATGAATAATATATTAAGTGATGACGTCGTTGTCATTAGGAATGAATTTGATTGAAAAAACGAAATGTCTAATTTTTCCATTAAGTATAATAGATTTGTTCAAATATAGAAAAAAAATGTTTATTCTTGAAATGGATGCATGTATTTTAGTTGAAAAGAGATCTTAAACATTTTTTCAACTATTCCGTGACGACTCGAGTCACACACCATTCACCATGAATAATTATCATTAACGATAATGATGATTTACTTTTGGTTAGCTTCATTATTTGTAAAGAATCACGCTATATTATTACAGAAGATTTATCTTATAATAGATTTTTAACATCATTCGTATAATTTTCTCGACTCGATGACTGACAGAAATATAAGCCATTCAGAGCTAATCGTGACTAACCCTACTTTTCAACAAAATTTTAATATGAAAAAATAAATTTTCATCGATTTATACAATGTTTACGAGACAATTAAGAGTGTTTTATTTTCGCATCAACATAACGCCGACAAATCCGAGGTGTTCTAACATGAATAAGTACCTGCTTCAATTCCCAGAGTTGCCTTAAGCATTTCAGGGAGGCGAAATCTCAATTTAACGGTCCCCAGGAGTGTTTTATTCGTCTATTTAAGCTGTGGCATTCGTACTATGTGTCGCCTTAATATGTGTGTACTGGGTCCGACAAAAAACTAAGCTCATTTAAATTCATTATCTTAAAAATTGAATACCAAAATTGCACAGAATTTTTAATATGACTTAATATATTCAGATTTTTTTTAATTTGAGCGATAAAATATATAATATTTAGTCGATTAAATGTATTTTTTGATTCGTTTTCTCTGGAGGACTCTGTATAATAAGGACGGCGCATAACTTTACGACGCGTTCCTTAAGCAAGCGTGCCTTTATATATTGAAAGATCGAATTATTTATACATTTTCATAAGAAGATTGGAGTTGGATTTCGATTTATGACAGTGGCACTTCGTTTGAGCCATTTGGGAAACGTTTATCAGAGTTATCGTTTTGCAAATGTAAAATTGATCGTTAAATGCTTACTTGCGATTGGTTTGGATATGTTTTATTATTTTAAATGTAGTGTGTTATAGCATCATATTTTGAAATATATCGATATTGTGAATGCTATTGATTTAAGAGACGTTCTGAACTAGCTTTTGATGTATGGTGAATGGGTTTTATGTGTTTTTAAACGCTGATAACGATGTAACATTATTATCATTATCGCATATGGAAAACTAATATAATAGTGGAGCACATATATTATTTTCACATCGAATATTTTCTTGCTAGTTTTATCACACACGTAATTTATCGCGTTCGATAACAGTGTTTTATGTTTGCCGGGCGGAAAATTCTTAACTTTAATTTGAAGTAATTTTCATTGTAATTAATGAAACGTGGAAGCAACCCTAAACTTTAGAGCCTAATATGTCAAGCTGTTACGGTGCGGAATATAATTAATCGAAATTATTTCAGGAGAGATAAGATTATCCCCTTGCCAAGTTGAGTGTCCCATGTGAATACTCGTACAAAATTTGCCACGTTCCAGTATCGAACAGTGTTAATATTTGAACCACACAGAGTATAAAGTAATAAAATTTACTTTTTGACAAAAAAAATTGATTGAAATGTCAAATTTTCGAATTATTGCGTTATGCACTGATCGGTTCATGTATTTTATAGGTATATGAAACGGATCATTTATCAATAATGGTCTCGACAAGTTTTCAAAATAAACGTCAATTATCGTAAGTGCGAGTCATTTTTATTAACAATGATGTTTTTGGTCGCGTTGCGTGACAATTCCATGACAATGCCCACGCAGAGATTGAACAATTTCTTATGCGGAATTCGAGTTGGCGTCGTAATGTTTGTTGGTGTCCCACACACGATAATCGTATGACATCCATTGTTATTCGATTTTAATGTGTATTATTAAGCTGGGTGTCATTGCGTATCGCTTCCGGACTCGTTGTCGCATTTTTCGTGTAATTTCATAGGAGTCGAAGAAATTTTGCAATAGGATATGGAATACGTGTACATAATGCATTCTGAAAGTTGTGAAATACTTTTTACAAAAACATATTCAAAAAATTCTTCAAAGTGGTCTCTATGAGTATCTGTCTGGTAGGTTTCTAGGAGGCTTTGGAAGAATATATTTTTAAACTATTGTAACATCCGCTTGAATAGTTTAAATTATATCGAAATGGCTTCATATGATTCTGTTTTATAGCTGAGGAAATTTTTAATGGCTAATATCTTACAGCTTAGAGTTTGGAAGTCAGCTGGAGTAATGGGAGTAAAAAGTTAAGTAAGCGCATGAATAGGTATGCCATTATCGAAAATAGTTTCAAAAGAAAGGTACAATAAATCGATTATTTTGATTCCACCAATTCTTGGATAAGACTTTTTTTATTGAAGCTGAGTAACTTAGTCGACTTTTGTGACTCGCAGGAACGCAGCAGAAAAACGAATTTTACAATTTTACGAATTCACCGTGTGTTTTTATTATTTTATCATTTTTTTCCATATCGTTTAAGAAAAGAAACGGTTATAGGAAATGGCGTTTCTTTCCAACCGTTTTCCTCTCGAGTGCACTCTCGAGACACCACTAGGGGACGTTTTGCATTTTATTAGATGCATTGTGCAAGCAGTGCACTGCATGCACGTCTACTCCGCGAGATTGCTGCCCCTTTTCGTGGGAAATTATTTCCAAAATCTCTATTATAACGCTTCAGTCGCATCTGGTCTGCTCTCTTCAATGTCTCTGCCGTTGAAGAAGAGAAGCTTGTTGAATCTGAGTAGATTTTGTTAGAGATTATATAGAGGAAGTGAGGTAAATTTGGATCGGTGCTTCGATATGAATCAGCTTGAACTTTATACCATCAAAGATAAAGTTCATTATAATGGACTAATTCTCTTTTTAAAACTAATGATTGTAAACTTTTTTCATTTGAATTAATGGTATTTTTTCATGAAAATGTATATATGTCAATTTATTCGAATTCGATTTGCGCTTTATTATGAAATATCATATCGTGAGCAACCTATTTTCGGTAAGAATACTAAAATAGGATCAATGTCACATACGAAGGGCTATTCACTCTAGAACGACATTCGGGAGATCTTCAATTCATCAAAATTAATGCAGGAATACTTCTCAGAATCCAATATACGGGTAGATCGTATCTGATTTATTTAACGTCTATTCTAAGAATCGAGGTACCTACATATATAAGGAAAATATCGTATTATTACCAAAAAATGTTTTTTTTTTTCACATTTTTAAGACCAACGTACTAAGATATTATATTTTTTCATCTCCAGCGTTGCGATTCGAAAGGAGTGGTAAATCGTCCGATATAATAGTTTCCAGACAATTTCCTCGCACTATACAACAGTACATAGTCGCTTATGTGACGCACATTCTTATGGTGTGTAATTTGACAGTACCGGTTGCGCAAATTGTTCTCGTAAAATGTGCACATGTATGAAATTGCCCGGCTACTCACTGCACTCTTGTGTACGTCGTAAAAAGATCGGTCCCCGACTATGAAAATGCATTTCCTCATACTCGAGAGTGCATCTGAACGTGCTGAGAAATATTTCCAATACGTACGCTATAGTGAGAGATTATGGACATTTTTGAAAAGAGTTTACCATGAAATATTACTTCATGCACTTCAACAATACTTGACAATAATCTCTTTCTATTAATGATTTCATATAATCGAAATTTTTCATGAAAATCATTCCAATTGTTGGTGCCAATTGCAATATAAGAAACCCTGCTTGATCATTCTTCAAATTATAAAAGAAACTACGATACAAATCTATTTAGTAGAAAATATGTAAAATGTATCGAATTCCCCAATATTGAAGAGAATTCCTCACAACTGTGTATATCGGAAACATTTCATCCATTTGCTACAAATATTACCCATTTGAATACTCATATTGAATATAAAATTGAATTCTAAGCTAAATTTTCGAATTTTACAATGTGGATTTGTTGTGATTATCTCGTAACTGTATAGCGAATTTATAAACGATATATTCTCGTACAAAAGAAAACTTTGAACTGAATCTCGATAGCGAAATCGTTCCATCCGATTGACTTCCTATTGCATAACTTTGTGCGGTCTCCGATGCACTAGTTGACTACTGTTAAACGTTTATATACATAAATGGCTTTATTCAATTGATTGTATTTAGAATTCGATTCGACTTATGTGAATAATTGATTCGATTTTCGATATGTACTTTTTTGAATTTGTTTTTCTGTATACGTAATTTTATTGCATCGTAAAGTGCGACCTTCGAATAAATATTATATATTGTCGTTATTTCTTCGAGATACGCGTAGGTACGTGAAATGTATTCAAACTGTTACCGAATGCTGAAATTTATTTTATTTCTGGGCATAAAGTCTATGGCTATCCTAGCGCATCTTGCTGAATGTAAGGGTTTGGGATTTATAGTTTTCGCCGAACACTTAAATACTAAGGTTTATTACTCGAAATACGAATGCAGAAGTTCTCACCCCGATTCGGCATACTTTAAATTCACAAATAAATATATAGTACATATGTGAGTATTCTATATTCAGTTCAGAAATAGACGGTACAATTCGATTATGTAGTTTTATATGTAATTTATACAATTGTATGTGTTCGAATGCTCAAGGGAAGTATCACGTTGCCAGCATAACACTTCAAGATGACTTTGTTTATTCTATGTTCGTGTCCAAGAGAATACTCTATAATTTCACAGCTAAGGTTTATGTTTCTATTTGCACAAATATTATATAAAGGAATATATAAGTCAATCGATATGAGAAATAAGAAAGAAAAGATCAGCGTTGAAACTAGTTGTGTTATTAAATACCTGGATTTATTAATGAATTTAGGGGTATATTAACAGGTAAAACTAAAATCTACCTGACCGAAAGATTCCTTGACTGTATTGTGATAACGACGCATAAAGATAAATCGTATTATCCACGCTGACAATAAAACATTGAACACTCAACTCTATCGTGATGCAAAAGAATTTACACATTTACACACGACCTTATCACATTTCATACCATAAATTAAAATTGTTCTCGTTGCATATATATTCATATACGTGTTTAAAGTTCGAACAAGCATCGAACGTTGCGTGCAAATTTCAATGCACTTTTGATTTCTCAAGCGTTCGAGTGACCGTTCGATGAGTCATGAGTTGAATTTTCACATCGGAATTTCAAGTTAACAGACCAGCGCTAATTATGAATATGTGTGCTGATTTTGATTTTATATGCCTGTGCGAATTGAAAATTATATGGTGAAGCTAATTTCTTTGATGCGTCTAGTCGTAAAATTTTACGTTTTTTGTGTGAAAATTAATTTAATTAATAGTTTTATCTAGAGTTTTCATGTGAAATGTGAATGTCTAATTAATTTAAGTTTTGGTATGAGTTTGCTTTATAAATGTTTATTTTAAAATAATGGGATTGGTTTGAGAGAAATTTATTTTGTTGTACAATATAAAGTGAGTCATGCTAATGTGAAATGTCAGACAACAGGATCTTAACGTAACATATACCTGGAAAGGAAAATATATTAATGATAATATCTCATATTAATCACTTTTCACAACAATTATTCCGAAGCACTTCAATGCGATAATTTTCAATACTTCGATTAAAACATGCCGATCTAAAGTGCTCTCTTATAAGTACTATCAATAATTCAATACTATTTATTAGTCAATATGTTTCAAATACACAAATATTCACTTTGAATATATGCATGTATTCACAAGCAACTGAAATTGAAATACATATTAGCAATAAACCTCTTAAACGTTCAAGTGGATTTTCGATATTGATATAAATATAATTTCTCTATTATTACGCAAACTATGAGATGATTCAATTTACCTATAAATCACTTGACTCATAGGATAACTGGAGTATACAACATCGATATACTGGCTCTTCTATGAATCCTTCTTATTTCTAAGTTAATTTCATATCCTTTTGATTTTTAGCTTCTCCATATAAGGAGAAGGGATTGATGGCAACCATTGAAATGACCAACACAACATTGAAACCATTCATTTCGAACTCATATCAACCCAAGAACAATACCCAAACACCTCAACCTCGAACTGCAAAATCCACACATTCCCTCATCAATATTGAAACCTTCTTCTTATTTCTAAGTCAATTTCATATCCTTCATATCAACCAATAATTTCAAGCATATCCATAGAAAGAAAAGGGATTGATGGCAACCATCTAAATGACCAACACAACATCGAAGCCATTCATTTCAAACTCATATCAACCCAAGAACAATACCCAAACATCTCAACCTCGAACTGCAAAATCCACACGTTCCACATCATAATCCCATTGGCCTCGAATCCAGGAGTGGCGAACCTCCGGCGGATTCCTCGACACAATGCACGAGTGCACTCGGCCGAGACAGGCCAATGAGCCAACGGCAACACAACTCCTACCAAACAGAACCAAACCGACCAACAACAACTAAGGCAGCCAGACCAGTTTTTATCGGCTGGTTCGGCCAGTCACCGTTTCGGCTCTGCCGGCTTCGGTCGTCTTCCGATGACAGTCAGTCGGTTCTGTCTACGCTTTTGGCTCTGAATTAGTGTCGGTTTTAGGTGTTTAAGTGAGTTTTGGTTCAGTTCGTGCTCCTACATGTCAGTGTTGTGATTGTTGTTCGCGGTACGAAGAGGCGCCGACACCATGTTGACAGGTTTTGGATTTTTGTTTGCTCTGCGATGTTGCGGACTTTGGAGGCTCGTTTCCGGGTTTTTCGATAGGAATTTTTGAGTGTTGGATTATGTGGTTTTAGTATCGTTTTGTCATTGGAGAATTTTCATGAATTTTTGCAAATGGTGATTCATTTGATTGGTAGAAAATTTGATTCATTTTTTTTCAAGCTGCAAAATAATATTTTTTTATCGTTTAAATTTAACTATTTAATTTTTATTTAAGGTAAATGGTGATAAATTCGTTAGATTATAATCCGTGTATGTAACTTTGTTAGGTTTTCTTAAAATCGAATAATTTAATCGATCTCACAATGTCTTTTGGTTCATAATGTCAGTAAAAGTGTTTAAATTATTTCAAATCGAGAATATGCAAGATTAATTTACATATTTACATATCATTTTTATGAAAATCTGACAAAGTAACAGTCATTTGCCTTAGTATGTTTAATTAATATTTCTCAAATATGTTTTTACATATTAATTAACCAATTTGTATACGAACGAATGTAAAAAGTTATCGAGAAACGTTTCTTGTACACGTAAAAAATAGATTAATTCATAAACGAGCATGATATATCTCCAAACCAAACAAAAGATAAGAAGGCTAATTTGCAGCACTATCAAATTATTATACAAACGAACGCATTAGAGAAAGAATTTGATTTACCGTAAGCGATGTAACTGAAAAATTTTACACCACAAAAATGAATTGTAACAAGCACTCGGATATAATAAACACAAAGCCATTCTCCGCACGCACTAATCTAAAATTTGTTCAGACAATTAAGCCTAATGATCTAAAATCACCGTTGAATTTTTATCATAGTCGAGCACAAATATTTACAGTTTCCATAACATCACAAATCGTGACCGCTCCAACAACCTCGCGTTACAAAGACTTGGTACACTCGGGCGTAGAATATGGAGCATTCTCTAGTTTCCGAAGAGCCTTTATCTTATAAGAGGAATATACAAAGCTATACTTACTGATTCTGATACAACTTTGCAGAAATTCAGTGTTGAATATGAAATGATAGTGAATAATGAAAATACGACTCACTCAATTGGAAAATCAACATGTATTGAACGAAATATATTATTGATTTACATTGACCATTCAATAACTGATGAATCATTGAGTGTTGCACTTTCGTTCTTCACCATTATTTTTTGAAAATACTCACACTACATTTTTACAAAGTTTGATTGAAATCGACAAGGGCAAGTTCTTAAGTTCCCCTCGACAGTAAAACGACTCCATTGGATCGGATTACCGCTCACTGTTCTCGTATCAATTAGAACGTTGGCTGAAGAACGGAATTATCGCCTCGATTTGTTCCTCTAGAATCGATTTCGACAATGTCTCCCACTTACCGAATGTAGAGAGAGAAGAATGAAATGTAAAAATGTAAAAAACAAAATACCCACGTCGACCTTCAGTGAATTGAGATCGTTTCGTGTGTGTGTGGCTTATGTCGATTACCGGTCATTATTATAGAATTGAACGCAGTCATTACTGCGCTTCGCTTATTAGGCCCTTAGTTCACGTAGATTTATTTGTGTTAGAGATGGTTTATAATGTGTGGGCGTTTATGGTCATCAATCTAGCTAAAGTCAGTCATGATCTATTTCTTTTTAATTCAAATCGACTTGGAAAATAAAAATGCATTAAACGTCGATCTCGAGTTATATATATTTGAAGTAAGCAAATTTTTCTGAAGGTACAATTTACGATTGTAAATTTTGTTTTGTCGTGTCAGAGTCGCATTTGTTCGCAATTCAGATGGATCGAAACATGCAAATTTTTCTACTTTGAGAAATTAATCAAATTTGCGCCGCTAGTGGAAGGCGGACGTTTATTGTGATTTTTTTGCTGTGTATCGATTGTTGTCGAATCTCATTGTTAGCATCTGAAAAATTAAAAATGTCTTTGATTCGTGTCGAAAGTTCAATTGAAATTAGATTTTGCGTAATTTTCGGGTGAGGGTTCTTAATGAATGAAACTCATAACTGGCGTGACCTAAATTTCGTTTAATGAAATTAGGTCAGTGCAGTCGCATCATTTTGGCTCTTTTATATACAAATTAATAAACACAGTTTGAAACGTTGAATATGCTTGCGTCAATTTGATAAATTAAATAAAGTTCATGTTTCAGTTAAAACATCGAAACGCAGTTTATGATCACGACTGCTCTATATTTTTATGCACCCGAAGCTTCGCATTTCAGCGGTGTTGTAACCATAGATTATTTTCGGTCAGCGTTGATTTGACCTTAGACTGAAATTTGATTAATTTATTTGTTCAAAATAAGATCTAATCAACACCTCTGACGTATAGGAACTACCCAAATAGTTCAAAACTAATTTTCCTATCGAAATCGAAACCCTTCACTTCTCGAGACAAACGCGCACCTAGAATCTGCGTAAATTTTATTGACTACCCGAACTCAAACTCACTCCGTGTCCCATGAATTTCAACCAGCACCCTTCAGACCAATTTTGGCCATTTCCTCCTCTTAATGGAGTCCAAGTTTCTTGCGGGTCCAGAGCTCGCCCATAACGTCCCTCCGAGGACACGATAGATATTCACTTATCTAGTGCCGTGAAAGATCTACGGAAACTCTCGAAGGAACGAGGGAAGAGGCAGGTGTCCCTGGGACACCTGGCTGACACGTGTCTCTCGTCCCACGAAATGAAAATGTAAATTCGTGAGAAACAACGCGTCTTTTCCCGGTCGGCCAATATACACTTTCCGTTTCGTTTATACTCGGATCGGGAGGCTTTTTACGATCAAGATCCTATTTTGCATACTGGAATTGAATTTGCGGCTCGATGATCGAATAGACTTTGCTCTTTTCGAGTTGTAGCTGACGCCGCTTAAGGTTTTAGCAGACTGTAGAATTTTAATCGGCCGATAGTTTAGTCGGGCACTCATATAGTATAGAGTTGTAATGTGCACACTTTCATACATTTCCATATTGATTAAAGTGACTGACCAAACTATCATTTATAGTCTGCAATAATACACGAAGAAATTAACAAGACAGACATATATACATCGGAGAAAGATAGCTCTACAGCCATCTCATAGCCATCTTGGTTAGGTATATAGGTTTGTCTTACTGCTTAGTGGACTGGATACATGCATCTGAACTAGCTCTCAGTTGTCTATATAAGCAAAGAATTACAGTCAGTCCTTCAACTACAAACTATCAAAATATCCTTCAACAGTTTGTATTTGGAAGATTAACTAACTCTATGGTTTGTTAACTAAAGCTGTGAAAAGATCTGCCCTAAAGCATAATTGATCGATTATTATTATCTGTAGATTTAGTTGTTTTAATATTGTGCAATTTTTCAACTTAAGCAAAGATACTTCATAATAAAGAAAAACTATTAAGAAGCAAGAGCGTGACAAGCGCAAGCGAGAAGTGTTGGCGCCCACGTAAATGCACCAGAAAGAAAATCACGTACGTTAATGACAATCACGTACACGTAGTTAGTTACAATGCAATATTGTACGTCCGAGTCGTCGACCTCGCCACTGCACAAGTTGCATCGGTGTACCGATTATCTCTGGTGAACGATCGAAGTTCACCGAGTGAGGGTTAGTTCGATAGTTTGCCGACTTCAGGAGCCTGCACGCTCAAAACTGCTTAGGTGCATTCGCCATAAATTGTACTGTTAAATCCCGCTTCGTCGGCGCTCTAGTTAGTTAGTTTGCATGAATATGTATCGATTGGATGCGAAGTGAACTAGTTTCAGAAATGGGCTTAAGTGTTTCAAATCGTTCATTCGTTAAGTATTTTAGACTTAGATTATGTTCAGAACTTTCGACATATACGTTATATTTGAGCCGTTCAGTGGATAAAGTGATTAACTCCATTTTTTAACAAATATAGATTTAAAGGTCAAAGCACTTTATATACATAGATAGAGTAATTAGGAAGAAACTGTCATACGAGAGATGACCAGAGGTTTTTTTTCTGATAATTAGTAACAAAAAAATATTTTTGGACTTAAATCCTGTAATCACAGCACAGGATATCCAACTTGTGTGCAAAAATAATTATCGTTGCTGATTTTCGGAACAAAATGACCACTGGCCATCTTTCCAGTATGACCGTCTTTTCAGTATGGCCATCATTCCCGGAAAAACATTGAAGTAGCTCATTATAAACGAAGTTTATAAGTAGTTATTCACGATTAGCTCTGAATGGCTCATACATGAATTTATTTCATAAGTTAGATGACGTATATTCCAATAAAGTGAAACTAATAATATTCGACTACACATAGTGAATGGATTGTATGGTGTTCGCATCGATTCGTGTGGCAACTTTAAGAGACAAGTTTGCCCCAGCGTATTCGGAAGTTTGCGTGTCTTAGCACTTTGTAAGATATTAAATTTGTGCCGCGGGAAACTATTTGGGGATGAAACTGTGTCTGTACATCAAATTGTTGGCGGTTTGTTGTTGGCCAACCGCGAAACACGCGTTGGACTTTTAAAAGTTTGCCCAAACTCCAAAGTTGACCAAGCCATATGTTTATTGCACTAATAGCTTCATCCAAAGATATTTTCTATCAAAAATCAATGCTAATACAAATAAACTAATAGCCTTTCCATTAGAATTATATGACTACGAAATATTCAAGGGAACCAAGTGACAAGGCAGCCTTAAATGTATGTACATACATACATATATATATGTATATATATGCTTTTGCCACCAAATTCATGATTATATTATAGAAACAAAATCTGTACTTGACTCAATTTTAACAAAAATGCCACTTTATCCCTTTGCCTTATTTCGTCGTCATAGACACAGTTTATTTTACTAATGTACATTAGTTCAATATTCGCTAAAACTCACACATCACGTTATTAGTGTTATTATCGTGTATTTTTGACATAACACGTGGAGTGATGTAAAATCGAAATTATCTATTGCAACGAATTGCATCGTATTGGTCACGATGATGCATCAAAATCGTAGTCATGAAAATGTTGATCAATCCCTTATGTAAAGAAATCGATTTTCTCGGAATGGTTCAATTAAAATCGATTAACCGGTGATGCAACGTTCTTCTCTGATCGTTTGTGTAGAAAGTATCGACTCGATAGAGTTATCAGTGGAAGTAAATGTTGAAATATTTGTTTTCGATTGTTTACGTAATTCAGTTTTGGGTTCGATGAAATAATTGTCCATTAGTATTAAACATTCATTAATAACACAATTCCGCAATTTATATAGCTATTAAGCTTGTGACACGATGAACAATTACAATAATTAGTTGATTTAATAAATAAATGCATCGTTATCTATTTTTTTCACATCAATTAGGTCATATCCTATTTACTTGAAATTACATAATCGATGAAAAAAATATTATGTAGGATGGAAATTAATGTGTTTGAACTGTTTAATTGGCTAAAATAGACTAATCTTTCTCAATTAAGCCAAGTTCAAAGTTTGCTACTGTAATATTTAATTCAATATTATTTCGCGATACAATCAAAATTATCGAATATTTATACTACAAATTAAACATAAACACAAATCAAGAATATAAGCCTATCAGTAGGCTAATACGACAAATAGTCGAAATAAAATTCGATCAATCTTAACGATTCGATTGAATCGTTTAGATATCGAATCTCAAATCACATTCCGCAACAAAAATATTTAACAACCATTTTAAAAATATATAAATTCAAACATTCTATTACTAATTCAGTCATCGGCCACATCGAAATTCCGCATAGATTCGCTTCGTACAAAAACGCGCGTGTTCGGCATACGCATAACTCATTTTTCGAAATTCAACCGTGCCACTTAACGTGCTAGTTATTATCGTTTTTTTTTTTCATACAATATACTATTTTTTCCACTTTGCGCGGATTACACGCACACCTCTCGTCATTATTTCATTGTCTGTTTTATAATTTTGTCCCGTGGACGTGACCCGGTTAACTCGATCGCCGCTCTCATCTACGTTGGTAGACAATAGATAGAGGACTTGTCCGTTTTTAGAAATGAAAATATATTACATAGAATAGTCTTTCTCACCAGTGAAAGGTATAGGCTTTCGTGAGCTGAACTGGCGTGATGCTTTCTAGCGATATTGAGGAAAAATCGCACGGAGAAATTTGCATTTTCGTACGTATTTTGTAGCGCCGCCTAATTCTATGTGTGCAGGTTTTTTACTACAAATATGTAATTTTTCAAGTCTTTGTACTTTTCATTTATGTTTTAAGTCAAAAGTGTATTTAAGATTGTATAGAAGCTACGTTGAAGAGTCTAGAAAATATTTTTTCTTCATAAATCAAATCTTTGTCTATGCATGAAAATATTCTAAGTTGTATTTGTTTCGAAAAAATATGAATTTGGTTTGAAAAAAATAAAAGTTTAACTTAAAAAAAGAATGAATTTGATTTAAAAAAAATATAACTTTGACGTGAAAAAGTGCGAATTTATAGTAAAAAACCCATTATTTTGACGCTCTTTGTGCTTTTATTTGTCAATATTTGTTTGTCGAATTGAATTTGTGTGCTGCTGCATATTTGATATTTATTTTGGTTGATTATTTGATAGATGAATGTTTGCATTCGCAAATTTGCTGTGTTTTAAAATAGACAATTGATTTGCATAAAAAAATATATTGTGTAGTGAAGTTTCACTATGAAGCGTGAAATATGGGAACAAATATTTCGCAGATTTTTCATTAATTGAAAAAAACTGTAAAGTTTTTATATATTTGCATTTTAAAAATTTATTGCATTCAGTTCAATAAACAAAGTAAAATATTTCAAATATTGGAAAAAAAATACGGCAAAATAATTCAAAAAGCATATGTACGAATTTTCGAAAATGTATCCTACCTATTTGCTATATAATGCAACTCTAAATTAATCGAACCACAACTAATTTACAAATGCGTTAACTCTCCCAGTATCTATTGATACACCATTACCATTTTCATTTCATTGACAACAACAACAGTACCAATTCAACCACAATGACAGTCTTGTTTATTGAAACCGAATTCAACATTTCTATAGATTTTTTCAACATAACACAGATCCGAACTGTACCAATACAACTCGACTATCAAAGAGTTTCTCATCACATTACTCTTATTTCATTTCAATACAATTAAAGGCGAATTAAACGATCTTTTGCTCCAATGGAGCCGTAATGTTCTGCTTCTCGAAAGAGTTGCTAGAGGTTACTGTACTTAATACCTGAACCAAGAGACCGGTCATGGCACTGAGCAAAATCTGAAAGCATCCATCCGTTTCGAACCTTTTGTTTTCTCAGTTTGCATACGTACCATTGAAGCATATTCCATAAGTAACGTTTAACACCTTGAAGATGGTAAATAATTAAAAAAAAATCATTAAAAATAATAAAAATGGAATACAAATGCTGCAAGAATTGACTTTAAAGTTTGAAGTTGATCTATCTGAATGGATAAAATTATTTTTCCTTCCAAAAATAACGATAAATTTGATAGCTAGTAGAGAAAACGTGCAAAAGCGCTACCAAGATCAAAATTTTTGCACTAGTACTGAACCCGTCCACAATGTGTTAAGAATGAGATTTTTCTTATTGGAAAATATTTTGAATCTATCAATATTCATAGATTTTTAACTCCACTTATAAAAAAATATTTTATGCTACCGTTTCGAGCAGAATCAAGAATGATGCGTACAAAACGTATACGTTGGCTAATTATTTTCACACATCGTCAGCGGACCGCTAAGCGAGATGTTACTTTCGTTTTTTTTCCATTTTTTCGAAATAATTACTATCTTGGCGAAATATGAAGTGGGTTTATTCTTCGAAATAAAACCGACGTATCGTCTCAGAGCGAAACCGTGAAAATCGTCTAAAGCGGATCGTTTCGGTCACGGTCTGTGTCGGCGTGTCGGGTTTTTTTATCGTTCCATAGTCAACCAAGGTGAGCGACATTTTTCGTGAGATTTTCTAATGTAATGGAAGAAAACGCCTATATTTGTGCGAGCGAATTTTTCATGTCGCACTTGAGTCGTAAAGTTTCGATATCTCGTCAAATACTCGCGATATTCTTATGTAAATGTCGGAATTTGGGGCAGATCGTTACTTATGGAATTTTTGCATATTTCGTATAAGATATGATATTTAAAATAGATGAATAAATAAAAATAATACGCTGTTATATAGATACATAAAATATCTCGATAAAGGCTTAATCATTGAGAAATGTATAAATGACCAACATAAAATCAATTTTATTAATATAAATGAATGAAAATGCAGATCTAATGTTATAAAAAAAGCTTAATTCAAAATAATATAGGATAAATATATAAAATTATCTAAATTGAATAAGGTTAGGAAATTTTCTTTAACACAAATTCATCCTTTTATCCTTTATTCAACGTATGTTTCGAAACTAACTGACGCAGAAGATGTCGCAAATTGACTATGTGTAAACGTGTAACGTGTTCGGATCAAACGAAATTCATTGGTCTGAATAAAGCTAAAGCTAAAACGAAACATACATCCATTGAATTTATGTTCGATTTTTTTTACGATCGTCGCATTTAATATACATTTTAGGAATTGGGAATTTCAGTAATCGCTCTGTTTTTATTTTTCATTCTTTCGAATTATAACGCGAATTTGTTTCGCGTTTATTCCCTGAGCGTTTCTGAAATATTGCGGGTTCCTTCCTTTTCAATCTAAACAAAATAAAATGCCGGTGTAATTTAAATGGAATGCTGATGGAAAAGGCGTGTTCCTGCGAAAATTTTCCTATCTCGCAATTCTATTAAAAGTTTTTTCTTGATACTCTACGTTTTCGTATTCGCATTGCGCGTATGTATAACGTGAATTTACTGACACTTCTATCTGTCATTTTGCGCTGTAATGTTCGTAAGATTGATGGGGTATTTGTTCGTGAAGAATTTTTCCCATTTTTCAAAGTGAAAAATATGAAAGTTTATTTTTCTTTAATCACCGTGTATATGAGAAATTTATCTAATTTTTACAGAACTTTTATCGCAATAAAAGTGATCAATGAGATTACAATTATATTTTCTAAGAAATATTTTCCAAAGTACATAAGTCAAATATTATGTTACAGAAGTTTTCTATTGCGTTCGTAGAAATATGATACAAATATGATAAAGAGTAAAGGAAGAAAGTATAATTGACGTAATTCACATCGAAATAGAATAAAGTAGTTTCTCTTGATTCAACTAGAAAAAACATTCATCTACGATTACTACACACGTACGAAGGCTTAAAATAAGTTTATTGCATGGTTTGTACAAATGTTCTTAATCGAATTTATTTCTTTGCAAATTCGAAATCGTTGTTGAATTTAAAAGCATATCTTAGAAATGCTAGCTAAGTTATAATTTAGTGGACAATTCAGCTCTGAAAACACTCTTAATTACTGCAGTCAAAATTTTCGCATGAATTCGAAACGGCATGTAAAATTTCAACATTTTACAACCGCGTACGTTACGATCTAAAAATAATTAATTGTATCATTCGCCCGAATGTAATTAAATTAATCCGCTTACGCAAAACTCCCAAATTATTATAGATTCATCGGATAAAAGTTTCTGTGGGGCGCTGACGTGAAATCAGCCCCCGGCAAACATTTGCCCAATAGTGCGGTCGTATAACATTTAATCAAAATTAATAACCACATCGCAGCCAGGACCACGACAAGGGTGTATCCACAAGTCGAGGAAAGGTCAGAGCTAAAACTGAACGTGTGTCGAGTCAGAACAATGCTCAGGGGGTGTTTTGTTTACCTTCGTCCCGAAGATTAACCATCAACATCGTACAACGCACATTTCTAATAATACGATATTCTCCCATATGTACACTTTTGTGTTCGGCGAGATAAAGCGTTATTAATGAGAGCGAAGCACTTACGCGAAGATTAGATGAAACGTCCGTTCGAGACTCGCGAGTATTGATTCTTTGTAGGTACACGTGTTGATGGAACGATCGTATAAGGGATGAAATTGGATTAATATTTTCATAAATGTATTCTTTTTATTATAAAACTTGCTTGTGTGACCTAGAGGTGCTCGAAATTCTATGGACTTAAAGCTATTGTTTGGTGAATAATGATAAGGTAAGTTTCACGTTATAAAGGATTGGGTTGGGTCAGTTTAGGTTAAGTTATAGAAGTAGTTCTTTGTACAGTATTTATGCATAATATTTATAGAAACATGTTAAATTTCGTCATATGTGTATGTCGAGTTCAATGTAAGCTACAGATTGATTTACGAAAGTCACTCCATCAAACGTCAGACGTTAAAATCCTGTTAATTGTAAAATGTAATGATACATATATTTTGCCAGATATGCTCACAATAACTCTGTAAAGTTTTATCGTGATCTGTTTAGTAGTAAAGAAATGTATAAAGAACACACATACATACTAGGGTTGGATATTGAGGAGAATGATGTTTGTTTTTACTCATTGAATTTGAATTTCTCATTCTAAAGCGAAAAAGGCAATAAGATTTCTTGCCAAAATCTATTTGTAATAAAAAACAATTCATCTCATGATCCATTCCTACATACTACACACATAAATCAAATTTTATTTGTACAGATTATGAAATTTACAGCTTGAAAAACACATAATGGCTCTAATTTAGATGGAAGCTGAAACGTACGTCCATGACCTCACTCAAGCGAACCTATACAGATCTATAGCACTATCCCATTATAGTAATTTAGCATTCTCACACTTCTATATATAGAGCGAGCACGAAATCAGGTTCATTACCTGAGATCCTCGCGGTAACTTCGCGCACTGATATCCCCACGGTAATAAATTTTCATTCTCATTAAGCCCTCCGTTTAATTCGGGGCCCAGACCGCCGCACTTTGACGAATTTGCGATTCAACGAGGCACTAATTGACTGGAAGTTGCCCGATCTCTGACCGGAAACGTCGGAAAAGCGGGAAAAATCCGGAAAAGCCCGGAAAAACGCACGAACGTTACGCCCTTTTTCCACCGGGGACGCTTTTTCAAGCCGCTGTCTTCTATTTTCGGGTTTTCACCTCCGTAATTTTCCTTTCGCGTTTCTCTGCTCGTTATTAAAGAGCGGGCTCGTACATGATTTGCGAAAAGTGGCGTTCGCTTCGAGCCAGCGATGCAAAAGTGAAAGCCATTAAGGGCTCGTTTTAAGCATTATTTTATGCGCATTTTAATTCGGAATCGTATTTTTTTATTCGGAAGTAATAAATTTTGAACGATTCAAAATTTCGCTCGTATATCTCTGAATGTACAAATGACTATTTAGTAAAATAAACATAGTTGATTTATATTTGAATTTAATTAAAATAAAATATCATCTTTCGCTATAAATAATATATGAGATTTTTAGAACTAAACGTGACTAATTCTTTTTCTTCATCATTCTATTTCACTCACAACATAGATAGACTATACCAAATACTTTGATATTTATATCTCAAAAATCGAGTTAATCGCAATTAGCTCCAAACGATTTATACAACACGAGTAATTTAAAAGGGAATGAAAACACAAAATACGTAATTATTTTTCAAGAGTCACGTTATATCGTCACAATAAAAACTGTCATTCGTTTTCCATTGATTAATTGTCCTGAAATACATCACACGTAAAGTTTTGTATCATTCAACGACACGCACTCTTCATTACAACCCTTCTGTGAAACAACACTTTGTTTACCCTTTTATTAGATAGAAGCCATGGCTTATTCGTGTCATTTTATGACGATACATTTTCCTTGTGAATTTTTCATCCCTTCGAAAAAAGGTCCGAAACAAAGTATGCCCGGGCACGTGTATTGGAAAACTTTATTACGCCATAGTTCAACGTAGAATTTATCGACTTTTTGACGCCGAAATGCTTCTTCGTACACGTATCAAAAAATGAAAAACTTTTTAATTAAATTTCATGTGTGAATACGTACATGAAAAAGAAACCTGTCAGCCGAAATTGGTTCTATTATACTACATACAATACGTGTTTTCAGATAAGGGATTTTTTTCAGCATCAACCCCTCGCGTATTGATCTATGGCCGTATTTTGGAAGACGCTCACGCTTTGCGTACAAAAGACAAACACTCTTTTGTGGCAGAGCCTAAATCATAAACCACCAGGTTTTGTGGGGTATAGAAAGCAGACTTTGTTAAAGGAAAAAAGGACCAAGATTCGAGGACGAGGAGAAAATGGAGCTCCGAGCTATTTGCGTCGAAAGTACACACATATGAAACGTAATGCGTGCGAAATATATCAGCCCCGTGAAAAATATCTGAAAACCCCCCTTCGAACACATCGGAATGCGATGAATTTTTTCTCATATTTCTCCCGAAAGCTTTTTATGCCATATATGCGTCGTTTATCTTAACAATGGTGTAAGTTCACCTTGGAACTGTGGGGTTAATGAAGAATAAGTAAGTTCACAATTTCTTCTCGATACATTAAATGAGTTGCATTCAAATTCATTGAAAAGTGTTTTTAGACTAAACAATAATCTTTGATAATATTTATTTTCAAATTGTGCACTTATACCACAGTTAAAATAAACTACACATACAAACCTCATTCTCACATCCTTTCCGCGGTATTCTCCCAGAGTAATGCGTATTTGATGACTTTATCGTAGTAATTGATTCTCTCTCAGCTTTCTTTGCCGTTATTTATGAAAATTCAAAGTGGCCCGTTTGAAAATAAATGGGTGTAAAAGCGTTATTTTGGCCGTTAAGAGCTCGCTCCGTTTCGGCTTCCGTGTAAGCCTCGGATTCAATTAAAACTTTTCTCGTTCGTGTTTTATGCGCTTTTGCGTCCATTGTTCGGCCGCTTTATAAATTCGATTGCCGTTTCTAATTTATCATTTGAAATTTTCCGCTTACGAACGTCCCTAGGTTGGGCCGCGTTGTCGTGCTTTCGATCCGTTTGTCGGTTTGAATTTTCTGTCAATAACAACGCCGGGGGAAAAGCTCTTTCCGTTATTACGTCGCAGTTTTTATGGCGCTTTTCTTTCTTCGGGATTGTTATTGCTTTTGTATTTTATGACGGTCGCAAATGAAAATACTTTTCGCTCGATGTATGAGGCGAATTTCCGCCGGATTCGCTTCGGACTTCGGTGTCGCTTTTGAAAACTGCGAAACGCGAGTTGGATAGTGTGAAAATAAATGTCGACTCTTGTTGCGATGAAATTTCTATTGAATATGATACAACGTGAAAAATGAAACAGACTTGTGATCACATAAAATGGAATGATCTCAATTAACGTTATCAATTTTAAAATCGATCTAGATTTAAATTACATTAATATTTGAAAAACTATTCATTATAGGTGATCTAAATTTTGAACTGTAGTATTATGAAGGATCTATCTTAAATTTTTAGGCCCCTTAACACTATGTTATTGTTTCTCATTCTATAGATTTTGACACATATTATCTCTAATGATTGACGACAAAATAGGCCATGTGGTATATCTTATATGTAAAATGACCCTCTTAGTCTATTTCGTAGTCAATTGGCTGTACACGATTGAAAGATAGGTTCTGTAGTGTCATTAGTATTTAACTTCGAAGTTCGTGTACATGTTTTAATGATAATTTAATTTATTAAATAATTTTATGTATTCAAAATTGATTCTAAAATACTTAAAAGGAAATGCATCAATCACTACACGAATAAAACTCAACACACCCACCGATCGTTCGAACAAACTCCCACAATAACAGTATCAATTCGGTGGCATTTTATTCAACAAACAAAATGAACGTTCGAAGAACGATTTTTCCTCTAGAAACGTCCGTTTCGAATACGCGAAACGGGCGTGACCCTAACGTTCCCTGTTCAAACATCCCCTAGGCATTGTATAGATTGACTGGATCTCGAAAACGAGACAATGAGCGTCGTTTGTCCCATTTATATCGTCGAGTGTCTCGTTCGGTCGGGATTTTGTCCAGAGAAGCCGGCTTTTGCCGTTCGATGGGCATTGTCTAGTAATTGTATTGAATAGCTGGTGGATGCTAGGCGGAACTTGGGTCGTTTTATTGGAAAGGGCTTAGAGATTCTTTTTGTGATTGCTGATTGTTTGGTTAAATAATTGATTTTTTTTGTATTAGCTTCTATGACTTGATGTTGCTCAAGACTTTGAACCAATTGCGATCTATTTTAATTGCGTTGCGTGTAGTCCATGCATAATTGTATGTCCTTGTGAAACTTCAATGTAAGATGTCCCGTAGATTGTAATATGTGAAATGTAATGATGCAGAAATTCTCCCTGATGTGTACTAATTCATTGCGAATGAATAAGCCGTTAAGAAACCTATAAATAACACACATATATTCATTTTAATCCACATGTACATATATCTGCAGTTTTTTCTATAATATTCATGAATGTGAAAGAAAAACATATGAATTAAGCTGGATTTACGATAAGCTAAACGAGTTTAATTCAGAGTTTCTTATTTGGAAGCTTTTTGCAAATTTAATTAATACTGCATAAACTATGCGAACATTTTTCCTAAAGGATATAAAATATCGTCTGAAATATTTTAAAAATTCACATCGTCATTTCACATGAGAAAATTTATGAAAATCCCGCTTGAACTAAACTAACCTAATCTATCCTTTGCCAAACTAGAGTATCATATTATGCAAGTCGTTTATTCCAAAACGGTACGTCACTGACTTTGTATGCAAATTTAAATTTGACTAGGGTAACAATATTTTTCAAGATTCAAAACGGAACAAATTAAACGATTTCCATAGATTCAACTCATTTTCATTTTTACAAAAAAATCTTTCGACTTTTCTCAAAACATCCATATGAATGAAAATCGAGTCATTGCCAAGGCAGATAAGACAGTTCAGCATATACTCTTATAACGTTCACGCAGTGGATATAGGCCGTCGTTATACGGACGCCGTAACGACGGTTTTAACGACCGTCGACGAAAAAAACGATGGTAAAAGAAAATCTCGCCAACGAGCGAATGACGACTTCGAAATGGCCATCGTCTGTTGGGAAGTTTTCCGGGAAATGCTCTCCGGGAAAACCCCCTTTCGAGTTTTCCGGCTTACTTTTATGTCATCGCGAATATTGCAGCAACCGGATTCGAGTGCTTGTCTACTGCTGTTGCTGCTTTCAGATGCATTCGACTCTGGTGCATTTATTGCATGTAAAACTGGCGAAATCCATGGGATTTTGTGCAATATAGCGCAAAGCCGTGAGCTAATCTGGGAGCGAAGCTATAGCTTAATAGATGTGCGAAATTATATGTTTTACGTCATAATTTGTCTTCTATAGAAATAAATTTGAATATACATGTATCTGTATTTATTTATAGACTCATTAACGGATCGTAAATTGGAATTAAAACTTTCTAGAGTCAATATATATACAGGTATGTAAGTCTTGGAGAATATTGGTAATTCTTAGGTAGGACTTTTTCTAGCCCAGATGTTATAAATATGAGAGGCATCCATACGCAACGGAAAATACTATAACATGGGTTAATATAGTTAGTTTATTTATATAGGCTTTATATTCAGTGTTTTGAAGATAATGTATATTTTATATAAACGTATATTTTGGATGAAATATCACTACTCGTTCACGTGAAACGAGTCGTTATAATTTGTATAAAGATCAATCTCTTTGTTTTCACGCTCGATTCATTTCACTATTCAAAAGCGATTCGAAGCAGACAATTGTTTGAAAAATTATATTTATCGAAGTCGAATTTGCAACATCCATCGATGCTGTACGCGTACAAAAATTCGCAGATTTCATTTGAATTTAAAATTGCATATTTTTTATGCAGCTTTTAATTCATAGCAATTTCACTGTTCGTTACGTACAAAGATGTTCGTTTTCCAATGAATTAATATTGAACACTCTGTAAGAGTTGTTTATGCCCAATTAACTGAAATTTCAATTATGCGAGCGTGCGATTCGAAGGCAAATATTTGCATGTGCTATTTTTATTCGCATATGAACACGCTATGCAATGTTTGCTAAATTTTTGATGAATATTTCACTGCTTTAATTCATTTACATTTGAAAATTGATATACACTATTGATTACAATTATGAACAACTTTCTTAACCCATTTACTAAAAATTTTGCATAATAAGCAACATTAATCAAATCCGTCAAAATTCCTCACAATAGTCTTATTTACAACACAATACATAAAAATTTGAATTTGATGCGAACACGCCTCGAATAGTCATATTTTCCCAACATTTTTTTTCCATATTCTCTAACCTAATATGTAAAAGATCGGGTCGAACGTGAAAAGAGGCCGACATACACTCGAATAATATAAGGCATAGAATTTTTCCCGAACACAAAGGGCGCATTGATATTCGTGCGCGTTCTCGCCATATAAATATTGGTTCGGTGCGCAAATGTCCCCGTGGGACCGTGGAAATTTTCCGACTTCTATGTCGCCGGTTTTTCCTGTGGGGCATTTTCCGTTTTTCCGGAAAATTTTCCGAACTAGAAGTAGGAATGTGCTCACGCGATCATTATCCGTCGCTTTCGAACCGAACCGGAAAACCGAAGCGATACACTTTAATACGCTATCGTTTCGAATAATGGATGCTAATTGATACGAGTGGTTCTATATTCTCTAAAATGCATTTTAGGTCATTTAAGCGTTCAGTGTTATAGGAATTTAATTTGAAATTGCTTTTATCATTTGCGTTGCTTGAGACTTTATGGCTTAAAGTTGACTTGATACTCTTGCTTGAAACTGATTAATATGCTTATGGATATAATATGTGAGTGGTTGTGTAGTATGTAATAAGGAACATAAACAGGTATTCATTTTGTTGAACCTACTGTCAAGTGTAATTAGATTTTCATTTTATTGCTTTTTGTTATCATTATCATTTAAAAATTCTAGTAACGATTCTTAAAGACGTTTTCTATCGTTATTTTAAGTGCATACTCTTTTCAACACGCAACTCATACGGATGGGCACTCATTTGAGCGTCATCTTACAGCAATTATTTTTTTCTCCGATTCGCTCGTTTCATACAGTTATATTTACCGTACACACAAAATAATTTGACTCAATTTTGCAAATTCGACCTTCGTGATTCATTCATTCGACGAAAACGAATTTCCCATTCATGATTCGAGTTTCGAGCCCGATTCGTATGTACTATGCATGCGGTGTAAAGGCGATTCGGCTAGTGAAGTTTCACGTGCGAAAGTTTGCTTTTAATAAATGCCATACGATTTGTCAGTTGTAAATAATGCAGAGGAAAATGTGAGAGGAGTTGATAGCCCTGGTGTGAGGAAAACCCGTTGCCCCAGGGTTCGCTTTTCATATCGCTTAGTTTCCGAGGAATTTTTCTTAGGTGTTCTCAAACTGTCGGACGATTAATCATCTTTTTATGTTTGTTTGCTTTTCCGATGGCGGAAGACTGAGAGATATTGATGGCGGGAATATTATTGTAATATCTTTCGAGATTTATGTCTCTTCATTTATATCGCGAATACAGATTGAGGGGCTATCGCGGCGCATAAATTTGTTGCTCGAAAAGTTTATTTTTACATCGAACAATAATAAAACGGACCGAATCCTCTTTGCGGTGATTAAGCTCGACCTGCACCAGCGAAAGATCCGACCTTTGTTGTCAATCATCCATGAAAAGTTTCAGCTGAAAGGTGAGCCGCAACAAAAGCCATAAACACAGCAACATCGCTTCAACTCGGCGCGTTTTATTTTTCCTAAAAAAAAAAACTTTTGTTCACCGCTCGCTTATTATTCACTAAAGACCCTTTTCGCAAAAAAGTTTTTTTTTACGCCCGGTCGTTAAGAGAGAGATTTTCCCCGTGGAAATGTCGCATAAACGCATATTTTCAAAGCGACATCGTATGGCGAGTGGGAAATTCGAAAATTCGAAAATCTGATTGGCTCTTTCGCCCTCGGCAAATGTGCTCACTTTGTGGAAAATTTCACCTCGAATAACCGCTTGTTGTTGAGTAATGCGATTATCGCATTTGTGTGTATTTCTGCTGAAGCCATCAGCGATGCAGTACATGTTACAATATAGCGTGAATAAGATCATTAATGCGGAGATGTTGGTCTATTGTTTTGTCGCGTTAAGCGTACAGAGCTTATGCATACGAAAGTGACACGGTTTGTTAGTCGTGTAAGTAATGCAGAAAATATACGGAGTTATCTTTCGTGTTTGTTATGAAGATAATTTTGTTTGTTTCGTATTTCCTCACATGTGCGCTGTTGTGAGGAATTATGGACGCATTTGATGAATTTGTAAATATTTTATTAGTATACTATGGGTTGTAGTATCTTTTATAATTTGAAAATTTTTCAAGCATGGTTCTTACTATTACATTTGATACTATCATTTATAATGAGTTCCGTTGAAAATTTCAATATAATGAAAACAATACTCAGAAAAGATTATCGTCGGAGTGTATAAAAATTATATTTTCTCGGACAATTCTTGTTCTTAATATTCTCTTAAAAGTAACATTTTCATGGGATCGAATTTATCTATAAAATCATTCTAAATGTTGGTGCCAAATGCAATATTAAAAACCACACATGATTATTCTTTAAATAATAAAAGATTAAATGCAAAATTTCTCAAATTCATTTAAAAAAAGTGTCTAATATTAAGATCAATAGGGTACATATGTATGTATATTTGCTTTAGCATCATAAATAATTCAATTTGTGACACTATAATATTCAACTATGGACGCATCACTGTCTCGTAGCCCTTAGAACTAATGAATACAGATTCACTTCTGAGGACAAGGCGAGTTTCAAAATTGACGTCCCACCTATTCGTTATCATCAAATCGACAATATTCCCAGGGGGTCGTTACCTGTTCGTCCACATAGTCCTCAGTTTCCACTTTCTGTCCTTGGGTCGAGATTGTATCAACTTCTTTTCCTTCGACCTCTGCTTTTATTGGCCACTTTATTTTGCTGTTTTGTCGAGCCTTTTTCGCTTTTCTTCGGTCGTAAGTGGAAAAAATGGAGCACCTAAATCATTTCGAACGTTGTTTTCGTCGCTTCTTCAGCAACGAAAAGAAAAAGTCGTTTTAAGAGCATCACCGATTTCTTCGAAATTTTTTAGAAATGTGAGATATTAAATTATTGTTTTGACTTAAAACGCATATCTCAATAGTTTTTCAGTTATTTATAGGTTTCAGTAATAGTTTTGGGTTTTGTATTAGTATGCGCATTGTTACTATACAATTCTAGTTATAATTGAATACAGACAAACGGTAGTAATTGACAATATTCATCCCTTGAAACGTATGCGAGATAATAGAGTATTGGTTATATGTTGTATGTATGATGCATCAAATTGAGACAATTGGTGACATTTGGGGTTCGCTATATTCGTATAACTTTGTTTCAGTACGTTGAATAGTTGTGCAATATAACGTGAATATAAAACAATTGAATAATACATTTTCATTGGTGAAAAATATTTTTGTTTTGTTTTGTGTTATGAAAAAAATTCAATTCTGTGACCAATTTTATTGAGCATCAGAAATTCAGCACGCATTTTCCTATTTCGAACATACACGACAACTTATGTTCATACTGGAAAAAAATAGGAAACTTTCCGACATTCTGAAAAAGCCTGAAACTCGCTTTGTTTCCCGTCGCGTATTCTATGCCACGAAGTCAACGAACAATATATAGAATAATTTGGATAAAAAAACTATTTTGTATGAATTATTTACACTCCTTTTTTATATTATGTAATGCATACGAAAGCAAATATTCTCTTCTCGAAACAGTTATTCAACTTTGAATAACTACAGTCGAAGGAATCCTTATGATTGTAGCGTAGACCACGTTAATTAGCTCACGTTCGAAAGTAAAAGCCCTCCTTTATGAACAGTAGAGCCAAGCGAGCTTATTAAGTTTTCAATTAAGTTGCCAACGTACAAGTGAGAGGTAGCCACTCTTGCACCGACGCTAATATTGATCTATGGCCCTAGGAAGTTCTTGAGACTTCTCGTTTCTATATACTTTGTGCATGTTTCGCCATTGCTATCTGCACATTTGATCAAAATTTTCATTATGTGAAACTATTTCTAAATTCAATATGGACCATCTTGAATTTCATATTGCCAAATTAGCCAAAAGCTTTTCATTTATTCATATTTGTCACCCTTCCTCTAATATATGTATATTTTCAATATTAATAACGCTAAGATATTGTCAATTTCAAATACCAGTTTTCATATTAACCGAACTATTCAATTTCACGTTAAAGTGAGGACACGTTATCTAATTAGATACAAACAGGATCGATAGTAGTTTGAAATTTTAGACGAGCGATATAATTAGTTCGGGGTGATGTTTCAGCGGAAATTTCAAATTTCCGAAGTTTGTGTATGTCATGTGTGAAATTAAATACGAATCGATTTCCTGTTTTGAAATTGCATTCAGAATTCATCAAATATTTATCATGTTCATATCATGATAGATATTCGAATAATAACTGAGCATAGATTTTAATTTAAAACACTCGATATATAAAGGTATTACTTTTTATATTTGAAATTTCTATCCTGAATTATAAAGATAAATATCATTAAATGACACATTTTGATCATCAAATGATAAATCATGTATTTCAGATGCTATTTCAATGAATTCTGTACTCGAATGTGAACTGACCACATCTGTATCTTTTATCAATGAAGAAATTCAAATAAACCTATTAAATATATTTCATCGATTTACTCATCGTTTTATTTTATAAAGTTGAACACATCATGCATTGAACGGATCAACACATGATTTTCATTCAAATTTTCAACTCTATTCGTATTATACGTGTATTCGACCCATTAGTGAATAATTACCGTATGTTGAACGGATCACTTGGTAATTCCTTCCCTAATAGCACTCGATTGGAATTCCCACAAGATGTCCATCGATGAATCAACATCGACTCGAAAGCGCGAGTGCAATTAATTCCAATACGAAACGACCTACACACTCAATACGAAACCGTTTCTGAAAATATTTTTAGAACATCCGAAGCGCATTCTTTTTCTCTTCTGGTGAAAACGTGAGTTGTTTCAGCTGCTTTGACGTTTCAGTCAACACCCGTAAGTGACTCAACTTCCTCAAGATCTGTTTGTCGACATAATGGTCCGAAGAGGTGTCACTGCACCTAAGAACGTGCAAAATATATAATATTTGTACGTCTGGGGAGTTTTCGTTCGACAACTTTTCAGAGAGTTGAACGTAATTTAAAGGTCTTTTGGAGGAAATATTCGACGAGTTGTGCACGCGTCTTCGGAATACGAATTTCGGATGTTTTTCCCCTTCGAATTGCTTTTGTGTTATTATTTTGTGCGTTCTCTTTGTGAGCGACGGATGTATCTTTTTCTCAGACTTTTACTCAACTTTCCTTCCTTTTGTGAGAGACAGGAATAGATAAATAAACGAACCGATCTGTATTTTTATAGCGGGACACGTTTATTCTGAAAATTTATGTGTTTGTTATTCATATGTGTGTTTTTTTCTTGTTTCAGATCATATCGTTTTACCGGACACTAAATCGCCGCCGAGGCAAGGTAAATACATATATCGTAATTTAATAGATCCTTCTATAAAGTTACTCCGTATAAAGTACAAACATCTTATTAAGTTATGTTTACAACATTTAAAAAAATCTCCTATAAAGTTGAACTTACCTTGATGTTATAGAAGGGTATTTTTATTTGAAACAAATCATGAATGAATTCATTAACATCAGCGATATGAAGTTTCGTAATTAAAGATACAAACCATTCAGTGTTCTATCAAAGCACTATAACAAGAAGTTCCTTGTAGCCTTATCTTGGCTCCGTTGAAAATTGTTTCGCACTTTCCCCATATAATCTTGAATTATTTTGTAAATTCGGGGTGAAAGTGTCAACGATTTTCTAAAGTTGTCCGAAAGTTTCGTCGGCTCTGAACGTCGCGTAGGGTGAAATTTGTTGGCGACGTTTTGCGGTCGTTTTCTTGAAATTGTCACTTTTCTTACATGATTTATGTCACTTGCTGCCTTTTGGACGAAAACAAAAACGAACTCGCCATAAGCAAAAATGCTGCAAAACACCATAATGCTCTTCGCAAAGCGTCGTTATGGAAAAAAGTTGCGCGATGTTCTTCTGCGAAATCGTGTACGAGTACGAGAACGCTTCAACCTCACAGTTCTAATAATTTATTTTGAGTTTATTAAACAGCGGGATTATTTCGTAATAAAGTACGTCTCGTGCATATTTCAAGAGATTTTAAGTCTTAATAAAAAACAGATTGTGTTTATTTTTTCGCTTTTGTCCGGAGGTGAGCTTCCTCGCTCTCTCTCGGGAGAGTCCAATTTTAAGGCTTTGTATATTTTTACCTTTGCACCAGATGTTCCCAAAGCAAATAAGATATGGAAGTTCCTTACCGGGTCGTGCAAATAAAAAGATCAAACAAGCGACTGCAGTTTCTGCTTTACTGAAAGAACTGCGGAAAATCTGGCGTTCGCGGCTAGATGTGACATTTCAATATTCGAACTACTTTTATTTTCACATTTCATTCTACAGCTGGCCATACACTTTTCGATATAACGTCCAATTCATCGATAATACAATTCATCAAATATCGAGCGATCCATTGAATAGTGTATGGCTAGCTTTAGCAAGGCAAGTTTTATCTGCTAGAATCAATAAAGGCATACGCGATACATGGGAGAGAAGATCGAACAAAGGCGATTAGTTTCTTTTTCGTTAACTAAGCAAGACAGCTCGCTTTCATATCGATCGGAAGTCGAAAGCAGTGAATCACGCGAAAGCAATCAGATTAGGGATCTAAGCGGAACCATTACGGCTCCTTGTAAAATCAAGACCACCACGCAGAATACTTAATCGATAACCGAAGGATAACGCAGAAACGGTCCATTAATCAAGCTCTTGCGAAAGGAGAGCAACAAAAAATATATACGAACAAAAATAAACCGCGGCATATCCTATATACGAGCGGCTGGCTCGGACCCAAATCTCGTATCTCGCAAAAACACATCCAATACATATCGTAAACAAAATGATATTATTTTTAGCGAATTTTCTAACCGAATTCGGATGCAACGTATTGTATACGATCGTTGAACCGCGAACTGTACATGTGTTCTTGAATCCTTTGTCCGCCACATAATGGCGATTCGTTAAATGGCGCTCCTTTAAGGTTTAAGGGAATGTGTAGGGTGGTCAAAATTGTGACCCTGCATTAATGTCGACGGCCCTTTGTGAGGATTATGAACTAAAATTAGATCATCTTTGGCTCGGAAATATGTTCAGTGTACACAATAGAATTAGGTCGTGGATTTAGTGCGGTTGGAAAGGAAAAATCGTAGCTCGATTTCAAATTCAAATCTGCGCTGAATTTCTATGAAACCGATATGATTTATTACTTTCGCCATGGTGTTTTTATTAAAATTGTACGTGAGATACGGTAACGATCACGCGAAACTCTTCAACGTGGTGCATGTGTATACAATGTACGTTTTTATATATTCTGTGAGCTCGACAGTTTTTAATTAAAAGAGATTTTTCGAGCTTTTCGATGACATCGCAACAATTTTAATAAACTTTCCTTTGATTTTTTTTCGAAATTAGGTCCTTTGACGGTATGAAACATATTGAAAATGCCGCCATGGGTTCAATTAAAATTATCAAATAGTACTAATTCTACAGCATGCATTTTAATATCTATACAAGTTTGTACGAGTAGCTATTTTTCATTGAAAAATTTTTGTTTATCATCAAAATAATAGAAAATAATTATATTTCGAATTTCACTAAGTAAAATTAATTAAAATTTTCATCGATAAACAATTCAGTTGTGGTTGTGAAAAAAAATCCGTATAATCCCAAACACTTGAATATAATTAATCATAATTAAAAAGATAATCGATCTCACTCTTAATTAATGCAAAATATATTTAAGAAAGTCTTCAAATCGCAAACGAAAATATAATTAAATCAATTTAAAAGTGATCGATATCAAATCTCATCTCGAGAATTCCGACAAAATTGTACACTCTTGTTAATCAATATATTCATTAACGAATTTCGTATACGAAAAAATTCGATACTTTCTTATTAAAATGCAATATTCGATTTAAATATTCATCCATTTTTTTTTTCGTGAGACCGTTTTTTATACGTAAATCTGTAGAAAGCGAGCCACGGGTATCCGTTTCGATTTTTATTCGAAGGACGACGGTTCTCATCTCGGAAACAAATATTTATTAGTTTTTTCCCCTGCCAGAAAACGCCGGGCAGAGAAAGGCTTTCGGGGAAAAAATCCACAGCGAACACAAGTGTATAATATAAATAGAATCACGCAAAATACACGTATTTCACATGTGGAAAATGCCACCTCTCCGCAAAGCTTTATTATGCTTTATGACAATATTTTATGTAGGACAGGACTTTCATGGGACGCACGATGCGGGCTCCATTTTACTTTTATCACGCACACCATGCACAAATTTATAACGAATAAAATAAATATTTGCATGTTTGAACACGTGTTCCGTGGCGGAGTATTGCTTTCATTCCTCGTCATTCCATCGATCCTTTTGTGTCGGGATAATTTTGCGTTTTGTTTGGATGTAAAATATTCAATATTTGGTTCGACTGAAAATAATGAAGAGTACAATTTGAACCAAAACAAAAACAAAAAATAGACTTAACTACCTTGCTTCTGTCCTGTAAGAAAATCCCGGTATAGATGGCCATATAGGAGATGATGGTCATTTTTTCCGAAAATTGGTAATAATTATTATTTTTTGCACTCAAGTTAGATGTCTAGCAATAACAAAACATCCAATAATAAGAAGAAATAATAATTGTTGCTGATTTTCGGAAAAAATGCCATCTTCTCCCATATGGCCATCTATACCGGAATTATCTTAATCTTGCCCCTACGTCCAGATCTAATTCGAACAAAATTGTTATATTTCTGTATATAATACTATGTATAATATTAAAATTTCATAAAAATCTTTTTATAGCTATAATTCGATATCTCACTTGCGTAAAACTTACAAATGCAGCTGTTTAATGACAGTTTCGCTCGCTTCTAAAATTTTAAAATGACGTCAGAGTGCAATAACACATCAAACTCGAAAGTCCTCCAGAATCCAAAGTACGAAGATCGGACCGTATTGTTTTATAACTTCATATAATTTTGATTGTGTTGTTTTACTGGGTCATTCGTCTGCTTTACGACCGAACGAACGCGTATGTAATACCGAATGCACGAGTAGTTTGCGGTGTCGTTCTTCACAATTTATATGGCAGAACTCGTAAAATGAAAAATATTGCATTTCGTTATGTCACAGTGCAAAACTAACGCAAGATGTCGGGGCATGGGTTTAATATTTTTAAGTGTTCGTACGAGCTCTTTTTTCGTAGCAAAAAATTAATAATATAAGAGCACTCACGTAACGCTCGTATGGAACTGTGTTGTGTTCCATTTTCACCGCGTTTCGTGCGGAAATATATCGATTCTTGGATTACATTTACACTGTTTGAATTGGAATAATTAGGGATGTAGACCGATCGGATTGTCGGTCGGATTGTTGCCGATAGATTATGATCGTTAGTGGTTAACGAATCGTATTATTTAGCTATCGCGCATCGATTCATTTTCAGCATGATATGGAAAATTGCGTTTGTTGTTTTGATCGAATGCGTTATAAAATTAATCTCGACTCATAAAACTGTATGACTATTTTATTTCCAAAATAATTTTATATAAAATTGAATACAAGTGAATGTATTGAACTTGTGTAAAACATTTCAAATATGAATATACGTTCTAAAAATAGTATCAAAGAAACATCTTGAGAACCAGCGCATATAAATTTCAAACATATTCCCATCAATACTCATACGTATGTTCAGCATATTTGAAATTTCCACGTTCGATATCGACTATCGCTTCCGGTCGACGAAAAACCATCGAACGATGGGAAATTATTGAATTCTGTTCCGATTCACACGCGTTCACCCAGCTTTCCACCGTCGCAATTTCTAGACCAACTCTTTTCGAATCCCATGGGACTATGGTGAATAGTTTTTCGCGTCGCTTTTCCATTTCCCATTTTTTTTTATGGGGAACGACATTCGGCCTCCCGTGACGAATGCCCACCGCATAAATAATGTAAATCTGATGGCGGAAATGGTGCAGTGGTATGTAACATTTGTGTTTTGTTGGGATTAGTGTTTTTGTGATGCTAGGTTCGACTTTTGTCGCATACTGGTGAAAGTCACATGTCGTTTTTCTTAATTGATTAATTAATGCTATTGATATTTCGAATCTTTAAATCAATTTTGATTCAATGATATAACAAGAGTTAGTTTACATGCATGCAACTAATCGTAAGTTGCAACCAATACCAATAGATAGAGATTGACCTATATGACGCACAAGGTATAGTTATATAGGCATATTTTTCTCGTGTAAAGACATATTTTCTACATATATGGGTCTGTCTTTGTTTAGGTTTTTATATCAAGCAGAATATTTGACTTCTCAGTGTTACTTGAATACATTGTGACTTCGGTAGTTTTAAAAAATATGTGTCTAGTGATATGCCAATGGATTTGGGTAGCATCTATCAGTATATCATCTTGTTTCTTATATGTGCTTGCATCAGCTCTAGATCTTGCAATTGAAGTCATACTTTTGAAAGCAATTTCATCTCTCAGACTTTCAGCGGTTCCGTAACCATGGCTTCTCTTTTAGTTAGGGGTGGTTAGCCCACAAACCAGCCTCGACCTTTGGATTTTTTTACAAAAAACCTTCCTTCCTTCCTGTCCAAAGGGACTTTTTATTTATGTATTTATGTGTTCTCCTCCTTTATCGTTCGCCGTTCATTACATTCGACTGTGGATCAGCTCGAGCGTGACTCCACGCCCGAACGCCCGTCCAATTCTCCATAGCAGTCTCATTGTACATACATACATGTGTGTATGCGATGTGGTTTTCAAACTTTTTGTACCCAGGTCCTCCCTAATTCAAACTGAAATTAATGTGGCGCAACCTTCTATCTTGGCCTCGAGGGTGGAGTTGTTTAGTTTCGCTCCGTGGGGCGCAGGGTTGTCGGAGTGCTCTTTAACTTACGGTCGGAACGAGGATATTCGTTTAATTATATTATTATGGTCTATATATGTTCCGTATGATTCATTTTTGAATTTAAATTAAATACTTTTTTGTAAATTTGCGAAAAAAATTGCTCATCTTTGAAAATTGCTGAATTCTGTATGATTGAAGTCCGTACAATCATTTGATCCTTTTTTAATAAAACGAGAATGGTTGTGTGATTTGATGATCAACAGATGCAAATTTTATCTATTTATACATACATATATTATATTTTTATGTTGCTTCTGTTCATATTTCTATTGAATTTTGAAATGAGCACTTCCTACTTTAATTTGTGAATTAATAGATATCTTTTGGTTACTGATAAATTATATTGAAAGAAATAATATCCATCTAATTGAAATAATGAATGTCATGTTGTGTTATTAAAGTTGTAATATCCATGAAATTTTAGTTAAATTATGTTTTATATGTTCGATAAAAAGCTATATTGCATTATAGACGCATGGTAAAAAAAGCCTATATTGAATTACAACGTTTCTTTTTAATGAGGCCGAACGGCAATTCGTACCTAAGAATGGCCCATAAAATTCTATAATATTATTTTATTGCATTGCTTTAGCGTATTTTTATTTACTTATAGATAATGTGTAGAAATAAATTACACAATATAAGCTTTGAAATTAAATTTTAACTTCAATATACATAGGTATTAAGCAGTGAGAAAGTGAATACCGAATATAAACGTCAATTCAAATTTTCAAAAAAAACCAATATATAACAAACCCATCCAATTAGAACCAGAAACGTCAACCGGTAATGAGTTTTTACCGAATCGAAGTCGATTCGAAAAATTATCGGAGACAGTCGGGGCGAACCTCGAAGTTTTCTCATTAGCCGCGATATCGAGCCGAATTGTTTGTTTCGGCGAATTGGGCAAATCCAATTTATTTAGACGGCTCTTCGTTCCCGAGGCTCCCCTCATGACTTTTCATGCAAATACAACACGAAATCGGCTCGTTTCTTAAGCTGCGTTTATACTATTCCACATAGTATGGCGCATAATGTGAAAATTCAATCTAAATTGCTCATTTCGTCCGTGTTACATAGATTAGTGATACGTGTAGCGATTTTCAACTCAATGTTATTGGAATCGATTTTGATTGATTTTTAGGTGTCCACGCATATGAAATAGTCATTGTAATAAAATGGTGTAAAAAGTCGCTTAATAGATTGAATTGTAGAAAATTTCATTCATGAGCTGTCACTCAATTATTAGCACAGATAGGAGTAATGTAAAGATTAGATTCCTGCAAAATTTCTACATTAGTCTATGTCAGAAAAGTTAACACTAATTTGTAAAGGTTTCGTTTGAGTTCCCTCCGATGAAAATTTGTAGAAACATAGTATTATTGTACACATGAAATAATTATGAAGAACGAATGTGAAATTCTTAATAGTTTTTTTTAACACAAATATACTAAACTTCGACCTGCAATAACTAAAAAACTATCACGAATCATGCTGTTGTTCTTCATAACTATTTCATCCTACACATAAGGCTCAGTTTACGAACCGCAACAAGCAGCAAGAGGCACGCGGCACGGAGTGTGGTCAACAATGGGAACAATTGGGACCCCTAGAAACAGACTCATTGTTCCCATTATTGACTGCTGAATATACCGCATGCATTTTGCCGCTTGTCGCAGTACACAAAACTTAATTTTACACTACATTTTGTACAAATTTTCATTGAAATTTTACGAAATCACTCGATGAGTGCAATAGGAATGGCATAGTGTAAACGAGCCTCTAGAACGTGAGTGGCTCGTTCCCGTGGGCGCTCGAACTTTCGTTTCGATGACAAGACCTTATAACGAGACGGGTCCCCCGGGGCGCGAAAGTTTATGGTCTGAAAATCGCCGAATATAAAATGTGATTTGTGTTTTTCTTCTCGGTTTCCGATTTGGATCGCTTTTCCGCGAACGAACTCTGCCCGAAATGTGGAGGCTCGTTTTGGGAGTTTCGGTTTTGATTATTTCGCTGTTTGTGGGTAAATTGGGCTCTTATATCTTCGTTATTTCTGTATTTTTACGTTAGTCGTATCTATTGGAATGTTATGATTGTGTAAGCTTTGCAATGTTGTAGGTTACTCTATTGCGTCGAATCCTTGAATTCTTATATGATCGAATAAAAAGAAATGCATTTTTTTTAATTCAGGTATAATTTAATATGGTAACTAAATTTTTAATATTGCAATATGTAAATTTGATGAATTATGCCGCAATTTACATATGAAAGTCACCTTGATGAGTAACACCATTTTCTTAATTGTTTAATATTCGTGTAATTGATAAATTACACGAAACAATTAGATTAGATTATGAGAAATTAACTAATGTTTCGTAATCAAAATTAATTACATTTAATAGTATCACAATTAGTCTTAAAATCGATTAAACATCACGTACGTGAACACACGAAACTCTAATTTTCATGAAGTTTTAAACTGTTGACTATTTTTAATAACATATATACTTAACAAACGAAATAAAAATAATCAAAAATATATTATTATAATTGGACTTAATATATTTGCTACGTCTTGGTGCGCAAAAGTCACTAGTCAAACGTTTAGTTCCTTGTTGAATGTTCAACCATATATTGTTGAAACATTTCCATATATGTACACAATAACTCTAAAAGTTTCATTGCGATCGGATTAATATTAAAGGTCCACTATCAACCATATATCAACTTTTATTTATACAGATTAAAAATTAAAATGCTTTATCTAAAAAGACACAACATTGAATATTCAACCATAATCATAACGCAAATCACATCAATGTGGGGTCAGGTTCCTCGTCAACGCGCGCGTCGCGCACTTATCAATATTCAATGACTCGTAATAATCCCGCAGAACTATAAAACGGGACAATCCCGGGATCGGTCTCGTTCGCTAATCCCGGGTCCGATCCCGGGACAAAGTTAAGGGAGGTTTTGTCCGTTGATTAAACGACCCGATGCCGCTTTTATGCCGTTCACCGTTTCTTCCTATCCAGGTTCAACATTAAGGGTAAAACGCGATAAAATATTTATGGCCCGAACGTGTTTGCTTCTCTCCCTTGTTTCTTTTTTTATTGTATTTTATTTCAGTCTGTTTATTTTTTGCACTTTTGTGTTCGTTATACAATAAGAGGCGCCTTCGTTTTTCTTTGAGTTGTAACTGTGATTTATAAAGGGATGCGAAAAGAGAAACGATAATGAGAGCACTTCTACGGTGTCGCATTAGGGTCAATGATGTTAACTCTTTGACGATTTTGTACACACCATGGAAAGTAATTCGTCTAATCGATTGAAATTTAGAAAATCTGATCAAATAATTCTTCAAAATTATAATAGACATCAAATATAAAGCGTTTGTGTATGTCTCATTGTGATACAGTGTCCTCGTCATGTTGTATTCAAGTCCTATCGAATCTTGTTTGGAATCACATGTGTTTCTTAATCGACATAATGATTAGATCATTTCTTTAGAATATTTGATTTAAAAAGTATTAGTTTAATATTTTACAAAACTGTTTCTTAAATTTGATTCTTCACCTTATCTGTGTCGATCAGATTCTATCGATTTTATTGCCATTTTTGTGCATTGATTTCTCTTAGGAGTTGTTAGCTCTAATGGCTGCCTTTTCCCTTCAAAGTTAACGTATAATTGAAAAATAAAACGGGTAAAATCGAATACTAATAAAAAATAACAGTAAGTTACATTGTGTGTTAAAGTATAATATATTTTATACCCCTATACAAAGAATTTCATTTAATTGTTTTTCGATAGTGTGCACTATGGCTATAAAAGGAACAATTGTTTTGAAATTTAGCAACACTTTAGAAGATAAAATATAAATTTCGATACAAAATAAAAACATTTTATACACTCATTACTCGGTTGCGATCCTTCCCCGAATATAACCATAAAAGTCGTATGAATAATCGGATTTTTCTCGAATAGGTCGAATCACGACACGTCGAAGGGTCGACCTAATGTCGAACGAGATTCGTGACACGAATTGGCCAACATGAATATTGAAATGGCTGTCAATCAGATGGTCGTTCGATCAATCAATGGAACGAACGAACGAACCCTCTTTATTACGATTACATACATTCGTCTCGTGCGTTGATTGCTTGCGTTTCTATGGAGCACGTTCAATACGATCTTCATGTATTTTTTTTTTAGGTTCGGATATAATCATTGGTGTATATATTCATTCATTGTAACCTTTTTTTATATAATTAATTAATTATTCACTTTAATGTGAGGAAGATATTTTGTTGGGGTAGAAACTCTAAAGAGTAATTAGACAGTATACGAAATATAGCGCTAAAATCAATTGAATTCAATCCACGGAGATAATGCGGAGGATGAATTTACTGTTTGATAAAAGCATTAAATTGAAACTTTTTCAAATCAAATATTTAAAAGAAATGATTAAATTATCATATCGGTCAAGAAAAATGACATGTGACTGACCGGGATCCGGATAGGACTCGAATTCAGCATTACGAGAACACTAAAGATCTTCGCAGCATGCACTAAAGCTTTATATAGTTATCGTAAAAATTGCATACTAAGGTACAAACCGATTTCAATGAAACTTTATAGAAATTTAATATTAATATATGAAATAATTGTGAAATTAGAAAACACAACTCTCAAAAACTTACGTGAAAAATCGAGTCAAATTCAGCATATTTGTATGAACGCCACTCCATACAAATATAATATAATGAACTTTTACTTGATTTTTCACAAAAGATTTGAGAGTTGCATTTTCTGTCATAACAACTATTTCATGACTATTTATACCATGTTTCTAAAAAGTTTCATCAAAATCGATGAGTATCCAGTGTGTACTCTATAGGCTGGAAATTTATATTAATTTGTAAATTTCGCACGAAATTTATCTTTATTCAACTCAGTGATCTCTAGGACATGATTCGCTTGTAAAAAAGCATTTTTATCTCAGCCGGCAGCACCTTCGATTTATTTTGTTAATTGGACAAGCCAAAAACTACGTTCGCTTCGGTGTATAGGCCGTTCCAATTTGTATCAGACTAACGATTTCCCATTTTTCTCGGCTTTTTATTCCCTCTACGTCTATGGGGAGCGAATTGATGGGGGCTTTTGAGGCTCTCGATCTCGACCCGTTTGTTTTTTGAGATTACCTCGATAACAGTTTGTGTATTTTACGTTCTATATTATATGTATTTAGTATGTGATTTAAGCGAAAGCTCTCTTTGGTTGCGAATAGTCACGCGCGCTCAAAGCTTTTCAATATTGTATGCAACGTATGAAATGTTGTCATTTTTGCGGCTTATAAAGAGATGTTTCGTAAAAGTTACCACTGAATTCGATGAAAAATTGTAGGAATGTAGTTTAAGTATAGTTGTAAAGAACGAAAATACGACTCTCAATAGTTTTTTCAGTTATCGCATGTCTATGTTTGGTAAATAAGTTAGGTGTACTAACAAAGCAATGTTTTAAATTAAGGTTTAAATATATCTGTTCCAATTGCCATAATAATTTTAAAAATATGTCAAATCATTTCATATAAAGCATTATTTTTTAAGTTCACTAGAACGTTGTTGATTATCGATAAATAAACTCCTATTGAGAGTTGCATTTTCGTTCATCACAGATTTCGTGTCTATATTCACATTACGTTTTTATAAATTTTTATCGATATCAGTGGGACCTTTGTGAAACATCTCTTTGTTAGAAATTATGAGTTTTCCCAGTGTTTGTATACGTAACGATATGATACGATGTCGGAAAGTTTCGTGTGGTGAAATTTTGAATTTTGCCATTTCGAGTCGACGTACGGAGGCATAAATGTAAATGAGCGCGAATAAAACCGATTTTCATAATAAAAATATTCATAATGGTTGATAAAAACGGGTAGTTAAAATATTTAGGATTAAAGCGGGTAGATGCTTCGGCTCTTTATGATGAAACTTTTTCATGAAGTTTCAGTTCTTCTCCTCGCAGACGATGGCTTTTCCCGCTTTGGCGAATTATTCGTTTTTTTCTTCTTTTTTATCTTGCTTCACTTTTCTTTAATTTCGTCGGTTTATTTTGTTCTGTTTCTTTCTGAAGCACTAAAGAGATTTCTTGGAGCATTATGATCGAATTTTCCGAGGTTTTCGTGAAGAATGATGCTCTTTGTTTATATGCCTCCGCAACTTCATTACTTTATAAGGTTTTTTCATTTATTTAATATGTAAATATTCGAAAAATCTTTTTCACTCCTTTGTCTACGCCCTTTTCTCAGACAAAAAAAGTTTAATGCTTTCTCCATACTTACCTGAGGGGAAAATCGTGCATGCGGGTACGTGAAAATGTGCGTCGAAATTTTTATGAATTTTGTACTTAAAACGCAATTTTGACTGAAATCGACATTGAAAAGTGAGAAATGATTTCAATATTTGACTTCATATGATTGAAATTTTAAATTTTCGATTAATATTTTTTTTATAAAATTTATATTTTTTTCTTTTATAAATGAATAGTTATTTCAATTTATTTTTTTCTTTCATAAAATTAAGATTAAATGTGTCTTGCATACAGAAAACATGATAAAGAAATAATTCCTGTCGTGACAGAGTGTTAAATATTTATAAATGTCCAAAAGGTGAATAATTTCTTTAAGCAATTTCATGAAAATCAAATTAATTTCGAAAAGCATGGAAATTTCAAATATTTCTCTATAATTTAATGTAATTTATAAAATTTTCCGGCATAATTTGCCACATAATTTTCTCACTATATTAAATACATATTCACATAACTCGAATATCTGAATTTGCATTACAATACGTGATTTTATCCAATTTCGACAGCAAATTCGTTGAATTTCAAAAGATTCCGAATTTCCAACTAAACAAAATAATCAAATTATTCGGATTAAAACACTCTTAACGTTCAATATAAAACAAATCTTAAAAGGTGACCTTTATATTTTAATTACAGCTGAAAATTTCCCGACTTAATAAAGTTGTGGGCAGACGAGTTTGTGTTAATGATTTTTCTGAGAATTTTGAAGATTATTTCTTCTAGCCATGAAACAACATGATTGAATATTAATCAAATAATACGATAGCAAAGCACACCTACTAAATTCTACGAATTTACATAAAATCTTATCTGACCGTACCTTTTCCCAATTAAACCGTTCAAAGCTATTTGTAATTAAGTAAAAATTTGAGACAAACGATGAAACATGTTTGAAACATGAATTTTCCAAAATTAGATTTATCCTTTTTTTTCTAAGTTATAAATATAAAAAATTGTTTGTGATAAGCTGTGGGTGTGATGTATAGAAAGTTATTATGATACAAAATGCCATGACACATTTAAATCTCTTTTTTTTTTCGAAAAATGGAGTTAATCACATTTAGCTCTGAACTGTTCAATTATCTGGCACTAGAACGAACTTTCGAGAGTGTATTAAACGAAAACAGAAGACTTCGAAGCGGATGAGCATAATTCCTTTGCCTGTGACGTCACAAAGCCTAAGGCTATTTTCATTCCATTAAAATCGATTCATATTCTCAGAGTTTGTGCGTACATAATGCTTTTCTTGTTTATTGCAGTTTCGAAATTGAATTTCTCGATAAATATGTAAATCTTTACGTTTTCAACCCCCTCGTTTGCGAAACTTGCTAAAACATCGAACCGATTTTCCGAACAATTGGAATTATGATGTAAATCGTTCGAATTAAATTTCGTGTCTTTATCTCTCTTCGTTTTTTTTTTGTATAGATAATTTGATTGTGCTTTATAATTTTCTACCCTATGTTTTTCTTCTTGTTTGTATTTGGAAGGTTTCGTTTCGTATTTTTAGATTCAATTTCAATTTGAATATTTAAAGGGCTGATTTTCTTTTGTCGGTGATTTTAATATGACTTCAAAGAAAATTTTAAGCTAATTTGATCAAAATAAAGGACGAAAAATTATATGAAAATAGCATTAATTTATAAATAAAAAATCGATGAAGCATTTGTGCATGCCGCATTGATTCAGCATACTTGGAATGCCTGGATTTGAGTCCAATCAGTTGTCTCCCATATGTTGTTTTATTTAATTGATTAACTGATATGGATATTAGATCGTCTTTTTCAAATATACGAATATAATTTGTAAAAGTGACAAATTATCGCTTTATGAAACGATTCGTAAAATGATCATCACCTGCAATTAAATTCAATCGATTGTGTTCTTATTTTATTTCTGAAGTCTAGCATAGCAGTGCATTTCTTCATTTTAAAAATTGAATGATATTAATTGAAAAATTTTGTATATAAATAGATAGGAATACCCGTATAATAATAAAATTACGGATTAATTTTCACATTAGAAATTTTCACGCGTTCGCACGCATCCTACAATCAATATGTACCTCACATCACACTCGATCGTAGAAAATTCACCAGACGTCGGTATAAACGTCCACTCCATACAATTTGAACAAATTAGATAATATAATATAATATGAAAAGGCGATCCGACGTAATTATCAGATTATTTACCGAGGCTATAAGCGGCTTTGTGTACGTCGAGCATAAAGCGGTCTCCCTTTCCATCCGCGGGGCTATTATTCACAGCACATTTTATACTATTACAACACGCCTGAAAATATCGTATAGAATCTTATGCGGTGTATAAAAGCCTCGAATTTATTTTACGCCGACCTATTTTCATATATTTTTCGTACGCTTTGAACAATTACGAGCCGAACTTGCATAAGCGTATCCATATAGATATAATAGTAGATGTTGAGTTCGGTCGGTTCAGAATGTCTGATCGAATTCAATATTCAGCTCGTCGAAACGACAGACGATTTTTGCGGTTTTATTTTGAGCCAGTGTTACTCTGCGGCCAATTGGGGGTTTGTGTCGATTCGAAATTGTCGTTTTTTTCGGATATTTGAATGGATGAGTCTTCCGGTTCTGAAGAATTTTATCATCTATATATATTTTTGAATTTCAGCCCAATTCAGAGCTGAGTTCTGCGTTTCCTAATAACAAGTTTTGTGGCGGTTAGTTTTTAGACCAACCTTCTTTTCTCAGAAGTTTCGTCGAGCTAATGATCTGCTTATAATGTGACAAAGCGTCAAATATTGACACTATCATTAGTCGTACATGGTCGACTTCAAATGATACTTGAGAATTAATTTTTTTGAAAGATCGCTTCGTGAAGTATTATAAACACTAATTTTTTAATCAAATAGAGTAAATATTTGAGATGAAGTGGTCAAGCGATCGATTTTCAATTAAGAAAATCTGCTTTTGCCGAGTGCTAGTGCAGAATTTGAACCCAATATCTTCACAATACTGAATCCAAATTAGCATGTGTATACACACTACACCACTAGCTTTATATTTTAGAATTACAATTCGAAATAATATTGTAGAATTAACGAATACTTTATATAAATTTTGAGAAAATTTGTGAATCAGAAAAAAAAGCCTCGAGCCTCACGCATGTGTATGGAAAATTTCAAATTATGTACCGACTCGAATCCGCAGCACCGTGTAACTTTTTTTATTTAATTTTAAACTTACCGACGAACAAATCCCGTAGTTGGAATCGAATTTTCCACCCTCGATAACGAAATACATAATATATAATATACGTATGTGCACAGATTTGTGTGTGGACATTTCAGACTTTGTATTACGTCTACGGCGATAAGTAAGCGTGTGCGCGTTCGCAAATAATGGGATCCGCCCGCATATCCGTCTCATCTTTATTCCGAGCAAATTCGGCCCAGAGACCTTATAACGAATGTATAGATAGATTTTCCTTAAGTGAAATGAAGAAGAAATTGATTTTCTTCAATTCCACGGTATTAGCACATCCGCCCTTTTCCGCCGAAGCGCGTACTTACAACGAACCCTCAAACTACACCGAGGAAAGTGTTTAGTATAACTCATGCTTTCATATATTTTTTTATATAAGTTGACTTTGTTTTTTATAAAGTGTAAGTATATAATGCGTTTGTGCATTCTGAGTCGGGATTCGGTGTCCTTGTGATGTCAGGTTCAAGCAGATTTTCAGCAGAATTTTTATGGGCCGATAGTTTAGTCGGGCATATTTTCAGTATGGTGTTGTAATCGTTTTCATACATTTCAATATTGATTAAAGAGCCTGACAGAACTATAGACTGATAATAAGTTTGCAGCCTTTTAATATTATATCTATTATTCATTAATATGATTGTTTTTTAAATGAAAAAAGTAAAACGCTCGAAAAAATTATACCCTTATTAAAGCTCTCTCCTCGTTTGAACAGAAGAATTGATTTTTATCTCCTAAGCATTTTTTCGCGATCCTGGATTATTCCATTTACAATTTCAAACAATACCTCGAAAATCCTCAAGAGTTCAAAAGAACGAAAAAAAAAATCTTCGATTTTTCCTAGCATATGTTACGTGCGTGCAATGAGGGTTTACGTATGCGATTATTCGAACACAAAGGGCTCCCCCCATATTCCTGGCAGGTTTAATCCGACATTTCATGGGGAAAAGTATAGCTTTTTCTCAGCGTTTATTCACGTCGAATTTCACCTTTTTTGTTTATTTATTTCTGTTTCTTTTCGGGGTGCTTTTTTTCGTATATTTTCGTTCGTCGCGCAACAAAAAGTCCTTTTGCGAAAACACTTTGCGTAAAGCGTATTATTTTTCCTCGTCGGTATACGCACTTGTCCATTTCCTCGGAACAGATTACGCTCTCCTCGGGGAGTCTCGCTTTACTTAACGGCGAAACGTGTTCAAAATGAAATATTTTAAATCCTATTCGCGAAAATTAATCGCGGCCGAGGCGTAATAAAATGCGCCTCGCTCTGAAGGGGCCCTTATAAAAAATTAATGCCCGAATCGTGGATGCCGTTCGATTCCGCAGCCGAACGTCGGCTAGTGAACTATTAATGCTTTAATCAAATTTCAGATCCGGACTAATTAATATTTGTGTGATTAATCCGATTTGAATACGGTTCCGCGTTGTTCTATGTTACGTGCGGCGCATATTTGATTTTGATCATATTCTGATTGATTTCTGTGATTATATTGCATAATCTATTCTCGCTTATGTGAAATTCAACTGATCTGTTCATACAATAGAATATGTGATTCTTAGTATTTTTGAAATCCGTTAAATTATATATGTGCCTAACTAGTTTCTTTGATCTAGTGCTCGAAAGTATGATATTTAAAGAGTAACTAATATGATAAAAGTAATTATTTGTGTGCATATCATTCCTCGATCCATGAACTATAGAATATCCAGACGATTGCCGAAAAATAAATACGTATGAATTAACAAACGTACATACGCCCATCTTTGCCATTTGACATTTCCTAGGATATTCGACAATTCGTAAACGGATAAATGAGTGTATATAGACCATACGGTCAAACTCGTTCTATATCGATTTGAAAAAAGTGAAAATTTCCTCTTCGGACCAAAAATGACACTTCTCGACAACGGTCCCGATCAGAAATTACCCTTCGATAATTGGCCCTCGGTGACAAGGGTCCATCGACCCACCCTCTCATGCGAGATTCAAATCCTCAGCTTTCGAGCTTTCAGCACTCACCTGGCACACAAGACACGTCCTCGTGGACGACCCGATGCCGGCATTCAACTGTTGCTCTGGAAACCGTCTCCATTAAGTATTCATGGTGCAGCTGGGTCATTCGCTGCTTTTGACCCCCTGCTTTTGACCCGGCTCTCGTTATATATTATTGAAGCTTCGTGTATGATATATTTTGAGTCGTGTCCGTGTCCATTGTAGTCATAATGTATGGTGTTGAGTGCATTTTCTATCATGTGTATGTATGCGGCTGGTGTGTGTGCGAAAGTTGCTCTGGGATTTGTCCCGGGATGAAGTTGTGTCGTTTGCGCTATGTGCATTGTGGTTTTCGGTCGTTTGATTAATTTTGAATTCGTAATATGCATTTGCAGTTTGTTAAGAATTCATTTTTGCCTTTAAAACGTTGCCGTTCATTGATTTTTTTGATATTTTGTATGTATGCGGTTTGTAGGGCCAGTTCTTGCCTGTTTGAGGATATTTGTTTTTCAAAAATTCATAATATTGCTATTACAACTGAAGGTTATATAAGAGTTTTTATAACGTATTCTGAAAACTGTTACATATCGCATTTTTTTGATAACTATCCATTTGCTAAGTAAATTACTTTAAATTTTAAAATCGAAAGAACTGAGGCATTGGTAAGAACTTCCCCATCTGCCCTACATTATACAAGATTTTGTACGTGTTTTTGAGTGAGTTTCGTCTAAACTTTTCATAATGAGATGAGATAAGATTATATAATTATTTAAAACAAAAGTTTGTTAATCATCCCGCAAAATTCTCAAGAAAACAACCAATTTTCAGACTCTCTCGACATCATCTCGCTTATCTCTAATATAATATAGGGTCGCTTAAACGTCACATTATTTTTTCGTCCACTCATCGATCATTCGACGAAGAGGGACGAGCTTTTAATCGAATTTCGAAACTCGAACACTCCAGGGACGGCGAAAAAGTCCCGAATCGTCAGAAAGACAGATTGAATTTTAATAATTGTATCGTTTTATTCAAAATAGAGTCCGACGATCCTTTGAGTACATTTCGTGACTTATATTATGAAAGACTGAAATTCGTAATGCGTCGAAATGGCTTGGCTGAAACTAGGGGCAAACTGAGATGTTTGCTGGAATAACTTCGTGTTTTTCGACATCTCAAGAAACCGACTTAGTATTCGGGGCAGTCCCGCGGGACATTCAGCGAAGATCTGAAGTTTTCCTTCGGCGCTGAAAAGAGTCACACACAAATTTACGTGCACGTGAAAAAAATCGCGATTCGAATTCCTTCTGGTGTTTTTATGTCCTGAATAATATTTCACGATTCCGTAAATAAGCGATCGACGAAAATTGGGAGGTTTCAGATGATTTCGGGATAATAAATTGTGGTCGTGGAATGGATCGTGTTAATTAAAATGGGCTTTATGAGGTTCGTGCGCGAATGTTCGTCGTCGATCGTTCAGTTAATTTTAACGAGAATTTCTATGTTTTCGAAATTCGTAACGAGACTTATTTCGATCGGGAGTAATTAATTTTGGCGTTTGTGCAAATAAATGCTTACGTTCCGTGGGAGTGTAATGAAATTAATTTAAACGTTCGACCTTTTCGATTCGAGCTTAATTTGTTCCGAATTTAATATATCGATAATCATCCCGAAACATAATTGTTACGAACGAAATCGACTGAACAACTAGAGCACTCACATCGAATCATGTTTACACACAGTCGATTTGACTCTAATCTGATTAATTCTGTCAGCGCTGAAGCCAAACTGAATTTAAACTTTTACAAGCCACCGAACAAAAACAAGCCAGAAACATACGTATATAGCTCTGCATCGGTCACATTGAATTTTTCACAAGCACACCCACCACCAACTATCAACCGAGCAACAGCCTCCATTGAATCCGGCTCGTTCGAACTCACGTGTAAGCAATTCTCAGACCAAACATGCAAACACAAACACGCCTCCGCCATACAAACAAACACTATCCAATACCTTATAGGAACGCGTATGCTTGCGTTACAGGGTAGGCGAAAATTAAAAGGAACATTCGGAAATGTTAAAGATTTTCAATGAAATTTATTTCAATGGGAAATTTAGGACGTATCGTTTATTGATGATTGGTTCTCGATTGATCGAGCTAATTGGTTGTCTTTATTTCATATTTTTTCTTTATATTGGTGCTCCAGATCGAATCGAATCCGAGTCTTCGCTATTTTCATGTTTTTGTAGCCATGGACACTCTCTTTTATTAATATGGGGTTGTTAATTCTTATACTAGTCTTATATTGATTATAAATGGCACAGATCAATCCATGAAGGTGATGTTGATAGAAGCCAATTCGTTAAATAGCTTATACCAGGTGGGACAAATAGATATGTAGAAATCCTGGTCGCCGATAGATGTCACCTAAATCGAACGGTATAAACACACAAACGATCCCAATATCACTGACAAACTGGGATTCCTTTTGATGAGTCGCTACATTAAGCATTGGATTAACATTAATAGGAATTCGAAAAAAAAACTATCGATTAATCAATTAAGAAAAATGACATGTGAATCTTGACAGAGCCTGAACCCAGTCAGCATCTCGAGAACACTGATCTCGATGTGACATACATAAACACTTCATACCACTCTCTTAATCTCATATACAAAATTATATTTATCTGTACAATTCGAAGACGTAAATGTGAATCACTCTACACCGCCATCGGCATAATTGCAACCAAACATTAGACGCTCATTACGAAAACAACACTTAACGAAGCAAACACCGAATCGACGATTGTTTTTATTATGTAAAGATGTTGATTTTGAACAGGTTATACACTAGAACGTTTATATTATTCACGTACAAATGCGCCACCGAACTCGTCTGTCAACACGCGGCGGTTTCTCGGCGAACGCCATTACGCGATCATCAATATTCCTCTCGTATACCGAAACGTACAACGTTCTTTCAGCAGACAATTCAGTCTGCTGAAACTACCTATGTACATATATCCTCGCAGATATATCCTGGCTCTCGACTCAAAGGGGGTAGGTCTTTGCGCCCTTTAATGCCCCATATCTGTCAAGGGCGGAGGAGTCGACGAAAATCTAATTCTAGAGATCTCATCCCCACGAATTGGAGTCTATTCGCTAGCTGAATGAGCCTCGAGGATAAATCGCACGTCATAATTGAGTCGGCTTTAGTGTAGATGCAGCCTTATATGTTTTTTTTAGATTGGAAATTCTCGTATATTCGCTCGAGAGTCTGCAGATTTTCTATCGACAGATAGTTTAGTTGGACGCTTTTTTAGTGATCGTTGTAATACGTTCATCTTCGAACTGATCAAAGTGCCAGACTAAATTATTATCTGAAGCCCTGACAGTTAACCCATATAGGCGACTACTTATACAATTTACAATCCAAATATCATATTATACTACAATGCATACATATAAGATCGACTACAAATGGCACAAACCGATGAACAAATCTAGATCATTCAAGTGAATAACCATCCACGAGGATTGATTCGATACAAGTGCATCAATAGAAGAAAGGAAACTCGACTGATTGATGCCATCCAAATCGATGCAAACTGAAACATATGAAATTTAAGTCGCTTATGCATTATTAAATTCGCCATAATAACTCACTCTTATTTTTAATAGATCAATCGATTAAGAAAAACGACACATGACTCGCCAAGAAGAAATCGAAACTCAGCATCGCAAGATCGCTGATTATACCGATACGATCCGACAGACGATAAAAACCGATACGGCGCAAAAGCCTTTTTTTCCTCACTTACACATAAGAGTATTTTATTTCACTATCGGCTTAAAGGAGGCTCTGTCGAGTCGTCATTATCGCTTTTGTGCGATAGCGTTTTTTTCCCTTCATCTTCACTCTCTTCGGAGACGCAGATCGCGAATCCCCTTTGGCGAATGTGCCGTTTGCGCTTTCTTTGTGATTGATTCGGCTTGTCACACTTTGTGATTTATCGGTGCGAAAAAATTGATCTCGCTGAAAGGGAACGAAGGCCGTCGAAGACATGGATCGATGGGAAATTTGCGTCATTGTGCGAATTCGATAAATAAACTTTAATTGGGTTGTTTTTTTATCCTTCTTTCGTTTCCTCGTTCGGTCGTTTGAATTAACGATCCGATGGATTTCAAAGGAAACCTTCGACTTTTTTATAATATACATTTTCAGTTTCCACGCAACTGTTATTTAATACTTGTATTTGGAAAAATGAATGGAGGATTTATGATATTAATAAATTCCCCGAATTAATTAATCAGACTCGCCGAAATTAAATATTTTAATCCAATTTAATTTGTCACAAATATATTGCAGAATAATTGCGGAGTACGTGGAAATTTACGTACTGTGCGAATTGTTGAAACGCTGACGCCAGTTGCGTACAAGTAGTGTAATAAATTGCACGAATACGATTTTAGCTTATGTACACCAAAACTAATGAATGCATTTAATAGTTGAACATAATTGTTAAATTATTCATATCACGCAAATCGTCTAGAATGTATCACTTGCGAATGTCTCCCTTGAGCATATAAAACTGCTAAATATCTTGTGATTTGTGATTTTGTATCTTCTACGAAAATTATTTCCAGGATTGGTTAATTTGTTGAGAAGGGTGATGTATTGATGAGGCATTGCTTTTTTCTATATTTATTTTGGCAAATCAACATCAATTATGAACTGCTATTATATATGTTGCACCAACACCAATAATCCATACTTTGTATCTGAAATTTGCAACGTTTGTTTTGAAAGTATAAACAAAGAAACTTGCCAAATCTTAACACACATAAGATAAGTAAGAAAAGCGATCGTTCTTTTTAGTCGGTCGTATTTTTAACGCGTACTATTTGTAAGATAAAGTTCTCATTTGATCCGAACGACGTCTTTATCGTCTGACATTACCGGAGCATAAAAGCGTCCCATTATCTATGATGAAAAAGCACTAGAATGTAATAAATACTATGGTATTCCAAGCTGTGTATCGGTTAGTGGATTTCCGTTGTTCTCTCGTTGTAATACAGCAGTGCCGTTCGAAGTCGATCGTTTTGTTGGTTTGAAGAGAAAATGCAGTGAATTTTCAATAAATACATTGTTTGCACTGAATGCTCAGTGCTGTTTTGTATTGAGATGAATGCGCGATTGGATTATTTAGTTCGAGATGTAACTGAAAAGTGAACAACTCAGTAGATCGAAGATTAAATAGAGTCGGAATATTTTTGTTTGTTTATTCATTTTCAATACCCTGATTGAACATCCGTTGATTATTTTAGCTTTATTTAACTAAAATTTTGATTTCAACATTGAAGCTATTTTTTCATAGAGTACGTTTTTTTAAAATTGGGTTCAAACACAACAACAAAGGGTTGACGGTTCACCGTTGTCATGTTAATTTGTGCTATAATCTATAACCGATATTGGCTCGATAACAAATCGGTCGACCTCTGATCCTGAAGCCGTGAAAAATTGACTTTCAGCTGCTCGCGTATCAATCACCGGTAACGTTTCAGCGGACAACGTACAATGCACCAGTTGTGATGTTCAATCGGTCGTTAAACTCGGCTTATATCGTTATATAATTCTACACTCGCATCATTAGTAAATTTAATATGTCATTACTAATCGTAAGTATAAAATTAGATTTTGGTGAGAATAGTTTGAGATAAAATTAATGAATGAAGATAAAATTTCATGTATCTATATCAAGTTTATGTATTAAAGTATAACTTTTTTTTCTGATATGTGCTGAATTTTTTTTTTAGTAATCATACATCTAATGACATCTTAAAATCAAAATTATATTTAGTTTCATTAAAATCAACTTTTATGTTCATTATTTTCATAATGGCGTGCTATCGTAGAACTTTGCTGATATTGTGCGTCTGCCTTAATGTAGACACAGCATTAGATGTTAATTTTCTATGGAAAAAAATATTTTTTTGTAACATATTATGAATTCTTTTGAGTCTGTGAATAAAAAAATATCGGATTCGCGTTTTCAGTATGAATATTTCATCCTAACATCATCCAAGGATCCAACACCATCTGGTGGATTGTTATGTAGACGGTGTTAATCATTTATGAATATCTTTCTTGCAGCCCTTTTCTTTTATTTATACCTCATTCAATAGACTCAAAAAAGACAACCTTGATATAAAAAAAAAATACTTTTAAGTCGATCAAACTTGTACCGAGCGACTTCATTAGAATCGCAAAATTCCTAGCGCACTCCTCGTCACTTTCGCTCCTCGTTACTTTCGCTCCTCGCAGAAATTTTATTCCACCTCTGACATTAAATAATAACACACCCAGAATGTTTGCGACATTCGCATCTCTCCTCAGATGTTCTCATTATCCTCGTAGAATTCCTCCAGAGACCGATCTAATAGCACGGTTTGTCATAGGGGCAATCTCAGACTGGGGCAGCGGACGATTTCTCGTTATGCAAATCCGCTCCTCTAGCGGATTGTCGGTATTTTTGAATAAATATTCTAGTCTTCGGTGTTATGTGAGTGTTTGTGTGTGCAGATTTTGAAGTTTTAATTACGTTAGAGGCCGCCGTTAGTGCGGATGCGCATTTCGGAATTGAGATCTGGAATGCTGCTGCACGATGTACCGTTTTGTTTGATTGAGTGGTTTCGTTTGATTGTTTGTTTGTATTGGATTTTCGATTGATTCTTTTGTGTGGTATTTCTAAAAAAAAAACAATTTAGAATACATATGATGACTGAAAAGACCAAGGAGCACAAGTCACTTCACGCTGATTTCGAGAAAAGTGCGCTTAAAGTTGACCATGTACCTACATACATGTATTAGGAAGAAGTCGAGTGATTTGATGATTTATCTCCGCACACGTTCCGAGTCCGTTTATATTCTTTTATATCGCAATATGATTTAACGTATTTTGACGCATATTTTGCATTTCATTTATTATGTATTCGTTACAAATATTATAAAATGATTCTCAATCGGCTTAAAGTCCACAGAGTGTCGAGAAATGTTGAGTTGAAAAAGCTAGTTTTCCTAGAGAAATTTTTTATTTAAATGTGAAGAGATGTGTTTTGCATTAAATTTAAGGTAATTGAAATTGAGCTCAACTGTGAAGTAACGAAACGAGCATGGCAAGATCATGATTAAGTCTCTAAATCACTTAGCAAGTTTACCACCCAGTAGCTAAACGTATTATAAATTATCGAATTTTAATTTTGTAGCGACCGTGAGTTTAAAATGAGTTTAGCGCTTTGATTAAGGATTAATGTCGTTAATATTGGATACATTTTGAAATTAGAAACTTGATCGATTTTACCTATCTCGAAATTGAAAATTAATTAAATTCAATTTGTGAAAAGTAGTAATGAATTCAGTTACCGAATCGGTCTCACCCTTTATTTTCGTTCGGCACTAACGTATTTAACACGCATGAAATAGTAAGTTCACGCTCTATTATTTTTTCATCAACGATTCGTTAATTTTCAGGCAGCTGTATTCAAATCGTAATGAAATAACGAATCGTCTATTTTCAGCTTTGACTTTGAGCGAAAAGCGTGTGATTTATAGCCGCTTTTCACAATTTTATAACGCAGCGGGAAAATCTCTCGCAAGCAAATGTATTAAAAATGAATTAACGGTGACCGCCGGGACAATATATCATTTTGCGAACATTTTTTTTATTAGATTCATTCCTTATTTGTACACGTAGCGAACATTCAATTTATTTAGCATTTCATCCTTTTATTCTAGGAATGTTTTTTTTTATATACATACAATTCACTGAAAATTCACAAGTGGTTTTTACTTAAATAAGTATGGTAGTGTGTAGTATTTTGCATGTAATATATAATACATATATGCCTGGAAAGTTTCACTGCGACGGGATCAACTGTAAAGTGGTATATAAATAACACACATAAAGACATTCATTGTTATTTACGTCAATATGTACATATACGTATATATACTATACATATGAAATTGAACTCAAAGTCAATATTTACATTCTGTTAAAAAAAAATGTATTGATTTAACACACTGTATATTAGGATTAACACTATTCAGTATTCATAAATCGAGTATGCACGATTCGCGAAAACAAAATGTTGAAAAATATTACATACGTTCAACATCGTCCCTATATTTTACATAGTACATAGTGTTACAACACATATAGGCTATATTATTTGAAACTCTCCCTCTGTGCGGCTCGTTACCTCGCAGCAGGGTGTTTCTGATTTTAACCAACCCCACGACAAAAATGCCGCTTTTTCGTTGTTACAGTAGTATTAAAAATCAGATATTGCGCCAGCCGGTGCGGTTTTCGTTTTATTATATATTTTTTTAAATTCGCTTAGCTTTTTTAACGTTTTTTTAGGATATTTCCTGGCTAAGGTGGCGCGGACACAGATTTTCACCCCATTAAGTTTCCGTATTGGAATTTCCGCCGATCGTAGTGAAATTGTGCATTCATTTCGTTTTTCCTCTTAGTGTTTTGTTTGTTTGCTTTTCGTGGACCTTCGTAAAAATCGTATAATTTAATCGCGTGCGCGGAAAAAAAATACGGTACGAGGGGAAAATTCTAATTATGCGTCCGTGGTGTAGCTTCGAGTTCATTGTGAAGAATTTTCTATTGTTAATTTTTTTTTAATAAGTAAAATTCAACGTACGCAGTTTTTGATTTGAATAACTTTTGAGTCTGATTTGAATAAATATTTCAACAGAACATTTTACGTAATAACATTTTCATCCAACTGTGATGTAGGTTTAATGTAAACTTTTGTTTTCTTTAATGAAATTTACATAATACGTATTCGAAAATTTAACTTCTGTTTATTTGAGAATGAAATTTTGTTTAATATATTATATAAAATGTTTCATATTTGAATTTATAATATTGTGATGTAACTATATCACAATTCGACAACTGAGACTTTCAGAACTAAATACAACTGACTCCACTAAGCAACAAACTGAGAAAAACAACCGAACGTATTCATTGCTTTTTCAAAATTCCTTTAATTTCTAATTATTTTTTAAATTATAAACAAATGAATTTCGTTTATTCGTTTATTACGGCGATTCACATAAGGGTACAAAATTAATTGAAATGAATTCTGAAATAAATAATTGATTATTCGTTCGTCAAAAAAAAATTGTAATATTATATAATGATATTCATCTTTACTGTTCAGGAAAGATATTTTATACATAGAAATTTAAAACTATACATAATTGAAATTTCATTTTAAGTCATGATTTGCTTTAAAAGGTTAAACTACACTATGAGATTGCAAAAATACACCACTGCCTTTTTCCAAGGGTCGCTAGACAGCCGGAAAATTTAAAATTTCGTACTTCAAACGTTTCGAACGTTTCTCACAAAACGCCAGTACGTGTACGCATATAACATACAAAAGCTACAATTTCGTTTTCCTAAAAAAAAATCCCTAACATATTCCGTTTCTGGGGGTTGACGGGGAAATTTATCGCGTTAAACGCGGGATTTGTACAAGTTTATCCTTCTTTTCATCTCGAACGATGCTTCGAGGATTTTTGTACTAACCCGCATTGAATCGATCTTTTATTTTTGCTTATATTTATATAATATAATATAATATATGTAAAATATATAAGAATTTTAGCGATGTCACCGAAGATAAGATGACGGATGACGAAGCTTCGAACGATTCAATTTGGTCGCGTCATATTGCTTTTGTGTCGGAGATGACTCGAAATTCGAATTTCGCAAATTTGCATTGAGTGTTTTATAAAGTGAGATAAAACTCTATTGTCGTATAAGGTTGTTCAGACTTTTGTGCTTATCGTTAGTTGTGAATATTTTTTTCACGGGGAAAACTTTTCTACTATGTCTCGTTGTTACGCGGTTTTTCGCGCGACTTGCGAATAAACGGTTTTCGCTGTGAAAGCTATTTTATTTTGAGAATAACTCAAAACTTTATATTTTTCATAATCACAAACTTTTATCATTCATATATTTTATTTCGAGGTGATAAAAATTAAATTACGTGTTATTAATCATTTTTTATGATATGTGCGCTGTTAAAATTTTTACGATTTCGTTCGCGAAAATTAATTATGTACGTTTATATTATTATTTAATATAAAGAGTAATAGGTTTAATGCCGCTTTTAGAGCTAAAAGAAACGTCTTTTCGATTTTTACGATCAAACCTAAAAGCCTTTTTATAACTCTCGTCTTAATACTGATGATGTTCGATCACACTTAACTCGGATAAGACGTCGATTTCAGTGAATTCGGAAATCGTATTTATAAAAGACTTCAACTTATTTGATAGTTATTAGATTACTAAAACAATGAAGCATCCATCGTATTGAATATTTTTTAACTATATTTTCATTGTTTTACTTGAACTATTTAGCTGATATGACTTTGAAAACTGTTCAAACATGAAACAAAAAGGATATTCAAAATTTCCTTTTTTTTATTATTGTCCAAAGTCGTAATAATTTTATATTTTATATTCACCGAGCTGTAAAACGTTAATTTAAAATGTGAAACGGTCTGCATTGATAAAGCGACTAAACTCTGTATCAACAAACTCTTGACGTCGAAGGTTTTTCTTCGTTCCGCTTTAAAACACTTTTCGCGCAGATAAATAATAGTTATTCTACGAGATTCGTTTTAATAATTTAACCGGTAGTCTCATATGATTTATAGGTACGATATAAAGTTTATTTCGAACACATAACAGTTAGTCTATATATAGAGAGAGAGAAGCGCACAATGAGTTAGTTGCTCGGTTGACCCTTGATTTATGGTTTCAGCTAACCTCTGGGCTATTACAATATGAGACAGTTATGCAATGTACTTCTCGATATTAACCCATTAAATTTTAGTATCTATTGAGTTTGTTTTTCTCAGAATTTGTAACACAGATACAACGTCCTTAATCAATAGGCATTCTATTGTTATACAAGTATGTTTATTACGGTGTAATGATTTTGAGCTTGTATGTATTACATATTTTGAGTAAAATATAAATGACGAAAATAGATGAAGTAAGATATATTTTTATAGTTTGTTTGAGTGTACTCAAAAATGTCTTTAATCTTTTTTATTCGGTTAAATTCGAATTAAACATAGATTGAGCAACGTTTTAGGTTTAGTTACGCCGATTATCTGATTAAATAATAGATAAGTGGAGTAAAACCTTGCACATTATTATTAGTTTCCGAATAACTCATAAAACGCGCGTGAGTCTGCAGTTTGCTTAATGCGAAATACTCGTTGAGCGAGTATTTTTTTAAAGTTTTGCTCGTTATGTGAATTACTCGTTGTGCGAATTATTCGTTATGCGAATTACTCGTAATGAGAGGTAATAGTTTTGCGAAGTAATCGTTATGTGAGTTGCTCGTAAAAATTATTCTTTATGTAATTACTCTTTATACTAGTACTCGTAATACATATTACTCGTTATGCGAATTACTCGTTATACAAAGCACTCGTTATACAAAGCAATCGTTATGCGAATCATTCGTTATAGAGGTACTCGTTATGCGAATTTTTTTCAACAAAAAATATTAAATCATACTCAAATGACTTGACCATCGATTGGAATATATTTAATTGAAAAATTAAAATGAAAATGTGTATTTTAGGTGTGGTGTGTGGCCGCAAGGATGCGGTGAGCTGCGGTCTAGCGGGCATGGGCGCCAGTGCCAGCCGGCAAAGGCGGGGCCTAGGTGGGCGGCGCGCCCAGTCCAGTGGCGACCTCTGCAACGGCAACGGAGACCATCACGATGGGTGCTCCGTCGCCGGATCGACTGCCGGAGACGCCTCCACGTGGAACAGGTAAACCATACTCAAACGGAATGCAATTCTAGCCAGGTTAATTGGGTCGGCGAGGGCGAATAGCCTGTTATTTGCAGTCGCGTCGGGGGTGCATAGTCGTTCGCTTGTTCTCGCGCCGACTGCGAATAGTCGCGTGCTGATTTCATTGCTACTATTTTTGAGACGAAAATTGTTTAGGATCAATATTTTCACTGCTATAGTTAACTAATCATAGAGTTACAGCCAGTCCTTTAACTATGAACTAGCGGCTTTTTTAATTTTTGACAATTTGTAATAGAAGTCTGACTGTTACTCTAGATAAGGCAACTAGTGCAGGGAAAAGAACGGCCCTTTGTTAACTGTTTTAATGCATAGAAGTGGCACTGTTATTATTAGATATCGTTTATTCTAGTTATTTAATCAGAAGAGTAAATAATAGTTGTGTTTTATTGAAAATTTAAAATTAATTGAGTGTGGAAATTTCGTTGTGGTGAATTTTAACAAAAGCTATGAAAATATAGCGAAACGCGTTATCTTCAAATATTGTGTCATATATCATGTGTAATGGAGTTATTTTCGGTAGCGTGCTTGTTACTCTGCATATCTAGATGTTTATTACATTTTACGTAATTTTCTCATATCATTAAATACATGTGTTTACATACGAATTCACGGTGAATTATCTTTCACTTGAGAATCGTAACAACATCTTCGTATAATGTAATTGCGTTTTCTGTTTAATTTATTGAATATTGCGAAACTTTTGAGATAATGCGAACGCTTTATCGTCATAAAAGATACTTTTGTGCGCTAAATCTCATTATTCTTAAGTGAAACTTCTTTATTTCTGGTATAACCCTTTTTCAGAGAAAAAGGCGGACGGGAATCGGAGAGGCGACTCTTTCGAAATATAGTTAAATTGGATACGAAGCACGCTTCACGTATAATACGATTATCTTTTATTCTGCGATCAGACAAAACCGATTTTTTTTCCTCGAGATGAATACACCTCTGCTCTTTCTATTAATATATAAAAAGTGAACATTTATTTTACTTATTATAAAAAAAAATAATCATAATTTTAATTTTACAAAAGGGCACATTTCATATGAACAACCTAAAGAATATGTGCCCTTTTTAAAAAGCCATGATTCAAATTCGATAAATATTCTGACCAAAGTTCTTACTTGTAAGTGATATGGAATTATCTATACATTATTTTTGATTATTTTACGATGTGTCGAAACCACAAGCCCATCGGCTTTAAGCAGCAAAAAACAATATTCATTTTATCACATTTTAGTATAAAGTGTTATGACGATTTGCCGCCGAAAGCCGCCGGCCCACGTGTAGACGCGCCTCTAGACTTAACCACAGTTTGCTATAGGATTCGCAGATGATTTTCCTTTAATGCATTCTCAATATATAATATATATATTAAATATTCAAATGTCACATAGCAGATCCTTGCCGAGCCATCTCGACGGCAGAAGAAGATGTCATTGTGGAGAATGCGGTCCATCAGACAACAACAGCTGTGGCGCTCCTACACCTCGCCACCCTCGCCATCTTAACAAATTCAACCACCATTACGGATGCAAATCAGGTAATGTCTATCTCTGTATACGAATTTACGTATATAAACCTGTGTCCTTTCGTCTGTTCTATCGTATTATAAGACACATCTTGCGATCCTTCCGACAACACACTCCCCCCAACCGCTCTATCTATGAACACGTCTCACACACTCCACTTTACAAAGATTGAACAATTTGATTGATGAAATATACTATATATCGCTTGGTATGAGCTTTTCGCAATGTACATATTGTATTTCATATGTTTACTTATAATACACCCTTGTGATCTCTTCACACTGTATCTCTCCCTATATTTAGTACTTCTTTTCATGTTTATTGTATTAAATATGTATAATTTTATTATTGCACGGAATGCTCTGATATTTTAATGAATATTAATGTATATAAGAAATTTGTTTAAATGTTGTTGGTACAAGTCGTGTAATTTATTGAATGGACGTTTATATGAGGTTATTGTCGCGTCGATAATGTGTGCTTAGTAAGAGTTAGATTCGTCGTAGCATAAATTCAATTAATACCTATGAAACTGATCATTAATTTAAAATACATTTTTTAATATTTCTAAGATATTTTTTTGATAATTAACAAAAGATACAAGAGGAAGCAAACAATTAAATTATAACAGCATCATCATATAATATTCAGACTAATAAATGTTAGATGTAAGCATGATCCTCACATAGTCAACACCAACTTCAGTAGAACATAACTTGAGTGCCATTAAAAAAAAAATCATAACATATCTGATATGGATTCGGTTTCATGGTACATTCGGTTTACATTAACAGCAGACCTCGAACCTGTATGGAAGCTCCAAGATCCAGGATGCGACCAGGGTTATGGCTCTGAAAGATCACCTGAAGAAGAATTTCCACCATCGATGCCCGTCGACGAGGAGTACGACGACCAAGACATAGACCTTCGACAAATGTACCCCTTCATTACAGATGGTAATTTATTTTTTCATTTTTTATTTGATCACAGAACACACCCTTGCATTTTCCACCCCCCTTCATTTTGAATGTTTGAATTTTTATAATTTTTTTAGTGTCGGAAAATCGCCGCACGTTTTCCTTTGCCACGAAAGCGCTTCAGTTTTGATATTTCCGCAACATTTGCCAAACGCTTTTTACGATGAGCCACATTTCATCCGCGAAAATGAAATCGTTTAATTTCATATACAGGACGGTGAAATATTTCGAGTCGAAATTGCGATTTCGTCCGTTCGTTAACCGAACCGCTCCACTAAGCGGTTAATAACGGCGGATGATCCGGCTGCAAAAAATATATAAAAAGGTGAGAAAAACAACGCCGGCTCGTTAAGGGTTCGGAGCACTAATGGAAAAAATTTAATAAAAAAGTTTCGCTTCATCTGACCGAGGCAAATCATAACTTTTTTCATTAGAGAAGTGTACCGCGATGGTGTAGTGCGCTTTTCCTTCGGCGGTACACGTACTAGCATAAATCACCGCATCGACGTTTTGTGTTCCCCTACTACCAGCATTTTCCTCGCCTTTCAATAAGAAGCTTTTGCACGAGAAAAAAAATAAACCGTTCTTCTTATTCTTCTTCCTTATCGACAATCAATACCGAGCAGCGAGTCGATTCTCTTCGCTCGAAATTAGCTTAAATTTGCCCGTTCATATAATAGAAGCTACATTGTGATTGCATTGTAATATATCGCTAAATAGATTCTATTTAATCGATTATGTCTATAAATAATATTTTTCAATAATATAATCAATGTATAAATATAATAATTATAATCAATGTATAATTTGTTTGTGCATACCGCATCGAGCGTGAGTGTCCTTTTGATGCAGGGTTTTCAATCCTAGCATGTCGATATAACAGTCGTTTATTTAAAAAGATATGATATCTCAACAGATTCTTTTGAATATTTCATATTATGATTCAAAATGAATTTAACTTTTTACGAAATAGTTACTAAAAAGATGGGTTCTCCACTTTGTCTATTGAATTTGATCGATTTTAGCACTACTTTTCATGCTCTGAATACTCTTCAAAGTTCCTTGCCCTATCAGCTGCATCTTCACTTTAAAGTGAATAATAATTAAAAAACTTTAAAATGAATCCCATTATCTGTTACTATAAAAAAATAAGAATCTGTGTTGTTGAACGTATGTGTATATGCGTTTCGAATTTTCCGCTTTTCCGTTCGTTCTTTTTTTTTCGTTAGTTTAGTTAGTCCGCAAGCGTAGTTTATACTTTTCGCCTCGAATTTGATCTTGGCTATTTTTCTCTTGCATCCGCTTTGTTATTTGCCTTTAGCAGCATGTTTGTTACAAAAGTAGTTTTGAAAAGTTCACCATTGTCCGAAGCTTGACCTGCTATTATTGACCATACATACCGCGATAAAATGCTTGATTTAGCGGTTGGCCTTACTCCACTTTTAAACTGTTCGATTGTACAATTACACCCCTTTTCCAATATGTAATAAACACCCGAAAAACCTTTTTATATTGTCCTACTGCGACGATTCGTTTCGTTAGTTTTTATTTTAAAATTGTGTTATTTCGAAATATTTATTCTCTGTATGGCTTTTTCGAGCTGCGTTTAGAAAATACGAGTTTCCATACAAGTTTCAACTGTGATATATAATAGTCGTTTAAAACTTTATTTAGTTTTTACTTTGCTAGATTTTTCTTGACTCTATCCTATATTTTTCTGAAAACTTATGCTTACATTTGCCATTTTTTAAACTATAAAGCAATAAAATCCTAAAAGACGGATTCAATTGTACTTTTTTTCCTTCAATATTTTTGATGCATTATATATTTGATATTGCTCATGTATCATTCATCTTTTAAAAGTTTCATACAATCATTCTATATCTATTAGTGACAATTAGATGTATGTTTACGGTTTGAGATAAAATTTAACATAAAAGACGTAGGTTGGATATCATATCGTGGAACTTTTTATCACGTGATTTGCATACGAACAAATTGAAACGCTATCAATTTATCAATATTTATCATCATGATATTGTTTATGAAACTGAATTTCTCATATCGTAAACAAAAAAATCCTCGGATTCAAAAAGAAAAAAATATATCCCCATCTTATCTCAGAATAACAAACGAGCATTTTCCGCATCTTTTCCGCACTTTTTTTATTCACACCACAATACGAGAGAACCGTAATCACCACGAGATTACGACAATGTCCGGCACGTACCGCGGATACGGCCTCGTCCTCAAATATAGCGTACTCAAAACGCTATATAAGTACACGGGCCTCTCGTCGGGGCAATTTCCACGGTACGGTTTCATAGTCGTTATTCAAAACCAACCCCCCGATGACTTATGGTGGTCTTCTGGGTAATTACTGCGCGAGGAACCCATTCTCGAGAGGTTCAATGGATTCTTGAATATTTCGAGAATTCCTCGATGGTCATTCCTCGAGCTGAATTTGATCGCGGTATATTTGAGGGTGGATAGTTGCGGTGATGTCAGGAATTTTGGACATTAAGGACACTTTAAGTAAATATTGAATTTTTTAATAAATTCATGAAAAAAGTTTTAGTTTCATCTTTAATTTGAAGAGTGATCTAGTATGGTTTTTAATCTTGGATTCAACGGAAATTTTCGATCAAATGAAAAGATTAATCGAAAAACATTATAATCGAGTTGTATAAAATTAATATTTTATTGGATAACTTTTAATTTTATGCATTGAATAGATTTTTCCAGACGTAGAACTAACAAAAAAGTATTATTTCCTCGCAATCTGAAAACTTTTGTATAATAATCTCTTCCAAGTAATGTTTTCGTTTAAACGATTTTTCCATAAATTAAATAATAAAAACTATACATGATCATTATTCTATTCATAAAAGAATCTATAAACCTATTTGATACAAAATGCAAAATTTCTGTAATTATAAGAAAAGTGTCCAAAACTCCTTCCAATACCGTAGGCCTTATTCGGCGACCTCAATTTTGAATCTTTGCATAAAGGATCAAAAGGAATTTATTCATAATTACACTTCGGCGAAATGATATATTTTCTTTTTCGCGTATGTGAAAAATCGTTGTTTTTGATTTCCGAACACCTTATTTTCAACGGCGATTGCTTTGGATTTTTTATGTGTAATTTGGGCACCGGTGTCTCAATTATGTAAATACGATAAGCTGGATACAAACGCTTGTGCGAAAACGTATTCAAAGAAATTGGGGTCTCTATCGGTGTTTCGGGAAATATTCTAAAGTGAAATACGTACGAATAAATTTCAATTGTTTTCGCATACGAATCTTTGAATTGCCACACGCCTATGTTGTGTCGTTAAATAAAATCGGCTTCCAAATGAAAATGTGTGCTTTCATAACAATTTTTCTGAAAATAAAATATCTCTATGTGATTATATTGAATTAAAAACTTTGTTAAGTTAATTCGCTTGAGTAATTTTGAAAAATTTCGCGAGTTTCTTCGCGTTATTTACTCTTTAACTTTCACGGAGAAATTCGAAACGTTTTGCATTCGAGCGGATAGTAAAAAAAAGATATCGATACATTCAAAATTTACATCTCCCGAGAAAAATTACGAGAAAAGCTCATCTAACGAGACGGGAAACTTTCTATCCGAAGCGAGAGGAAACAGCCTTAATAATATCGTTGCTTTTAAAAGCTCTTACGGGAGAAAGTATTTACGCGATCCGAGTAAATATTTAAGAAAACTTTTACACCGAAACGTCACATATACGTCTATATAAGGATATGTGAACGTTCAATCGAACACTCGAATGCGTTCAAAGTTGATAATTTTCTATCGAAAGTTTATTTTTGAAAATATTCACGAAGATATTATAGATATGTTGGTGCTTTGAACTAATAAAATCGGAACCTGGCTGACACAAAGAGAACACATTTCAGTCAAATTGCATCTCGGTTCGATGCACATTGCAACTTGTACAGATTGAACGTATTCGATACGCGAACAAATTGATATTGTATGCATCGAACGCATGTATACAATTTCGATCAATTATTACACAGTTCGAGTCTAGTTTCGGTTAAATTCTATCAAAAAATATGAATACAATTGTTTCCAATATACACCATTGATTTTCAGTTGAAATTTTTCGAAAAAATGAAGCATTTATCAAATTCATCAAGTATTTAGAATTTTCCACAGTAGTGTATATTTCATTCGAATAAATTGAAGTAAATGTTATGAAAATAACATTTCACGTTGCTTAAGCACATATTCGGTCATTTATTAATAGTGAATTTGAGGTGTAAGAGTGAGTATGGGCCCATGTGAGCCACAAAAGGTCTTTAGTAATGTATGGGGTTTGTTTAGGGGTTCGTTATATTTGTATGGCTGATAATTTGAGTGATTAAACGAGGGTTTTTGTTATGTTTCGTTAGGGCGCTGAGTAGATTTCGAGTGTTTTGTTGGGGGAATCGAAATGCTGCATAATTGGAAATCGTTCTTTGGTTCATTTCATCGAATGCGGATGGGATTTTTATAAATTCATGTTTATGGAAAGCGTTCGTAAACAATAGCTTTTCGATTATGTGTAGAAAGTGTATTCACGGAAAGCTCGGAGGGGAACGATTCCCATTTGAATGCTCGAAAAAATATTATTTTTAATGAAAGCATTTCTTTTAACGTTCGAATCACGAGTACGTTCAAAAGAAAGATTTTCATTCTTGAGATATTGATTTGGTATTTAGTATATTTTGAAATGAATAATAAATTCGTAAACCTCGAGTGATACAGTAAATACACCTATAAAGTCAAGATAGGTTCCACATTATAAGGATCTTATTTTTTTTGGAATTTTGAATCGTGAATTCAAATGTACTTCAATTATAGGATACAAGCGCTATAAACATTATAGAAGGATAAATTTTAGGGAGGCCTACTGAAATTCAGTTTCAGTTCAATGATTCACTAAAAAGAGAAAACATTTGAATTTTTGATATATGTAGGTATAATTCAACGCTTCGAGAGTATTGTGTTATCAAAATATATTTTGAATTTATACATTTGCGTACATCGTATATCAAGGTTTCATTCGCACAGTAATAAAAATCTCATGCGGGACCGCCATTCGATAAACGTAGAATTTTCATTTTTCGCGTCATCGAACCACATGAAAAATAAATAAATACATGAAATATGCGATATCGATAAGGCGAAACGAATCCAATTTCCAGCCGCCGAGCAACTCTCCCATAGTAAAATATGCGATGGCCACTTAGCGAATATCGTCGATATTATAATATAATACATATGACGATTGAAAAGGCCAAGAGGTATACGTGACTTCACGTTGATGTCGAAAAAAGCGGGCTCAAAGTTGAGCATGTATTAGGAGGTCGAGTGATTTGATGATTTATCTCAGTACGCGTTCCAAGTTCGTTTATATTCTTTTGCCACCAAATATATGAACGTCACTTGTTCCTCTTGGCCTTTTCAATCGTCATATATAATGTATGTGCAGGCTTTATTTGGTCGTAGGTACCATCGCTCGTAAATCAAGTTCGAGACGAGTCGATACATCATTTGGATTTAGTGGGTTCTGTATGGGGATTCGGATGACCCGTGTTTGGGCAGTTAACTGGATGATGAAAATTAGTTTTTTTTGTGTGTTTGTATTTTCAAAGATATTTAAGTATAAGTATTTGAGTGCAAAAAAAAGTTGAAGTTTGTATTGAATAGGGTGTGAGTTTCAAAGATGTATTGGTATTGTAAAGAGGTTCTTATATCTCGTGAACAATAAAGTTTGATATAGATAATAAACTACATAAATTCCTCTCGCTAGTAAATTATGTATTTGTGTTAATGCGATATGAGTAATTGAATTTTTCATACGTCATTTATTTCGAGCATCAACTTTTTTCAGAGATTAAAACAACGACGATATCACACTCTACGGAATCGTCATTGTCATGATTGCATTTTAGCGAAAATTGCGGTTTATTTCGACCCCGTTTCGTTCCGGCCTTAATTGCGCACGAGAGGTCTCTGTTAGACGAGAATAATTAACTTCAGTATCACTAACAAAGATTACGAGAACGGGGTCAGTCTCGTGTGCGAAACGGGGGAAAACTAAAATTTTCCGACCATATGATAATAAACATATCAGACATTAAAACGCGTACGTGAACACGTATAAAACATATAAAATATTATCGCAAATCCGAAAAAGATTCTTTCGAAATACGTACGTATTTTGGGAGCGTAGTTTTTCTTTTGCGGAAAAGCCGTAGTGTGTATTTTTTGTGTCACATTCATATAATCTCGGCAGGCTTTTACCCCGTCCGAAAAGTGGCATAATGTACGTTTTTAGAATATCCGCATAAACCGTATAATTTATTCCAACACAACTATATGAAAACTGGGTTTGACGTCAGGGCTAATGGAAAACTTTGCGGCTAAGAGGCGTGCGCTACTACTACAACATTTATAATACTGAGCGTGCAGTGGTTTCGTTAAGTGACAATTTAATATGATATCATACAAAAGATTTTACAGCTCGCACGTTTTAATTGAAAGTTATGTTTCAATTATGAAACGTTTTACAGACGTAATTCGGATACGTTTTCGCGATTCGGTGCGAAGTTTGAGCGAAGATTGCGCTCGATCTTGAGTATTATTAGAAATATATAAGAGAAAGTCGAATTGTTCAAAATTTCGTACAGATTCATTTGAAAATTACATTAAATCTCATGTAAAATATTTTTTTCGTTTAAATATTCTCTGCTATGTTTTCGACAGCTTTTTTCCAATGAATCATAAAATATCTATACAGGCAATCTTCCAACTTCAATTTGTCAAAAATACACGTGAATAACGAAAGACAGAGTTGAAAGTATGACAAATGAACGTATACATGTACGTATGCCCCTTTTTTTCGTGGTAAATGTGGATTTTCGAGAGTTCGTAGTTGGAAAACTGACTGTTTTTAGTTTCACTGGATACGTGTAATAAACCGATGGACAAAGAGCTACTGACGTTTTTCTAAAGAACAAATGAATTTAAAATGCATATTTTCATAAAAATTTGAATGAGAGAGTATAAAAAATACGTTATAAGTCGGATTTACGTTATACGAAAAAACCTTCACATTCGGTATAGAAAGTTCAACTGTAATTAATATAGAATTTGATACATTTTTTAATGCGATATCATTTTTCAGCGCAGACACATATACCAAAAAAATTTCCGGGATGAAAATAAAAACGCGAACACTTTTTTTTATCGCACACGCACAAAAGTGTACGCGTATTATATTCCGGCTTTTAAGCGAGATTTATGCGAGTGAAATTATAATTGATGACGGTTATTTTTCAGAGCTTTATGCGAATATTCGCCAAGTGTTGCTAATTATTAAGCAGATAATCGCTCAAGCGTCAAGGGAAACGGATGCCCTGCCTATCCTCGACGATTAGACGTTTCGCGTTGGGGAATATCAAAAGTATGATTCGAAATTGAGTGTACGAATAGCTCTAGAACGCTTCGCTGCTTGATTGCTTGATTTAAGTAGTGCTGGTTTCGGTTTGAGTTATGCTTTTGGAATTGAGTGCGTTTGCTTTGTGAATTGTCTTTGATGTGGTCGGTGTACGTATTTTTGATTTGTATGTGGTATTATGAAATCATTACTGTCGGTTAAATCGTTATTTTATTATTTGAATCATGATTTTGATGGTGGATACGGATGTCGAAAATGTTTGTTCTAATTCTGCCCATACTTTGAACCTACTTGTGAGTTTTGAACGAATAAAATAGAGGTATTCATGAATGAAAATCTATGATTGAACCAAGTTTTTAGTTAGATTATTGTAACTTATGATAAAGTTTAAGTATCAAAAATTGTAATTTTACTTGAGAATTCGCAATTGAATATGATTATGTATACTGGATCGTCAGTGAAAATATGATTTTAATGTACGCAAATTATTTGATGTGGACTTAATTGGAATCTAGAAATTGATTATTTCTGATTTTTAATTATTGTCGTTTATACAATTGATGCGTTTGAAATAAGAGAGATTGATTTCTTTTGTTTGCATATTTTTTCAATACTAAAACATTTTAAAGTTTATAGTTAAAAATATGAAAATTAAAAGATCGTTATGTTCATTTGTTTGGTGAAAATTCTATTTGACACCTAAAGTAACATTCACAATATAAATCGAAACTTACTATCAACTAAATATGGATTACTGAAACAATATCTACATTTATAAAAAGTAATTCATATAATATATTTCCTAACCTTTACATTATATACTTAGGTACAAAATTTTTGCACACGTATAATCATCAGACTGCTCTCGCTAATGAAATGAAATCACATAATTTCCACCACCCAAATCGAACACAACAATCCTTTTCCGCGAATAATTTGAATAAAACGCAACAATTCTTTCTGCGAAATTTTATCCAATCAAAGGTCTTTGTGTGCACGATACACGAAACCCACTTTAACCGACGTCGAAGGCTTTCGCGAATAAGCTCCACGTCAAAACTTCGCCGGGACAATGTCGGTGTGATTTACGGTTTTGCGGCCGGTCGTTTAATCGGATCGGTTTGTCGATACGTATTCGACTTTTTGGGCGAATTTGAATTTTGTCAATTTTCCAATTTGTTCGGTTTGACGTGTGTGTGCGCGGGAAACGTCGCAATAAAGCGGAAAAGTGTCTCTGAAATTGATTGTTCTCATTTGCGTTCGGAAATTTTCTGATCGGAATTCAGGTTCTGTGGGAAGAGTGATGGAAATCTATATGGTATTTCTGTGTTTCCGAATTGTCAGAAATCTACGCGAGTGGTGAAATACAGAGACGGAAGTATGACGTATGTACGTATAAGGTAAACGGTTAGAACATAGTCAGATAAATTTCATAGATAATTTCGGACATGAGTGTTCAAAGAAAAAATATCATAGTTATAAAACTGACTGTGTTATAATAATGTTGTAATTTTCTCGAATTGAAATTGTGTTTTATCAGAGTGATGTCTTTTATGGTTTGTACTATGTATGGGTGAGTATTTCGTCGAGTTATTATAGAAAAGGGAAAAGGTAGCATAAAATTTGAATAATGCATAATGAATTACACTAAAATACATAGCTTATATGACCCAAAATAAAAATATGTACATATAAATTAAAAAAAAAAATATTTTTATTAATATAGGATACAAAATTAATTAAATTGATCGTTTTGTTACAGAGAACACTTTCACAGTTCGCATCGAAAAAGATCGTCGAGGGTTGGGTCTGAGCGTTGCCGGGGGTGCAATTGTGCCAACAGGGGGCGGAGGTCGAGGTCCAGGACTCGTCAGGATCCGAAGGCTTTATGCGGCTCAGCCTGCCTGGGCCACAGGACAACTCAGGCCGGGAGATTTGCTCTTGGCCGCAAACGGGATATCGTTAGCTGGCCTCACAACATATGTAAATATTCCACTTGAACATATTCATGTTTGAACATATTAAAAGCTGGAAGCGTAGTAATAAGTTTGATTTGTATGAGCTTCGAGAGATGTCGCTATTTTTTGTTCACTACTGGGCATTAGATAATGTTATGATCATCCTCTGTCAATGTGTTAATTATCTATTATTATTTATGAATATCAACACTTGAAAGCAAGATTGAGTTATTGCAGTTTATTCGAACGCGAATATGATCAGTTATTAGCGAATCTATTTATCTATTGTATCTACTATTAGTACTATTGATTGAGTAAAGTTGCTTATACTTGATCATGTTCATATCCACCAGACCACTATAACTCATTTATGCTTTCAATCATCTATATATATGAATGAATACATACTTTTTTTATCATATTTTGCAGGAAGCATTAGAAGTTCTTAGGACAACACCTCCTATTGTGGAGTTAGTAGTATGCAGGCCAGAGCCAGAAGTTTTAGAATGTCTAACTCCACCAGGAGGTCCACCGGAACCTCCTCTAAGACAGCCTCCACCAGATCCGTTAAATCTTCATCCGAGACGTATTCAGCCTCCTCCTCCTCCAGCGCCCGAGTATGAAGAGCCTCAACCAATATTTGATGTTAAATTTGGGGTAAGTACACGGTGAAATTAATAACACGTTTTTAATTTGATGAATATTAAAAGTTAAACATTGATTATTATTGCGGCTTTATTAGGAAGATGGTTCCGTTGTAAGTTTTCATAATGAACTTAAATAGGAAGTTTTTTCCATGTAATTATTTTTTATTAATTGTATGATTATATTTTTAAAGGAGTTTGATATCGTCATGACTAAAGTTAATGGATCACTCGGATTTACGTTAAGGAAAGAAGATCATAGTGCTCTCGGTCATTATGTGAGAGCCTTAGTTAGAGAGCCAGCACTGAGTGATGGTAGAATTCAACCTGGAGATAGAATTGTTGCTGTTAGTTTATAAATTTGATTGAGATACGACAATTCAGATGAAATTTGAGTCTAATATCGATTTATATGTTTGAAAATAGGTGAACGACGTTCCAATGTCAACACTTAGTCATGGAGAAGCAGTTTCATTCTTGAGGAGGTGTGGTCCAGTAGCAAGACTTAGATTGTATCGCGATCATTGTGGCACACCTCCTTCTCCTTCAGCTGCCTCACCAACAACGGAGTCAGACACGACTCTCACTAGACCGAAACCACCTCTAAGGTCAGTCTATATTTATATAATCGTTCACATGTAATATGATTAGCCATATATGACATATGATCTAATTCTTATGAGTAAAAGTTAGCGTATAATGTTTCACAATAATAATTGTGGTTTTAATATGTTTACAGACAAGAGGCAGTGAATATGCTTTGTGATATTGCTGCGAGAAAACTCACTCCTGATGATGGAAATGGTTCTCATTCTCCATGCTTGTCTCCTAGAAGATTTAAGAAACCGACGCGAAACAGTACTGGTTATTCTCAAAATAGTGGTACGTTGATTGATATGCTTTTTCTTACTTCACTTCTTCTATATATGTTTTTCTTAGAATTTTAGATTCTCCTGTCTGCTCTAGTAATGATACCCTTGTTCCATATTAGTTCTTTGCAGTTTGATATTTTTTATAACTTCGTATTTCTCAGAAATCAGGTCTTTTTTTAATTGTAGATACATACTCTTTTATTTCTATAGATAGTATGTATCATTCATGATTTTTAGAAAATATATATGAAAACACATCATAACTGAAAAAAAGAAAATTACATTTCATACACTTCAATTTACCTTCAGTCTGAAAATTTAATGTTTCACTTAAAAACATTCATACAAGTAATAGCGATGATAAATTTGATTTTTTCATATGTTGAATTTTTCGTCTCATACAACATAATGTTTTATCGCATTCTCATTTATAAAAAAAGTGAAATAGAACTTTTCTCATTTAGAAAAAACGAAATACTTCTTGCACGCAAGTTTCTTGTACATTTTTTTGTAGTTTTAATCTTTGATCTCATCAAAATAAACTCATTTAGCATACAAACTGTAACGGCACATACAAATTGGTTCAAACGAAATAGTTTAATTCAACCATATGCATCCATGTTCACGCACAACTATGAAAGATCATGCATTAAACTCGTTGCACTGGCTATAGAATTGTATTTTTTCCATGACACGTTGAAAAATAACATTTTCTTCCTATTTAGAAACACTTTGAATCACTTTACAGTCTCACGTATATATATTTTTGGTAATAACATTGAGGCAATTTAGCATAGATGGCAAAGTAATGGTACATTTTTACAGATACCATGCACCCATACTCCGTAAACTGTCCAAGCACAACCGCTGAAAACTCAGACAATGAGCTGAGCCAGACATTATCATATCAATCGACCGATACTGCCGACACAACTTATTCCGTGGTCACCGATGGGAGACCAGTTAGGCCGACTTGCTTTAATGGGCAACTCTTTGAAAATATAAAACCTCCATCGAGACCTGATTTCTTGGATTTGGGCGGACCACCAACGCCTGTAAATAATAGAAAACAAAGGCTGCATTTTTCAGGTAGTGTTACCATTACAGAGAATATGTGGGCGATGAATTTAATATGCATTGTAAATCTTGTAGTTGATAAAACGCATGCTGGTGGCCTAAAGTTACTAATTTATACATTTTTAGAATGATAACTTTGCATATGAGTAGATTTTTTTGATTTGTTTTCAAATTGGAAATAAGAAATTTTTCTTTGTGATGAAAATTATAAAAGAGTTAATACATTCTGCAACATTTTAAAATAAGTTATGAAATATTTTGAATGTAGTGTTTTTTGCTATAATACGATGAGTTGTGTGGTAAAACTAAATGCATGTAAATGTGAAAAAAAAAACAGTTTTTCCATAATGCCACCATGAAATACCTCCCTCTTAAACATCCCGCATGATGAATGCTTTATAGTTTGCTTATTTATCAATGTTTCTTTTGTAATTGCGCTTTATCTTTATAAATATTTGAAAATAGAATTGCTTTAATAAATTAAATATTAAACTCAACTGAATTTCATGAAACTATAATCATATTGCATGATAATAAATACTTTTTTCCGAATGAAATGAGCTATCAATATCAATATTTTACTATGTATGATATTTGATTCTTATTAAATGTTTCTATATACGTTTTTAATATGAATCGAATATATAATTTTTACAATAGAAGACAATAGTTTTTGTATTAATCATATGTTGTTCATGTACAAACATTACTTACAGTGGCAGCGCACGGTTATGAACTTAATAATCTAGATAATGATGTTCTTGATGCCCCAAATATATATCAAGATATTTCTCAAAATGGTGGTTCAGCTTATTTAATGTCTGGACAAAATTTACAAATCAATGAAATGTCCAACGAGCCAATGTCAATGCCGATAGAATTAAATTCAACAATTAACGACAATGACACTAGATTCAGTCACAAAAATCCTGCATATCAGAGTGCCGTAGTACATCCATCATCAAATAGCTCAGATTCTAACAAAGACGATGGTAAGATAATATAGTGTTAATTATTTCATTTAATGAGTAAAATAAAGATTTTAGTGAAATTAAAAATATTTAATTTTCAGTGAATTCAATGAAAAAATGGAAATGTGTCACTCTGTCACCAGAAAATGAAAGAAAATTGAAATCTGAAAATAGTATGCAAAAAGAAGAGCCTGAAAAACCCAAAATTGTACATTACCCAGACGAGAATAAGAGAGAACCAGGAAGTGAACCTAGAGTATAAGAAATTTTCTTAAATCTATTTTAACTTAGGTACTTCTTTACATTTTTCATAAACAATTTCATTTTCAATTTTAGATTCTCACCGTTGAACTGAACAGAGGTTGGAATAGCAGATTAGGATTCAGTGTACAATGCCATCCAGAATCTGGCCAAAGTTATATATCTGCAATTTATAGTGATAGCGTAGCCGCTAAAGACGGTAGATTACGTCAAGGCGATATTATTTTACAGGTTCAGTTATTAACTAAGAAATGAATATTAATAATACATATTTGATATCATAACTGATGTTGAAATATTCATATTGCAGGTCAACGATGAGAATATAACATCGATGACAACACCTCAAGTAATAGATTTACTTCGTATTTTGCGCGGTTCCATATGTATTACAGTTCTAAGACAGTAATGTCAATTAGAAAAAAATGTGATTGTGTGCTTTTTACAAGTGTGATCTCAATTATATTTACTTTATGCCCAATTCTACTCGTTATTTAGTCATTTATATAAATGAAGTCATATTTAATAGGTTTTTTAAAGTCGTTGATTGTAAATATAATATGTCAGAAAAATGTGTATTGATCAAAAGTGTAAACATCATAAAACGTGATAACTAGGAAAACTTATGTTATAGGAAAATATAGTTGAAATAAATCAAGAAAAATGTACGTTCATGAAACTTTGGATATTTACCTACTTAATATTAATATGTCATGAAGATAGATATTATTATACTCGATATTTTTTATTTATTTATCATTTTAATTCAATATATTATAAGAAACACATGTAATGTGAACTAAGCAGATTAGTTTTTGATCAATTAACGTTAATTGTTTGAAGAAAAGTTGCTGTGAAAAGTGAAAAATACATTCTATTCATAATTTCTTTACATTTCAAAGAAATAGCAATTCTTAATTGCTTCTTCTCCAATATGCAAAATGTAATATATAATACTTACATATGTATGTGTTTGCTTTTCACCATATAATTTGGTAGGCTTCATAGAAGTTATGTATGTAAATACAAATAGAGAAGTAATGTACACAAATACTCACATTTGCAATAAATAAATATACGTATTCTGGCATTACACACATGCTGAAATACTGTACTATAGAATACTCCATTTTGAACATATCACTTTTCACATAAGTAACCATTTGAAAGCATCAGTACATGACAAAATTGAAATAGAATTTAAAAATATGATTGTTTCATGAAACACTTTCTTGAACCAACCGAAGTGTATTAAGTAAAAAGAAAAAAACATAAATTTTAATAAAAATCTATATTCTAATTTTTTAAATAATTCTTCTAATATTAACAATCGGAGTGAAGTAAGAGAAATAACTATTAGAAAAGTACGTTTGATAATTTATGTTAATAGAAGAGTATTTCTAAAACTCATTCGACTTTCCTTTTCCTAGTTAGAAAATAAATATGGTATTTATGATAACACATTAAATTCTATTGAAAAAAATCATACTTCGATAAAATGTTATATATTTTTTATTAAATTTGTTGATCCTATTTTATGAAATTGACAAAATATTATAAGTTGATCTGCTAAAATAATTAACGACTTGGTTTTACAAGTCACATTCATGGAATATGATGTTGTTTAAAATCCATGTACGAACTATAAATAAAAAATATTCAAACTATGTATTTTGTTTCTTAATTAATTTTCTTAAAGATTTTATTTCATAACTGAGAGTTATGAAAATTGTTTTGAAATTTTTAATTTCTTGTCTTTCCACTAACAGCCTGAAATGGCTAGGACATGTGGTATACAATGGATGAATGGAATTGACACGTAGTTCTGTAAAATATTAGATAATTATTGTAAATTGAAGTAGAAAATGTATTAGAAACTATTGTATATAATCCCGATCGCTTTCATATATGCAACACAAAGATAGTGTGAAAGATTGAAAATGAAAAGTGTATTACTTTTTTCATTGAAAGATTCATTTACGAACTAATTATCATCATATTTTATGAAATATTAAATTCTGCTTGAAATAAATATAATGAAATCAAGGTAAGTTTTTGTTCCAACGAAAATTTTACTTGCCTAAAACATGACAATATATTCTGTGTGAAAAGTACACAAAATATTATGTAATTTATAAACAAAATAAGATAAATATTTATCCTTCTGGATTGAAAACTTATTATCAATATGCATTTCTAATGTTGATTTGAAAATACAAAAAAAGTCGCTCACTTTTGCACTATGTACTACTGTATATAAAAAAAGTTAAAAAATTAGGAATATAAGTGGTCTTATCTATTTTTATTAACTTATATTATTCATAGCATTCTAATCATATTCTAAATAATATTAATATAAAGCAATAAATTTAAGATAATTATATATTTGTATTATGTATGTGGTTGGCCTGGTCAAGTTTATATGCTGTCATAGAACAAGAAGAGTATGTGTGATGGTCTGTATTATTTATTTTATTTTTTTCTTCAAAATATAACTTGAAAAAAAAATTATTTGTAAAATAATCCAAACTATAATTCTTGAAAAAAATAAGAAGCAGTACTTTATTTTAAATCTTTCCTTGGCCAGGAATCTTCATATTTGGTCTGTGATCTTTTCCAAAGCATTAGTTGCCTATTAGTTTAGAATTAAAGTAGTTCAATATTTAGAAGTCCTACAAAACATTCACAAAATCTTTGATCAAACAAAAATAATGATTGAAAACGAAATTCCTCATTCCAAATATGTTAATTTAAAAATATTACATTTACGAATTGAATTTGTATAGTAAATAAACTTACCAAAATATATGTAACTTGACACGATTTTTTTATTAATTAAATTAATATGGTATTTTTATGATGTTAAAAGCGGAATTTTAGTTAATTATTTTGGTTTTTATATACGTATATACATAATTTATACACAAACACACATAATATACTGTAAATAAACCGATTTACACATAAATTATATGTATTTAGATAAAATTTGTATATAAATATTGTTATTTTTTCTTGTAAATATGTATGTAGAAATAATTCACTTAAAACAAATTATTACAAAGTAAAACTTTATTAGAAAAAATATGTCAAGTGCATTCAATTGTATTTTATTATTTTTTCCGTAACTATAAATAAAGATCAGTGTTACGTATCAAAGTTAGTTTTTTTTAAAGATCATCGACTTTTTCCATTTATTTGAAATTAATAATCTGAAAAGATAAATAATAAATAAATAAAATATGTTGAGAATACTTTTATTAATATAAATATCAAACAAATTTCAATATAACAATACAATAATAACTAAAGTTAAATATAATTATAACCGTCATGTAAGGTAACCGATAAATCTTAAATTTATAATATACATACAATATAAATGCTTTCAAATGAGTTAGTAAAGTTTTTAACAAAAAATATGAGTTTATTTGTAAAAAAAATATTATTTATTACGATATCACATTTCAATAATTAAGTATCACTTTGAAGCAACACTTTGGCTAAAGCTTACTTACTACGCGCCTTAAGTAATTAAAGAAAAGTAAATACAAAAAATAGCAATTTCACCATCGAATGTTCTAAGCATTTTTTTTTTACAATTAACATTATTTTAATGTGGCAACACTTCAAGAACAACATTGAAATATTAAAGTTTTCAAAGAAATCGTTGATATTTCTTTTAAATGCACAATTTTCACGTAATCTCCAACGACAAATTTTCAACGCTGCCCCACTTCCTATTAGTTTTCACTTCAGCTGGAAGTTGCTCATCCAATCTGATTTCATTCTGAATTTTCAATTTTTCAACACCCAACTTTTCATCTTCTTCCATACAACTATTTTCCACGTCAGCCTTCACAGTTTCCTTAGAATCGAACTTTTCGCTTATCTGCAGAGCATATTTTACAATATCAGGCATCGTCTTCGAATGAGAAACCCCCGAATGACATTCTTTCACGAATCCATTCGGTAAATTTTGACTTTTGGCAGCTGTCGAACTATTGTGTTGGTTCGGGCACTGATGATGAGGAATCAGATCCGTTTCAGACATAGGAACATTATTCATCATTCTGATACTATTTTTAACAGAGTCGTCACTAGTTTTACTCCTGTATTCATCGTTGTTGCTGGAGATCGAATTCTCATTTGTCGTAGACAATTTGCTTTGAGCATCGGGTTCGTTGCTTAGATATCTGTGACATTCGGAGCAAATGACTTTACACGATATGTTCGCATTCACAGAGGGCTTTTTCTTGCCCCACTTCTTGAATATTTTCACCTTAGCTTGTGTACCGTATGCGTTATTTTCTTTCAACGACAGAGACGTTTCTTCGATAGGTGAATGCTCGTGCTTGGCCGGATAGTTTATTCTGCACGTGCATCTTGCAGCATGAATGCAAGTCGAGGGTAAATTAGTTCTTGGCTTTCGAAAAGAAACGACTAGGGGTCTTCTGGCCATGTCGGATTCACGACCTCTCCTCAGAGAAGCATTTCTGGAGTGTCCTCCAGATTGAGATAGAGATTGTGATCTTGTCGGCGACACGCTTCTTGGTAGAGAAAGAGCTGAATATCTACGAGCTGGAGCTCGAGATCTTCTCCCAACGGCGATATATCTCGATAGAGTTTCCTGGAAACAATAAAAAAATGAAATATTACATCCGTCGAGGGCGAAATTCAAAGGTTAATGCATTTGTCTTTTCGGCATTTGCGTGCTAGAATTCGTTGGAGTGTGATGGCATTTAATTAAGACGCATTCATCATGTTCGGGCCCGATATAAACGACTTTAAATTGAACGATGAATAGTTGCGGCATTATGGTGACATAACAATGGACTGGCAATTTACAGATCGACCGAACGCGGGTCACCAATCAAATATGGAATAATTAATTCGAATTTCAGGAAGTCGAGCATTGTTTCTGTTCGCATAAGATGTATTCTATTGATAGTTTCGAAATATTACACGTGGGAAGTTAAATGTGAATATTTTGTGTAACCGAAAATTAGATTATTATATTCGCTGGTAATTACCGATACTTCAAAGATATGGATAAATAGATGTTGCTAATGAAGGTAGAGTATTGGAAAATTTTCACGCACGTCAATATCGGTATAGCATACATACGTCTATCGAAACACTACAGACATACACTAGAGTTGAAATTTATTAGAACTATTCCACACGTTCCATTAGGATAAATTTATATACAACGTGAAATATATTCGCGGTATCGTTCAAAATTCCATTCCGAGTCCGACCTTCGCGAGCTTTTCAAATTGAGAAGACACAGTAATTGTGAGCTTTTGAACGAAATAATTCCGAAAGCGAATTGATTTATCTCCCTCGTGATGAACAGAGCTTTGTTCCGGGAGCTTTCGTTGTTTTGTCCTTTTTGTGTCTCGGAAATTATATATTTTCCGCGACGCAACACCTACTTCAATTAAAGATGCGTATTCATCCTCCATATTTCAACCCTCGAATTGAGATTGTGATTTCCGTGATTTTCAAAAGGATAAAATTAATCGTCAACCGAATGTTTTATTAATCATTTTACCGAATGGTACTTAACAAATAACATTGATGAGTTAGATGAAAACGTTAAAACATGCACTTGCGACACCAATCTTCTCGTCTCGCATTCGCAACATCGTCAAAGTATCAAAATGCCCAGTTCGTTACCTCGGTTCGTAGTGTGAATACGTAAAATCTTCCCTCGAAAGTGACCCACGTCTGTCTGGGCATAAATCTGACCTTTGGGTCGTAAAAGTGACCACCCTGTAGCTACCCGAGTGCTTTTTGATATGTTCGATGGCGACATGTGCAAAGGTTCCATGGCAACCGGGCTTTTCTGAACACAAGAGTAAATACAACTATGATACAAACAAGATACGTAGTGCCAAAGAGAAATATTTGGTCGGGTTTCCATTAGGGGACATTAGACAGAAGACACGTGCAAAATCAACATTGGACAGTTCGTAATAACACAGTGCAGAATGCTGAGATTATGAGAGGGTATTGAAGTTTCGAAAAATAAACGCGTATCGATGAAAATTGTTTTTATCTTCAAAATTGTTAAAATGTGCTTTGTTTTGATACTCGTTTCGTGTGTGCTTTGTTATTTAGTAATCGTTTTAATTAAAATATTAATTCAATTAAAAACACTCAATAAAGATTGTGTTAATGTATAAAAATAAATATTCACCTATCTAACGTCTACGTGAGATCAATTTTGAAACTAAATTACTTCGCGTGGATAAGTTGAATAATTGTATCTGAAAATTCACAGAATCATCTATTAGTATTTTAACGTGTTCACATGGTGCTCGTGCTTAATATTATAATACGCAGAAATTTGTGAGCTATTTTCGAAACGATGAGATGAGGGTTGAAGCTTTCATCACGTAATGCTTTCAAAAATGTTTTTGATACGTTAGCGGTGTCACAACTCCACGTATGGAGCAAAAGAGAAAATTTAAGGGTCGTGAAATATTCGGTGAAAAAAGAGAGCGTTAAATTAGATTCTCAAAAGAAGAAAAAAATGTGACAATTTTACGATGCGGATTTTCGTCGAGGAAAACCTAATAACTTTAATCTGATGCGAAATTAATTCGCGATCAATCAACTAAAAATTTCGACGTCGAATCGATGCTGGGTATATACGCGAAAAAAGAACATAATTTATATGTAAATTTTCGATTAAAAAGCTCTAAAGATAAACTCGATGCCAGGAAGTAGAAGGGATGATCGTAAAAACGAAACATAATATACTCGTACGCAATGTTCCCATATCTATATAACGAAGATAAAATCAAGGTACTATTTAAAAACTTACCTGAAAAAACTAGCTTTTTTTAAGTACAAACGAACCGGTAACGTAATGGAGTTTCTAGTGAAGCGAATGTCTCGATTAGAAAATGTCTATTCGGAAAAAGAGAGTCTTTCAATAAATTATTGTAGTAGATACAGTGTTTCGAATAAAAGCTAATTTTTTACATAGTTATATGAAACAATAGAGAAAATAGTATAACTACATATTTGTGCAAATATTAGTAGTGAAAAAATATTTGATCGTGCATGGAAAATCCATGAAATAAATTTTTAGGGATTTCGGTTACACAAGATAACGTATTCGCAAAAGGCACTTTAGCAAATTGAAAACAACTTTTATTTGCATTCTATGTAAATTTGTTTCTGAAAAATCTATTATTTTTATTGAAAAAAAATTTAAAATCCTTTCGAATATATATTATGTAAAATATATTGACTCATACATAATACTTTGTATTATAATCCTGTCAATTACATTATTCCGATATAAGAATACACGACGTGGGTCGTAAACAAATTTGAATTTTAATATCGGATGAGACATTTTCAAAGGGAAATCAATACCAATTAAATTCACGTCATGAATGTTACTGTGCACTAAATTATTAATGAAGCAATATGTTACTTACTCTGAAAGCGTTCCTGAACTTGTTTGACATTATATTGTAGAGGAAGGGATTAATGCACGTCGACAGATAATATAACACACCGGAGAGATAAGTCAAGAATCTATACAACACGATTATTTCAGGCGTGTTCAATGAATATGCGTGAATTGCCAATAATCGCTGTGCGTGAAATGGAGCCCAGCATATGAAAAATGCTACCACAACAGCAACTGAAATATAAAAAATAATATATTTTAATAATTAATGATAAAATATATATATCAAAATGCTTTTCGTTGTTTTCTATCGAGACGCTTCAAGGATGTTGAAACAATTAGATGATTCGAATTGAAACCTTTCAGCGATATCAAATGAAACGGCTTTTAACCGAATGATTTCATTACGAATGTATATTCATGTAAACGAAATTTAATAACTATTAAAGTTAAGAGAATTATTTGAGACATAATTTGATAAAGGTTTCAAAGGATTACAGAAGGACTCTGTAATAATCGTTTATATTAATGAACCCAACTCGATAGTGACACAAAATATTTATTAATATTATAAATCACTCACTCAGCATATTGACTACGTGCTTCGTAGCTTTACTATGCATGTTCCTATGATAATTTTTCCTTCCATCCTCTCGACAATTGAGAGATGAAGTCTGCTGTTCCTCGTTGATGGTAGGTTGTCTAGTTAACATAGCTGTTCCATCTTCATTGACAACCATCGACTGCATAGTTTGCCCAGATTGAGTTTTAGATACTCTATGCTGAAAAATACACAAAAAAATATAATAATTTATTGCTAAAAGTACTTATTGTTTAATTTCTCAATTAAAGAGCCAAAATCTTAATAGACTCGAATTCTGTTGATGCGGGAGTCGACCCAGCATTAAAAAGATATTGAAACTCGACGTAGCTCGCACAAACGAATTCCATTACTACGTTTTTATATATGGAGATAAAGAACTAGCTTTTAAGGACTTGTCAAAAATTGTTCAGCACGCTCGTCGCGTTTCGACGACCGAAAAGTCAAATAAATCACGCTCTGCGCTGTTGTTTGCAAAGATCCGCTCTTTTTTCGACATCGCGAGTTTCGAACTACGTATTTTACGATCCGAAAACGTGAACGGGGTGGTTGGGAAACCGTAAATTCTTGTTGGCCAACCGAACCCGCAACGTGCTCGTGTATAACGCATAATATATTTCGCAGTACTGCTTAATCTCACCGGTGTTTTGCGTTTAAATAACGACCAAAGGTCGTCGAGTAACTTTCGACCGAATAGTTTGTTCGACGTAGAGCGGAAACTCGATATGAGCTGTCGAGAACTTTTATCATATCGCGTTAAAATTGACATGTATTGTGTTCGCCTACCTTAAGTTCGACGCTTTGAGCTAAAGAACCTCTTCTGACTATTCGGGATCGTCGCAATTGCAAGGCTATGAGGATGTAGAGAACACTGATGAGGCTCATGGGAGCCACAAAGAACACCAAGGTGGATAGCTCGAAAGCATGGGGAATGATTTCTCTCTTGACGGCGCAAATGGAATAGCTCTCGTCTTCTATGGCGCCTTCTTGAGTGCGATGGTACACAATGCCGAAAGCCATTGCCTGAAAATAAAAATATTTTTTTCAGAACGTAATCGGATTTTTTTGTACGCGGAATTCGACGTATATACACATAGGAATAAATTTAAAAATCGATTCATATTGTTTGCAACGATTTCATTAAGTGCTGTGGAAAAATGTGGATTTTGGTTCGAGCGAAATGAGAAACGACGAAGCTCGTAATATCTGCATGAATTTTCATAATTATTACATTTTTCATTTTCAGGATTTTTACAAAGGTTACTGTTATTACGTGTCGAAATGAAAAACAGCCTGTTTATACCGGCGAAAATTTTCATAATTAAAGCGCTTTGCTTGAATTAAACGTAAACATAAGTTATGTCATCACGAAGTATATTTTTACAAATGAATCGTCGTTAGGAGTGTAAAATAATTCAAATACGAAATATATATTTTTTAAATTAATATTATTTAATTTAAATTTTAAATTTGCACATTCAATTGGAACAGTCTATTTCAATAAAATATTCTGTCAAGTACATACAAATAACGAAAATGTTCAGAATTGAAAGTTGATTTTTTTTGGTGCATTAGTTAACTAACCATAAAACTGCAGTCAGAATTTCAACTAGAAACTGGCAGAAATATAAGAAAACAGAGACGGATTTTTCACACTTCTTAGTTGGATAACCAACTGCAACTTTATGGTTAGTTAACTTAAATAGAAAAAAAACTACACTAACTCATTTTGCTAGAATGTAACTTACGTCAAACGAAAACAATGTCACGATGAATTATTTTCTTACAAATGAATCATCGATACGAGTATGAAACAATTCAAATTAATACATATTTTTTAAATAAAATATTATTTAATTTAAATTTTCAAATTCACACATGTGACTCAAACAATCTAATCCACACTCTGATTCAATAAAATTTTCTATCAAGCGAACATAAATGTTCAAAATCGACCCAAATTCTCGCTCTTTGGAGAATAGCACTCTCGATTATAATATCCGGCATCGGTCCTAAGGGAAACCCTATCGAATCGCTTGCTACACACGAAAATATTCTCAGGGCCGTAGCTTTCGAGATAAGGGCTTTGAGAGACAAAGACGTGTGCGACACTTAAAAATTGAAGGGATGTAAGGGCGAGCCAGAAAAAATAGCGGAAGGTCGTATTTTAATTTTGTTTTTACGCACGCGACGAAGCCGCATCTCTCCAGGCTTATCTTTATGGATGAAAGTGTTTTCCTTCAGTCACTTACGGAGACGCCTTAGGTTCATCGGCGCCTGAAAATCCCGTAGGAAAATAAAATCTTTTAGAAAATAATCGCGTTTGCTAAGAAACTTTTTTTTTGAGCTTGAGTTCGACTTCGAGAGCTTTTAGCTTCTCGAGTAAAAACAAAACATCGGCTCGTTATCTGTATAAATAAAAATTAATGTATGCGTCTGTGTGTTCCTTATACGTTTTTGTACTACTAAAGACGAATTCACAAGCAAAACAAGCAAAACATGCAGATATAGACTTATATACTCTAGTAAGATACACTTATTTCTGCATTTACGAATGGTTAAATATCCGGTCGAGCTGAAAGACAAAGATGGTTGAATATACGTACATACGTCTGTCTTTGTCTTGTTTTGCAATATTACATTTTTCAATCGATAGATTTGTACGTTTGATGTTTAACAGACTGGCTTTCGCCAACCAAGTTGTGGCAAACATATCAAGCACAGTATACATACATGATGTAAATTATCATGTTTCAGCAGAAAATTCGCGTTTGAATTATAAATACTATGCAACGGTTCGAAATAACCATTAAGTTTTTAGAGTTTCAAGCAAGGGAAAGTAAAAAAATCGATCTTCTTCGAAAAATTTTTTTGACTTTGTGGCATTTATCATTAAAATTGTGAATTCTAGATAACAGAAAAAAGTGCAATTTTCTCCCTTTCCCACTTTTTCACAATAATTTGTGAAACTTTACTCGATGCCGAAGGGTTAAAATAACATAACTAAGTTAATATGAATCTCGCAAGAGATTATACATACTTAGAGAAAATTTCCATTCGAGGAAAGCAGCTGAAATTCTGCCTGAAAGGATCAATCTTATCTGTCGTTTCAAGGTTTAGTTAAATTTTGAAATAATTTCAGCGTGATAACATGACTGTTTATATGGCAATTCGAGTTTCGTTTCGGAAAATGCGTATTGTTCTTGCAAACAATGAAAATTCGCGAGGAAAATGTGCGTTCTCGATTATTGTGGACGTTTTATTGCATTTCTATTTTCGGGAAGCTATATATTTTTTACTGCATCAATAAAGTTTCTTGTATAAGAAACTTCGTTTATATTTTGTAATTTTGAGGTTTTTTGATTCTAAGCAGACTCGCATAATTTCATATTGTATATTTTGTATCACACATCGCGATCTTCGCTGAAATGCTTCGTATTGTTTGTGATGCTTTCGCATACCATGAAGGAATAATGGAGGATATTTATCTGTACATTGTACATGTGTTTTTGCGATACGATGTGGGAATGACACATTTTATGATTAATATGATATGAAAGTGACGACTTCTTCATGCGAATGCAATTTGTTTTACGTTCAGACGTTTAAGGTTTTTTGTGTGTACATAGATAAATATAGACGTTCTGTATAAATAAACGCCCTTTTCTGTGCCTAAGTAAAGATATAAGCATCGTTAATTAAGATTTTAAAATTCAAGACCTCAAGGAACGGAGAAATGATTAAGGTAAATGGAGGAGGCGGGAGTTTTTTCAAACTTTTCGTCGTTTGAAGTTGTAATAAAATATGAAGCGCCTTATTTGCGGAAAAAGTGAAGATGTTTTAGTTCTACAATCAAATTTTCCGTCGCTTTATGCGATATAAACATAAAGAAAATTGTAAATCTCTTTTGTAGCAAAGTACCCAAGATTTTCGATCGCGGTTCCATTCTGCAGAATACAATTTCCGCAATAAATTCTTGTTATTTGAAAAAGAAAAAAGTTTTGTGATTTAAAAGGGCTAATGGAACGCATAAAATTCGAAACCGAATAAGAAACAAAAATCTATGAAAAAATAAACTTATATGCAGTAAAACCTTAATAATTCGTTCAGTTAGTATCACATATGTCTTATACAGGGCAAAAAATATGGACCAGTGCTTTCTTTATACCACCAAATTTAAACCTGTATAAAGTTCACGATAATCCATACTAGTCTATATTTGCAGCTCTTCTTCTATTTATAAAAATAAATTTCTAGTCGAGCATAAAAAGCACATCTATTAATCCTAGCCAATTTATCCGAACTGGAACTAATACCGGTAACATCTCACCAGCGACACTTCGGATTATCGAATCTCCACTCTATTTATCTCTCTAAGATCGCAGATATATTATCCAATATTTTATAATGCTAGAGCGGTAAAAGTTGCGTTTATTTGATTTAGAATCGTTCCAAGTTGCGTCTGGTTACCCTCATGGGAGATGTTGCCGGTCACTTTCAAAACGTATCCTCGTGTTCTGAAAACATATACAACCTCTGGAGGATCATCGATGTGTTGAAGCGTTTCCAATAAATTCAGATAAAATCCTATACGTGGTCTATTTATTTATTTACCGTATTTTCCCGAAGCGTGTAAACATGTAATATAAATTTCGCTCGCGAGAAAGTTTCATATATAAATCGTAGACGTTATAAGAGCAGTGGATGCAAATTGGTTGAGTTCGCGATATCTGAAAGTTTGGGGTTCGATTATTTGAGCTGATGGTTAACTTTGTCGGGATAATGTCAAAGGTTAGCGATTTATTGCGTGAAAACGTTACATTTTATTAATGCCCGTGTAAAGTGCTTCTACCTGTTTGATCATTAATAAAATTTATGAGAGTAAGAATATTGAATATGTTACATAGTACGAAGTACGTTAACTTGTTGAGCTATCGAAGTTTGTTTGAAAATTATTTAAAAACACAATTTATACAGTGATAAAGTAAAAAAATTAAAACCCTTTCGGAAATTTATTAAAATTTCCCACCCAACGCGTGCAATATTTTCGGCAAATTCTACGATATTTCCACGCATTTTTCCTGCTTTATGTACTGGATTATAGTGTGGAAATTTATGAAACTTTTCCGAGCGAACGCAGATGTCCGTTATAGGCTCGCTGTTTCGATAATCGCCGATCGAGCGAATCAAATTTTTCCGAATAAAAACGAACCTTTCCTTAGCAATTAACGCGAGAGTGATGTTTTTCGGTTTAATGAGCGCGCCATCTTTATTGCGAGCCGTCGCCATCTTTATTGTTGAGACGCCATGTTGTCGTCGCGTCGAACATAGTGATAAATTTCACCTTCATAATGTTGTATCCTTGTAGGAGAGTGCTTCTGTGGAAAATAACCATCAGGCAGGTCAGTGCCTTTCAAACTTTCAACGAGTTCGTAACCTCTTAAGGATATGTGTACGTCAAAATAGTTTTAATGAGATGCTTACAAATTAACATACACATACACTCTATATGAATTATTATATATGTAGGTCATTGATCCTGAAATATTCAAGTATTTCACAGTCTGTTAAATTTGAAGCTTTTTCAGTGACTCATTAAAAAATCAATTAATTAAGTTATTAAATATGATTTCGTATTAAAGATATTTTGAATGGAATATTTGGACATTTGAAAATTAATGAAAAAGTTTATGGAACACTGAAAACAGGTGAAATTTCAATATCGATCTTCTCATAGTGTTCTGACGCTATGACAGTTATTAAATGTTCACTATCGCGTGAAAAAATCGCTTCAGAGATTACATAAAATACCTCATTACGAAATTGATCTGGTATTAATAATAGATTTTACCTACGTAATATTATGATCAACGTAGATACGATATCGAATAATCGGACAACAACAAAACAACAGAAAAAAGTTCGATTTATATTGATTGCTTTTGGTTTTATTGCTTGTAATGAAACCTAACCGTTGTTTCTGTAAATTTCAAGATTGTTCTAAGGATGTAAATGTTTACGCTGAAACAGGACAATTTGAATACAAAGCGATTTCAATGGTTATTGGTTATTGCCTTTGAAAATGTTAGAATTTTAATTGGCAATTAATATAACGATCACAGTTTGTGTTGAAGTTAAAATATTTAAATATTTCAATGCAAATAATAAAAACGTACGACAATATTTTTCTATGCGAAAAGTTGTACTGCGTATCTATGAAAAAGAAAATTTCTATTGATTCAATACACATACGTTCGAATGGATATATATAAAAAAATATCATTTTTCTCGTAAAAATTGATTGAAAGCATCCAACGTCGAATTTTTTATTTGATATGTTCGACGTGCACACCAATGAAAAATTGATACAATGTAACGGTTAAAACTCCCTCGTAAAGATCTCTCTTCACGGTCGTAAAAATAGGGATCGATAGATATTATCAGTCAAAATAATTTATTGATAGAAAACGTTTTTATTTTTCAGCTTAAAAAAAGGGGCAATTTCATCAATTGACGACTTGCATATTTTATATTGAAAGTTCCATATTGTAGACTGAATTCAATCGACATAACAACCTTCATGCATAAAAAATCCGAAGCTCGTAAATGATAATTACGACCATTTTTGAATATCGAATTAATTTTCATTAGATCCAAATCAAGGCAGGTGCTCCTCGGGGAAGTCGATTCAACCATTACATTTTCCAATTTTCTTTTATTGCACCTTTTCACACCGGCTTCCAATTACGCGAAATTACGAGTTTTCCCGCGTTAATTACGCGTCTAATCGTCTGTGCGAAACTAAAACCGGTCAACTCAATTCGGATCGGAAAGTTTTCAGCTAAAGTTCATTCGACTTCGATTAACGGAAAAATATTATATGCCACACTTATCCGTCGTTTCTGAGCGGAAATCATCCGTTTGACGGATTCGCATTCTGAACCGTTAAAAGTGTCGTTAAATCTCGAGTTTTCGAAATAAATCGCAAAGTATGACTCGCGTGATGGTAGGTAATAAATGACGAGGTTGATTCTCGCCGTAAACGTTGGAAAATGTCGGAAAATTTTATGTTTTAGAGATGTAATTTATGTATTGTTGAATTCGACGATTTGCGGACGGTTTTTGTCTGCTTTGACGTGTAGGCGAGAGGATTTTTCTGAAATGTTGATTTACAGTTCGCTCGTATTTTTTCTGAAAAGATTGCGAGATATGCGTTTTACGAGCTAGGCCTAAATATATATATTTGAAGTTTTAAGATTTTTTTTTATTTATTGGTGCAGATATTACTACATAATTATTTTTAATTTGTCAATTAATCATTCCCTTCAAAGTAAAGAAGCAGATTTGCTGGGCTAAAAACTACGAAAAGTAATCAACGCAAGAAGGATAGCGGTAATATTGAATAAATTAAATCGAATTCCATTTTTAAGAATTGTTTCGAAATGTGAAGCTTTAATTCGGCACAAAAGTTTTACAGGGCAATTTCTGGAGAGATACTGTGATACATAAGACAAAAAAATTGAGTACAAAAAAAAATATAATAATTGTCAATTTTTGGAAAAATAAATACCAATGGCCATCTTTCCCTTATGGCCATCTCTTCCGGAATCACCCTATAGCTAAACTATTGGCTGAATATATAAATGTTTAGATGAAATTTCTAGTTTTATTACACAATTGAAATCATAACCGACAAAATACATAATTTTAAATATAAATACAGTCGTAAAATACATCCTTCCCAAAAGTACAATATTCACTAGTAAACCCACTTTACAGCGGGCACACGTCAATCCCAACTAAAACTCACACTTTGTAAAGTTTCGATCCAACCCGGCAAAATAATTATTTATAATTTTAATCATTTAAACTCTCCTGTGCTACAAACGGCATATAAATCGAGACGTGGGAAACGGGAAATGGCCCGGGGATGTTTCCTCGTCTTATTAGATTTAGTGGCCATCCTCGGGAAATTCGGCTCATGAGCCACCAACAACAATATCGAACTCTCAGGGATTAGCTCGGATGTGGAAATTGTGTGTCTATGCTCGGAATAATTGGAGTTTGTATCTCCAGGAGTTGTATGGATCCGCTCTGATTATTTGCGCAGGTTTAATAAAAATATATGTATCGAAAGGTAACTGTGTTTGGATGTAATATGAATCACAAATTTCGCCGTGTCTATATGATTTCAATATAAGTGAAATATGAAATATTACATATTTGTCTTTCGCATAAAAAAATATTTATTCTGTTGCGAATAAGAGGAAAATCAAATGTTTGAGATGATTTTGTTATAAGTGAATTGAAAAATGGTGTATAAAGTCGTTCCATTCAACTTGGAAGCTTTAGTTCTTGCGAGTTTCAAATCTATAGCTCAAGATAAAGCTTTGAACAAACCATTATGTTCTCAAAGCTTAATGATACTATAAGAACGAGTAAAATGGTTCTAACACCATCCAGGTGTTCAATTGTAATAAAAGTAGAAATAAAAAGAAACATTTAGCTATACAAAGCATAAGGTAATATAAAAATTCGTAATTTAATTGTGTACAAAAATAGTTTCAATAATTTCGAAATTTACGTAAAAATAGAACTTTCACATGCGGTCTGAAACGGTAGTTTTATTTTACACCGTTGTTCCGGCAGATATCACATTCGTACAATTATTTGCCCGCATTGAATTAACAATGGGAAAACCGAAACGAAACCAAACGCCACAACAAATGACACTAAATGCATTAAATCCGAACAAAACCGGGACATGACTTTATTCAATATATATGAAAATGGGGGAAAGTTAACCGAAATGTTCGCTCGAGCGCGAACTATACCGAATTCGGTATGAAAAAGCGAACACAAAGAAAAACTCGTATTTTCCGAATGAAACAGGATTCATTCCTTCCGGAATCCGGGAAAGAAGACAATGCGAATTTCCCGTTTTTTTCCGAGGGATTTTCCTTGAGTTTACCACAGGCTAGCAATCAAGTGGGGTTATTGACACGGAGTTCGCACAACGCGGCTTTTTCCATGAAGACAAAAAAACGGTATCGTTAAAGACCATTCGGTTTTTGTCCTTTCAGAAAACTAAGAAAGTACAGTAGGTCTTCCAACTACTAACTGTCGAAATTTGCGGGACAGAGACGGATGTATGCATAGTTCTTAGTTGGAGGACTGACTGTATTCATATATGTATGTGTGTTTCAGGATCGTCGGTTGTTCGGGCAGTAAATCATCAAGTTTGAGAAAATGCCGATTCAGTCGTTTTGGACGATTTACGAGTCAAACTTGTCCTATCGCTGTTTGAGGATTTCACTTTAAATATGCTATAGTATTATACGGTGTTGTGCGAAATTTAAGACAGTACTGTTTGTACATTTTAGGTAAGCTATTATCAGTTAGAAAGTGAAGTTTAGAATTCGAGATTCTAGTTGAAATTTTAAAGTCGCCTTAAAGCTTGATAGACTATCCTAGACGCTTTTTCGGCGAGACATATTGTAGTAAATCATGGATAGTGAGTCTATAAGTTAGAGACGGTGTCTCTCTTTGAAGAAGATTTCACTTTCTTTATGTGGATTCGGTTTACTTCGCATCTGATTCATTTTTCAATCTGTTTACAAACAGTAGTGTGAAAATAGATTTGTATACTGAGCACTCTATTTGTATGCACGTATATTTATTTTGCAAACAAAAGTTCATTAACAGTCGTGCTTAACGATGAACATTAAAATATTATAATGTATGCAAAAAACGTTTGAAAAGTTTGTAGTGTATACTTTAGTCTGAACAGACATGTTGGCTTTAAAACTATGCATCTTCAAAACAGAGTTTACAATGAACTATGCATGTTTCTTTTTAATGGTTGTTTTAATTATAATTTTTAAATTATAAGTATATAAAAATACGAGTAGGAAAATTCTGTGCAGTTATTCATTGTTTCAGATGAATTATTATTTCTTATGCATAAAATCGATAGAAAAAAATGATTAAACGATTATTCGATGTGGTTAGAATCTACAGTAAAAGCTCTCTGAAGAGAATTTGATAAATATTTAAAGATTTTCATACATCGAAAAAGCATTTTCAGATTTATAGGATCTTGAATGAGTGATGTGAATATCAATGAGCAAATCCTAATATAGCGTAGCTAAATTTAATTGTCACTTAAACAATTCGAAATATATAAAACCACCGAGAATGCTGATCATCTTCACGCCAATCTTATCTAATTTGATAATTTCAAGTTCAAGCCAAGAATATAAATTTTATATATCGTAAAGATTTCAAGAACGTTAGTAATTTATAATTTAGGATGAAATTTTATTAGTTTCTGCATGCGATAAATCAAATATTTTTGTAAAGTAAAAATAACATTTTTCTGGTAATTTTCAACACTTTTGCTTAAAAAAGCATTCGATATTTCTGCACTCGATTTGCACAAAGCGCGTTCTACGGAATTTACTCACAAAAGCTCGTTGAAATCAACAAGCAAGCTCTACTCGACAACCGTTCATAACAAACACGCAAAACTTTCAACACCAATTTGCACTTTAAAGGTACGTTCACTTCTTTATCGAACACGCATGTATTCGAAATATTTCAGATATATCCATACAAGGCATTCCTATGAATAGAATTCACTTTTAGTTACACGTAAGCATGATGAGAATTGTTTGCATTATCGATGAGCTGACTAATAAATTTATACAAAGGAAAATGAATATACGTATGTGAATGTATGTACTTCCATATCGCTTAAAATTTTTCAATAATTATCATGTGCATATTTGGAAAGATTTCTGTATCATTAAGTACAGTTTACAATTGAAAGAGCATTGAATGTTTGATGTTTAACAGAAAATTTTGAATTTCATTTGTTTTGGAATAAATTCAATTCAAAATCAATAAAGAATCGAGTAACATAAGAAAACAAAAGCTAGTAATATATAAAATGAACTATTCAAGCGCATAAAGTGATTAATTTCAATTTTTCAAAAAATTAAAATAAAATGCCAATGTATTAGGTAGTCATAACTTTTCCTAGATTATGAAATAAATTAAATAAAAAATGTTTGGGCCATCGAATGATAAATCATTTATTTCAAAAGATATTTCGATTAATTCTTTGTTATAATGTGAAATGACCATATCCGTAACTTATTATCAACAAAATTTGTATGTAGGTATATAATTTCAGAAAAATAGTATTTTGAAAAACACACCAAACACGTCTCACTATTTTTCTCAACATTTATTTTATAAAATTAATCGAGTTGAACATTGAAGGACTCATATAAGATCCATAAATGGAACTATCGCACAAAACCACATATTAATCATCGACAAAACGAACATTTAATTACAACTTATTCGACATACCTGCGGCACGGCCAAGCACATGGCCACAACCCATATGGCGACGACGAACTTGATGGCCCTCGACAACTTGGACATGGTGTGAGACAGGAACGGATGACAAATAGCCACGTATCTCTCGACAGTAAAAGCAGTTATTGTCAACACTGTGGCGTTCGCAGAAGTCTCAGCTGCGAACCCCTGCAGTATGCAAAACGGTTCGCCGAAGATGTAAGGGTACTTGGACCAGATGAGGTACATCTCCGGAGGTAATCCGCTGATTAACAATAGCAAATCCGACACTGCCAAGCTGAACAGATAATAATTGGTGGCCGTGTGCATGGATTTGTTCCTCGAGATGACAATGCACGTGCTCACGTTGCCTATCACTCCTGTGATGAAGATCAATGCGTACACAACTGTTATAGGAATCACTATGTACAGAGGATCCCTCTTAGGGCCCCATTCGCTGTAGTTCATCGAGTTCGATTCATATTCGTTTGGGAGTAAATTGCTTTCACTGCTGTTGTATAAGTCGAAATAATCGGCTAACGATGACGCCCTATCGGTCAAAACTTCTTGAGAGACCATTGTTCAATTTTCGATTTGAAACGTTCTCGAAAATTTCATTTCGCATTCGGAACGCGATGTGTGGACACGTTCCGCTCGCATGTTCGATAGAATTTTTCTTCCTGGCGAAGGCACGTTTGTTTTATTTCATTTTAATCTCGCACACCTGAAACAAACAATAAAAATCGTATTGAATAAGTGATTTGAATCGTAGACGTAAATACGAAACGGTTTGATGCTGTACGTGCTCCATGCGATGACACGTTGAAGTGGAAGTTGGCATCTCTATGTCAATCATATATAAACAAGATGTGAATTGTAAATCAACGAACGTAACACAGATGCGAATGTTCGTTTAATAGATTCACTGTTTCGAATTAAAAGTGTCTGGATAAGTTCAACGCGTTGATTAAAGTGCGGAAAACCTTCTTTAGAACGACTTTCTTTTCGGATGTTCCGCGTTCGCGATCGTTTTATTAAGTGTAATTACTAAATTCATTAAACTCACAATGAAAAGCTTTTCAACCGGTTGAGCATTGGAAGCTTTTTAACGCAATATTGAAAAGCGTATTCAAACGATTTTTCTTTCGAAAGAAAGAAAGTAGCTTTTTTTCGATTACATTTTTCGAGGTCGAATCAAGCAATCCGGTTTGTAGCGTGATCTTAATTGATTTCAGCGTGCAAAATTAATTTTATGCAACAATTTAGATTTTTAATTAAAATAAAATAAAATTTATGATTTTAATATTCTTCATGAGAGAGTGTTCTCCTATATTTTTATGGCAGTGTGTAAAATTGGTTCATAAATAAGACATCAAAGTATGTATATTACGTACAGTCAAAATTAAAAAGAAAATGTTTCAAATGATATATGAAAGGAATATTTGTGATTTAGAGCTTGTGGTACTGCATAATAGACTTGAATTTAGTATAATATTCTCATAAAATGCGATATATTTTCGGAACGGAAATCTTTTTATGCAGTACTTCCACATAATTTTTCACGATTTGTGGGATACAAGCAATGACTTATGAACCAGAAAATATCGAGAGATTTGATTGGGTGAAAATAAATATTTACAACATATATTTGAAAAGAGTCAAACGATAAATATAAATATATTTTCGTAAATGCATCAAGGTTTTTGGCTAATATTAACATCAAAGAAGATGCTCCAAAAGCTTAACAAGCTTTCATGTCACGTTATCACAGATGAATCTTTGAAGTGTTCTATGTTTTAGATTGATAATTTTTATGCTGTTCCGATTTTTTCGCTTTTGAAATTTTTAATAAATAGCGAATTGGAAAGTACTTACATTGATTTATCGGTAAAAAGTTTTCAAACTTTTTATTACAAAAAGAGATATGAAAAAGTTTATGAAATATAAAAAAAAGTCATTAAGAGAGTAAATTTTATCGTTTCATCGTATGTTTTCGAATATAAACTACCTTGTGAGATCTAGTTTTCAGCAAATATTTCATTTTAAAGAGAACAATGAAATTAGCCCGCATTATAGAGTGCGTGGTGAGAGATAGGAACAAAATGCTTTTGAGCAAAATAGTCTGCGAATATACATACGAAACTAAAAACAATTTTCTCTATATATTTTTAATGTGAACTGCCAACTTGGTTGATTTACATTGTATACTTTAGATGAGTGTTTTATGGATCGTTCTCGATCTTTACATTGTGATACGATTTAACAATGCTACCGGTCACTTTGTGCAGTTTAACTAGATTATAAAAGAGGTGCATAATACGATTCAAGGATGATTTCATATATGCATTCATCGTCGAATAAAATTCTTTTTTTCTTACGTGGAATTAATTCTTTCCATAAAAAAGTTAAGTGCCACAAACAATTTATATCGGAGCAGCAGAGATCATTAGGCACGCAATGAAACGTTTAATTTAAACAGACTAAATTAGCATTAGCTTCGTTATTTCACAAATGACATTCTAACCAAAATTCACAAGGTTTACAAATTTAATTTTGAGGTTTTTGCTTACTCGGTGTATTTAGCGGTATGCGAGCTGAAGCCAACAGTGATTATCAAAAGGAGCATCAAATATTTCTCTCGCTAAGTCTATAAACAGTATTAAAACGGGTCGTATATTAAGTCGACACATTGTTTTGCCGCTTTCAGTGTCAGGCCGTAACTCAACGTACCTGAAACAGACTGGAACTGGCTGAAATAACGTTGCACAACAACGATGCAACTCAACAACTTGATATATGTATTCTATTGTACGTCATATGATGGTATCTGATGGTTTATCATGGTGTAATTCAATATTGGACGCCTATGACTTATGTAATGTATCATGGAGTAGTATTAAAGATAAGTGATATCAGATGAATGGTAGCTAATGCATTGCTTTCGAATTGGTTTTTCGATATATAATATGTAGATAAAGCTTAGTTATATTGTTGAGATAATAGAGATTGAAATATATGTGTTTAAATTAACTTTATATTCACAATAACATATCTAATATAATAATAGCTTAAATTCGTCGAAATATAATCTACTTAACACTTCTGTTATGAAGATTGCATAAAATAAGCGCAGGCACCAAAATATTTATGTAAATATTATAATTTTATTCTAATTAGTCGTGCGTTAATATTCTCTATAATAAATAAGTAAATAACATTCAAATAATTTTGAAACCAAAACAAATTTCATTAATAAAACAGGTGTTTTAGTCATTTAGTAAAAGCAAACCAAAATGCGAATACAGGTAAGTAAAATGTTGACAGATAATCTTGGCTGAATTTTCATGATTCATGAACTCTTATGATAAATTACACAAGGGCATAAATCCTGTTAATTACATCGCGTTTCCTGCAAAATGAGCAATACGGATTTATCAAAGAGATCTGGTAAATTCATTATTATAAAAGGTCGGTAATGTCGAAATAAGTCGGGGTATGAATAATAATGTAGACACTCCGGATAAACTAAAGCTTAATAATGTGTATTATATTTTTTGTATGAAAAAAAAAAATACTGAATTTTTGTCGACTAGCGAAATACGCGTTAGACTCAAATTATTATTTGTAAGGGGATGTATCGTAATATTCATTTTATGAAAATTCTTTTGTCGGCGTAAAGAAAATATCGCATGATATTGGCTCTAGAGATGATAGATACGAACAAGTATTCGTTTATTAAAAAAAGTACTATGAATGTTTTCATTTATGTAATGAATAAAAACAAACAATATATGAAAAATATACATATATATGTATATACGTTCGAAGAATTTTCTGAATTGTTATTAAGATGCAATTGAAGAATAATAAAATTATCTGAATTCTTTTATTTCAATGTTCCTTTCGAATTGTTTTCAAAGCGGAAAAAAATAAATTCCCAGACGAATTTCGAGTAAGAATGTTTCTCGCTTTCAATAAACCTAAATAAGCAGGTGTACTTTTTTTATATTGTCGTTTATAAATTCGATTTTTAAATCTAATCCAAGAATTTATCTCCTTTGAAATGACAAAAGAATGAATATTTTTGAACGAATGAATATTATGAACGACTCACTCGACTGTTTTTTTCAAACTGAAAATTTTATTTTTCATAAATAAAATGAACGCTAGAAGTTGTCAAAACTCTTTTCAATTTTCAAGATGATATAACAGCAATGTTACTAATATCAAAGACGAAATTTTTTATCAAAAAGTTCGTAGATAATTCGATAAGGAATCAAATCGAACGTAATAATTATATTTCTGAGAAATTAATTTTCAAATGTCACGAAATAATCTGTATCAGACGAAAAGTCAATGAATTAACGAGCTTCGCCGAAAATGTATTTATACACAATATTTATCGAGTATTACTGTCCACTTAGCGATCTAAAAATAAGATCAAACCGAGATTCTGAACTAACAGACACATATTTTCAGGTAATTCCAATAGATACATTTATTTCAAGCGCTCCAGGGAATATAAAAATGTGTAACTCAAGGCTTCCTCTCAGAACTAAAACTGAAAATAGTTCACGGAAAAGAAACTCGACCATTGAACGTTGAATTAGCTCGTAAATTGCAATACGTGGTGAAGGAAATGGGAAAAGGACAAGATACAAAACAAATTGAACGTATTGATACAAAGATTTATAAAAATAATATTAAGAGTTCGACTTGTTATCGAAAAGGCAGAAAAGTATGTTTTAAAAAGAAATTGCTACACACGAGAAATTTTCTGAATAAAATCACGTGATAGTTTTTATTAAAATAGTTATATTCGAATCTAATATAATTCTCGTTTTTCAGCAAAATTCTTAAATTAGATCGTAAAAATACATTATTAAATGTCAAGTTTACTTAGTTTAAACTATAATAGATATTCTGTTCGCAATGTCGACCTCCCATAACCCAAACAATTTTGTAAAATGAATATTTACATAGCAATGTTTATACGGCTGAATGGGAAATCAAGATATCCATATCTTTGTTTTGTGGAAATCCCCGTTCGAGGAAATTGCTGACTCACTTAAATCGCATCTTCTTATTGGGATAAAAGGGTACTTTTATAAAGCCGTTTCCGTTATTACATCCCCGTTTTATGCTGTTGAGTATTGTTAATATCGCTTAAAATGATTTTTTTTTCATACGAGTCGATTTTTTTGTCAAGACTATTATATGACCTTAGCATCGCCTTCTGCTTCAATAAATATAAGTATTTGGAGATATTTTTTCCTATGATTAGTTTTGTGTGGAGTTCTGGATATTTTTTTAAAATGAAATTGAGAAATGTTACATTTTTATTTAAATCAATGAATAAAACTATAAAAAATCGATTACACGAAAACATTACTCGGAAGAAATTCCAATGTAAAAGTTATCCGAGTGTAAAAAAAATATTTTATTGTAAAGTTACGTTTTGAAGAATCGATATATTGCATAAAAGCAAGAGTTATTCAATAAGATATTACTTTTATGCAAGCTCACAATATTTTTTTTCCGAGCAATCTTTTCGTTTAATCAAAATATTTCATGAAAAACTTTGAATAAATATTAAAGACTGAACACGATTTAAATTACAAACCTATTTAATTATTTTATTTCTTAAAATGTAACATTTATCGAAATCAAAAAAAATATCCAGAATTCCTTACAACGTTGTATAAGATGAGAAATTTGGTAAAATACCTTCGAATAAAATGTTTTTTTCATGAAACGTGTTTCATGTGTTATATGATTCTGAGATTTTTTTTCTAAGCAATCGCTCTAGAAAGCTTCTACGTTTCGACAGATAAGAATCGATGCATTGTCGTCATGGAGAATGTATTATTATCGCTTCGATATTTTGAGACTTATAAATTTTTAGTGAAATTGGAAGTCCGTATTCGATACACGTATCACTTTTCCGAGGTCTCGTGAAATTTACGGTTTCGAAGAAAGCAACTGGACCGTATCTCTTAATTTTGCAGGGGCGTTTTGAAGGTAAGAGAAAAGGGTTGCCCAGAAGATAATCGAGATACGTGATGTCATCTTATCCTGATTTTTTTCCACTGTCTTTTCCGAATATCGGTCTTTCAGTAAACCGCCTTGTTACACGACGATGTGATTTGCTCCCAGATATTTTCAGATTGGAATCAGATCTATGTACACGTGTGCTTTTTGTGGCCGAAGAAAATTAGTGCGTATATAAAACGATTTAGTCGGAAAATTACGTGTAAATTATTTATAAGGATAGATATTTGCCAGAAATTATTATATTTATGAATCTCAAAGAAATGATCAAATAACCTTTATTGATCTATGTATTATAAAAGTATGAAATCATTCATGTGCAGTATTCAAGGTATATTAAAATTAACTTTTCATTATCATGTTAGTTTCAAATTAGATGACAAAATAATTCATGCTTTAAATTACATAATGAATGAAAATAAATCAAATTATAATTTAATATACATACTATGAATTTGATCTTTCAGCACCAAATAAATAAACTAATATATTTTATTTAAGCATATAATAATAAAGTCATCTTTCCTATCATAACAAATCGTTGATTTACAGCGGTGCCATAGAATTTTATTACAGCAATCAAATAGAAACGCATTATAAAAAAAGTATTAATGTAAAACCATCTCAAATGAAATTTATAACACCAATTTCACGTATATTTCGTTTTATTCACATTTTATTTATAAATGATACGTATGTACGGAGTGATGTGACAAATTTGTCGTTTAGTGTTACTTTTTTTCCCTTCACCTACGTGACGAAACTATCATAAAGTTCAGGTTTAATTTTGGGACTTTTTTTGCTTGTACGACAAACCTAATAAAGAGTTTTTCATAGTGAGGTCACATTCTGCTATTAAAATGGGAAAAAGGCCATGTTTGAAATGAAAAACTAATATCACATCGAAATAATAAAATTTGGACTTGAGTAAAAGATAATATAAAGTAAATATTATAAAAAAACGAGTAAATAAAAAATATGCTTAATTATCGTACCTATAAGCAGATTTTCCAAATTAAAAACGCGGAAAAAAGCCAAAAGATTACGTTTTCCATTTAAGAAAAAAATTCGATTCATTTGCGTTAATGATTTTCACGCTTGCTTTCTTTAAGTTCGTTCTTTTGTCGAGAAGCAAAAACGAAATGTTTTGCCTCGGAAAATTCTACTTTATTTGTATACGAAAAAAAAATGATTCTCTGGGGATGTATAAATGAATTGAATAAATATCGCGCTTCGTGCATATGCGTAAAAACAGATATTCAAAAAACTGATATAAAATATCAAATTACTGATGCGTTTTTCATTTTATCTAATTTCATGATATTATAATATTGTACGCATTTCGATCATAATAGTGAACATTTTCTGAATAATAATTAAAACATTTTTCGTCTAATTCATAACGATTTTTAATTAAATTGTGTATAATTCAACGTGAAAAAAAATCTCAATAGAAATTGTGAATGAAAGCGAAATGGAAAAATATTTCCTTTTACTGGAAATTTACGGTTACAACTGACGTCAGCTTTATCTCAAATTTTTCCTACTTTCAAAGAAGCTTTCTTTTGTTTATTGCGTGATTAAAAATACGACACAGCGAAAATTATTTTTAATGCTTTTGTCAACTTTTTTATGATGCCTATTCTCTTTTCGAAGTAATATAATGAAAATGCTGATAATTTGTGGCTGAAAAACGAGCAAATGGGAATCATAAAAGAAACAATTCATGAAAACGCTTATTTACTTATTTGATATCAATTAAATCTTTAATTAGTACTTTAATTTTCTGAGAAGTCTGAAGTTATGTAGTTTTATGTGTTTTATGACATATGTGAGTTTTTTCTATTATTAATCCCATTGAATAGAAAAAAAATGATATGTGATAAATAAGAGAAGCCATCTAATTCAGCGTGGAGTATGTAATTCTCAGTAAATTGGTTTTCATTGAATTGATTATAGTTATTTTCATCGGAGGCTGAATGAAATAGCAATACTACAAGGTTAAATAATTTTCATTTCCATTGCATTCTTTCTGTCAGTACACATTTTTCACGATAAAAACTTCGTATATTTTTATGTAAAAATATCAAAAATTTTCAGTCTCATGATGAATCGTATTCGGAATTTTTAAGAATTGATGCAATAAATCGCAGGAATGATGTATTTTTCATAACAAACCAGAAAAACTAGGTCATGGAAGAAGATAAGTCGGATGCGCTTTTTTGGATAATTTATGACTGTTAGTGGGAAAGAACATGACTAGGAATCTAAAATATCAGTATCAAAATAGAAATTCAAATCAGCGCTTGCCAAAGATCGAACGAACATCACTCGTAAAAAATCACGAGAACGAAAATTCAAACTGACAGTTACTAATTAAAAGCGTAGACTTCATTCCGAAATATTTTATGAGAAACTCGTGCGAAGCCATTCTAAATGCATCCTATAAAAAATCCGAACGATTCGATAAAACAACACAATAGATAATGAACGACCGATCCCATCAATTATCCGTGCTCTTGAAAAAACATCGATTGGCATTACACTCGAATATAAAAGCTTTTTTTATCAATTAAAAGGTTCCACATCGAAACGGAGCAAACAAAATCGCCACGGTGAAAACTTCACGCCATTAACAAGCCATGCATAATAATAATCGAAATCGTTGCCAGAACGTTCTCATCCGAGTTCATTAAACGGAAAATGATCTCGATTCAAATAGAAATAACCAAAAGGGCAAAATATGAAGCCAATCCAATCAATGTCACAGCGGGTATCTCGTATGATGAGCACTTTAGTTTCCCACAATTAATCGCACGAGAAAGGACAATGTCAAATCAATAAATACTACCCTTTGGACAGAATTGGAGGTCCCTTATAAAGTCGTTAACGGCAAGGAATACTGGTGGGTTTTGACGACTGTTTAATTGATTATGGAAAAACATAAAAGGAATTATTCACATCCCTTCGCGTGTAATAGCTTGAGACTGATAAGGCAGCTTCATACTAGGCATAGACGTGTATGAATGATTGAAATTTGCATAGTTCATACTGCGGATGGTTTGATTAAGGCGTGACGTTTCTAAAGATAAGGGAAACTGAGCTTATTCTATAACATAAATGATAAATCTTTAGTATTTAAATCATTTTCTAAACCGAATGAAATTAAAAATTTTGTAATTTTTCAAAAATCACTCAATTGGACACCTAAATTCGAACATCTCTTTTAAGTCTAGTTATTAAACTAAAAATTTATATTTTCAAGATGTTGATTAGGTTATTCTTTATCGAAATAGTATAAATTATTCTCTTTTGAATTTCAAATGTGGCAATTACGAAAGAAAAACTAATGAAAGATTTTCATTTCAACTCTCACAGACAACATCTAATTTTTTTGCCTCGTCTGTAAATACAGGTATATTCGAAGTACACTATAAAATAAAATTTTCGAGCAAAACTAAAGTTTTCCAATTTATAATTTTACATAAAAAAATATAAGTCGAAATTAGCCAAATATACTCAAAGAGACAGAGAGAGGGTGAAGTCCCATCGTATATATTTTCCGATGCAAATGACACCAATTTTCCTCGGTCTCTGCAAAATGTGTGAGGCGAATCTCGCAACCAGAGCGATCGGGATATTATCCTCAATAGAACGATAACGAGCATTCTCATCTATCTGATGTTTTAAAGAAAAACGAGTCAAAATAACACGAAGTCACTGGAAAAAAAGTAAGTAAAACCGGAATTTCCTAACGATACTTTCGTCCTTCGAGAATCAGATAAACTGGATATCGTCCTGCGTGACAACAGAAAGCCGCAGTAATTGATTTAATTTGGGATTCTTTCCGACTCTTTCAATCTCACCCTGGAGAAATTTACTTATGGTGTAGAACTTACGAGTTGTATGTGGACTGTATGTGCGTGAGAAAATTCTGTCGGGTTTTTCACGTAAGGGTTCCATATAAATTAATTTATATGAGAAAGTTTCGTTTGAATAGTTAAAATGTTAAGTGAAATTTTGTGTTTAGTTTATTTTTAATGTAAATGAAATACGTTGGTTTTTATATTTAAATATTATAGATACATAACAATGTATCTAAATGTTATGATGAAATTCGATTAACTTTTAATGAAATCAATTCTATGCTAAACGAAAAATTACCATGCGTCAATCTTTGAACAACATCAAAACAACGCTCAGTGACATAGAAATGTATATTTTTTTTATATATAATATAATACAATATTCAAATCATTGAAATTTTATGTACATATAGTTTGATATTTAAATCAAATGATTAATCGACCCTTTATATCAGAATTTGTCAATATTTGATATGAATTGTTTACAATACCGAGATGAACACGTGCCGATCTCTTCCTAGAAAATGCTAAAACACATACTAAAGAGAATTCTATGAAATTCACGAAAACTATTTACATTCGACAAATAACTACATAAATTCTTTCATAAATAGACATCCGTCGGTAGAAATATATGCAAAACGTCTTTTATAAACACGAAAAAAGAGCGGAAAACGGCAAACTTTCGAACTGCGCGAGTTTTCCGCGTAATCAAAATCTACGTGTAAAAGCCGGCGACAACGGGCTACCTAATGTATGCAAATTTTCTCATATCGCACACTGCTTTTTGTCTGAAAAGAAAAATCTCGTACGTGACGTGAATCCGAATGTAATTTTCCTCCAGTGCAGCCTACGTGCGCTTTTCCGGAGAAAAGTGCATTTCCGCGAATCTAGCTAAATGTCATGTACGATACATGCATCGGAATGTAGCCATGTTGATACTTTTTCAATTCAAATATTAGAAAAAAAACAGTCGAGACATCATATCAATTAAAAAAATAACTTTCATTAAGATTTAACTAGCATCATGTGAGAACTGAAGCCCGACGTGGCATGCACAAATGGTTTATACCACTAATGGCTATATTTCATCTTTCGAGTTAGTTAATGGGTCTCTAGTTTGATTTATGACGTTAGTTGAGATGGTTTTCGAGTATGGAATGATGTTTGGTTGCAGTGATGGTTTTAGTTGATTTGCGTGATCAGTGAAAGGTTGTTTATACGACGAGAATTCTTTATAAATTTTTCACTGTATCGTTCGTTGGGAAATCGGCCAAAATGTTCCATTTCAAAGTGAATCGAGCGGAATTGACTGTTATTGCTTCAGACCGATATCAGTCAATCGTTTAGGATTGATAGTGATATCGACTGTAATGCCAAACAAAACAATTTCGATTTCATTTGAAATTCCATTACTTTTTTTTAGAAATGCATTAAATTAGTCTTAAAAATATTTCATTTTACTATATTTTCACAGATAAAATGAAAATTTTATGATAGTTTCAACAATATTCATATGAAAAATATTTCTTTTATTAATCATAAAATGTGCTCCTAAGAATTTTTCTCCAAACACGTAATTCTATTTAATATAATCTAATCGTTTTCGTCGCAGTATTTTTCCATCAAATTTAATTATTATTTCATTCACAACATCCATTATACGCACAACGATTGAGTTATAAAAATAAGAGGAATTCACAAAAAGGCTTACTTTTCAATCAAGGCTTTAGGATAAATTTCGTTTGCGGATTTAGAAAATTGCAGCAGGTCTAATCAGCACTTTCAAAAAGATTCTTTTCTGCGACTATCGACGATCTCTATTGGATTTTAATCGACCATTCGAGGGTCTATTTCGGGGTAGAAATTGCTTAGAGTTGATTGTTTCTACGATTTTGGAAAAGGTGGAACCCTCACGATTTGTCGATAAATTTATCAGAAGAGCAATAACATTACGATGGGCCGCACGAAAGCGAGATATCGACTTCGTTTCAACAACGGTTTTTCAACTTGAAATATCTTATTTTGCACTTCGTCTTTTCACACACGAGAGAATAATAATACACTCTAGCTCAGAGTAGAGAAAGCGATTTGTTCTTAAGGAGAAAGAAGCAGACAGAGGGGATCTAATGGGGTAATTTTGTAGGCAATTTAAGGGTAAAATTGTACACGTAGAGACGCGTGACTGATTGATACTGCGAATTTCACCTGAAGCATTTACATTAGAATAAAGTTAGGAAAATATGTATGTTGAGAGACGTAAAACATGTAAAGTCGTTATCGTACTACGCATCGAATTTTCAGAACATTAATCATTTTAGTGTCTGGTGACTTTACGTTTTCTTAAAAGTGCTTTTAATGAGAAAAACTTTGCGAGATATGCGGTTATCGAAATCATATTACAACTTTTGTTCGAACGATACATATCTTAATCTTTAACTCAATGTTTCACAACTATGTATGTATAAATATTTTTTATAAATATTATATAGCAAATTAATAGATGGATTACGTTCAATGTATGATTCGAAATAGTTAAATATTTCAAAGTAATCAACAAGTTTCTATTAACTAAGTTTAAATTTACATTTCGAGAGATACGTAATTAACTTTGATATGAATCCTAGAGGAAAATTATTTAAAGTTTTCTATTAAAGCTTTCTTGAAAATTCACTCGATGTCAGTCAGTTAGGATCTCAATCCCACAAGACAGCCCGAAAGTTAAAACGAGCGGTAATATTTGAATTCAGTCAGTTATACAAAATTGGTGATTCACTTTATATTCATGGTACCCAATCTACTTTAACAGCCAAAATACATATATTACTCAAATATAATATAATTCAAATGTCTTATTAACTTATATTAAAAGCACTAAAGATAAAATTCAAATTCAAAACTCTCCTCACTATTTGATCAAGGGTTCTTCCGCCGCGCGAGGAATCCAGAAGCCGAATTGTTTTATGATTTTTTTCTTCTTACGCGAAAAAATGAAAATTTCATTCGGAAAAGTTGGGAAATGGCTCCCTTTCGATAAGGGTCGCCGTTCGTTTAAATTACGATCGGAAAAGCGGGCACGCAACGAGATACTCCGGAACCGAAGACTTTCCCAAGACTTTTCCGAGACTTTTCCACGAGACGATATTCGGATATAATCCCAGACACTGATGTCCACTTAGGCGATTTTACGTTTTTCAATCCGCCCATGATCCGATTGGCACCCCCAGAGATAAAAATCCGACTGTTTGCATGTTGGCGGAAAATAAATACCGAGGAAATACTTACCCTTTGCTATAAGGAAACGATAGCGTTGAGGCTTTTACGAGGTTCGGTTCGATTCGAAGGTTTATTATCGTCGTTTTGGCTCGGAGTGCGTTTTCATTTTTTCAAGTATTAAAAATTGTAGATTCATCAGGTTGTGATTGATTTAGTGGAAATTTCATATGAAAGATTTCATTTTTTTATGTTTACACTTTTGTAAGGAATTCAAGACATTTTTGATGAATGTTGATTTAATTTTAGAAAATTTTCATTAAATAGGTTTGTATTTTTCATGATTTGTTGATTTATCAAGTATGGTTCTAATTATTGTATTTGATGCCGATATTTGGAATGAATTCTATGGAACAATTCGACTAAATTAAAATACAACTCGTATATATAAAAATTTCATCTGGGTATATAAAATTAATATTTTATTGGATACCACTTTTATTATGCATTGTCTGAATTTTTAGAGACAAAAAGTTTACAATAAAATATTATTTTTATGTGCCCCGACAAGTGTTGCATAATAATATTTTCTGAGTAATGTTTTCATTCAATAGAATTATTCCATGAAAATCGTATCAAAAATTAGTACCAAATGCAATATTAATAACTATTCATATCATACTATTATATTATACATCAATTTTTAATTAAAATCAACAGTGTAATTTTTTTTTCATCAATATGAAACAATTCTTTAGACGCATTTAATTACATTCGAAATATTTTGAAAGCTTTATCATTTCTATGTTTATTTTACGCACAGAAGACTTGTTAGGTTAATTAAGAAGAGAGTACAAACAGTCCTCGGACCTTTAACAATTCTTATGCCGTTTATTTTATTCTCATTTCGGCGCCATTCTTGCAGTAAAAGTCCCCTTACAATCGTGAGCCTGTGTTGAAATAAGCCATTAAGATGGTCTGCAATTTCTACAATGTTGACGAACATGCCTCACTATTTGCGTCGACTTAAATTGAAATATACAACGAGTATTGCATTATTTTTACGCGGTTTCTATTTTGAAACGGAAATAAAGTGCGAACTACACGTAAGAGCCAATTTGGCTTTGCACAATAAAAAGTGGAGCGAGTCTAGAAAAAAACGAAATAAAAATCATACCGGGGAAAAAGCATAACTTTTGTATGACTTCTCGTAAAAGCGTGGAAATTCATTGTGTAGGATGTGCACGTTTTTTATTTATTTGGATAATCTACCTTTTTACCAGAAGCTGTAAAAATAATATGCAGATACGAAATTCATGCTAGGTATTGTTGAAAATTTGAGGAAGTTTCAAATTGTTGCAGTTCGAGAACTATTCATGCTGCAATTTGTAAGCAGAATAAAAGTAGGTACTTGTGTTTGTTAAGTTTCACAACTAGTAAACGTAAAATAGTAGGTACTATGGAAATGCTAGTTTCATATCGATTTATCTGGAATGAGATTTGTAAATGAACTCAGCAATCATTTCTAGATTTAAAAGTTATTAACTACAAACTGTATTTTAATCTATACTTTCGATTTATCAAGTTGCTTATTTGAGAGTCAAATATATGTTTTCAAATCTCTTGACATTTAACATAAAAAAAGCATCATCCACAAATAAAACATCTCAACGATGTGATAATATAATGAAAGCTTTCGATCATCAATCAACGACAATCTTATGCATTTTCATAAAAGCAGAAAAACGATGTTTCCTGTTGATTTGCCACAGAACGAAAGAGCTTTTCCTTCGTAGGTAAAAAGGTCATTTCTCATATGATGTATTCGATTCCTTTCCCTATACGAGTTGCTATCGTTCGATCATTAATAATTCGTTCTCCTCTGATTTCGTGGTTTGAATCCGTAATTGAAGCGAACCAAAGTACGTGCCTCGTATTTTGTTCCCATTGCTTATTTATTAAACGCAAATGACTCGTAAATAAGTATCCCCACGAAAGTCGTTATTAATCAGAAAACGATTGTGAAAAATATATTTTTATACGAGAGTTTATGAAATGTTATATTCGAATTGTCATAATATGTTACATTCGGCGACTTTTGATTAATGAACGTATGTATGTAACATCTGCTACTATCGCTGATATTTTGTAACTTATACGAATATTTTAGGAAGAATGTGGTGGTTATGAAAAATATTTTGAAAATATACGAATCTGTTGAAAATTTCAATGCATGTCACGTTTAGATGAGGGTGATTGCATAGTTGAAATTGAGCACGAAATTATCATAATTAGTCAATTGTGCGGGTTATATTATTGCATATTGTGAGGGTTTCAAGAGAAAATTGTTAAACAAATGTATGTTTGATTGTGAGGTTTAGAAACAAATATTTTAAACGAAAATATAACTCCTATATTTATCTTATGTACGTTGTTCAATCGTAGTAAACCGTTAAAGAAAACGTGATAGATTCTAAGATTAGATCGTTTTGTAATTTTCCGTTTTGAAACAGACAAAAAGGCCGTGTAAAAATAACTCTTTTCATTCGGGACAATAAATTAGATTTGAAGAGTTATCTGTTCAAAGTCGGCAAGGGAACAAAGAAACAAAGGGTAAGTTAGGTAGAAATCAAGCAATCCTCGTTTGATTTTTTTCAGGGCAAATTTGATATTTTCTATCAGATTTCTAAATAATTTTTCGATATCGCTTTTCGAAATACGCATATTTATATTTCACTCAAACGAACATTTCATAAAAGGTCAAAGGAAAAGGTTTTAGGGTTTTCGTAATAGATCGTGTAATAAGTTTTCAGATAAAGTCCAATTCGAATAGAAATATTATAAAACGAACATTATTTTGATTGAATGCCATAATATTTACTATACGACAATCAACGTTAAACACATAGAAAATGAATCATTTTTTCCATTAGGGTAATTTTTTTGATTAAAAAAAAAGTACAAAATATAATATTTTAAGCTGAAAAAAAGAGGTTGAATACGCACGTCAACGTTTAGCAGCCGAACTATTTTTTTAAGCTTCTGTATAATTTCGTTGCTCGTTTACATTCACTAAAGCGGTAATTGAAAGACATTTGCATAGTAATGCGACGGATGGGTCGAAGACCAACGAAAAAAAATATATAAATTTCGTCGGGTTGCTCCAAATCGTGTTTTGCTCCATGCGAATTTCAAAAAGATTTGCTACAATGGCTTACATAAGCGAATCGCGATTATTTTCGGAAACAAAGCATTCTTTCCCAAACATTTTATAAATTCACTACTGTGCTGAATTCTGGACACTTTTATTTTGATAAATTTTCACTATACGAGTTTAAAATTGATAAGATATTCAATTTTGATTTCGGTAAATTATCTCTAAATGGGTTTATAATTTCATTTCAAATTTGAAGAGAGATCAAGTATGACACTTAATATAGCATTTGACACTGAAATTTGGAATAATTTCCATTGAAATATTCAATTAAACGAAAACATTACTAGGAAATATTTATTATCTTGATATTGATATTATATTATACATTCTGAAAACTGTTGCATAATAATCTTTTTCATTTAATGTTTTCATTCAATCAAATTTTTTCATGAAAATCTAAAATTCCATATTATGAACTTTAATTAATCACTCTTTAAATAATAATAAAAAACTATTTACCTATTTTAGTACTTTCACGAAAAAATACAACATTTACCAAATTCATTGAGAAAAATATCCAGAATTAAAACCAACAGTACAGATATTTTTCAAAACCAATATACGATAAATTCGTATTATACACGATTCAATATTTTACAAAAGATTAAGTGGCCATTCAGGTTTACTATCAATGAAATTTTACTAGACTGTTGCACAGTGTGTCGACTCAATGGGACACTTTGGGGCCTCGTGGGAAGCTTTCTTTGATGCGAATTCTTCATTCAGAACTAAAAATATTACACTATCCAATATAGTGGGCGACACTTTTACAACCACATAAAATATCCTAAATAAAGCACCGTGGCTATTAAGAGAATGTGTCGTCGTATAGAACGGGCTCGTCCTTTTTCTGAACGAGCAACGAAGGGTTGAATGTAAATTTGCACATCGGTATTGCACTGTACATAGTTGATGAAGGGGAAGTTTTGCTAGTTTTATTTAATTTTATTCGAATGAATGCAAATATTATGACGTCATTGTCGATACAGATATTTTCATGTTTATATTTACAGCGAATATTCTATTTATAAGCCTTGTTTAATTAAATCTGCACATGTCTAAAAATAAATCAAGCGAATTAATCACTCAAACAGTACTTTTGAGGTTGCTTTAATATGAATTCCGCATTTAATTAATTAATTTATTACAATGGGTATTAATAATTTCATTCAAAATATACAATTTCAAATTTGAAACATAGAAAGTTTCAACAAGTCGAGCATGTAGCACAATCCTACGCAAACGTACGCCTTATTTAAAACCACTTTACACAGAAGCAATTTATTTAAATCCCAACAAAACAAGCCCGGCTTCCCCTATATTTTCAAACAATCTTAAGACCGAGCATTCACGTAAGATAACCCCATAATCACGCGGTTCCCTTTTACCGTTAGATGTTTATCTTCTACCTGCACAGTAATACCACTTCATACTATTCCTCTATACGCATAGAATCTCAATCCTTAAGGTTGGTACTCACTAGAGGACAGTTGACAGTCAAGTAGTAAGAGGAAGGTCTACTAAACTAATGTAAGGACTCAAATAATATTTTCATTGGTCCAGTAGACTAACTACTGTCTAATTGACTGTAAAACATTACCTTTGAAAAAAAAGTTACCAGTTTCATCTTAATGCAGTAGACAGTCAAGTATTAAGTCGATGATCAACTATACCAATATTAATACCAAACTTGACACAACTATTTATTACTTGATTGTTATGTTGGATGTTCACATTGGTCGAGTTGACTATCCACTTCTTATATGACTATCTGCTGTCTTCAGATGACACTAGTGACTATTTACTATCTTCTAGTGTATGCCAACCTTTACTTACGCATAATATAATCGAACGAATTTCTCCCCGAAATATAAAAGGGTGGAATATGAAGGAGATTCTCAGACCCTACAGATCGGCTGTAAATCGCAAAGAGTTAGATTTTTCTTTGTTCTGGATCTTATATTGTTTTGTGCAGAATTGAATAAGGTTTAGCGGCGTTAATATCATAAGGGGTATTTGTTAATATGTTGGTGAAAATTTTGTACACGGGTTCGCTTATCTGCACCAATTAAGGTTTACACATATTGCGCTGTATACGCGATTTCTTAAATGTTAATTTCGCTTTGTGTAAATTTTTTGTGTGTATATCGATAGAAAATTTGAGCTGAAAGTCAGCTAAAAGTCATATTCACGTTCTGAAATTTGCATTTTTTTTTAATTTATCGATTTTATTTCCATATCAAATATTTGTGTTTGAATATAAAAGATGCTCGTATTGTACCACACCATTATCGTCTCGAATCACAGTCGAGTCTATTAATGCGATTTTTTTATACATAAATATCATATTTCGTGACAAACTTGATTCGAAAATTGACATATTTAAATATTATTCAAAAATATGAAAGAGTAAATATTTATGCAGTTTTTTATGCAAAAAATATTCTGATGCGATATTAAAACGCATATATTTTGATGATTGTGAAATATACGTAAACAATAAGTTATATCCGCATTAGTTAAAAAAACATGCGTATTATTGCAAAAACGTGCGTATTGTTGAAAAACAATCAGAATTTCGCGTAATAGACAAAAAATTCCATACACAATTAGAGTAAAGACAGCAAAAACGCGACCTCGAATCATCACCATTCAGCAAACACAAATGAAAACTTGAAAACGTCGAAGTAAGCCACTCAGTGTACCATTCAGACCGAAGAACATTTTCCACGAACTTCCTTATTCTCTTATTTTCTTTTATTTTCTACGAATTCAAGAAGAGTTCAATTGCGCCGCGAAATCCACCCTTCGTGGCATTTTACCCTATGCTTTTTTTCGAACTTTTCAACTCACTTCTGTAGAGTGACTTTTGAGGTCTTCCCGGGCACCGAAGAAAGTGTTGAGGGAAATCGTTAAATATTTTGGCGAAATTTCGACGCGCTTAGGAAGGTCTCATCATTAGACGCCCTTTGTCAGATTTCGCGATGTGCCTCTTCTCTTCGGGTGAAATTCCTCGGAATGAAAGGGAAATTCCCTTACAATTTTGGCGAAATTGCTTACGATAAGACTCTGTGTTTGGCGCCGGTGAGCAAAATAAAAGTGAGTGGAAAGCCGCATGGTGCGTGCAAAAAGTTTATTCCTCACACAACACTTAACGTAATATATATATAATAATGCGTTTATTCAAATTTTTAAATCGAATCATTCGATCGTTTCTGAGGAAATGGCGTAAATAAGTCTCGTGTGAATATCTCTCGAGAGTCGGAATAAAGGCGAATGAAAATTTAATAAAGTGAGACGTTTCGACGATCATCCGGTGTTAGATATATTTGAAACGCTCCTTCTTCGAATCGATATCGAAATTATTAAGGCTTAGAATCGAATTATAAATTTCCGAGTGAAAGTCTGCTGGGTGTAATTTTTCAAAGTAATTCACTTACTTTTTTCAAGTGCCCCATAAGTGCTTTTTGAGTTTTGGAGCGGTCGTAAGCTCCCCATAAATATTTTTATCACTCGGCCAAAGAGACATATAACATCTTCTATAAATGGTAAAGTCGTGTTTCGCCGAATTCAAAACATTTATATCTATCAACGTCCGTAAAGCAGAACCTACACGATCACGCAACTCTAGTCACATTTGTGCCACCAAGTATATAAAGTAATTAATTCTTTCACAATTCATTCATAATTGATTAGTTAAACATTGGCGCATTCGATAAACGAAAAATAATCGAATCACCAACAATCCGAATACACATAAAGACGTTTTAAATCCGGCAATTTACACTAGAAACAAAAAAGGTACAAATTACGGTCCCAGGCAGTCTTCGGGCCGAATATACGAGCCCAGCCTAATTCCACGGCCATTAAAGAATTAAGGAGCAGTTACTCGCATCTGCTCTTTCCTAAATAAGGTTATTAATGTCTTGTTAAGACTTGCGAAAACGTTAACTAAAGCTCAATGGGGCGCGAAAGCAACCGATCGGGTCGCCTTAACCATCGACTCGAAAACGTATAAATTTCCGCGGAATCGTCATATAAAACTTGGGGCATTTTCCGGCTTTTCCGACTCGTTACTTTGTTATGCGTGTCGAGTCGATTCGTGAATGAGATGCGAAAATGGGGGTGCAAATTGTATGTTCTGTACTATGAAACTTTTTTAGACTTCAAAGTTCAAATGACGTTAGGCAAAAGTGTATTGAACGTGATACTTGCTTCTTCCAATAGTCATAATTATAGGTAAGGAAATTTTGGAAAATAATTATTCAAATATAATAACTCAGATATTCGAATATTGTAATGAATAATAATCATTTATTTTTTCGGCTGTAATTTGAGTCACGTAGATACCCAAAAAAAAGAAAATTCGTTTGTTTGAAAGTTGAAAAGTTTGTCAAAAGTTTTTGTTTTGTTTCTTTTCGTTTTTATAAAATTTCCGTACCTCTAGTCATAATTCATATAATATTAGAAAATACCTTTGATTTAGAAAAATGTTTGTTATTCTAATAAATGTGTTAATTTTTTTATATAATTCATGCAATAAGCACTTATTTATTTTCAAAACGTACTCAAATCTGAGATAGGCTAAAAAATGACTGAAAATTATTATTTTTCTTTGTTAAACCTTTTGAACGACACTACAATTATATTTAATGGAACCGAGTACCAATTTTCCCATTATCGTTTGTTCGAAAATCGTATCGTTCAGAATTCGAGCGTTCGATATAATCATATTTACAAGTCAAATATGTGCTCTATCTGAATAATATTTATATAATCTTCTGAAGTTAGGTCGCTTTGCATCCTTGCTCTTGTGCCAATCAACGCTACTAAGACTTCGTTGCTCGAAAAAGTTTCGCGTTACGAAGCAATATGCCGTAAAATAACAAAAGAGTTTTCGTTTAGATGAGCATAAATATGGAAATTCTTCGTATTCAGAAAGATCGCAAATGTCGAAGGATGTTTATCACTTGTGAATGCGACAAAGTAAAGAATGGCAATTATACGCATGATGAAACGTGATAAAATACTTTTTTCCGTTATCAAAAGTATTTTTGAAACGTTTGAGAATGTATAAATAAAACGTTTCGAAACGATGGAATATTATGAAGTTTGTCATGCGAAAGGCTTTCGGAATTTTTGTTTCGTTTCTATTTACGTGATGATTTTAATTGAATTCTACAGTTCGAGTTGAAAGCGATTCAAACAATTTGTTGTTTACACTAAAAGTCAATTATTCAATTTCGCAGATAAAATTTCAACGATATGACTCGCAATTTTTCGAATTCTCTTGCAAATATTTTCCTTTATCAAATAAACTAATATTACTAACAAATCATTATACAAAGTAAATTTAATTATAAATAAAATAAAATGTTCATCAGAATGTAAAATGAGATCAATATAAAATAATCAGATGCACATCGCATAGGATAATAAAATTTATATTCGTAATATAATATTGAGAGACAATGACGTTTTAAAAATATACATAAATGCGTATTAAAATTAAAAACACTGATGATACTAATTTCGCCCTGGAAAAAATGCCGAAAAATACCGCGTTTTAATTAAGCAAACGCATGTCGTTGTCCTTTAATTAAATTTTCATGCAAAATTCTCTTCTTTGAACTCACGATACACAGAGCGCTTTCCTCTGTCGGAAAATTTCCATACGCTGTAAACAAAACGTGAAACGGATGAAAAAAATCGAAATTTTTCTTTGTAAAACGCGGCTTAATTCAAACGTTTTTTTTTCCCACCGATTTCCAATATACGAACGATTTCCGAGAACGTTCGGATCATTTACAAGGCCCGATCTTTCTTTTGAACAGGGTTGTAGAGCTAGAGTTAGAGTTATTGGAAAGCGATCAACTTTTACGATTTGATTGGCCATTTGAATTGTAATGTTATATATTTTCAATGAAACGAAAATAAAAATCACGTGTAAAAAAAGTCAATATAAATTCTTTCTTTGTATATCTAGAGAAAATAATGTAATAAATATATTCGGGGCTAAATATAAACTTGAGGCGAATTTAAATAAATATTCCTATCTTTTAGTGGTATTCTGTTCATCAAATGAAAATACAAATTCATTTATAAAGGTCGAATATAACGAATTTGTTTTGATTTAATATCTTTCAATTAAGTCTCCTAAGTGACTTATTGCATAGATTATTGCGAAGCCTCCAACCTTGAATCTCGAAATCCTTCAAATTAACATATATTCTGGTTCATATTGAAGCTAGATTCTGTGACTCGGCATCGCTCGAAACTCTATAAATTGTACTTTTATATTTTTAATATGAAAACGAGACCTAGAATCTTACTATACATCGATTTTTTTCGACACCACAACCCTTCATTTGACATTTACCCCAGCAGCGTCTAAACGAAAATAGCTCCGAACGAGAATGGCCGCAAATAAAATAGACGCTGTTTTTATTATCTTGGAATATGGTCGATGTGGCCATCAGTTTTCGTAACCCTTCCACATTTGCAGAGCCTCTTCCATCACTCTTCTTAGGGATTTATCGTCACGCTCGCTTCAAATCGTCTAATTCGTCTCATGACATAGATATAGTAAATTATAAGAATATAACATCGTCAGAATAATTTTATGGATATAACTTCGTCACATACTCTTTAAGTTGAGGAATTTTTGTTCAAAATGTCAAACAAAAGTGTTGCAATTGTTCTATGAACATACGTAGGATTGCTTGTTTTATGTAATATTAGGAAAATCTGTCGAAGCCTTATACAGTGACGAAGATATAGCCGTTTACATTATGACCGCATAAATTTGTGATGGGAATTAATATCTGGGAATTAGTGAGATGGCACGCCGTGCAAATAAATCATACTTTCGCTAGATAATGTGAGCTTAATCTAATGAAATGTGCGAATCGCTAACGGTCGGTAAAATTGACGAGTTTGATTAACTCCTTTTATGTCGTGTGGATAATGAGCTGTTAACTCGGATTGATATCCGAGTCCTAAAAAAGTCGTTAGAGTTTTTTTTTTTTGACTAATTGAGAGTATCGAAATGGAGCTGGGCGGCTCCAATTAAGAAATTAGAGGAGGGTCGTTAATTCAATGTATACTAAATGGTCAGTTTTTTTCTTCGTATATTAAATTTAGTTTCAATTTGGGAAATGTGGGTGTTGAAGTTTTGTGTATTTTTTTATTAAAAAAAATATTTTAAACAATGTCATTATACTTAATTATATATCATTAAGCTGATTACGCTGGGAAAACAAAGGAAGAAATGAGATTTCGCAGAGCGCTGGGTTCGTCGTATAGCTTGTTATGTTAAATTAGATAATATGCTTATCTGTATAAATAATAATAAATTTACGTGTATACATGCTACTAAATGTTATTTATAGATTCCTTGGCGGCTTATCTTTTGGCAGTGAAACTTAGAAGAACTATTGTGTGAACATCTGAGAAGGTTTTTGTATCATTAATTTTAACGATTTATAATTGAAGTTTTACAATCTATGGATGTTTTTAATATGATGTTTCACAAACAGGACTACTTTTGCGGTTCTTACAAAAATTAACAGAAAATAATAGATTGAATACGAGTTTAGCAAGAATAATTGATCGAAATGAAAATCGACCGAATTTACCGTAACTCAGCTGTAGCAAATATTATGCATAGTGTACAAGAGTAATGTATGTACGTAATTACAACAATTCTCAATCAACTTAAAGTCCATAGAGTCTAGAGCAACTCCGGTACATATGAAAAAAACAGCTGAGTTTTCAAATCTGATGAAAATAAAAGGTTTTTATATTAATTAAAACAATTGAAGAGACATTTGATAGACGCACAATATTCTCGACAGTATTAATCTCGTTCGATCTGAGCGCAAAAGGCGATATTCCCACAAGGATTTCGGCACGATATAAATAAATCAATGTCGAAAATGTCCTCGGCGTAATGTGGTCTTAAATTCACGTACAGCTATTAACAATTTCCAGGCTTACGTCCCGTGGAAGTCCCTCGCCCTAAGGGACTCTCCCTTATGAACGAACCGCGTAAACAATGGAATGCCGTTCGCTACAAATATAGCGCGAATATAACGCAAAGTGCTCTCCGGACAAATGATCCGGGCCGACGTTGTTTAAGAATCGCCGAAATTCCGAATTTCCAACCCTCACTCTTAAACGTCCGAAAGCACACTGTGCAAGAATCAAATTATAAAACGTCCCCTGCAATCGTGTTAGTCTAAATGAGAGAGTTCGGCACATTTTGCTGTGCGAATTAGATTTCGGCAAAGCGATGTTTAAAATTTAAATAAAATTGAAGAGGGGAAAAAAAGAGCGCGTGCGAAACACTGGGACACACCACAGGAGGCTTTTACTGCGGGATTATGTAAACGGTGAAAGTTTACCTTGCAGTAAATTTTAGGTAGGGAATCTTTCGTGTTCTGGAAATCACTGCTGAATATATACAGTATTGTGAGGAGTTCTAGGTATTTTCGATAAGTTCAATATACGTTGAATTTATTTGAATAAATTGGTTTGTAGCTTATTTTATATTTTAAAGACTGTTCAAGGCAGTTCTTAATATTGCATTTGACACCGACATTTGAAATATCTTCCGTGGAAAAATTCGATTAAGTGAAAATATTAATCGGAAAAAATATTGTCGGGGTGTATAAAATTAATATTTAGTTGGAAAACTCTTATATATTTATAATTTGCTTCGATATCTAGAGACAAAGGCTTTACATTATAATATTATTTTTGTGCACTCCAACAATTATAGCATAATAATCTCTTCCGAGTTGATCCAATTTTCCCATGAAAATCATTCCAAATTTCGATATAATAAACGAAATTAAGAACAATACTAATCAATTAATAAATTGTAAAAGAAAGTATAAATCTATTTAATACTGTGAAATGCAATAGATGAGAACAGTATTGTGAAGAAGCATAAATATTTCGAAAAAAGTTTGAAGCATTTAGAAATAGATATGTAGATATAGTTAATCGTATCGGGGCAATATTTAAGTCATTGGAAGATCTTAGTTCAAATTTCAATGAAAATTAATATTAAAATATGGCATCAAACTTTTTCCGAAAGTTTTATGCTTCTTAATAATGGCGCTCACATTCGTAACATTGCGTGGTTCGAATTTTACGAAAGTTTGCAATATTTCTCAAGTTAATTGAAAAAAAATGACCAGAATTAAATTCAACAGGGCATTTTTGCATTCCTAGTAAAAATCGATCGAATCGAACAAAGAAAGAATTTTACGTCGTATAATGGGCGTGCGTTTCAGAGATCGGAACAGATTTAGCGAAAGTTTATGGTGCTTGTTCCGGAAGAGGATAATAAACGATGGGATCGTTGCGAGTAAAATATGCTTTGTACGTATGATAATTGGATGTACAATTTCTTGCTAGGGGCAATCATACTAATGTGCCGTTATAATGTTTTATAGACCGTCGGGGGATTGATGTGCGTAAAAATTTACGATTCGAGATCCGAACAAGATACGTTTTATATTTGCTCATACGATTTTTTAACTGTCATTCGAACAATCCGCGCTTTAGCGACGCAATCTGGCATGAATTATTTAATAGCAATTTATCATTTAGCGAATTCGGATTAAGTTATTAATCAATTTCGCGGAATCCTTAACGACGCCACGTTTAACTTATTGTATCATGCATATTCAAATCGCGTTTAACACGTGTGATAAATTTGCAATGATTACTCATCGGATTTTTCATGTCGAACGTGAGAAATTTGCAGAATATTACCGAGACAATTAAAACCGATCGCAATGCAATTTAGATGGGATGGAATTCCTTAGCAGAATCATAGATGAAAATTCGAATTAATTTAAAATTATTTTAAATCAACCCTATAAATCGTGATTAAATATTCATAAATATTAATGGTCCAAAGTATATTTTATATATTGCAAATTTATTACGTGCGACCTTATCGCTTTTGCGCGCACAATACGCCCGAGTCATATTTTTGCCAAGCTAGGGCACTCTCTAAACATTTATAATAAATTTATTTACGCAATATATAATCGGAAAATACACAAAACTCGTATTAAAACTCCACCCACGAAACAATTAATCCCGTTTAAAATCGACGAAGAAGACAACGACTCACTACAACAGACACCTACACAAAGGAGAAGATCATTCTGCAAAATCCACGAACGATATAAAATTTTTCAGCAACCAGTATATACGTTTCGATTTTTCATTATTTCCTTTCGATTTCATTTTTTCTGCGTATTTTCGCCAGTTCGCAAATTTAATATTTTCCTAATGGATACATTTCTGTCAGACGTCAGTTGAAATTTTCAGCGATCCCGCAAGAGCTTAATTCGATTTCAGACGACTTCCTCGGTCGTTATATGAAACGCGGAAAATCGTCGTTATTTTGTACGACCGAGTTTCGTCGGTTGCATCGTCGTTAATCGTAACGGAAAATCCGTTAATTCGCGACGTTGCAGCATCAGATTTACAAAAAAATGTTCGTGGGTTTCGCTGGCTTTTTAACTGGGTGAGTGCTGTTATTTTTTCATGTGCGAAATCTGTGTGGTTTTATGGATGAAGAGTCACTTTTGAATATACATATGTATGTTCGTTTGTGCATATGAATAGGGTTTTTCACTAAGAGTGCTTGATGTTTGAAATGAAATAACATGTGTTATAAGAATAAATAAAGTCAGTTTTTTTTTTATTTGACCTATATGATTTGGCTGCAGAATTACGAAATGGCCGTAATTAACTGTCAAAGTTCTAGGGTAGCTATGGAAAAGCCCTATGTATAGAAATATATACGAGTATGTGTAGTATATCGGTTGGTGATATTAATTTTGCTTTTTGCTTTGATCGGAAACTTTGTGTGTGTGTAGAAATGCGAATTATGTTTCATTAAGTTAATTGAGTCATTTTCAATTAGCGTTTTGCATCGAATAGTACATTCGTATCGATTAATTGGAATTCGAATGCTTCACAAAATAAAATTGGTAGTTTTATTACAATAATTTCATATTTTTATGAGAAACTCTTAATGAACCATATGCAGTTAAAATGCCGTAACTATTACATTACTGAAAAAAAACATCATTTTTTTGTTATACGATTGAAAGTTTTTTCCTCTCTCTAATGATTGTTTTAGAGAAAATAAGTTAAAGTGAAAATCAAAGAGTTCCTAACAATGTTTTAAATAATTGATAAAAAACTTTGCTTCATTTTGTAGCTGTCTCAAAGAAAAACTTGCGTTCCTATCACGAAAAGGAACTTTTAAATTTAAAGACATTTTGGCATTCCGACTTTTGAAGAATATCGTATTCAATTATTTACATTTTAATTTCAGACTATTTATTAAACTTGACAAAAGCAATTTTCGACAGTACCTACTATTAAAAAAAAACACACAATTAACAACAAAGAACCCGTATTAATCAAAGCGACAATGAAAACGAAGCCATAAATTCGAATGGGACGAAATTTCGTTTTCACAGCTTGAACAAACAAAACTTTACACACAGGACAATTATTTGAAAAGTTTGCACTGTGATATTGGAGAAATTTCTAATTCTAACATTGCACAAAATTTTCGCAAAATATAAGCAATTTAAAACACCGATAGTTTTCATGGTATGCAGTGAGCATATTCATAAACGAAATTATCGGAAATTACCGTGAAACAGAAATCAAAATTGAAAAAAAAACTTGTTTTTCTCAAAATAGGTCACGTGGATTTGATTATTCTATCAATAATATAGCGATATAAAAACTAATTTTTCATTTATTATTCAAGAAATTTATTTCACACATATGTTTTGATTATACCAAATGCTTTGTCATTATAATCTTTTTGTTTCCTTCAAAATTTTGAGTTGATCACGTTCAGCTCTGAAAGACTCATATGTACCATCATAAAAATACATGTACTATGTAAGTATGAAATTTCTGCACTCGTACATTTTCAACGGCGCGTTTATATCCTGAAACGAAAAGCATAAAGCCATTTTTCTGATAAATTACAAACTATAGGATGACATTTTCGCATTCGGTAAGAGTACACTCGAGAGTGAAACTCGGATGCAAGACTTTTGGATGAAATCAAAAAGCATAAACTCAGCGTTTCGTCGAAGAACATTCGCAACATAACCGAATGAAAATAGAGAATGTGTATGTATTTGCAAAACGAGATCGAATTCGAATTTTTCAATAGAGCAGGAAATTTTTCGCGTTCGAGATCATAGAGCTTTTTTGTTTTAATGGGTTTTGATTTAGAGCCGTTAGGTATATGAAGATAAATAGAGATGATTTTATGGTGTTTACGTGTCGTACATAAGTGTCCGTTGACGTGTATACGATTCTGAAAAAACGAATTTAGAATTTCAGAATTGAACACATCGGAAAAAAAATGTAATAACGTTTTATATCCGCTGGAAAAAAATGTACGAACACTCATCGAGTAATACGTAATACAATGAAATATTATATAGGTCGATCAGAGCTAATCGTGACTAACTCCATTATGGAAGAAGTCGAAAAAACTATCAAATGAGTTTGATGTATTTTTCGAAATTCTTTAATTGTCTTCATTATTCCATTTTTCAGTCATTTTAAACATAAAAAATGTCTATAACATACTACATGATAAGATTGATTTACATTAGAGTACAGAATTTATTAAAATGGCTTCTGAAATAATAAACTTATTTGACAGATATTGTTATTTAATATAATAGTATTTATCTAAAGAGAGATATTTCGCCCATACAAAGTTATGACCAAGTGCTATGAAATTTAAATCTAATTTTTGGAAAAAAGTGGAGTTAGTCATGCTTGATCCGGAATGGCTCATATGAAGATTTTTATAGAATTTATACGAATACAAACGTACAAACGTACAAACGTACAAACAAACGTACAAATACGCTAAGTGAAATTATTATATTGATACTCGAAAAACTTTACAAATAAGAAATTGAATGAGAACGAATACGTTGGTACTGATCGCGGAATAAATTGCCTTCCAACTTTTATTAGATACGTTGAGGAGGAAAACGCGTGTCGCTATTGAGAAAAGCGAATTTGAATCCGTTTGTATTTCGTGATAAAAATGTGTCTAACACACTTCGCACACGTACAATAAGCGAACTATAAAATTTCTTAAGAAGACGCAACGATATCACACACTGAACACGAATATAACGTGAAAAAAAAATACGGAACACGGAAAATTTTCACGTCGCGATACAAAGAAATCATCTTTTCGAGAAAAGAAATTCGAGATGTTATTATACACATTTTAGCTTTTCGCATGATACGTGTCGGTACATAAAATATGACATTTGTATACGTTCCTTCCGATGGGGAGAAATTTATACATTTGTATGTACATAATTTGGGATTTTTCTTAAGTCGTCTTCAAACGTTTTTTTTTTTTAATAAACATGTTCAAAAGATATTGTATTTTTTTAGAAAATCATTTGTTTGAAATGAATTTCGAAAATGTTTTTGAAACGATTCATCTTCATTTGTTAGTAAATGAAAAAATAGTTGAATTTGAAATTAAATAATTCATTTGAAATTTGAAATTTCTATTTTTTTTCCAAAAAGATACATAGGTAATCGTTTAAACGCTTCAATTAAAAAATATTGATATTTAAATTTCTTAGTTATTATATTTTTATCTTGCAGAATTCTCTTATGATATGACACATACATTAAACTTCCTGTAATATAGATTAATTCTTAATTGTAGAGAATATCGTTATAGGATGGATTTGTATTATTGGAAATAACCGATGCATTAATTATAGGGAGATGTGTTATTGAGAGGTTTGTAATATATCTATTTAATCAAAACATATCTCAATATAGCAATAATTAATAAACTCTCAACGATTTCAACGAATCCATCATAAAATCGTTAATAAACACGCACAAAATACAAAATTTATTTCATCATTAATGCCACTGTTAACATACACAACATTATAAATTTACATTATCGTTTTCCACATGCGAAACGTAACAACCAGACTTAGCAATTAGGCGGGAAAAGCAGCCGCTGAAAATTCAGTTTTCCGCAGAAAAACTCGCTTTTCACGAGCACGGAAAAACGACAGAGCAGATTCGCAGCAGTTTTCATTGAAATTTGGAAAATGGCCAGGGAATTTTCGTTCGAAAAGAGGCGGGTTTTCCAGCTTCTAGATGAGACGTCGTGTGTTTTGTTTGGTTAAGAGGAGCCGTTCTTTACTGTTGAGGAATTTCACGAGAGTGCCGATGTTCGATCTGGTGGAAGTTAATTTTTTATTTTCCGAGGAAAAAAAGTTAGATTTATTCTGCGAAGTTTCAAGTTAATGGTGTTTAATCTTGCAGCGCTTCGTTATTCGTTCGATCTCGAGTTTTGTTTTATTGATTCTTTGAATCTGACTAATCTTTATTCAAGGTGATATTTTGTAGTAAATTATTATTTTTTTGGTTAATTTAAATCATTTTTTTATGTAGGTATAATTATGTAATAGAATTTTATTTCGAAACACAATAAGTACTTTATTGTTAAATTGACGGTCAAAGATCATAACTACATAAATATAAAAAAATAAGCAGACTTCAACTGTAAAAGAAATATGAGAATATAAAATGAAAACATTTCATATTTCGTAGCTTGAGTATCAAATTAATGTATTTGCAATATAAATATTATTTTATTAAAATTATAATATGAGAAACTTAAATAAGTATTTCAATACGAAATTTATACATAGTGAAATTGAAAAAGTTGGCAATAAAATAAATCTCTGAGTTAAGTAGTTCGTTTACGACCTTTCATTGAATTCAATTTTTTAACAGAATCTAAAAAGGCGATGTTGTTTTTTTCGCCAACGAAACTACTTGAAACCATTCCATATAGATATGAATAGTGAAAAAACTCGAATTCGTAAATATTTTTGGTACAATAATAAATACCGTCTGCATTTAAACGATATCATTAAAGAATATATATTAAAATAATTTACAATTGATATTCAACAATGCAAAATAAGTTATCCTCAACATTCAAATTACAGGAAAATATAACGAGTACCAAAATAATTCACAGGAAACGAACCATTGTAACCAACCACTAGAATACAACCTTTTCATAAATAAACCCAAAATCAAGGAGTGAAAATTCGAAAACACGTTCCATCGCGTTTCAAACAACACTTTCCGGATTTGTTAAAACAATGAGGTCAACTTTTGTGTCCGCTTTCCACAACTTGGTCTATTTTCGGGAACCTCCTTCGGGATTTCTTTCGCAATGGTTTTTCCTTATGGTAAAAATATTTCGGGTTTGGCTATTCGGATTATGCGAATATCGGGTCAATTGTATTCTAAGGCATTCAACACCCGGCTGGAGGTCTCATTAATGCAAAATGTCCGAAATCCGATAGCGACATTACCATATATGGAAATTCTGACAAAAAAATATTGTGTCATTAAAAAGTCTAGAATCCACAAAAGCAGAAAACACTTGTTATATAAGAATTGGATATTTTCGGAATCGCATAAGAATTCCCTTATCAAAGTTGTCTATTCGGCTTGTAAATATCGACACAGACAGCTTAAACTATCAGTTTTACATATTTTAAAGAAAAAACACGATCGTGTGACCTTACGTTAGTATAACCAGTTTAGCGAAAAAATGCGACTCAATATTCTCCCCGGATTCGCCATCGACCTTTATATTTTTATCACGATTTTTATGCGACGAGATGACTTTATGTATTCAGACAATTAAGATTCTATTCCTAAAAATAGTTGTGAATATAGAAACGAAATTATATTTACGTCCATAAATATTGTATTACGTGAAGGCTTCATCATTCGGCGCACTCGTGCGTCGTAAGTCTTTTCCATACACAGCGATATTTCGGTACTATATTGCTACTATATTAAAACAAGAGTCCGTATCAGGTAACGAGATAATATAAACTTGCTCTATATTCTAGTAAATTGCGTTAACACTATGTTTTTCATGTAGCTTCGACGCTAGAGCGCAAAGAGCTTACACACTGGAGAATTTATAGCTATGAAATGTTTTCAACTTATTGAAGTTTCATGCGTTGAATTTTCAACGATGAATATTGTAGAATTTCGCGAAAAATAGAAGAAAAGTGAGTGGAAAACGGTTCGCAGGCGATTATTTATTTAAATTGTATGAGAGCCTCTTTTATATGGCGGGACGTTACATACAGTGAGCCTTTTTTGTTGTTGGATAATGCTCACGTTTAAACAACATATTTCAGCTTAAATGTACACATTCATGTCTTATTGTTCGATACGTAAATATGTGAAGTATGAATGTTGAATATAAACGATGGCAATTAACTAGTTTCTGTGGTTACTTCTATAGAGTCTTTTATAATAAAATTCGACTAAATGTTTTTTGTCAAAGATAATTCTAAGAATTGAGTTCGAATATTAATCGTTCACGAAAATTGTGGGAAGTAATTGTATCTGAAAATGATGCAAGAAATTCTAATGATCATGGTGTAATATATTTTTTCATACAAGAATAATATTTATTATACAATAATTTTGGAATGCATTCAATTTTTCCGTACAAAATTATGCACTAGTCGTCATTTTTTGTACAAAATTTATTTTACTATGCAATTTTGTAATCGTTCGTTTATACACCATTTATTTTTAGCAACGTTTTGTGATTATTATTTTAAAATTTGAATGTATGCTTTTGTGTTTATAAATAGTAACAAGATTAATATTTCCTCTCTTTGAAATTGCACAAATTTGAAATCACTCGAATATCGTGCAGAGAGGTATTATAATAACCTCATTGACACAAAACGAAATTTCCACTGCTGAAAATTATAATAATCAACATTTCGAATCGAAACCATTCACTAGCGTGAGCGTTGATTAGCGCATTCATCAATTGCAAATTTCGACATCACGCTTATCTATTCACATGCGAATATCGCACGAACACAATTTCACCTTATAAATACCCGAATGATATTCCACACCATTCAGAATGGTTATATCGATATTTCCATGAAGAAAAAAAATCCAATAAATGGGAAATGTGCGGAATGATTGATGGAAGTTCGCGAGTTAGGCTTAAACGTTATCCACAAGGAAATATAATTGGACGTATATCCGGATTGATTTATAAGTTCTTTGCCGTTTTGCACTATTTCTTTGGTGTTTTTTTTATGGTGGATGAATTGAAATTATGTCAATATTTGCTCAAGTATTAATAGGTGTGCCATACGGAAAGCGTATTACGAAAATAAACAAGTGGTTGCGGCACGTGTTTTGTGGTTCAATTTCATGACTGTTGTATGTTATGTGAATTTTTAATGGATTATCAGCTTAGTTATGCATTGAATGTGTGATTTTGGAAACTATGTTTGAGTTGTTAACGAAATATTTCATGAAAATGATTTTTTTTGTACGAGTTATTATTAGAAATACGCTTTTATAGTAGAGCGTATTATTCTGTTTTGAACTCTTAAGAATGCATTGCGAAAATAAACTATACGAGCAATGTTTGTTTTAAAATTCATATTAAAAAAATAAATGTGTTATTCATCTTATCAAACCATATTTAATATAATCTAACATTTTATACTATGTATTGTCATAACAAATTCGAATTTTATGAATTATTAATTTTTTACATTATATTCTAATAATTTTCGGTAGTTATTATATTTGTTTATATAATATGCGAGTATGAAATGTAAACGGAAAAAATATGTTAATGTATCAAACTGAATACTTGAAATCATTTCGAGGTGTGAAGTGTTAAAATATCTGTTTACATGCAGTAATAAAAACGAGACCTCGATATTGGACTTCGAACTTGTCTGAATTTAGTAGATCAATTCTTTAAAAGAAGTCAGTGTAGAGATTGTACTTTGATCATGTTTTTAGACTATCATATGTTTTTAAGTTTAATCTTTAAAAAATATTGAAATAACAAAGAAAAAGTTCCAAATTGTGTTTTTTTTAGGAACAAAATTGATTCATGGTTATTTTTTTGTGATTATACATATTATAAGAAATTTTTGGTGAATCACCTCAAAATAAAGTTCGAGAACCTCTGTAACAAAGAAACGAATTTAAAAGGTAGGCGTGACACATAAATATTTGATGTGTACCCTCATTATATCAAATAATGGTATATCATAGGCTTTTTCGGTGAACTGTTCTTCGGTTAATATATCAACACTCCTTATTTGTGCAAATTTCTCATTCTTTTCCCATTTGGGTGAACATTAGCTAGAGCATAATTAGCGTAAATTATTTCATCTGATTCGATTATTATTGAATGATCAACGCTTGATTTGGAAACTAATCGATCGATTCTATGTACCTTATTTAAATAAAATATACTGAAGACAAAATGGACATGCTGGTTACGAAGCGATTTTTTTCAAATGAAAATTCTTTTGTGGTGAAATGCTCTTTTAAAATTGCTTTAATTCTAGACTGAGTTGATTTATATCAGCATCTTTTTTCGTTAGAAGTGACCATTAAAATGAATTTACTGTTCGTGAAAAATAAGCGGATGCATTGTTCTTTCTGACAATTATTGTCAATTAGACAAAAAAGTGAATCTCGTTAGCCATATATGTGATGTCATTACATATTTGTCAGACGAAATGTATTAGGAAAACGATTGTGTTCATTTTTATGACCGTTCGGAACAATCAGCCATAATTCTATTCTAATAATCAATATTAGATTTTGTTTTCGTTATGCTTTTTTTTAACATATAAATAATTCTATATAGAGCTAATTGTGGCATTATGATAAGCGTATTTAGAAATATTAGCATCAATAGAATTAATTGGACGTAAATTCTATTTAAATGAAATTACTTTTGATTCACAGCCACAAAGTTGTTTCATTTTTCAAAAATAATTACGTATAAAATATCGGTTTTCAATAAATTAGACTTAAAATATTATTTATGTAGACGTTTTTTAATATTAAATTAAGACGTTCCGCTTCGAATTTATGGGGATATAAAATTATATACAAAAAATGCGAATATTATATTACACCTCAAAATTATAAATATTCATTGAATTTATCGGTTTGAATTCTGCGATAATTTGAATAACTCGTAAACCAGTCACAAGGATACGGACAGTTAAAATAAAATATAAAAGTTCGAAGACATGCATAAAATTTCAAGAAGGATGTGACTAAACTAAATTTTCACATTATCAAAACTTATTGTATCATTATGCCATTTATTGTACTCTACAAAACATAAAACAGCTATAAAATCTAAAAATAAATCGACACAATTTTTTTATACCTTCAAAATCCATACGAAACTTGCACAGAACTGGATCCACCGACGCAACACACACGCATCCGAAAACCCGTCATTTTTTACTCAAGCACGAATAATATTTTAACAATTACATATCGCAACTATCAATGAACTATTCAAGATGTAATTTCAATTGAAAAAACTAATTATTGTTTTGTATTTTCGTAAGTTTTTCAGGAAAAACGAGAGCGAACTAAGCGCGAGTTGTTAACCGTTCGGTGTCACGGTGCACACTGACGCTCGACCGGTGTACAGACCGTTGACTTGTTTCGCAAAGTAATATGAAAGAAGGCTTCGAAGGATCACATGTTTTATATATGTAGTTTTTTTTGTTGTGGTCAAAATTGAAGATAAATGAACCTTTCGGAGCTAAATGTGATTAACTCCACAAATCAAGATGTCAAGAGTAAGATTGATTGTGTTTGATGCGTTTTTAGATATTTCCGTAATTCACTTCATTATTCCATTTTAAAGAAATTATAATCATTCAAATTTTGTTTTAAATGAGCTTCAGATATAATCAGTTCATTTTAGAGTACATAATTAATTAAATTAGCTTCTAAAATAAATTATTTATTATTCGGTGGCCAAACAAATTTGTCATTTGATGGTATTGTTTTTACTTTTATTATTCAGGAAATATATTTCACTCATAAAAAGTAATAACTATATCAAGTGGGCTAATATTTTAATCCCATTTTTTGTCGAAAAGTAGAGTTAATCACGTTTAGCTTTGATTTGTTCAAATATAGTGTGGGCAGATATCGCCTGAAGTGTCTATTCGGATACATATCTTTCGGTAATTGCTAAGGCGTAGTAATTTGATAATTCGGATTGTTTTTCACGAATGATTCGATGAATGTTTATTTTCAGAATAATTAGAATTGATACTCTCCTATTTTTTTTATATATTATCATTACGTTATTGTGTCGTTAGATTATATCATATTGATTTTTATTTATGATCGTACCTAGAAGAGTATAATAAAACATTTGTTTACTACTTTATAAATCGTTTTATTTATGAATGCACTACTGTTGATTCAATTGAATTGTTTTTAATTGTGATACAATAGGTTGTAAAAAAACGTCCAGTTTATGACGATACTAAGTGCAATGAGCAAAGTATTGTAATTTAGTTGATAGCTTTTAAACGTCTTTTATAAATGATTGTATAAAAAAATAGTATGATGTTAAAAAACAATTAAAAAATTCCAAATCATCTAAAATAATAATAACTCAGTTTTGTATATGTCTGGTGAAATGCTATATTACAGCGATAGTTCAATTTTGATTTCTTTTTAATTTCATACGTTTTTGAACTGAAAATGCCCCTTGAGATACACTCTCAACTCCATTAACGAACTGTCAAATATCTATGTGACTGCCAAAAAACAAAGATGAATGCATATATGTAATAGGTACATTTAGTTTCATGTTTGACAGTTCATCAATGATGGTACGAGTGTAATTTGACAATAATACAAAATGAAAGTGCGTTGATTCTCAACAGTCGATTACTCATCTATCATATTTTCATAATATAATTCGAAAAGCCATAAAAATATTATAAATTTCGATAAAAATCAGCTGTGAATGAAAACTATCGACTGTCCATTGGACTTCAACGCCGCGTCAAAACTTCAACGGAACCCGTTCAAAGGAACACTTATCGCATTTTCTAATCATACGAATTCCCCAGCCATTCAATTTAACGGAAGAGTTCGCACAAGTCGGCAACAATGAGAAAGGAAACAGTTTATTTTTTCGTCAGCAACAAGCCATAATAGTTTCGCAGCAGCAGCAGCTGCCGAAGCTTTGCCCTCGGAGCTTTCATTATTTTCGCACACAATGCGTCGTCGTCGGGAAAAATGCGATTTCCACCCGAAAATAGAGCGATTCGAACGGAGGAAAGAAGAAAGATCGAATGAAAAACCGAGTCTGCGTGTTTTCAGCCGGAGTCCTGAAATTTTAATTTTCCGTCTGTGTGTTAAATTCGCCATGGGGAAGGCTTTGTTGAACCTGTTCGGCGGGTCGACGATAAGAAAATCGTAAAAATCCGCATTTTATTCACGGCGCGTTTTTATGGGTGCATATCTCACGGAATGTTTATTTTGATGGTGATCGTATTGGTGAATTAGCATCTGGACATGTGTTAAAATTCTTGTGTACCTGTGCGGATTATATTTAGAAATACAGCAGATTCTAATCGTTCGAGGTATGTTGAAATTGGATTTTTTTTTTAATTTTCATGCAGATTCACTCTTGAAAAAAAAAATGACTCGTATTATAAGTGAACATCTCATCTATGCAAATTAAAATGAATGTATGCCTGTATGTTCGTTATTTATAAACTCTTTAGCGGCTCATCATTTCACAATGAAACTTTCAACAGTTACTACGTGTACGTTTTGAAACATTTCTGCATCATTACATTTCACAATTTTCTTTTATTTTTTACAATCAATTTTGTATACATAGAAGCGTTTGATGTAGCTGACTCTTACTAAAGATTATACTCAACTTACACACACAACGAATTTAGCATATTTTGCATTTCATTTTTTTTTTTTTTCATTATAAATACTGTACAGCAGTTTACAATCTGTATAAAATTCTCAGATTCTCGAGCAACGCAGGGTCACAAAAGATATATTATGATATTATATCATAAAAATATATATATTACCTAATATGATATATAATTTAAGATTATTGGCATTGTACGTGTGTTTAAATACGATGTAGCTAATCTTATTTGCAATCTAGTCATAGGGATGAGACATATCAAATATTTACACATGCATTTCATATTCCACAATCTATAATACATAGACGTTCAATAAGTCATTTCGAATAATTAATTCTCTAGGTACGGTTTAATTATAACCGGAGTTTACTGTAAATTCGTATTTATTTTAGAAAATAGTAGCCATATATTATTTCGGGATTATTTGCATTTTTATTGTCTTGTTAAATGTATGCATTATGTGAACGCTATAAAAAAGGATTGGAAATTCCGGGTTGTTTTCGGTTCGCTTCGCTAAAGCGAGAATTGATTTGTGTTACAAAAAGTGGGAATATTTTCAGGTTTGGTGGTAATAAATTTTTAATCTGCAAACTCTTGCATAATCGTTAAATACGGAAAACAAATCTGAAATTCTATACAATGCATAATAGAATATTCAAGACCATGAATCATATTTTAATGGACGAAATGAATTTCAGATTTTCCTAATTTAACTTTCATATAAACGTGTATAATTTTTCTATATTAAATATATTTATGATTTGTGATTATAATATGTATAATATTATATATTGATAATATGCCTCTTACACGCCTAGTACTATTTTATATGGCAATATGTACTCGAAAGGAAATATCACTAGAAATCGGATATACAATTGACAGTCACTTTTATCAAAAACGTCTCGAGAAAACCTTATTTCTCTCTCTCTTGAATATCCATTACATTTTCTATCATATCACGATGAGAATTCAAAGAATAAAACGTAATCATAGATTTGAATAAAATACGTATTTTTTTGTAATTCTATTGCTTACAATTAACAAATGAAATGAGATGTATGATTTTGTAATATAAATAATGATTTTCAAACATGTCTATCATTGATGATTAAATTGAACAGCTTAAATAAAGCTGAGAATAACACTTCAGCTTTAAAATAATAATCCAATTTCATTCGAAACATCTTGTGTACATATAGAAGATATGTCCCATAAATATCAACCTCGCAACATTAACAGGAAATCCAGTAATAACCGCGAATTACGATTTCAACTCTAAATAACCTCCTTTAGAATGGAACAGCGTTAACCACCCAAACAGAAATTATCACGATACTTATCCGAAATATGAAATTATAAAATTTTCCCGTGGCAATATCTATATTTTCAAGAGTCTCACATAAACTCCGGCCACGCAGGACAGAACGCATAATGAGAAAAGTTTTCGGATCGTATAAACAAAAGGAGGTCCAAATGGAAAAATCCTCTCGGAAAAGTTCACGTGGAAAATCCAGCGAAAACTAGAGTTTGTTTTACTCGGATTTTTAACGCCTTTCCTTGTCGATTTAAAATTTGCACTCACTTATACTGCACTTGGCGATTTACGATCGGTTTTATTCGTATTTATTTCGCTTGCACGGTTCGATTTTTATTTCGGTTTATGTCCTCTTTGAGAAAATGCTTCGGTTCCTCGAGCTAGATTTCCCATTCAATTGTGCAATGCGATTTCGTTCGTGCTGGAAATATTAAAGTGAATGTGTTTTTCACAGTTCGAGATTAGTCAAAGTGTTAATGTTTTTTTCGTTTTGAGGTTAATCAGTCGGGAGATCGTTACGGTGCTCTTTGTGAGTTTCTAAGAACATTTGGAGCTCGGCCAATTAACTTTTGGGTAAATGGTAACGGTGTTGAATGTCTTAAGGGTTAATCAAAATTCAACTGCAGAGATGGTTAGGTTCATTAAAGCCTGTTTTCTTAAGACGATGAAGTCTAACTGTTTTTAGGCACTTAAATGATTAAAATAATAATATGCATTTACAAGTATATGGACGTTTTATTTCATTTTTTAAATGGGTAAACGATGAATATTGCGATTAAAAATTTATAAAAACGTCAAAAGATGCCCGCATATTTGAATTTCATGAGTCAGATTTGATGCTGTACTGAAAAAATGTTTATCGGTTGTCTTATATGTATGTGCAATTTATTTTTAAAAATTAAAAATTTGAAATACATATAAAAGATTATTGAAATATAATTTTACAGTGACATCTACCGATAGATTAATAACTAATTTTTTTTTAACTAAAATCTGAAACAGTTCCAGTAGTCAAAAAAGTATTATATTACGCCAATAGATGTCACATTTGAAAAAATAAAATGAATGAATTTAGTTTTGAAAAATAAACGAGAATTTTCTTTAAAAAAACTCTTCTTACATATTCATTGAATACTAACAAAGTTATAATAGAAATATAAACTTTTGTATAGTTTTAATAGCTTTTCTTTTGCATATTAAACTAATTCTGTCTATGATACATTACAGAATTTAAATTAAAACTCTATACATCTCCATGAACACTTAAAACGGGGTTTTTAATTTCAGACTGAAAAAAAGCACAACAAAGAAAAAGCCCATCCGCGATAATTTATACGCTCGCACCTTAAACCTTCCCATCGCGTTCTAGCACGTCGTATAACCTGAAACTGGATTTTCCAGAATAAGCCGAAACGGGACTCCTTTTCCTCGAATTTCCTCCTTTTTCCATCATAATCATAATAATAATAATTCGGAGCAATGCCTCATTCATATCTCGGCCCGAAAGGCCATCGAGCCGCTCAAAGGGCGCACTTTTACGCGACGCTCGTAAATTCTGCGAGCTGGCGGTCAAAAAGGGCCTTCCACCGGAAAAGTCCTCGCTTTTCTACGTGGAATAGTATTAAAAGGTTGGAAAAAGTCGTTCCGCACTATTAGGGGGACGTATTATGGAGATATACGAGCGCCATTAAGTTGCTTTATTGTGCTCGCCATGGTGAAGGGGCATTGATTATTTTAAATGATTTTCGATTCGGTCCTGTTGTTTGGATGTTGATTTGGGTACGTTTTTGATCATTTGTCTGATTAAAATGTGTATGTGAATTTTGGTTGATTGGACATTGATTTATTGAAGGAAGTGTTTGTTCAGGACTAATGTTGACTGTCAATATTTTTTTATTCAATATGAAATAAATTTATTTGAACAAAATCGAATCCTGTATTGACATTTGTTTGATAAACAATGGCTAATAATTTTAAATTTAACCAACGTCTATATAAAATTCAATTAAAGTACTAACCTGTCTATAATACTTTTGTTAGCTATAACTTCATCAACTGAAATATTACGAGGTGCAATCAAATAAAACCCATTATATCGACTCAGTTTCAGTTCAATCTATGACCCTTTAATAAAAAGGAAAGCGTGTCGGGAATAATTAGCTCGATTTGTATTTTTAAACGTGCAAAAGGCGGTACAACTTTTGATCTTTCCGAAACGAAGTAAGTTTGTTTTGAAACTCGTTAAGCGTTAATTCAGGACTCGCGAAACTTAATTAAAAAATAATAAAGATTAAAAAATTAAAATAAACATGAGCGTTTTGAGGAAAATCGCCGTTTTGCGTTGACATGTTTTCTTTCATCGGAGCTTTCGTTTAAAGTTTATCGCAGTCTTCGATCGCGTTCCGAAATCGAATACAAGGGCTAAAGTAGGTTTACGCTGAAAAAATATAATGTAGGCAGCGTTTTTTTATAGCTTTATGAAATTATAATTCAATTATTGTACGTATGTTGCTAGGTTTTACCCGTCTGAATAGAATTTTCCGAGATTTTCCGCAAAAATCGAGGCTTATTCATATTCCATACATACTTTCGAAGTCGGCGCTTGATTGATATCGCTCCGAGGGATTTTCCCCGATCACCTTTCCTTACGAAAAAAGGGAATTAAATGTATGTATTCATACATTTTTCAATCGGATTCAAATCTAATTCTTGTATCTCACAAAGCGATTTTTAAATTGAAAAACATTTCTTCGATTTGTTTCCTAACATAGCTTCAATTTATAAAATCGATTTTGATGGATTCACGTCTAGAATTTCCGCATCAGCAATGTAGGTACTTAAAAGCCTTTCAGAGCTAAACATAGTCAACTCTACTTCTTGAAAAAGTGTGAGATTTCAATGTAAATGTCATAACTTTCAATGTATTAGGTACCTATGTGAAATTTCCTGAATAAGAAAGATATATGCCATAAAATAACAAAATTTGTTAGGCAACCGAATAATATGTCATTTATTTCAGAAGTCATTTTAATTAATTCTGAACTCTAATGTGAATCGACTACATTTCTAGTAGTAATCTTTATTTGTAGTAATTCGTTCAGTTTCCTTGATTTCTGGATCAACGGAGTTAGTCACGTTCAGCTCTGAACGTCTCGTACATAGTTTAATATAACGTGTGGCGTTTTAATCTGATAATCCTAAGCTAAAATTGCCGGGTCCCAATAACATTCCCATAATCCCGGGCCACGTTCTTGGAATAATAAAGATATGGGTGGCGTTCAATATCGCGCGAAACTTATTCAAATCGAATGAATTACAGCTTTAATTGTGTTCGAGTACGACTTCCAACAGCTCCCCAGACTAGAATGGTTTAATTCAGTTTTGAGTTCAATGTCACTGTATGCCATTCGAACAGGTTCAATCGAATTTCTAACAAAGCAATTTCGCAGCCAGGATCAGCTGCAGGTGCATCCACGAAATGGACGTGCACTCCAAGTCATGCAAGTTTGTATGCATAATGAAGTGGGGTTGGAATATTTTGCTGTCTGAACGTATCTGCGCTGAATATATGAATGATGAACGGTTCTGCATTGTGTGAGGTGAAAATCATTATGTCATCTTGATAAAATGTCTTTGGGAAATTTTGTATTGAAACTTAATATGATTTAATTGAGAGGTTTAAGAAATCTGGAAATTTTATTATAAATGCTTCTTTTTTAGTATTTGAGGTTCTGATGATGTGATATAAATATGTACAGGTAATCAACTGAGAATTTATTTGCATTGTAGAAAAATTTTTGTGTATTCCGTGTTAGATTTGATGTTGTAATTACGATTTCGAATTCGAATTCAGATATGAATCACACATAATTTTTATTAAATCATGTGTATTTTCTTACGGATGTGACTATGTAAGATTTATCGGCTGCAAATAGCTGTAAAAATATTTATATTATATTTCAGACTTCATATAGTCCAGAATTTGCAGTTGATATGAATTCATATAGCTACCTTTATCTCATTGATTATTTTGCATTTGTCTTAAAAAAAGTGACAATTCGATTATTTAACAAAACAATTTCTTTAAGGAACCTATTTTTTTCCGAAGTCACTTGATATTTTTTGATTTTAGTGACATCTAAAATTTTCTTGTTGTCTTTTTTAAGTATTTAGGTGAATTGATTGCATCTTCACATAAGTGATCACTTAGTGGGTTATTGAAAAAATCTCACACCTATATTAATTGTATGTGAAACTTCATTTGAAATATCATTGAATTATACAAAATCACATTTCATTTGATAAATTTCCAACAAATATCTGTCGACAGTATTATAATATTTGTGGGCAAACTTGTAGGCGTTGTATGTAAATGCTAATTACACAAATGAAAAGGAAGGGTTTTAACCGTGGGGCCTGCATAAATTAAACTCGATCAAATCTTGTCCCCGAGAGATTCCCCGGGACATAATCTTCGGATTCGTACAACACGTTCCGCTACAATTTAATATATTTGGAATTTTGATTTGACGTCCGCTGATAAATTGGCGAACATTCCTGCGGTTGACAAGCTTTGTTCCGCGCCGCCGAAGATCGTGCGAATTATCATATTTCACTGTACACCAGGCTTAAATTGTGTTATATTACATGCTAGAATATAGCCTGTTGAGTATCTACGGTATGAAAATCAATTATAATTTCAATATACATATGTATAGTCCGTTGAACAGTATTTTCATATACAATCAGTCTTTTGACATGCTTCGTACTGCAGTGCATACATCAGTTTCTGTTTCGTGGATTTTTGACAGTTCGTAGTTTGAGAAATGTCTGTATAATGTTAAATGTGCATATTTATGATTTATTCATTAATATAAGGTGATACTATGTACTTACATAAATATAAAGCTCAATGCTCTAATTCAATCTCAAATTAAGTAGATTTTCTATTCTTTTCTTTTTCAAATATTATTCAAAATTTTATTTGTTTTCAATTAGTATCTCTTGATTGAAAATTTGATTAAATGACAAAATCTCATAATGATAATTTTAATGTGTAATTCAAACAAATGTAAGAAATTAAATAATTATATCACATCTTCGTGTTTGACTAACGAAAATGAATAATTAACTTCAATTATTTAGATTGCTATAAAGTTGCTCACATTTGAAATTTTCGCCGCAGTAAAAATTTATTCAGTCAATTGTTCAAAAGCTTATAAAAGCTGTATACAGTGGTTGTGTACAATGTGAAGTTTGTCAACAATGGCTTGTGTATAGAGCCTCTGCTCTCTATTGCCACGATAATAACGAAATCTTGTTTTATGGAAATTGCGGAAAATATAAAGATGTAAACTTTTATGGAGCCCGTAAGTATTTTCCTTCGAAAAAAATTACACTTCCTCTCGCCGAAAAAAAATAACGCACAACATCCACGTGTATAAGAAAATTTGAAAAGTTACAACCCCCAATAAAAAAAAGTGAAATTACACGAAAATTTATAACTCCATCTTTAAATTATTTCACACTTCGTTTAAATCTAGCTTATTTAGTATTCGTTGCAAGTTTTAGTATAATGAGATGTCGTATCTAAGTTTCTCCATTTCCACTTAAACGTGACACGGTCGCTTTAAATTACACATTAAGCAGAAAACGTGGCTCATACATGATTTACGATCGCCGACGAAACTCCAGAGTCACACATTTATTAAATTTAAGGGAAGAACGAGTCTAAATTAAAAAATGTAAAAAAATCTCACAGTTCGAGAGAAATCTTGAAGGTACAAATTCAATTTCAAAACGAGACGCTTTTGTAACTGACAGCATCTAAAACGAATTCGTAGAAAAATTTCGATCCAAAACAGCATAGACATAATGTACCAACAAATGCATATATCTAAAAAAGAATAATGGTATAAAACATGTGTGTATGCCGCTTCGGGGTTTAGTTTTAGTGTTTTTATGATGATGGGTTTGAGTTTTGTAGATCCTGATGAGAGTAATATTTCGATTTTTGAATTTCATTTCGAATATGATCATTCAATTGTTTCTTTCGAATATTTTAAACTTAGGGTTAGTTTAACGCTTTATTTTCTCATATTATTCATACGATGAGTACTCACTTTTCTTCATAGAAAATGGAAATATTGTAGATTTTCGTTTATCTCCAAACGTATTCAGATAGTCATAATAAATATTGTCCCTTTTGGGAAGACGTTTGACATGAAATTACAATCATATTTATCGAATTCATTTACTACTTTGTGAACTTCCTATTAAAAAATAATTGAATCGTCTTAAATCAATAACTGAATTCAGTAGTAAAATTAAATTTTCAGAATCGAAGTGCAGTTGCATAGAACGACTAGATCGACGTTCGAAGTTCAACAAACTCGCATTCCCGGGAAGGCAGGAATATAAATAGGCCGATATGACCCATATACGTTTATCGATCCAAGTTGTCCACTTTAGTGGGGAAAAACTCTTGCCCGGAAAACGGAGTGATGTCGATGACTCGTCGATGCTAATAGAGCCTCCGTTATGACCGACCTGTTGCTGGAAATTTTCCTGAAGAGTCCACTTGCCTGGAAAACTATATGTACGTAGGGCTTTATACTTGCCTGAAAAAATGTACATAGAAGTCTCTATACTTGTCTGAAAAACTGTATGTATGTAGGCTTTATACTTGCCTGTAAAATTGTGTATATGAAACGGGGTCTTCACAATTGCTGTAAAGCGAGGTCTTTGTCGGTTCTCAGAGGTGCTAATATGATATTATGTTGTAATTCGGTGCTAGAGTGGTGGTTGGGTTATGTATTAGTGGAAGCTGAGCAATGATCTGTCTCGAGAATTAACATATCTGCTAGTAATATATTGCTATTGGTGTCATGTAATTAGCAACTATGTAAATTTGTAGGGTTGATGTTATGTTGAGTGATATTAGCGTGATATGTGATATTATCATTCGAGTGTGATGTCTATTTAAATAAAAATTAATGTTTCTTTATTTGCTTTATGAATAATTTAATGAATTGTTATTTCGCAATAAAACCTTTAATGGCAATTGTGTGCACATCAATTAAAATTTTTGCATCATTACATTTTACATTTAGCATTTTAAAACCTATGGGATTTCATACTGTAACGTTTCATAGGAAGACTTTTCTATAATGAATATTGTGCACGGTCAACACAAGCAAAGTAATTATAACATTCCATAATCGGCTTAAAATCCAGAGTCTGATCAAAAGCTAGTATGTTATAGAAGTAATTACAGAATATTTCATGTACATAGTTAATTATTGTATGAAATGAAACTTCGATATGTGTGATTTAAAAATAACAGATTTATTTCCATGATAGTTCATAGTTTATTTCATTTTTATAATATTACAATATTCATGGTCATATCACACTCGAGCTTAATTTTTCTTTATTTAAATGAATTTGTCGAAAAAGGAGGGTTTATTTTTTAGAAAAAAATTACAGCTTGCTCAACGGTATATTTTCGCGCGCAATTTTATCTTAATTCAGTTTTAAAATTTGTAAAAAGCCAAATTGAATACTGAAGTGAATTTTAAGCTCAAGTTTTCGTTCAATTCTTAACTTAATCTATTATTGCTATGTACAGATATATTTTTATATATTACGTATTTCTTTTGAACAGTAAATAAAAGTCATTTATTTTTACATAATTTGAACCAAATAATACATATAAAAAAGCATTTAATAAATACGCTATATATTATAGTATAACACGTTAATTTTAACAATCATCACAGTTAAATGCACATTAAATTGAATAATTATTCATAGTTATTTAAAGAAGTATATAATTTTTATGTAATGCGTGTAAATACTTTTGTAAAATCAATGAAATACATGTTCAAACGACAGGCCAATATTTTTTAGGCTATTCATACGCAGTGTTTTGTCAACAATGTTTTTAAATTGTTTCAAAATTTGTACATGTTGTATTTCAATAAATTATTGTGAAAATGTTTCTAATACTACAAATACGAAGTTTTTACAATACATTTATACAAATTCAAAAAATAATAACTAAACGAACCTGAAAATTTTAAGTATACTTTTATTACAATAAATTTTAACATTTCACACTGCTCGATACTATTATGATACAATAAGTACAACATACACATCACACCAAACTTTATTTTACATAAATATATTATTTACATAGTCTCAATAAATATTGCTTAGTGATTATTAAAAATACATGTTTTTTAAGTACAGAGAGTAGTGACATCAAAGTAGCACCTTTAGCATAAAAAATAATTTCTAAGCTGATAGAAAATTATATAATATTTAGTAAGCTTTTAGTTCATCGATTCAATTTTAGAGTTAAGAATTCTAGAAAAAATGCAAAAATATTTAAATAATCCATTTTGATTAAATATGAATATTATTTACACATCAATTATGAGAAAGTCGAGTAATAAAAATAGCTATTGTTATTTTAGTACGATCGAACTGACCCTTATAATTCAAAATTTTGTAATAAAATTATAACAGTGATTGAAATATGAAAATTTATATTATCGTTCAAGAACACAGTCGTCTGAGTGGTAATATCAGCTTCATTAACATTTTATTAAAAAGAACATTTCAATTGCGATTATTCTGGTTTTTCATTACACAGTATTTTAAGTGAATTGAAAATTAATTGATTATTAAGTATGTCGGTTAATGGAAAAATCATTAATCACAATATAATATTAACAAAATATTCCATCATCAACAAGATTAATGAATTTCATATACACATGTAAATTCAACGTGCGAATTTCATAGGTTTAAAAATAATTTAAAGCTTTATCGAATATACATAGTCTTGACTTTGAGCTATGTCTAGGTCATAGACGAAATGTCTATGCTTGTTAAAAAATCAAAGAAAAAAATATTTTATATAGATACACACACGACACAAGAATAAGCTTTCCCTATACGTGTGTGAAATATAGAATAAATCTAGAATAATTTCATTGAAATATCCAACAATCAAACTAGACATAATGCGAAGACGTGGTGTTTTTCCAACACGGAAAACACGGAAAAGCGCATTGCAACGTATTTTTGAAGGCTTCTCTAAAATCTCTATTGAAATAAGCGTATATCAAAGGATTGAGAGCTGAATTGAAATACCCTATCCAAAACACAACACCTACCACCATATCAGGACACCAACACGCGCTGCCACACAACGAAGTAATAACATACCTGCAAAACGAACGAAATACATTAATTTTCAACTCGAAGAAAAATTATCCTCTACTTTAGTTTAAAATTCTCGGAAAAAATCGCAAAGGTTTACGTTCTGCTTAGGCTTTTAAAGGCGGTGCTTTTTTTGGCGAATTTTCCTCACGCGAACGTGTCAAAAACAAACCGATCAATTTTCTCACTGGTCTTGTTTCGCCACAAAAGTTAAGCTCAAAAATCCGTCAAAAGAGCACAGCCTTCGTTAAAATTACGCAAGAACAACCTCGTTATTTCGGAGTTTTCGCGAAACTTAACCTCCTTGCGCCGTTGTGAAACGCTTTTTAAATAGCCCGCCTCAATTTTTTCCAATTGTATCGTTTTAGCTTTATACAATATTCAATATCGATTTCGTTTGTGTTTATATATGTATTTTTCAAATGATTTTTATTAAAAAAATCTTATATAAATGATTGTATTTACTGATAAAAATATTTTTCATTAAGTCTAATGGAAAAAAAAAATTAATAATACGTTAGTAGATACGATAAAAGATAAATTACCATAAGAAGAAAGGAAGCCAGCAAATGAGGAATACTCCCATGATAATACCGAGAGTTCTTGCTGCTTTGTGTTCAGCTCGCCAACTCTTGGCTTGTTGTCTTATACTCGTACCTGAAAATCAACAAATTATTCAGATGAAATATTTACCACATTTACAGACCAAAATAAAACGACTAAACATATTTTTTCGTAAACATATACAATTTAACATTTTCTAACAATAATAAAATCGAATGTATGCTTGTCTTTATCTATGCAGTTTATAAACACCTTAACAGCTGAGTCTTTTGCAATAAACTTCCCAGAGTATTTTTAAACACTTTCAAGAAAATTTCTGCATCATTATAACTAATATTTTACAAACAACTAGATTTTAATGATTTGACAGCTCTCAGAAGAGGCTTTTTGTAGCCCAATCATAAAAGAATTTATCACTGAAACGAGAAATAGATATAACACTATACAATTGATTTAAAGTTCAAAAATCTTAAGCAACGCTAAGTCATAAAAACTCGTATTACATTTTAAGCGATCATTAACTTTTATTCTACAAACACTCGACTTTTTTTTTAATTACGACAAACTCGATTTGTTCGATAATAAAAAAAATATATTCGTACACAAATAAATATGTAATAAACTCGAACGAGAATTAATTGGATTTGCATGGACCGTTCCGCGTATTCATTTGCGTTTCATAGACGATTTAACTTACAGAAAGGCGACGGGGATTTTTCAGTCGTAAAATGTCCCCATGCGAGCTTTCATGGGCAGGGAAGCGTAAAAATTTCAGACAAATCCGGTCGTTATTTCCATTTGACATTAATTGACCCAATGTTTCGTGCATACGGCTGCAAAAACCGCAAATAAAAATGACATATCTCCCTCGGTGACCGTAAGGGAGCCAAGATGGGTCAAGGGTGCGATTTTTTGGCGTTATTTATTGAAATGGCCGTTTCGAAAGTTTTGAAATAGATCGGTTTTTATTCAAATCGAAATGACTGTCGAAAGTTTTTCAGTTGAATATATCGAACAATATGTGTTAAAACTCTTAACGATTTGGATGACATCTATTGGCAGCCGGGGCTGAATATTTCACCATGCATGCAACGAGTTGCCAGATATGAATTTCACTTTCGAACTTTCCAATTTCTTTTTTAATTTCAATTGTAATTTTCACTGTTTTGTACTTGGCTATTTACAGATATTTTTTCCGCACTGTAGTAAAAAAGTCAATATAGCACTATAAAAAATATTGGACTATGTTGTAGGAAAGTATAGCAAAGTTTTACTGCAAAACGTTCTTCATTCATCGATGAAATATATGATTAGTTTCTCTAATTGTCTGAGATTCACAATTGGTTAGCCTTTTTTACTTTAAAACAAAATCATCAACGATCCGATAACACTGATATACAAATTTCGCCTTTTCTGATGGCCCATCAATAAAAATAAGAAATTATTATAAATTCGACCACGTAGAATCCGATTTTGAAGTCAAAATTTACATGAAACAACTGGTTTACTCACAATTTGAGTTCAAAGTTCGATAAAATTTCAAACTCCATACAAGGTATAATCGAAATTATAAATTTATTTCAAATCTTATTTTCATGAAATTGGTTTCAAACGTTAAAATGATTAATACTAAATCATACAAAAAATAATTTATATATATAACATCGTTTTTGGCTGATTTATGACGAATTTTCATGAAAAAAATCACACATTTTTTAAAAACATTCCTATAAATATATCAATCTTAATTTCCATTTGAAATATATTTCTCGATATTTCAAAAGTGATTAGCTTACATGTTCTATCCTTATTTTTGTACAAATTGCTTTTTTATAAAAGAAATATGTTAATATCTGTGAGCGCACATTTTTCATACAAAATGTATGGGGATATTCTCGACGCGAGCGTTACTCTATTAATCTATACTATTTATTATTTTTTTTCAAAACTTGATTTTATACTACAATTTGAGACTTTTGAGGTTGTTTATTTATGTATTAAGCACAGTTTAATGCTTTCAAACTATTTTATTATCAGCAATTTTTGCAATTTTAAATGTTTTTGTACTATTTTCTTCAAATTCACTTTTAATAATTATTTTCTCAAAAAGTAAAAACAATAGAACCTTTTCATTTTCATTAACATATAAATACACTCATATTTAATAGTTTCTGAAAGTTTTGTATAAAAACATTAATAAATAAAAATGTTATGATGATTTTAAAGTGATTTTTTCGCTGAAAATCGACCAAAAAAAAAACTACAAAATGTGATTTTTTTCAAAAACCATTTGTCTTACAGAAAAACGGATTTGATATTCGTGATCAGAACATCAAAATACATAAAGTTCATTAAGTTTCATTGATTGGCCATTTTCTTGTCGAACGGTGTAATTACCAATTTCATAACAACACGACATTTCACTCAAAACTTTACGAAAACTTTCGCAGCGATATCGAAACTCTATTCGTAATAATGTAACGGTGTAACCGCTTTCCGTCTCGACGCAAATTGTTACGCAGAAAACTTTTCTATAAAGACAAAGAAAACCCGAATCGAAAGTTGGACATTATGACAAGTTTCCCGCCAGAGTTATTAAGTGAAAATCAATAAGACTTTTGATTCGGGAGTGTTTGCAAATTCCTAACACCGACCGCAATTGTCAATTACAACAACGGTTCAATATAAAATAACAAGGTTTCGTTTCGAAGTTCCTCCCTTCGACTATCAATCAAACGGCTGAAAGTTTTCAGCGTTTTATCGAAATAGATTTTCCAATTTCGCCGAGTAATAAATAACTGTCGTTAGCCGCGTCTTTTAACAGATTAAAATACCCAGTGAAACCCCAACATACGTATGCCTCGTCATACGTACAATTTCGGGCAGCAAAAAATTCTTCGATATATGTTATATCTATGCAAAATTTATTTTATTTTGTTGATATTTTTATCGAAAACAGAGCGGCCATAAATTAAGTTATATTATCGATTTCAAAAAACCAAAAAATAAGAACAATTGAATTTGAAAAGAAACTCGTTGTGAAGCTTGAAAATGAATTTGTATGAGAATAAATGCTTCGCCTTACGCACTGTTTCCTGGAATGAATTGTGCACTTATGTCGAGGTTACATTGTAATTATTTTTTCTTAAAAAAAGTGGTATAAAGTATTATAGTCTCGAAGAAATATAACTCTATTTGTTCGAGTCTTAGCCTCGAGCCTTTTCGTAATTGCTCACATTTAAGTTGATTTGCATCGCAAAGTCTTTGGAGTTCGATCGAACGCTTCTATAGGAAACTTTTCATATTTGCTCATTTATACGGCGTCGTTTATGGTTTAATTGACCATTTTTCGATTGAGAGGTTTCCGAGGGTCATTGTTTAACTTTGATTATCGGAAAACGCTTTATGTTTACTTTTCCTCTTATTTATATGGAAACGACCGTAAGCGAGAGTAAATAAATATTTTTCTATAAAGGGCTAACGGTGCGTCTTGAAATCTTTCCTTTTTTTCCAATTCGCAAATGAATTCGTTAGAAAAAATATTACAAAGTCAATACGGAGAGGGCAAAAAAAAAATCAGGGGCGTATAAAATGTTTTTGCAATTTACGAATATGAAGCGCGTTTTGTAAATGGAAAAAAGACCGCAGCAGTAGGTACATCGCCTACGTGTGTATAATGTTTGTGCCGTTTAATATTTATAAGGCTATTCGCATAAATGTCTTTTTTTATTATCTGAATATGAAACGAAATAATTCTTTATTTTGCGTCTCTGCATCTAGACAATGTCTCTAGTATAGATTTTCACAAACAGCGCGAATCCACGAAAAATATTTCGGGATTTGTTCAAATGAGAACAAGTGCGAACGTTTTTATCCATCTTCGTACTTTCACCAAATATAAATTTCGCATTAAATTAAGTCGAATCGCCGCAATTGCCAAAAACTCGGAAAATTCTACGTGGGAGTTAGAATCGCGAAAAATCCCTTCTTTGGGAACAAGCCAGAATTTTCATACTTTTCATATGTACGTGAGGGCGCGAAATTTATTTAAATGCGCCTGTTTTTATGACACACTTCCGAAACAATAAACACAAATCCTCGATATGTGTGTCGAAGTCGAAGCACACAATGTCGCATTATAATAGGGTAACTACAATTCACAAGAACCAAAACGGTACACTTGGAAAAAAAAATACCCCCCATTCTAATACCTTGTTTCAAAAATTAAAAATAGCGCCGAAAACGATTTGTTTTACTATTTTTAAAATATCAAAGATTTATTAGCAGGAAATGATTTTTTTTAAATTCCTGAAAATTATTGAAATTTCATATTTCGAAAACTTAAAAATCCCGATAAAATGGGACAAATCGAACATTCTAAAGGCATACTATAACAGGACTGTCTCGGCAAAAACGAGATGTATATTCACCCTACATTATACGTATCGCTCGACGCGCAATTTTTCCCCCAAGGGGCGGTTCGTAAATGTCGTAAATGCTATTGAAAACGAGAAAAAGAAGCAAAAAAAAGCACCATGACTCCCACAATCTCTAGCAAAAACAACTAAGCCGTATCATCTTTCATGACGGATGTGAAAATACAGATCGCATAAGCGTTTTCCTTTCGGCTCGTATAAAGTAGAGATATTTCGCAATGAAAAAATAAACTCGTCGGATTTTCTTTTACGCTTTAGATAGAACCTTTCGCACATATTACGATTTTTATATTCACTGGGTGGCAGTACGATCTCTACTTTAAGGCGAGTATATCGTAAAGGGCGAACCTTTTAAACGACCTGCAGTCATTGCTACGTCGATAGAAAAAGTTTCCTCACATACGATAGTTTGAATCATTCGATTCACGTACGAAAATTATTGCTTACATTTCGTATGAAATATTCCATAAATAAATCATACATTTTATAGTTATAAAACCGCCATTAAACTGCAGAACATTTGTAGGTGTATCTGTGTGAAAGACGAGAGTTTTAATTGAACGAATGTATCAGGGGAATTGAAGTCTTCAGATAAAGAATATTCATATTTCTCATTTATTTTAAAATGTAAATATAACACAAATTTATGATTTATATATTTTTTATTTGTACTGGTATTATTTTTTTTAATTTTAAAATAATGTAGCAGTCTCTAGAGATTGGAACTCTAAAGAGTGATTAGGACATTTACGAAAGCACTGAAATCGATCGAATTTAATTGAAATAAATTAAGGCAGATAATTCATTTTCAGGAATCGTCTCTTAATGGATAAAAACAATACTTTTTTAATTAAATATTCCCGAGATACGATTCAGTCATTATATCGAAATGTGACTTACTAAAAATGAAGTCCGATGTTGCATGCACAATTGCTCCATTGAAAAACTTAATATTAGAACTCATCATATGTTTTTTCAACGAAAACTCACAAATCTTATAATATCTATAAATATTTGAATCTAAATTCGGCGAATTTTAACAACCACCCTCGCATGTTTGAACTCAAAACAACCAGGCGCGAACGACTTAATCATACATTATTATATTACGCGAGCATAAAACAAACATGCGAAATCAAAATTCGACGACGACGACAAGACAAACTCGATTTCTGCCAGAAGCGTTCTGCGAAAATAATTGGAGGACTTCGACGTCAATTATACGAATCTATTCCGAAGATAATTTTCATATTTCGCCCACGAGAAAAACGGACAGCCCTTAATTGCCATCAAAGCGGGCGACCTTTTAATTTCGTATTCCGCCGGCGAACATCTACTAGATTAAAATCGGTCGTTTTTCCTCGCACTGAGGTAAATATATTTTTTCATATATGATGTGGATTTTCCAGTTCCATTTCTGGCTCCGAGGAGACGGCTTCGAACTAAATATTCTCTAGAGGCAAGATATTATTAATACAAAGATGCCTTTTCGTTGACTACTCTGCGGCGGAATATGATTGGAATGGGGGCAAAGGGGAATTTTATGGATTCCGTGTGGAACGTTTAGAGTATTTCAATTAATTGTGCTTTAATATTCGTTTTTGTTCTCGGAAGTTTTTATTAAAATCTTTTCTTGTTATGTATAATGCGATCTATAGCTTGCTTTTTTAATAAAGCGGAAACTTTAACGTCTCGTGTTATTGTTCGAAGATTATAAACTATTATCATAATATTGTCAGATAAAGTTATCGAATATGGAAATTTTGTTAAGTATTATGATAATAAGCTTAAATTAAGAAAATGTTATGATATTCAGAATATACAAAGGTATAAATCAATCTATATTAAAAAAAACTAGTTTGTTTTATCAACCTATATCTGTTTATACTTAACTTTTCAAAACTATGCACATCAGGGAAGAATATTGCATTATTACATTTTAAAACCCTCATTTAACAGTTTATAATCTACCTGATATATAAAGTTAGAAATTTCACCTTTCCGTAATATAGTCGCAGCAAAAATTATGCAAGAGCTACACACACATCGAAATTTAAAATATTTCAACAGATATATTACATTTAATTTGTTTTTCATTCATTATAAAAACTATTCAACAAACTATTATCGTACAATATAATTGGCTTATTACAATTACAAATATTAAATTACTGGTTCATAGACTCAAGATCGATAGCTATTTCAAAACGATTTTCTTTTAAATGGCGCTCTGTTTTTCATCAGTTTCGAAACCATGGTCTATTTTTTTCATTAAGAATGGTTAATTTTTGAACTACAGAAGTTAAAACAATATTAAAACTAAAAAAATAGATAAAATTCAAACAACACATTCGAAAAGTGCAATATTCAACGATCGAAAATATCTACAAATCGAGAACGCATCCATCTGAAACTTCGCGCTCAGCACAACACACGTACATAAATGCAAAACGTCAATTTGAAAATTTCCCGCGGCTCGAACGAGAATTGAAAACTGCACAATGCATCCGACTGCAAACTGCAACGCGCTGAAACTAAAATGCAATAAAAGACACGTTTCCGATCGAACGATTCAACTCTAATAAAACGTGCGAGGCCTCTGTGTAAATTCGCACCGACACATTTCGCTATCTCGAGTTATGTTATCTCGCAACCGTGTCATCTCTTGTATGCACCTACGTAAAAGCTATGTTTGGGTTAGGAATGTGTGCGGTTCTATGATGGAATCTGTGTGTAATGACTGTATAGTATATCGGATAGTTTTATCGGTATGGGGTGTTATTTTAGGAATTGTTTATTGTGTGATTCTTGGGAATGTTTTTATTGGATCTATTGATTTTTATTGAGAGTTTTATGAAAATATATTTTTAAGTTAAGTGCACTCTCGGCTTCCAATTCAGAGAAATTTCAATCTTAAACACTCCAGTGCACTTTCTTCCACATCCGAAGGAATAAATGTAATTCTTCGTAAGCTCTAACCCGTACTGACCCAAAGTCCATCGCTTCTACGCTGAAGCACAGTTTCCATTATGTGCAGTAAAAATGTTTCATGGAACTGATTTTTCCTTACAAGATACTCCATTTCGAATATTTTCAGCTTAATACTAAAAGACTTAAAGATTTGCATCGCATTGCAGATCCTTACAATTATATTTGGCGACCTTTGAAGTTGAGGGGTAGAAATTATTGAATCAGTAGAGTTGAACGCAGAAATTGGTTATTTATCATTACAATTGTTTTTGATTTGTGAATTAATAATTTACTTTAAAGTGAAGAAGTCATTGTTAGTGCTAAAAATTCCAAATAGTAATCAGTGCACAAAGGATCAAAATTGATTGGTACAGATAAGATTTTAGATACATTTTTAGGAACTAAAGTTTTTAGGTTCCTCACACGTATTTCAATCGTACTTAAAAGCAACTTTTCCTCGTTTTCAATGAAGATAGACTTCCCTAAGCGACAGATTGACATTCCAGGTTAGTTGGGACCTCTAACCCGAATCCGTGTATATTTTTCGAGTCCCGTCCACTACCTGGTTGTGTGGGCGTGCGGGTAGAGCTCTGCGCAACCCGCAGTAGCCCACCAAAATCAATAAGGCCCACACTTCGGATACAGATGCTGCAACCGGCCCCTGGCATATAATTAGTCAAATATTTAACGTGTCTGGATGCCGTGATCAGCCATCGCCATATGGCCGACGAGGATCTCCGACCCAGATATAACTTAGCTCCGATATTAGCCTTTCAGAGCTAATCGAGACTAACTCCACTTTTCGACGAATATGAAAATTCCTCCCTTCTTTATCTTTTCTTTTTCGTGGAACAGAGATGGATTTTCGACAGTTCATAATGAAAGAACTAAATGTTACTTTCTGATCAATTTATCAGTGATCTATGATCATCTGACTGAAACAGTGAAGATATATTATCAGACTTTGAATGTCAAAACACTTGGTATAAACATGACTTTCTATGTGTGAAATATGTTTCCACAATAATCAAGATAAATGAAATTAAATAACAAAATTTATTTGACCACCATATAATAATTAATTTATTTCAGAATCCATTTTAATTGATTTTGTACTATCATGTGAATCGACCACATCTGTTGCTTTTTATATTTAATAGACAGTGGGAAAATTTGTATGGACTGATTCAGCAAAATTGGCACAATGCAAGTATTCAAACTTATGCAATATACATAGGCGGATTTACGAGTCCAAAGAATTAACGCTTAACGTAACGTCACCATGTAAACGCACAGTGAAAAGTTTGTCCGTATATTTCGCTAAGTATTTATATTTCGCGTGCAAGAGACAAAAAAACTTTTCACAATGCATTTGTAGATTGACTCATGCTATTTGTTTATTTATAGACACAACAAAATTGTAACGTGTAAATATGTGGTTCATTACAATCATTGATGAATCCACCAATATTGACATAATTTATTATATTATCATTAGAAATAATTTTAAAATGTAGAAAAACTTCTACTATGGCGCTAATCCCAATTTATACGTTAGAACGTACATTCATAATATCTAAAAATTGGAACAATGAAGGTAATTTTGGAAAACGTATCAAAAAAGTTCAGTCGTTTTTATCGGCTCTTTGCTTTATGGAGTTAGCCATATTTAGCTCTGAAAGGCTTATATAGCAACTTTGGTCGTTAGATCGCAGGAATGGTAACGTGGATGTTCCAGTCTAAAGAGGTGGATGGAAATTTATGTATATTCTTTTATACTACGGGGTTGTTCTCACAGAATGATATAGGGGGAGTAGTGTAAGTTTAATAGTGACTGAGTGGATCGTTCGTGGCTATGCGAGGCATGAAGGGAAGTGAGTTTTTATTAAAAAATAGAAGGAAAACTTTTACTGGATTAAAACTAGGACACGTTTTATACAGCGTGATGAATGTTTTATTTTTTTTATCTGTGAGTGTATTTTTCGTAAATATTTTTTTCCTAGTTGAATTTCTCACCATCGCGTTTTTCTTCGCCGTATAAAAAATAATGTGTGTAGTATTTTCTCGGACCACTTGTCTACGTCGAGCAGCAGCCACTTTATTTTAGAACAACCACTTTATTTTCCTGCAACGTCGTATTTAATATATAATACATTTGTAGAAGATTTCTACAATTTAACTGCAGAATAAGTTTTCACTTATTTTTATTTCAATGGAGCTACAGACCGAATCGGATTTCAATAGTTTTGTAATATTGAGTCACAAATTATTTGTTTAAAGTAACTCATAGAAGGAATTCAAATAACTCTTCAAACATAATTCCTACATTTACATCAATTTGAAACTTAATTCTGTAAACATAGATATTTGCTTTCGACTCACAGTATCAACATCGTTGCATCACACACTAGGAAAATATTCAGCTATACAACTTCTTAAAGCTAATTTCAACAACTCGAAACCATTTCCGAACGCTAGATTTAACTTTGAGTCCAAAATATGTATATAACTCATGTGCTCTAAACGCGTTAAAATAAGGAAATTTTACGATTGTGTTTCGGTGAAACGACTGCTGTTCGCTTATCGGGGCGGTTGTTAAAGTTTTAACGCTTTTCCATGTTGTTGTGAAACTCGAGGACTAAATCTTGAAGGAGGCCTAGTTACGCACAGTTCTAGTTTGATATCGCTGAAAATACGTATATTATATTAACGCACATGCTTAATAAATACTAGTCGTTAATGTCATGGGAGAATATTTCGGGCTAATCCACATAGAATTACAATTTCGTAATGATCGCGATCATAAAAGGGGTAATTTCGCAGCAACGTATGATAACTAATGTCTACTTTATTGATAACGAAATTGTTCTATTTCTAGAACATACTTGAATTTGTGTAATGGAAGATGCTTATCGGTTTATTGATTCACATTTTTTATTTGATTGATTGATTTTTTTAATAATTTATGACAAAGAAGTCGTATAAAATTGACATCTAAATTTTAGATTGAAAAATGTGATATTTTTCATAATTTATATTAAAATCCTGTATAATATTGCGTGGGAAAATTAATAATTTTATACAGCGCAAATTATTGATAATTTAAGGGGACATTTTAGTACCGTGCAAAGTGGCAATTTTTGAGAGGCTTCCAGCGAACGAAGAACAAAAATCGTAAACTCGCATCGTATTACGACTCAGTTTCCCATAGCTGAGAATTTTCAGCGACATTTCAATGTGCGGAAGCGAAACACCATAAATTCACCATGCGCCCTTGACAAAGACATAAAAATAATTTCCATACTTCTGACGTAATTCTCCCTTCACATCCGTAATTGCGCAATTTTGGAAATATAACGGCTCGAAATATTATATTGGGCAAACGACTAGACCATTCTTTCTATCGAACTTAAATATAAATTTAGTATATGTATGTAAAAAGTCATTTATTTGAAGCTTTACTTAGAACGTTTAATAGAATCATGTGGTAACTACACTGTTGATGTTAACTCTGGACACATTTCTTGATGAATTTAAGATTTTTTGGTAAAAAATTATTTTATAATTTGAAGACAAATCGGGAAAGATTCTTAATATTGCATTCGGCAACAATATTTGATTAAACTTTATGCCTTGAGAAATAAAAAAAATGAATGAAAACTTGAGTCATTCATTAAAATATTTTCATTTCATCAAAATTTTCCTCGCAAATCATTCCAAATATTGATGTCAAATGCAATATTATAAACTGTACTTGATCAGTCATCAAATTATAATAGAAATCACAGACTCGATTAGTGAAATTATTGCATAGAAAATGCATCAATAATCAAATTTATCAAATGTGTTCAGAATTCAGCACAATAGTGTTTGCCAGTGAATGAGTAAATAGAATTTCAGTTCGGGGAACGATACGGCTCACGCTAACTCGCATTCTCCTATGTGAAGCATGCTTCGTTCTATTTCATTTAGGAATTATGGTTGAATTCGTTAAACCTAATTTTGAACATGATACCTATTCAGTACGTACCTACGTATGTACCTTCTGTGCAAACACATTCTGGAAGTTATCCGAGCCGTGTTTATAATGCGAATACACAGCGTATCGAATCGTATTCGATTACTAAAATGTATCGTTCAATTTGCGAAATAAGGTTTCGATTAATCTACTATGTATTGAATATCAAATGCGAGCTTTTTATAGATATTATACTCAGTCGATTCTTTTAAAAATTCAAGAAGATGAAATGCGCTCGATTCCATTCGCATAATCGTATCGTTTTACAAATGATACGTTAATTTCATCACCGATATGAAAGCTATTAGGTTCTATCGCATTAGTTCGGTTTTATTTATATTTATTCGAAGGGCTTATATTGATTTACAATACAAATAAACGTCTACCCAAATCCAGCCATGATAGACGAAGCGTACACGCAAAACAAACAAAACTTCGACTTGGCATAAAATCGAACAAGCTACTTTCAAATATTTAATTTGCTTAAGAGCCCATTTCTTGACTGTTAAAAAATGTATAATAGGCATTAAGTAAATTATTAGTTAAAAGCATATTTTTTTAAATTAGACTTTTGAAGCAAAAGATTTCCGATTTGTTTATACAAGTATTATATTTTAAGACAAGGACAATCGAGGTATTTTAAGTCATTTTTTTTAATCTCCCCTATAATAACATTTCAAATTTATAAACGATAAATATTAAATCGATAACAAAGAAGTTTAAAACAATTGTGTATGTCGTATCGGGCTTCAGTATATTATTGAGATACTATAATTGAGTCTTGTTGTTTTTTGGGAAGAGTCATGTGTATTTTTTTTTATAATTGATATGATCATTCATTACTTTCGATTAAATATTTGATTCATTTGTTTCAGAAAAAAATAATAATTCAACGTTTAAGGAAAGGTTCATTTAAAATTGATCTTCCACTTGATCTGTATCTATCAAATTCGATCGATTTTTGCGTCATATTTTAAGCACTGATTGGAGTTCCTAACCTAGCAGCATTACTTCTTCACTTTCAAGTGAATAATTTTAAAATAATTCTATAAAAATACTAGCAATATCAAAAAAAAAAAAACAAACATTTATAAAGCCAATCGAAGAAGAAAAGAACAAATACACTCAACTCAACGCAGCTTGAGCGACTCCCAACTTTCCCATCTCGGCGACCTTTACTCGTGCGACACATTGAGACCCGAAAGGAAAGTTTTTCTTTTCTTCCATCGGATTTAGGGAAAGGGCTTCCACCTCACCGATCCGTTCCGGGGAGACTTGGGGCGTACGAGTCAGTTGTCACTAATATGGACCCATTCGTCTTGCTCACGGGCCCTCCGCATTCCCATTCATCCGGACATTAATTTGGACCGTTTCGCGACTCTGCGATACATTATTGTGCCCGAATATATACGAGGTGAGACCCAAGTGAGATCCAAGTGAGACCCAAGTGAGACCAAGTGTCTCTAGTCGGATATAACGATGGGGAGATTCAGAGAAATGCGCGAATTTGTTGTGTAGATTGCATCTTTTGGCGTTTGAAAGGAGGTTTTTGTCGTTTGAATCATGTAAATATTTGTATAAGAGTTTTGTATTATTTTTTAAACGAAAAGATTGAACAAGAAAAATGATATGTGGCAAGATTCGAACCCAACATCATAAAGACATCGAAGTCCAACGCAGTATACACAATGGCTTTATATGTACTTTTATGCTATCGAATAGTTATATATAATCATTCTTAGAGATATATTTATCAAATGTGTCAAGCAAATGTGACAGCTCTCAGTATAATGAAAGAAGCATAATTTTTAGTGTGAATTTGGAGCAATCGAGATTTGAGTTGTGACTATAATATGGCATCATATCGAACACACATATGTAAATTTATATTAGATCTATTGTGTCTGAGTCGTATGTATTCTTTTCGATAGTTTGATGCTTCAAGTTTGTTAACTGAATAATTTCCAGTTAAGAAATTGGCTTTTGCGAATTTCGTTGCGTGACTGTGTTCGATTGTTACGTGCTAATTCCATTGACCAAATTAATTGAAAGTTAGATTGATTGAACTAATTATAAGTATGAACGATCCCATTTGATTGACTATAATCCTATGAGCTTTAATTGAATCGATTGAACGCAAATTATAATCTCTGCTACTTTAATAATTAATTACAGGATTATACACGTGTTTCGAATTAATCAAAATTTATACAGAGAAACGATATTCATCTCATTGTTGAAACGATTTAATTTCAAACAAGCAAGGGGAGATATTTTCTTTTTATATTTCATATATTAGAAAATTCCGTCGAATTTATTTTAAGGAAAAAAGGTCGACATGATACGCCGAAAAGGTCGCAAGTCAGTTCGTATTATACGATATCACGTCTTCGATTATTTTGATGCTTTTTTTTTCAATATACATTTCAGAACGATTATATGAGATGTCAGAATGACATACGCTGAAAAAATATGACATATAAAATGGATACTGAAAAAAACACATCACAAAAAAGCCCAGTAATTTGAAAAGGCCGGAACATGACCGCCATTAAAAGTCCGCTCGACACTTAAACAGTTTGTTCATTAAAGTCCGGTTGGGGAGACTTGATTTTTTTTCCATCGTATTTGTCGAAGGGGAAGCACTCCGCTGGATGAGGACAAACGTCCGACTCCACAAGTTATTGGTCCGCCATTGTGAAAGTCACCCTTCTTACATTGTAGCGAAGATAAACTTTCTTTGTTATTTGTTCTCTGGCAAGGGGGAGACTCCGTCTAAGGGAAAGGGAAGAAAAGAGTGAAATGTAGAAAAAAAACGTCCCGAAAAGAAAATTGCACGCGGAAAAATGAGGAGACGCGGATGTGTCTATCCATCGAAAGGGGGATTGATTCCTTTCGCTAAACAAAAATGGGTTTTATATTGAATTTATTCGCGGAATCTCGCTTTCAAAACTTTATAAATAAATGTATAGTTTGCTGATTGAATTTTTTTGACGTCGCTGATGCGAAAGTGAATTTTGATATTCATGAAATTTAAAATAACAAATGATCGATCGTATCATGAAATATTATTCACCGACCGCAAGCTTTTGATTAAATTTCACCAGTGTGTGAAATGTATCGATGAACATGACGGTTTTCCGATAACGAAAATTAACCATCGTATAAAAATACATACATAATTTAATTTGACAAAATAAACAATTCAATTTATAACACATAAAAGCTTACGATATTATGTTATATCTACATTTAGAGACCATAGAAAAGTTAGATGCGAAGCATTCGCATTGAGCAACTTTCTCATTGAGCCGTTCACTTTTCAAATTCAACACGCATAACAATCCATTGAATTCAGCATCGAAAATTATTTCCATTATTTATCGCTCGAAACATTGACGAAATCAAAAAACTTTCTTGAGCCTGAGCAATTTCGGCCTGCGTGAATATTTCATGAATCTCCATTCGGAGCAGCATATTCTCCGTTGCGCCCTTTTGCACATTGTGCCATATTGTTTCGTATTATTCAACAGTGGAGTTTTCCCGCCTTGCAAATTGGCCATACGAGCTGCGATCTAGCGACAATGAGGCTTTCGGGGTAAGAATTTTATTGCAGTTTCGGATTAAGCAGCGCGTGTTTATTTTAGGGCGCATAAACGCCAAGAACGGAACCGTAGGGTCTAACGACTTAACACTTACACGATGTGGTACGATACAGTACGCGGTTAAAAGTACTTAAAAAGTACCGAGGGTAGAGGTGGAGTACCGTTTTGAAGTTGGGTTTTGAATTGAGTTCCATTGTGGTGTGAAGTTTTCTTGTTCGAATTGAAGTCGTGGAAATGAATTACTTCGTGTTAATGTTGATAGTGATTCGATTTGAGTCTGAACTCTAGTTGATATGCAATATGACAGTCGTTCGATATCTTTGTAGGGTCTAATGACTTAACACTTACACGATGTGGCGTGATATACTACGTAAAAAGTATGAACCGTTTTGAAGTTGAGTTTCGAATCGAGTTTCATTATGATACAAAGTTTTCTCGTTTGAAATGAACGTATTTGATCTGAAATACGGAAATGATACTTCATGTCAACGTTGATAGTGATTGCTCTAGTTCCTTTTTGATTCTATCCCATTATAAATTTGACTTCAAGTTGAACTTTTTTCAGGATAATAACGTATTTAACTCAACGATTTTCTGAATTCGATATGAGTTTGATCTCTAGCTGTCTATAAGAATGGCATTCGAGCTGCAATCTACTATAAACTACTGTAACAAATTATTTACCATCAACTGGGAAACAAAATTTGATGCTAAATCCATAAATAAATGAAAAGTTATCGTCAAAGGAAGATAAAGGAGATAGGTAAATACCATTTTTTTGTGTATATACCCATCTCCTTTCTATTGCATAGTTCTGTCCCTTCGTTCAAGTGTGGTATCGGTAACTCGAATTGCGTGTGAACTCACCTTAACAACACAGTGGTTCTCAAACTTAACAGCGATCATTCGCGATCCCACCGGAAGTGGGACGTTAAATTCGGGATGGTGCGCATGCGCGTCCCGCAATCCTCATCTCCGGGTTGCGTTGGTCGATATCCGAGGCCCCGAGACACTCCATTAGTGCGGGATGTCGTGACCGAACTTGCATTGTATTTTTTGCCCAGAATCAATTACCGGCGGGGAGGCTTTGTAGTCGACGAGTTCCGTCCGTGGACTATTTGAATAACCCTCGTGGACGGGTTTCCCTTTTGCCCCCAGTGCTAAAAGTCGTCGTTTGTGGGTTTTTTTCGAGTTGATCTTAGGATTGTTAGGATACAGTGAAGGGATATCTAATTATCTGATTATGATTCTTAAGTCAAAGGTCATTCGTTTTTTTAAGATTATCATCGGATTGTTAAGATGTAGTGAAAGGATATAAATATCTAATTAATGATTAAATGAATATGCTCCTTGTGCAAATACTGAACCATGGATGATGGTAGAGGTGTTAGCCATCCTGTTGCATACTTACCAATTCTTTTCATTTGATTTACTTTTCAAACAACACATTAATATGAAATATTTTCACATTTAAAGTGCAATTAGATTCTATATCACTAATTTTAGAATAAATAGAACAATTTTGACATACTGGTCTTGGATAACAGTTATGTCATCGAACTTATTCGATGTTACATAAATGGTTACTTGTGTGTGTACATTTGAACAAATGCAATGCATAGTATCCCAGTATTTGCACTCGGAGTATGTACATATAGCCACATCTTTAATGCGCATTTTATTTAAGAAAACGTATTTTTGATATCAAACTGATTCAAGCGTCATCAATTACATATACGTGAATGACACATTATGAAAATTGACAAATTGTAATTTAATCTATTATACTACCACAATCGAATGAGAACTGACGCAAGTAAACGACTGACCGATTGACGCAAGTAAAGAATAAATGACTTTTTTGCATCCAAAAATATTTTTATATGTGCAATATATATTTTTTTAACTTAATTTGCCTCCTTATAACCCGTTTTAATCGGTTTAGTGCTGCTATATTGCATTAAGGGTATTTATAGGTTATCTCATGCCTATATCTTCGTTCAATTATTGGTTTTTTGTTGAATCACGTGTGTATAATATTGCGATATGATGATGTTTATTTATACTAGGTGCATCAAATCTGTTAAATCTGGTTATGACTAGACGTTTCGGTTTTGAATACGGTTTTACTTAACCTAATTTGAATTAATATAACCTCTATGACCCTTCGAGTTGGCCAATTATAATGTCATTGCACATATGTATGTGATGAGAAATATCTGGTTTTCACTAGATTCAACAGATTTTGACGTTGTTTATTTGCGTTTAGATAATTAAAAAAAAATGTTTGTAAAAATTAAGATTAGTTGAATAAAAAAAATAATTCAAAATGTGCGTTATTCTAGAAGTATTTTTTTTTTCAAAGAAAAAGATGTATTTTCTATCATGATATGATTTGAAAAAGAAGTGTTTTACGTTCTGAAAAAGAGAAAATGTATTTGATACTTTCACATAAAATATGTTTCAGAATGTTATGAAAAACTGCAAAATCTGCAAACCGTTTTCAAATCGTCATTTTGAGTCCCACATCAATTTTCGATCAACTCTTTCTTCTTTCGAGGTAAATTTTATTTGAATATATTGTATGATCTACCATTTGCCTATATTCTAGTTATATATATAAATATTTATATCATTTTGTTAATAAAAAAAATTGTTGACTAAAGTAGTGTCGTAAAATTTGATAAAATATAAAACGAACATTATGGAAAGTTTTCATACGCTTAAAAAATAGTCTCAGTAATTCGTTCGGTGCTATTTTCATATGCTGTTGCTATGAACAATAATGATAAATATAAAACATACATAGTACAGTTTAAATCGATAACCTAGTATAAATGAGATCAACTGAGACAAAAGTACGTAATTAGACGCATTTACCCAATTCAGCGAGATACCATTTAATCGGATGTTAAAAAAGTGCATTTAAATTTTCGAATATGAACTGACCTAACCTGATATTTAGCAATAAATCCGATAAAAATATAAGAAATTATGCAAAATTTCCTATTTGAAAATGTCAAACTAGCCATTCATATACTAAAGTTAACCCAGATTCTTCGCTGGTTAAATTTCTCATGCCCTTTGAAGACAAAAATAGAAAGGCTTTCAGCCGAATTGGATAAATTTCATTTCGACCAGTGAAATCATCCGACCTATCGAATCAACAAAAGAGGACAATTCATTCATAAATTTTAATGATTGTTATTTTTAAACATTTTCCTCGATCTATTTATACAACCCAAATTAAATCACGAATTCTTAAAACTCAGCCCATTATAATGAAATCGAAAGACATCTGGAAAATTTTCTGCATCATTACGTTTTAAATTTTATGATTTAAAATGGGTGTCGAAAATTAAAACGCAACTTTCAATTGTTTTATGTATAGTTGTCGCAGGTCAACGTTTAGTATATTAACTAGATGAACTCATAAAATAATGTTTAAAATGAAGTAGTTTGCTCAAAATATAGGTATAGATAAATATTGTTATAGATGCCTTTATTCATTTAAATACGTTTTAAAACGCTTCATATGAAACATTATGTATATTGTAAATGCACAATAAATATACAAAATTTTGACCTACGACAACTAAAATACTATTGAAATGTGCGAAATTATTTCATGTCTGTTCTTATACTACATTTCTACGAATTTCATCGAAATCAGTGATGCCGTTTATACAACTTATCCTTGTAAGACTATCAGGAATGATTACATAAGAAACAATCTCATGTAATAATCATTGTGATGTCATATTTGAATTCGATTCACACACAACAGCTTCAATTCAATTGAGTCTCAAGCAACGCCAGGTCACAATACCCACTATGCAAATAAATCACACCCAACAAACCAATTATAACATTGAACCAAAACCGTCCAAACTAAATATAGAGAAGGCTTCTGTTTACGCAAATTTTCACTTTGATTCGATAATAGGCGACATTGACCAATGCCAAACACACACACATATCCCCATACATATAACACACACATTAAAACAAGTGTGTATATACATATATGAGGTCAGTCATAATCTCGCCATTGACCCACGTAGTGGTGGCGGTCACGCTATATTTTTCGTTGCCGTGCACACCCCCATGTGAGGGTCAGCCGTTCATTCAGAGGCAAAATATATGCTTATATACATATATATGTGTGAGATGTGTATCGAAGGCTTCGAGGGTGAAACTATGGGGGTGTCAAGGCGAAAAATGTGGCGGTCGATTGATGGCTGTTTGCCGAATCTTCAAGGTTTTGGGTGCAGTTCTGTGATCGTTAGATTGAATGCTGATTGATTTTTTTTATTGTGAAAGTTTTTTTTATATTTGGGTTATTTTTGAATATTAGTTCAGATTAACTACACTGTTTGAAAAAGTAAGATTTAAATTTCAAAAGACTTGGTTTAGTCAATTATTCATATCTCTTTATGCGAAAAAATAAGATGTGTAGTCCATAAAGCACATTCAGTCAACTATACTGATGCTCATCAATTTTTTACATATCATAAATTACTAAATAAGATGTTTTTACATAATGTTTATATAATATAATACAGATAAACGTTTTCATATTGAGATGGAGAAAAATATATAACTGTTGATAACATTTTCTGTTGAAGCTAGTAACAGCGATTCATAATTACATTTGATTATTTGAAATAATTATTCATTGAAATTTATACAAAGTTTATTTAACAACGAGGAAAAATGTGTCAGCAGAATGAAATTTATTATGAAATAACCTAGGGCAAAAAATACAAGCAATTTGTTAAAAAACATCCAAATCGAGTCTAAAAATACGAAACGGTATCAAACCGAAGCTGTCGCTTGACCTGAAGTAGAATTCACGATAAAAGACAGTAGGAGGTCGAATTATCGCGGACCATTTTCATTCAAAAAAATAACAAGAACGAAAAAATAAATAGTCACACAAACGCGAATAAAAGAATCAACGGAACGAAACAGAAAATGTATCAAAAACTAAATTATGTAGAAGGCATGGAAATTTTTTCTCTGTATGCTAATTCGGAACGAACGAATGTAAAAATTTAAATAATAAAGTGTGGAGAAATATACGAGCGAGGCGAACAAACCGAATCATTTGCATTCGGCGCTCATTTCGTTCGTGTCGTTTAATTAAGTTATTCTTTTATGTACGTACACTTTGAACGATTTTCCGTAAGCATCCGAACTTTTATTTATGGAAATGATTAATTGAGCTCTTTTCGTGCAAAAACAGATTCGTTATACCGTACGATGTTATCGCTTTGTATAAATTACTAGCTTCTGTGATTCAATGTTGCTTGAGATCCTATAGGCTTAAAGCGATTGTGAATCGTATGGCGTTTACAATTTAATAAATAAGAAATGAATTAAATGCTAAATATCTGTCAAATTGTGTCGTGTGTGTAGTTCATGCTTAATGTGTTTGATATGAATAGGCGAAGGAGTGTATAAAACACAAACACAGACATTAATTTTCATTTATATGTATTTCTACAGTTTCAACTTAGAATCTTTTTCTATTTCTATAAAATGAGTCTATGGTGCATTTGATGATTATTCTTTTGAGTGAAATTTTAAGAAACTTTGCCGATCGTACAAACATTTCGAGAGCGAAGTTTTCAAGCACATCTGCTTAAGAGCTTGAGTAGAAAGCTTTATATTGTCTTTTCACGGCAACGACGATTACTCAAACTGCACTTTTCCTACAATCTTCTCACTAAAGCTTCTTAGTATTTGAAGATGATGAGTTTTTAAACGCCACATTTTACTTTTCAAGAGTTCGGGTCAAGGTGCATGTAACGATCGATGCACCGCCATTTCACAATGAAAATTTCGCACGAAAAATTGAACGATTCCAATTTAAAACGTCTATTAAAATTTAAAATAACGTAGCTCGAAAATGTTTAATTTTATTTTATCAAATAGTCAATTAGATTCTCGGTTTAATTTAATGTAAAAGGCTTTGCACAAATTAGCGAGTCGGTCGCTCGCAGTGTCTTGATTGCCCGTTGATATAATATTATTTTTCAATGTATGAACATAAAAGGTGAAATTTGAATATTTAACGAAGATAAAAAGCTCAAAAGGGCTTTCAAAGGCTTTCTTTCGCCCGTCCCCCTAATAATCTTTCGGTGACCCTTTCGGCGAGCCCTTTAAACAAGGACTTCTTTGTCTTCAATACAACCTCCTGACACCTCGTTATATAAAGGATATTAGGATTTGAGAAATGGTCCATAGAATATAATGGTTTTGTATATAATATGTGAATATGTGATTATTCGATATTATTTATAACACTTGTCAAAATTCATATTTGAATTTTGTTAACTATCTAAACAAAATAATTAAGATTAATTAATTTATATTTTATTTTAATTTTTAATATTTTTTTATTCTAAAATATCAATTTTGTTCATGTAGACTTTACGCGTGCGATAAAAGCTTTTTACTTTAACAGGTGTGAAGACCCAACGCTGTTAGCATAATTTCGTCCCTTACTTATTAATATTTGTTAATTCTAAAGTAGCATATTTTGGAGCTTCTCATACTGAAAAAATATACAATATTTCAATTTTTTTCAATGAAATTATAATCCGAATTGGACCTAGTCTTCGCTTTTCAGCGGTTTCGTAACCATGTTCAAAAAATTAATAAATCGAAAAATCATCGTATATTTCTGAAAATATAATCAAGTACGTTCCTGGAGTAATATTTTTCACATTTCGAAAAAGCTATATTCAGCATCGAGCCTGAATAGGTTTTCTTGGACGAACGTCTCGGTCTCCCTTCCCAATATCCAATTTCTCGAACTCGGCTATCGAAATTGAATTACAAGCGCCTTAACAAAATACAAAATTATTCAACACGTTTACGCGAGGCCTTCTACGAAAATTTTGACACATAATGAATTTTCGCGAGTTTTCCATTACTGAACTGTAAGTGGACCGACGCCCACCTCTCTAACCCATGGCGCCTTTTTTTCCCTCTACGATCAAAATATTTTCCATTAAATGTGCAGAAGGGAAAAAATGCCGGTGAAGCCAGACCCGAGCTTTATAATTTATTTCTGAATGATACTCCAATACCTTTCGCTGAACGCGTCCATAATCGATCTATCAAATCCGTGAAGCATGATTTGTATTTTAATAAAAAAAATGATTAAGATTTTTATTTAAGCTTCTTAATTGGTGAAACCATTTATTTTAGCAATATAAACAGGATAAAGCCCTTATACGTTGGGATGAGTTCTTCTTTATGAAGAGTTTTGTTGTAGGAGGCAATTTTTTAATCATTTTTGGATTTGAATTTGAATCGAAGTTTTGCTAACGAAGAAATTAATTTAAAATACATATTTTTATATTATATTTTTTTTTAAATTTTAATGAGAATAAAAAATAGTAACGCCATAGAAAGGAATTTATGTTAAAGAAGTAAATTATTTGCGTAATAGAGGGATTTATTTTATAAGAAAAAACCATTGCATTCCTTGTCAGAGATATTTTTGCAAGGGTTTTCGTATTACATTATAGGTGAGTTTTATTTACTTTCTTATTATAGATCTAATAATATAATTACAAACTTGATACTACGAATGTAAACAACAAACATAACACTTCGTTTTCTGCCGAAATTCGATAATATCCGGTAACGTTAAGCTGCTTAATTGAGTATTGACTTTATTAGAAGAATATTAGCAAAACCGATATTTAAGAAATGACCTGACAACAACAACTTACAACCAATTAGGAAGAAGGAAAAAAGCTCAGATGGGCGTAAACGGATTACAAGGAAAATACTTATCGAGGTTCTTGGTATGCTTGGACAGGCTTTTTTTGTCTCAGACATGCGGAATTTTCGGATTCAATAACGTATGGCTTATTTTCTATACGTCATTAGTTCTCTAATAATAAAGGGAATAAATGTAATACAAAAATAACAATATACAACAAAGGTTCGAATATTGATAAAGAATCGTACAAAGAATATTTCAATATATGGAGCGCACGTAATAAAATAAAGCCCCTAGATATTATTTTTCATTTTCCATTGTATGAACACGATTACGTTACTATGATATTTTATATTAATTTCCTCCAAAACCTGTTTTTAGATTAAATATAAAAGTACAATTTTGAATTTTTATATAAAAGAAAAACGTAACACGATATCATCAACACAAAAGTGTTACAGCTGAGCTCTTTGAATAAAGAGATTATACAAAATTTCGCTGTGTGAAACCAAACGTTTTATTCATTTTCGCATTACAAAGATGAAAAAATGCCACTCGTTTCAAAATAAGATTACATCTGTTCCTTTTATTCTTCGACGATTCAATTACTATTATTACAATTTAATTAAATTTAAAAATACTACAGATTTCAAATGATATTTTTATTTTTAAACACTAGATAATTTGAAGAAAGATTAAGCAATAAAATTAAACAGAAAAGGCATTCATTCGTTCTTGTAAATACACCAGAACATTATCCATGCAAATCCTTGCCCCAGCATCCCCTTTTAATTATAACCGAGCCTTATACTACCGATGGAATTTCAAAACGAGGAAGTAACCTACCTCAAAATGAGGACGTATCATAACAGATTCTCAATCTGTCGATAGGGACAGCTTTGAAGTTGATAGTTTTATGAAAATGGAACGAGAAATGCCGTTGAGTTGATGAAGTTTCTATTTATTCAAGTGAAAACTGTGATAGGATCTGGGATATTCGCTGTAGTCATTACGAATATAATGTTATTTAATGCGAAATTTGATTTTGGATATGTTTGTTATTTCATTATAATCTAGATATTAAGTCATATTATTTAAATGAAAATTCATGGATTGTGTATCTTAATGTATTCTTATTTTCAGTTTTAATCATAAATCTCAATCAAATATGTTCTTAATTAGATAACGGTTTACCGTTATAAATTTAAATCTGCTAAAAACGATTGAAATTAAAAACATTATTTCATAAATGAGTACATAGATTAATATGCAATTGAAAGATCAGGTCTATAGATATTCACATGACAACACACTGTCAAACGAATATTCAAATATATTGACATGTTTATAAAAGGTCATTCGTTTGAACGATATGTTCATTATTTTTCAAGCATCATATTATCTTTGACACCTAAAACAGGTTAATATCTTTGTACGCAGCATTCAAACCAGTAATTTTCCGACACCCAATAATCTCATTTCGAACGAACAATAACGATAACACACATGAAATTATCTCCTCTAATTTTTTCGACTAAATCAGTACATCGACACACATGTAACTCTATGAGATAACTACAACGTTCTCTCGACAAATCAATTAGTATTCAACAAAACACACATCCGCACTTTCTGTAAGACAAAACAGAACTCCTAGAATATTCTAACCATTTTCCACCTGGCAAGGAGATGTTAGAGAGCCACTGTCTATTGTAGAGAGTGAGCTAAGTGTCGAGAGAACGAACCTCGTCTAGTACGTGCATTATTAACGCTACCGTGTTGGCAGTCTCTGTGGATCGTGTCCGCTTTTTTCTGTAGGTCTAGCCTAATTATTTACCGTGTCGTTGTAGATAGTACAGTCTCTGGAACGAGCTTAAGGAAAAATGTATAGTTTCTATTGTCGCGAGCAAGGACAAGCCGTATGTGTTTAGAGCGGTTATCTTTAAGCGCTTGTGTTATATTTGGATTGCGAAGTTTCAATGTCAAAAATAAGTAAATTTTAATGTTGAGGTCAGTTGATGGTGCAGCAGTGTAAAACGTTTGTTTTTTTAAAAAGTGAATTAAATCAATTAATAAATATGTAGCAATCTTATGAAAAATGTAATGATAATGTAATGAGTACAGAAAATTTTATTAAAATATTTGAGATTGTCTCTCTTTTCGCTTACGAAAGTTGATATCGTTTTGCAAATTAGCGAGGAACTTTAACGTTGTTTGAGCTTGTTTAAATATCTGGAATCACTCAAGTATGTCTATGCAATGCAAATTTCCAACTTAAATATTCTTGTGCAAAACAAAGAGCAGATTGGAATTTCTGCTGACAGGCAACATTTAATGGATAAATGTCTTTGAAGAACACTCATTTTGTCAGAATGAACGTATTAATCGGTTGTTAAATGTCAAGATTTATTTTATTCTACATATTTTGTTCTTACGAGATTTAATTTCAGCTTCTTTCATAAAATTCATATATTTATATTATTGAAACTTATTTTGTTTAATAAAATATTCGGTATAATAAACGATATTGAAAAATAACCTCTGACACAATATTTGCGAATCGTAAGACTTCGAGACATCCAAAAATAAACGAAAGATAATACACATTTATCAATTGAACCCAGATGATATTTTATTTTGGTTTACTCTGTGGAAATATTGAAAGTGAAAAAGAATTGAGAATGTGCACGGACCATGAAAGAAAAATATAATACCTGTACGTATATTTCGATTGTGACGGATCTTCCTTTCGCCTTAAGCTTTTCATAATGACTTTCGAAGCGTAAAAGGTAAGGTTTACCTTTTTAAATTAAGGCACGATAATTGTGGCTCAGGTTACGTTAAACGAAAGACTCCGTTTCGCGAAAAAATATGGGTATTGACTTGTGAATTTAATTTTTTCAGGCACTAAATTAAGCTCGCAAACGCGTGTATGATGTCTGAAAAAAACTGAAACGACTCCGGAGGGATTTCTTTAATTATTTACGGAAGTCAAGATAACTTCGTTAAAAATTCCACGTCTTATCCGAAATTCAATTTCGGGTGAAATTGCTTTTTCGTGGAGATGAGGGAAACGCATTAACCGCGTCATTTTAAATCGATTAACAAACAAATAGTGCCGCTTTCTTTTTCGGTGAAAAGAACCGATTCGCGAACCACAGATGCGAAAATTCAATTTTCAAAATAAATTTTAATAATGAATTTCATGAAAATTACACGAAGCCGAAATACAAACTTTATTAAATATCAACTTTAAATTTATGGCTCGGCATAAATTCAGCGTTTAAAGATTAATTTCAAACACGGCACGCAATCAAGATGTTCACGTATTTACGATATGAATTTTCACATCTCTCCGGGGGCTTGTTTTGGCTGTAACTTTTTGAAGCAGAAGGTATCCAACACCTCGCATCGTTTTCATTATTTGAACTAGTCAGAGCAAATTGTGATTAAGTCCACTTTTTGGAAAAAAGAGATTAAAATGTCAAAGCACTTAGTATAGTCATAAATTTCTATGAGTGAAATATCTTTCTGATTTTTTAAAACATATAATTGGTTCCGCCATAAATACAGGTAAATCATTTATTTCAAAAGCCGTTTTAAATAATTATGCATTCTAATATGAATTGATCTCATCTGTAGATTATTATAAACGTAATTTGTATGTTAATAATTTCAGAAAACGTAATCATAAAGTGAATTTTGAAAAACGCATCATATAAGTTCGATCGTTTTCCTTAACTTCTTGATTAATGGAATTAGTTTCGTTTATCTCTGAACGGCTCACTTGTGATGCAAGGTGTATCCAAAAAGGGTTTTTTCTTTATTTTCTCAGAAAACTCTAGAAGAAAAATCACATCGATTCAAGCTCTAAATCGTTTTCTTTGTTTAAAGCGAAAACGAAGCTTGTGAAAAAAAAAACACAATTTTCTCTGAAAATTAGCGCAATACGAAACGAAAAGGGGATCTGTTCGTATTCAAATTATTCGTATAACTTAGGATTTGCTCGATTGTATTATAAGTGTATATACTTGTATATTGAAACGTTTTGTGTAGTGAAATTAAGGTGGAAATCCGAAATAGGGGTGCATATGGATTCTATGGTTTAGACGAGCTGTTTTGTCGCTTTGTTGTTCGTTGGAATTTCGGGTTTGTAAATTTACATTCTTCGGGAAAAAAAGTATTCGAACGAAATCGGTAGCGTTTTCGTTTTGTCGGATACGTTTACGTAAATAAACGTATTAGGAAAGTTCAAACGGTTCAGTTTTTATAACTTTCGTACCATGAAAATAGACAAAGGGACAAACTTGTTTTATTCGATACTAAATTTTCGAATGAACATTCTTACGAACTAGTAGAAAAGCAAACTAAATTCTTTCACATGTCAAATATATTTTTCAAGTTTTCCAATTTCGTATAGCATTAAAATACCTAAAAGTTCTAGCAATTATCGAAATGATTATATTCGAATTATATATTTCTCAAATCGACCATAATATTATATAACGCTTTCGTAATTTGAAAACCCATAAAAGTGTCTTTGAAATGAGATTTTTTTTAACAATTGAATATCAAAGCGAAGTAAATCTCGTAAAATCCCGACTTATATGGGCTCAAGCGCGATTGTGAACTTAACGCGAAATAAAACCCATTTTTTATTTGTTTAAGTTCGTAAAATCAACCCGAGAGAGTCACAAAAAAAATTATCGCAATAAAAGGATTACCGATCACCGAAACGACAACAAATATATTTATTTCAGGATTTTTTTCCACCTTAATCCCAGCGAAAGTATAAAGTATCCTTTCGTCTGAAATATTTATGCGATATACACTTTCACTAAAAGTATTTTCTTGTATGAAAACGTCTGAAATATACTGTCGTCGAATCTGAACCTGTCTTAATTTGAATATCTCAAATTTGACATACGAAACGGCGTAAATTCCCTCGAATATATACGAAAGGAACGGGAATTTTGCGTCGTAAAACGTGCATCAAGGACCGAGAGTCTGTTTTGGAAACTTTTTCAATGTCCTTCTGGGTGCTTGAACAAACACATAAATCTGAAACAAGTCCTTGAGTTACAAACAAATGTGAAATCACGAGGAAATGATCCGCGACAAACAAATTTTATCGCTACACTGTGCACAAGGACAGGTTGAAATGTACGAAGCTTATCTTAAACGTCGATTACTTTCGTGTTCTTTGAATTATATTCAGAAAGTGATGTATGTGTGTCGATAGTTACATCATATTTGCTGAATTATTTTTTGATTTATTCAATATGAAAAATATTACGCTAAGAATGATAAAACTTTTGTATAATTTATCGGAACGAACTTTGCTTAATCATCCAATATGAAATCAATCTTTGATTTTCTTGGTGGAGTTAGGAAATATATAAATTATGTATTTTCCTTCGTGCCAATATTGACCGTGAACTTAGTTGTGCGGAAGCTGATTTCGGTTTTCCCGATACACGTGTGCAGCAGTTCAATATATGAAATATACACATAAGAATACTAAAATCTTATTTTGAAGTTAACTGTGAATTAAATAACAAAATCAAAATCTTATTTTATTCAGCTGATATTGATGAGTACGACGATTTTGAAAAAAATGTTTTTTACAGTATATATCGTTATTAATTTTTTATATTATAAGATTCATGTTTTTTTTTATGTGAAAGATAATTTTATGTAATGAGAACAAATGAATGTCACTATGATTATAAATACATAAAATTAATTGAATAAAGAAATTTAAATTCAAACATTAATCTTTTTTTTATTGTTTATCTATGAAACAATTCTTTTGTTACTCTCGGTTCAAATATGTAGAATGCAACATACGTACGTATCTAAAACTGAAAGTTCTCAACCAAACAAACAATAAGAAAATAAAGGTCAACTGAACAGTGAAAATCCCGCGAATGCTCATCCATTCAAGCACATTTTCCATGAAAACTAGAACGCGTCGGAAAAACTCCAGTTGCGCGAATATAATTTTCCGCGACTAACTTCGCCATTTTCCTCGCAAAAAGACTCCAAAGAGCACATAAATTATCAGTACGTACGTGCACATGATAACATTTGACATTTTTGAGAAAAAATAAAGAAAATCGCCGAAAAATCGCAGGTGTGTTCCTCGGATTTAATATTTGAGACGACCGCGCATTTTCCGGCGCGAAGATTTTATTTCGGAAAAGCGACGCCTTTACGAGTTTTCTTTCGCGAAACGGATTTTCCGCACAAAAAGCGCGACATTTGATAACAATAAGGACGGGATAATAAATAAGGCTGGGATGCTTTGCTATGTCGAATTCTAGATCTTTACGTGGCTCAGATGTTTCGTGTAAATTATTATAGTGAAATACATAGATTTTATTCTAAGTCAGTATATTGAAATTTTGATGTGATGTGTAGATATATTTTTATATTCAAATGATTTTGAAGATATTTTGTCTCTCGAACTTTATTTAAATCGATGAACAAGCTTAATGTCATTTTTAGCATCTTGCGTCGAAGATTTATAAATGTGCTTAGTTTTCGAAAATGTTTTCAACTGAAATGGATTACTGTTTAATACTTTTTGTACACATCGAAGCTGATCGATGATATCGAAAAGAAAAACGAAAATATGAAACTAAGAAGAAAATGTTTCGTTTTATATAAATATAGAAATACGCTCGAACGAAAAATCCATTACGTTTCAACAGTTGTAACGAAAACAAAAAGAAACTAAATAATAAAAACCATTGTTATTTCACGAAAAGATAATTCACCCGAATAATTACAATTACGACCTTGCGAATGTGCAAAATTGTGATCATTAAAATGTCACAAACCGAGTCCTTTTAAATAAACAAATAAATCAAAAATGTATTAGACATAGAAAGAAGTGTTCTATAAATATGTAGCTTTACTCATTTATAATTTAAATTAAATATTTTATTGATCAACTCGTTGAGTATCAACGTGCCTTACGTTATCTGTGCCTATTTTATGCAATAAAGAATGGAAGACTTGATTTTCCTGTAATTTTTTTGCCTCAGAATCAACATAAACCCAATTTAATTCCAAGTGAATTGAAAATATAATTTTTAAATACGATTTTTTCTGAAAGATGTTAGTAGTTAAAATCAAAAGAGAGGATCAAGTCTCCATACTGAGTTAATTTCGCTCTAAAATTTTCCATGCGTAAAAGACTGACTGCATCTCAGAGTGCTAACGCTTATTGTAATGCTAGACATAAGCGCTAATTTATCAGTATATCTGTTCATTTGACGCTAGAATTTCAATTCATTTTATTGAAATAAGTTTATATTTGATATTTTATACTTGACTAATGAAAAAATAGTCAAATATGGAAATTCTCGCCGATCCACAGTTTGCAATCACGAGCATTAGATCCGAGACAAGGGCCGAGGTGAATGGCAACACTTCGGCAGGCAATCGAAGGGTTGCCATCCCGTGTAAAAACGGCTATGGCCTAATCCGTACTTTATTATCGGAGGCACACGTTTCAGTGAATCCTCGACGTGAACATTATCAGCGGAAAGAATCCTTCGGGCTCGGAATCACCGACGCGCGCATTTTCTCCGCATCGAACGTTTTCGTCGATTTTCAAACCCCTTCAGATATGTGTTTTGGGTGTGTTTGTGTGTTGTGATGTGTATTTGTATGTTAAGATGTGTATTTGTGTATTAGAATGTGTAGTTGTGTGTGAGAATGTGTGTTTGTGTCGATAGTGATTCGTATTTGTTTCTCGAGTTAGTGGTTGTTCTCGTTTTCGTATGAGATTGTAGTTTTCAATCAATAGGCGGGTTGTATATTTTTAACGCTATTTTTTGTAATAATAGGATTTGATACGTCATATTTGCTTAATATGAATCTATGAAAATAAAAATCAATGTTCAATGTACGTCTGAGATTTATATATGTAGATACATACTACTTAACGGGTTATCTTTTTACAATGTATCATTCATGTACATCTGGGAAGGTTTCTGCATCATGAATTTGTTGTGAAAATTCTGTAATTTTCATTTTATTTCTTTTTAATTCATCATAAATTATATACAATAATTCATGATCGGCTTAAATTCAACAGAGTTTTGAACAACTTTAAAAAACGAAAGCTAGTGATAAAATTAATAAAACAATGTTTTTTATAAATTTATTTTAATGAATATGTGTATTTATGTTATTCGATGTATGTATCGCAAACACGTGCGAATTTTCAATGTTTATCGAAGTCATTTATCGAAAAGGTACAAATATTCGAACACGCGTCGGATTTTCGAATTAAACTTATATTTTTATAAGTGATATGAAAAAATATTTGGGTTTCAAATATCGTCTTAGATCGATAGGTTGATCCCACTCAATTCGACGTTTCGTCGAACTCCTCACTTAAAGTATGAGAAAAAATAGATATGTAACACTTTTCTATTTATTCGCTGTGATGAAATATGGCATTCTTATTTCTTCATATGTTTTACTTTCGATATAAAAATATCGCTCTATCTATAGATTAGCGAAAATGTGAAAAAATACACTCTGCCGAAACAATAAGCAAAAGTACGATTTTCATAATACAAAAATACAATATATCGAAAAAAGCGAATAAAAGAATACAAGGACCACGCTCCAAAAGAACAAATCGATCGAATGCTTTTATGATGTAATTGTACCCGTAGGAATACATGTAACGTCGATTAGATAAATTGATCACTTGTATAAAAATATCACAAGAGTTTTCATATAAGCATTTTCTGTACACGAACGTTTTTTGCTATCAGGAATATGATAAATATACGCGATTGCATGTTTCGCATATAATGAAGGATATTCGAGAACAATTTTAGACATTTTCGCTTCATCCGAACGTTTCGCTAAATCTGAATATTTGTTTAATTCAATTAAACCCTAAGCCAAATGTTATGTTTAATTTAACTAGAACGCGAACGTATCTATTCTATCGTGTGTAATATTAATGTTGAATTTCTGTTGAATTATTTATTTAATGATTCAACTAAATTGGATACAGAAATAATATTTAAAATGAATTTTCCTATAGCACGTGTAAGATTTTTTAAAAAATATAATATTTTCTCAGTTTGTAAATATATTACAGAATGTATGTCACATGGTGAAAACTTCTTGAGGATTTTCATATATTCAAAACATTGGTTTTCATCGCGGGATTGTCTCATCTTCTACTGTTTTCCTATCTAATATTTGAATCATTTTGCCTCAGAGACGTTGACATTTCCGATTTATATTTGAAAAGGAAAATAAAGGCTGTCATTTTCTCGTTGATTTTTGCACACACTTCCATATTTCGTCCCGATTTTTCCTCGAATATTTTTTCATGAAAATAACATTTCACACCTGACTATGACAGTTCCGTATCCACAATATTATACGTGCAAGTCATGAAAACCACACATTGAATTATAGAAATATAATATAATTGCGTTTCCTGGTATTTTTCCTATTTTCACATATATTTTTTTCATTTCAACTCGTATAACATTCGGTTTTTAACTCCGCGGATTGAGTACGTCCCGAACGTACGAAAAGGGAATAAGCGTTTTGATTTATTGTTCGTATGTCCTCGGTTCGTACGCCCACGAATATATACCAAAATTGATATATGAATTTAGGAAGGAAGATAAACTCGGTGAATTATCGTCTCGATTTGCTTTAGCCCCGATTAAAAGCACATAAATATATCGAAGCTATCGGTTTTAAAGTCGCCATTATTATTAAATATTTCGCAAGATATTCGCAATCGCCATCAATTTGTCATACGGTTTTATAAGGAAGCAATTTGACGTAACTTTCGCGTATACATCGAATCGCGATATAAAAAAAATATGAGCTAAAAACGTTACGAGATTGATGAAGGAAATATATTTCTTCTGCGCGGTATATCATTTGAGCTGAAAAAATCTCATTTTACCTAAAAAATTGAGTCACAGAAACAGAGTAAACTTTTCCGAGATGAAGGGAAAAATAAAAATATACTCGGCCTTTTGTTGAGAAAATATTTTCATATTATAATTCGAATGGGTAAAGGTATGTATTGAGTGAATGCGAAATGAGTTTTTTTTCATAAAACACTCGACTACTTAATTTTTCCACATCCATAAAACGTAATATATTACTCACGTTTCGCACCATCGAATCGAATTAATAATCACTACAAAAAATCAAATTCACCGATGAAAAGGCCGAAATGGTACTCATTCATAAAGCTGAAAAAAACGCTTTTCACCAACCCATCGTTAAGTCTCTTTACCGAAAAAAATACTATAACATCGAATATTTATATGTGTACGAATAAAGCAAAACTCGCATTTGGCAAGAAAATCTCGCACCCGCACAACAAGTAATCTATGAAACGATAAATCTTCTTGTCATCGCCGGCTCAAAAAAAAATCGTCGAAACAAACGCGAATTTTTTGGCAAATAACAAACGTGTTCTTGAACCCATGGCAATGTTCTATGGAAATTTTTATGGTATGAGAAATCCGCCCTTCACATCCAGACACCGATGGCCACTATGGCGCCGAACTATCTCTTCCCCGAAGCTATAATATTATAGCTATAACGTGTTTGTGTCGCTCTTTCTACGTTCTTTGCCAGATGATCCTACATATGTGCGACCGTGGACTGTATTTTCGAGGTCGAGATTTTCATTTTGAAAGATGCAATTCCTTCGAAGGACTCCGAGTGTGGTCACTTTTTATTGTTGTCGAGGCGAATGTTAGGTTATGGGCCTTGCGTATGGTTGCGTTGATTGAAATTTTCTCTAGGGTGTGATTGATTTTTTTCGTTCTGCTCTCTCGATTTTTTCGTATGTAGGTTTTTTCGGAAGAGAGATTGATTGTGTGGTACATTGATGTCGAAAATGACAAAGAAAGTTTGTTTTTATTTTTAGATTCATACATATGCGAACATCTAATTCTATAAATAGATAGGTATATTTATTAAAATACAAATAATAAAATTTCGTTTTAGTCGAATTGCAGTTGTGAAATGCAAATTCTATGATTTGAGCAATTATTTAACGCTTCGATTTCATGGAAATCGAATAAACTTCATGTGAGCGATTTTAGTTTGAATTATATGAAATACGAGTATGTTTTAAAACGAATGATATGGAAAATAAATAATATTTTTTTAATAGTTGTGATAAAAAAATACTTCGATTATACATAAAAGTATAAAATTATGCTTTCATGAAAAGTTATATACTAGAAGAGTTGTTAGCGGCACGCAGGTGTCGTAAATTTTTTTTTTACAATCATAAAATATGATTATTTTAGATTTTTCTAATAAGCACTACGAATATGAGCATATAAATTCAAAAATTATTTTCATATTGCAGATTTAAATTTCAAAAAATTCTGTCTTATGAATTTACTAAATACGAATTATAAAAAACTTAAATTCATTTGGTTTTTAAATCCATTACATATTCACAAAGAATTCAAACCATATTTTAAATCGTAAAACTTTAATGAAAGTACTTAAGTGCATGGAAAAGCGAACGAATTTTTGACAGTGAATGATTACAAATTTTAAATTTTTACTCTCCCCATTTATTCCCTTTGTATGAAATATGATACTTGTAATTTAAATTTTGAATCCTTTTATGGATCAATTTTTTCTCTTATATTCGAACAAATCGAATCTGCAGATACTCGTATATTTTATAAAAATAACTTTTGGTCAAATACATACGTGTATTAAATACTAGCTTTTGTAACCTGGAGTTGCTCAAGTTTATATGGAATTCAAGAGAATGTAAATTGTTGTAGAGAAGGGATTATAAAGTCTTCAAAGATAAACTATATATTGTATATGCCCATATATTTACTTTTATTTATATAGGCGTATATTATTAACATTTACACTATAAAATAACAAATCATTACAGATAAGCTGACACAAGGTACATTTTCAGACTCTGGCCAATGTAACGAAAGCGCTCGAGCGCACTTACGCAGATCCAGAACGTTTTTATGCCCTCGACGTAAATCTAAAAAGGTAAAGTGAAAACGCGAACGTGTTTCGTATAAATATTTTTACGTGTAGACCATAAAAGATTAAGAACAGCCGGCACTGAACCGGTGACAGCGGTCATCGGACGTTTTTCACCGAAAAAATAAGAAACGCGACAGGAACATTAGCGAAATGTTATTGCTTATGGTGTACAATTATAAGAACGACCGCCAGACGCTGCTTAATGTTTGAATTTCGGTTATATTCCGAGAGAAAAATCTCCGAAGTCTGAAGAGATAATCTGTTCGGATAATGGATAGATTAGAAACAGAAGCGGATTGTAAAAATTTTTAAATAGACGAATAAAAAATCAGAGATTATCTTTCGATGCTGCCTTAGATTATTCGATTGTTTCTTGAATGAAGTTTTGTTTTTAAATGAATATTTGATTTATTTGAACGCTTAGAATATTGATTTTTATGTGGAAGCTATGATAGTGATTCATTTTTTGTTGGATATAATGCTATACAATTACTTTTTTCAATTTTTCAATTAATGATTCAGTTTAAATTGAAAAAGCAAATACTCAACTAGAAACTTTGGAGAGTATAATCGGCGTATGAAAAGATGAACTAAAATCGATTTTAGGAACTTTTATCATTGAAAATCAATTGCAAAAAACTATATTTAACTTTTGCCCGAAATTCACAAAATACAAACCAACCATCACAAGGACTTTGAATTTCTATACCGTTACGCTATCGACTGCCTTTAGTGAAAATTTATCACAATGAGATCATTTTCTAAACTTGTCACAGAATATATTTAGATTATACACAGTTAAATTAATTCAGAATTAATGTAGTCAAATTATGATTTCCTACAGGGGCAGTATTAGTCGCATGTTCTAAATATGTTACGACCATTGTTGTGCGTGTGGCGTAACTTTCGACGCGTTTTCGTGAATTTTTAACGTAGTTTTTCGCGTCGGAACATAAAAAAATCGCAGAGATAAGAATATTTTCGAGCTTTTCCCACGCAACACGACGACATGGAAGCAACCTTGTCCCCAGAAATAAAAGCGAGGGTGACTTTAAATTTTTCTCGATTTTATCGTTTGTTTTCGAATCGGAGCCGTTGCGCAATTCGCATAACGTTTTACGACGTCTATTCAATATTTTATTGCCTAATAAAGAGGACGATATTTTCACTGACGCATGGCGCGAAGGTTTCGAGTGATGAATTTTTCCACAGTGTCGAAAAGACGAATCGATTTCTTTGAAAATAAAAACGGTGTCTATAGAAAATTCTGCGGTGAAAACAAAACTCGAACGATAAAACCTCGCCTCTTTATATTCAAAGCTCTTTGATGTTCGCTGATAAAATCGATTTCGCAACAGCCAGGTATGAAAATAGTCATTTTCTCGCCTTTTCGTGACAAAAATGCACAGGCGCCTCGTAAAATATAGAGGAGTGGAGACGTCACGAGTTTGCCGACGTTTGAACCAACCTTGAATTTTCACCGCTGATTTTTTCGAGATTGAATTCTACAGAATGTCTGAACTAAAGCTCGCTATTTACGAATCGGATGAATTTAAGAATACATAAACATGCGACATGTTTTCAATTTGTTAAATAGGTTTTCTTACTATTATGAAAATTCCATTTGCCAGATTATCATTATAACGACATGTGACTCTTAACAATGATTCCTTTTTTTCATCATGCAGGTGATTTCTAGATATAATATTTATCATTAAATTGATAGTGAAGAGAATTAGCCATAAGGCAAACTCCGAAGATAAAGTTAGTACACACATAGGTGTCACTAAATGGTTTGAATTTGATCGAAACTTTTGAAAGGTATAGGGATTGATCTACTTGAATCAAGCATCACGAGTATGCTGAATCAAAGCGTCATGCACAAATGCTTCATTCCACTCCAAAATTGGCTGTTTTTTATCTATCTGGAAATACTCTCGATTTATTCCAAACAATAACGAGCATCATAAGAACGATTGTTAATAAAATATGAAAAAAAATGGATTTCTTGAAAAATATATACATGACTGTGACCTTGAACGTTATGGCACTCATCCCCTTGAACGAGAATCGACCATCCCTGAAAGTTTGAAAATTTTTGGCAGCTTCGTATTTTGGCACGTGGTTTTATGGCTAGACTCGCGGCGCCCGCCATATTGGCGGCCGCGACCTCTAAAATTGCACACCATGGACGCACCCTTGAATATCGTGCATTATCATATATAAAACCGTCACATAACCCATTCAGAATCGACTGATAAAAGTGTGAAAAGCGAAAATCGATTTTTCAATTTACGTCTAATCGAGGTTTGTATGCAATCAGTTTAAGATGATGCAGAGCAATCGATTAGTATCATGCTATATCGAAATTTTATCTTATATCACTCATCTAATATAATAATTATATGAGTCTAGTGAAACGCTTTACTTCTATGGTGATTCATTTTCAGACAATTTTAATTTAAGTGATTGCTGTTGATAGTCATGTTATTGTAATATAGATTCTAAAAATAAAGCAATAAGAGCGCTTTTTATATGCACATAAGTAATAATACACCACGGATATGAGTTAATATTAAGATTATTTGTATTATTATATTATAGTTTCCATTGACTATTTTTGATCAGAATCACTAAAATGGAGTTGAAAATATTTTCCTTATTATAACTTTCGGTATACCCAATATATTTACTATGAAGTGTACAAGGTCAGATATTCTATCGCAATCACAAACTTGTTTCTTCGGCAAGAAGTCGCATCGTAAAAACATAGCCCAAGTTCGAATAGGCTATATAGAAGAGCTTGTTCAGTTGTTCGCTTTTCCCGGGATTTTCCAGAGATTTTCCGACGGAAGCCTCGCCCGATAGTCGGCAACGGGCTCATTAATACAAATGACGCCCGAAATTAATTCACATCGTAGAAAACAACGTTGGATACATGTTTGATGGCATATTTTTATTAGTGTCCCATAGATTAATTTCGGGTCGTAAATATTGCTCAAGGTTTATCTGTCTGCGAAAAGTTAGTTCCCGGTGAGATTTATCGTTATAATTATTCAGCGAATATGCTCGATGTAAACATCAAATTTCGTGTTTGCTCGTGGATACTTATATTATACAAAGATGTTATAAAGAATATAGAAATTCAATTCCAAATATTAGATAATATTTCGGAAAAATATTTAATCGAAATATATTAAAAAATAAACGATTTAATATCATATTATATTATATTAAGTCTCTTTTGACATTTGTCCGTTAAAATTAAAATTAATACGCTTTCCCAGTTAATAAATCAATCGATTATGCGAAATTTTCATCTAATCTAATTTTATGGAGATGGAGCGTTTTGTATACTTTTTTTTTTCGTTCTCTTCGTATTTTTCGTTGTGAGATTTTCGGCGGCTTTGGTGTGCGGACTTTTCCCCGAAAAGGGAACAAAAAGAAAATCCCTGGCCTTAATTTTGTTTTGGGGTTAATTATGCTGCATTTTTCCTTGTCGGAATAAAGTGGATCACCGTTCGAGATTTATATTTCTGCAATATTGGCACTAGGAGACTGCCTTGTGTTACTTTCAAATTGATTCTGGAATGACAGTTTTATCGGTCACGTGGATAAACAAATTCAATCCTTTGAAATAATACAATGATTAAATTAAATTTGATTAAACGTATAATATTCGACATCAGTCGAGCGTGATGAAGATACATAAAGCCTAACATGGCTCATCCTTTATAAAAATTTATGTGTACATATAAATTTCAAATTTTTAGATTCGAACCATTCACACAGAGAGGAAAGAAAACGACGTCAATAAATTACATTCCCTTTTCCCCCTTTTTTATACACATAATTTGATGCCTCCTGCTCTTCTCAAATAGAAAAAACTTCCAGCATAATTTATATCTGTTTTCACCTTTATATGCTGATTCTGCGCAAGTCTCGTGCAAGTACGATAAATAAACCTTAAAAACTACAATATCTCAGCAAATAAGATGGAAGCAGTTATGAAAATAACGCGTATACAACACGCCACATATTTTACAGCGATTGAATTATATTCTCATGCTTTTTCATCTTTATATGTCAGAATATGAACATCTTAATATACGAATATAGATCTAATTATATAGGAGACGTATAATTTTCTACAATATTCGATTTCTTTGAAAGCTTATCTCCATATAACTATGATTTCAAATCACTAATGCTCAATTAAACATTGATTCTTCGCAATTTTTTTCAATATTTTTCACATTTTAACCAAATTGACATGCTAGGGGTGAACTTTATGAATATTTGTCATTTGAAATGGGCGAATGAGGGAGGAAACGAACCCTTCAAACCGTGAACGAGTGGACAGTCAAATTGAGAGACTCCATTCAACGTAGGTTAATTGTGGAATGTTGATGACATGTAATCGTTCGTGAATGCGAAATGTCATAGTGTGTGAGAAAATTTAAGAGAAATCGAGCGAAATTGTGATATACGAGGTTTAAATGCTTCAATTAAAATGTTCGCTCAATTTCAAATTGAAAATTTAAATTTCAAATTGATTTTTGATGTGGGTTTGTGTTTTTATAAAATTGAATGTAGGTTTGAATCTATGTACGTATTTTATATATCTAGTGCTTAGAAAAATGGGCCATTATTTGAACTAATATTTTTTTAGGACATTTATGTTACAATCGGACATAACCGCCGTTTTAGGAAGTCTGAGTATTTCTAGAAAATATTCAATTTCTACAGCCTAAAAACAATATTGATTTTGAAAATAAATTATCATATTTGTTCTCGATATTTTATCATCACATCCAATATAATTTCTTTCATAACGATAACATAATTTCGCACGCAAAACCAACACGAATACCAAAATTTCATACGTAATTCAAACATCGCATATCTGCCGCAAAACCGATGCACTAATGCGAACCATATTATTTTCACAAGAACAAATTCGAAACATCACATTCGATAAACTGCAAACAACGTACAAAAAACATGCAAATTTAATAAAACAACTTGTTGATAAAACACAATATAATAAAAAAGCGCCGTTTCGTTTCAACATCTTCGACGTTCGCGCACTCAAATCCACCGTTGGAGAGGTATTTTATTCTATTTTATTTCGAACATGTATTATTATTTTGGATAAAAAGGCTGCGAGTGAACAAACGAATTCACTTTCCGATTCGAAAAACATTTTTCATATCGCAAACGCGATTTCGCATTCGCCATAAAAGCGCGCGTTTACTCTGAGGGGTTTGCGTTTCGTAAACATTTATTTCCGCGCCGTCAATTTTTCAGCCGCTTGTTTTTCCCGCGCTTTTTTTTCATCATATTTTTCAGCAACAATTAGAAATTAAATTAACAAAGTTGGCGCGCTGTTCAAACGGCCACGCAGTATTTGCGTTCCGAGTTTAAATCCAAACACTTTAACTGAACAAAAGCCCCTTGATTTATAGGGATTGTTAAGGCTTTCGTTGTTGATCCTCGGGACAATGGCTACATCGAAATGAACGTGGATTTTTTTCACCGTGGGGGTTCTTTTTTGCGAAGATAAAGTTTTTTTTTCGGGTAGCTTAAAAAAGCACGACGTTTGAATTCGTCCGCCATACACAATTGAAAACGCGAGCGAGCTTTTCTATTATCCCTCATCAAATATTTAACGTAAATATGGAGGGTTCGTACGCGTGTTTTATCGTCAATTTTCAAATGTTTAAATTCGTCATTCGTATTGTTTTTTTTTTGTATTGTTCGATAAGAATCTGGAAAATTCGCATGCGACTGTTTCTGTTTCGAACTGATAAGCTCCTTATGGAATTTCGCTTCGGCGAGTTTGAAATTTATGAATTTCGCGAATTCGCAAAATTGATTCGATGTTTGAAATAACGAAGCACGTTTTGGAAAAATCTATTTCGATGTGGAATTTCAGTCTATCATGCACGTGAGTGCTTTTTTGTATCGCCGGAACTATTTTAAATTAATTAATTTGTTCAATTTCTTACGGCACGCAACAATTTTACTATTTTTAGGGCCGTTAAAACAATATTCGTGTATTTTATTAATGAAAAAGTTATATACCATATTTTTCTTTCAATGAAATAGCGCTTTAAGATTAAAGTATATTTAGTTGACAAATTAAAAAAAAACTTACTCTAGTAGAGTTAAGTGTAATAAGGCTAGTCACTCTCGTCACGAATTATAATTAAACTGCACTCAAAAGAACACGACTACAGTAAACTTTGATTATTTTCATAATGTTTTCTTAACTTTTCAACACATTTTCTACACTATAAAGAGGAATTAAGAAGTTCATGTCCCATTATGCTTAAAGTAAAACATCTTAAACAGTTTTATTACTTGATTCTCATAGATATTTTTCAACACCTTCTCAACCCTTTCATGGACGAATTAAACCTGATTTTTCTACCTAAAAATTGAAGATTGAATAGAGTTTAGGATAAATTCCATATTATTTTTACAGCTCAAACTAATGCTCAGAATATTTTCCAGAAGTACCAATATTATAATTAAGTAGAAGTTATTATTTTTAGTTATCGTTTTCGATCAGATTCTCATATGGGAAACCATCTTCCCACGGTCTATGAAGAAATAAAATGTCAACCAATTGAACATATCATAGGTTACATACAAAATGAGCATTACACATCAAAACAGAACCTAATAAAATAATGCAAAACACGAGAATCAAACAAGACACAGCCACAAGACGTTACAATATCAACTCGAATTCCACTTCTAAGGATACAACACGCATAACTTCGCCTCGTCACTTCTCGTTATGGCGTTCAGATGTAATCTTGACATCGTAACGGTGCCTTCGTTATTATCATAGTAGGATTCGAACAAAGGACCTCCTCAAAGGATTACGAAATGCTACGGGACTTTCTAGCTCACGTAGGGACCGTTACGAGTCGTTCCTGGCCGAAGGCTGTCTTCGCGATAAGACACCCCTCAGGAGTGAAGTTAAGGTGGATGGTGAAGAGGACGCGGTGTAGACCTAGCCTAAGATATGGCCGTTGCCGAGGGTATGTGTTGTTTCAAGGGCAAGGTCGGGTTTTGGGAAATATGGCTCTTGAGGGAATTAGGGATGAAAAGGTCATGAGGTTTTTCGATTATTGGTGGAGATGCTGGTGGTGAAAAAAATTTGATGAGTTTAGTTTTAGCTGATATTTAGTTTTATAATTAAAGATTTTGCAATACATATAAAAATATGGTTTTTAGTCGGTCATTTTTAATGTTCAAAATGGCGGACTTATAGGTATCGGACCAATAGAATCATTTGTTTTCTTGATATTGAGATTCTATGCATTCCAAAAATATAAAAGTTTATTTATCCACAACACTTCAAAAAACGTTAGGTATATTTCGAACCCGATGTTCATGCATATAGATTTGAAAATATAAAATAAAAACAGTAATAAGTGTCAAGAGTGTCAAAATGAAAAATCTCAATGATCGCTAATGCGTTCTCGCCAAAAATAAATTTTCATTAAAACTTGTCATTTATTACATTTACGTTCGAAAAAATTTAGCATTTCGGTCTCCGCTGGAAAATCTTGGAAAAACTTTATCGGTTACTTTATTAAAAATGTCTAGAGTTTAAAGGTGACGGCACAAATTGGCATCGTCCTTTTTTTCTCTCTCCTATAGCCGATTCTGTTGATTTTTCTCATCCTGTGGCGAAATTTGAACGCGAAAGCCTCTCTCCAAAGAAACCGATATTGAGATTAAACAATGTATTATATATTATTACGTGGGATTTGCCATTCGATATTGACACGTTTCGGATTATATACGACGGAATCCTTCATACTTTTACGTGTGAAATTCGATGTTCAGTTCCAATTTATTAATAGATATCGATTTGATTCCACTGACAGTCGTATGTGTTTCTGTGGTTGAAATTATGGGAATTTTCCGTTCCGAAAAATTAGTTATATGAATGGGTATTTCTTTTAATAGTTATTTTTTTGATTCGCAGAACATTAACGAAAAAACTGTTATTTATTCGGCACTTACGTGTACTTTAAATGAATTGATATGAATAAAATTGTAAGGCTTTTGAGTGTTTCGTGACTTTTTGATAGTTTAGATTGAGATTAAAGCAATTATCTTTGGCTGTTTCTACGTTTTTTCATCGAAAATTTCAATTAATACTTGGTTGTTTTTAAATTGAAAAAAAGCTCGCATGTTTCTTTATTTTTTTTTGAAATTATAATCAATTTTAATGTTACTTTATTTTTATATTCAAATGTGATTTGGTATCATAAAGTTTCGATTGAAAAAATAAATGAAATAGTGAACCTTCATAGATTCGAAAAAACGTTCAAATTGCGTGACTTTTCCTTTATGTCGGTCAAGGAAATTTAATATAATGATCACATACAAAGAATTCTTATTCAGGTTTAACACAGTTTCTTAAAAATAACACATGTACAATCTCATAAAAACCTAATTAAAGAAGTTACGCTCGTTTTCCTAATTAAATGTTTTTCCGATTGTTTCGCAAGAAAACTTATTAAGAAAATTCATCAATGAGCGAAAAGAATATTTTCAAACAAACACAATTATTAATTGGAATCGAATTCGACTCGAACCCAACACGAGAAACTTGCTTAAGAACTTTCCATTTAATTTGTACAACGGTTAATTGTTAACTGGGAAGTACACGCAGAACTTCAGAAGCGAAACACACAATCGTCGAAACGATAACTACGCAATTAATATCGACGAAAAATCCATCAAAAATCAAAAAACCCTTCCCTTGTCACAGAAGAAAACATCCCTTAGAGAAAATAATTTTACAAGAGCATTTACATTGTCGAGAGCACATCCTCCGGAATGCCTGCGACTTATTGCGCATAAAATCCAAGACATTTATCAATCCAGAAGGCGTGCATAATTCAAATATTAAACAAATGTACATATATTTCCCGTCTCTAGTGCTGTGTGGGTAAGAAGAGCTTCTTCTGACCCGATTAAAGTGCCTCCGAGAGAGGAACACGTACACGTATGTACACGTGGAGGCATGTGCTGCGAAAAAAGTGATGATATTGGAGAGTATTTGCATAATGAAGTAGCACTCGCTCGGCGAAAGCCTCCCCTCGTTTCCTATTTAGGGATTCCGAATAGATTGTCTTGCCGTCGCGGTTCTCCGGGAATTACGTTGAATTTTCCGCAGAATTATATTTTTTCGTAGAATCGAATATTTTCTAGAATTAATATAACATAATTTCTCATAATATCAAAAATATGGACACCTTATCAATTAATCAATACAAGAGATCTATGATAAATTCTAAATGGATTGAAAAGGTATTAAAGAAGTCATAGTATGAATAGTTGAAATCCTTTTTTTTTTCAATTAAATCATTAGATCAATTTACATACAGCCATTCAAGTTGCGAATTCTGTTCCCGTTCTAATGAGCAACAAAGGAAATGACATGATGAGCTAGATATATATGTAAATTGATCTATCAATATCATATTTATTTTTATGGATGTTATTCATATTTAAAATTTATCATTATTCAAAAAATGTATAATTCATTTTCAATTTATACATTATCATAAGCCTCTTTCGAATTACGTATTCATACAATTTAAAGCCGATTGTACAAAAATATGCAAGAAATTGAGCTGAAAACACACATAATGCATTCGTGGGCGTATTACGATCCACTCAATAATATTTTTCTCAAATTTATTTTTCATTCAAGATTATTTATCCCCATTCAACACAAAAAATACAAGAAATATTTATAAATGTCAAAGCGAAAATACAAAATCGATACCGAACAAAAACCTCGACACTAGAAACAATCATAAAATCCAATTTACAACCGCCGAAGAATGCCTAAACGTCGCAGAGACATTTTGATAAGTCAACCCCCCTTTATACACATACAGACATATATATTATACAGAACCTTATCCCAGCAGAACTTAAATAGAACACAGAGCCTAGTCACGATAGAATCGTGGACGAAACGAAGGTGGGTTGCCCGAAGGCTTCTGTTCGCGAGACACGCACGTCGTATCTCCACCGAAAATCCACCCCGAATGTGTACAGATTACATGCAAAACTCTCCTCGAGAATAATTGGAATTTTCAATACAGACTCGAGTGTGCAGTGATGGCAAATAAAATGTGAATTCGTCGATTTTGTCGAAGTATATTTCGGTAATGTAGATTTTGGGGAAGTCGCAATGCGAATGGTTCATCAGTCTTTAGTTTGTAATTGCGAGTTTAAAATTGAACCGGTTACATCATTGAGGTATTTTTTTTTATAATTTACTCCCAAAACTTGTGAAGGTATATTAAAATTTAGGTGTCCGAAAAAGATTGTTCAATTTTTTAATATAATACTTTGAAATTTTTAGAATTTGCATCATATGACTCGAAAAATTTTTCATTTTGCATAAAATAAATGAATTTAAGCTATTGGTGTTTGATATGATTTCAAAATTTGAAAAAAAAAACTTGTTTGTTTTATTCATTTATTTATTTTTAAAAGCATTGCAATCCAATTATTATTTTCAACTAACCACTCATTTTAAAACAAATAAGCAAATGTTAGGCTTTTAATTCTGAAGGGTCAAATTAGAATAAGATAAGGCGGGGAATCTATTTAAATGAATCGTAAAGTAAAACTTAAAAAAGTAATTTTTTATTAAAGATCAAATAGTTCAACTTGCAAAAACAAAAAATACAACTGATTCACTTTCATTTTCAAATTGTGAAAATTACAAATGAAAAAAACTGATATAACATTTGCATCTCGAATCTTTCAATTTGCCTAAACATAAAAACCTTTTATTTTGCCACTACTGTACATTCTGGTTTTACTGGCTTCTTCGATCCGCTGTGTTGAAAGGGTCGTATTTTCAGAGACTTGGCAGGATTGCATTCGGGATTCGGGTATAATTTCGTTTTTCTGTAAGCGGCGGTTTAGTTTAATTAAGTTAATGCTGCTGAGTCTCTCGTATTATAGTAGTACTAGTTTGTGTTGTCGTCTTCAAGATGCTCGTTGATATAGCTCCGAGGTTTTTGCGTATTGAAGTGATTAAATCTTTATATATTTTAATTAGGGATGAATGAGATGCTCTTATTCGTGGAAATCTTGCTTTTAGCTAAATTAAATGCATTTTATTTAAAGCTAAAAATAAATTATCTTTCTGAAATGCCATTAGGCGATGTATGAAAAAGAAAACAAACGATGCATCACATAAGCATTTTTTTTTTCAAAATATGTATTTTTTTATTTTATATTTTACGAATACGAATCGAATCTCTTTTATATTGAAATTAGTATCTTCACATCTATTTAGCGAATACAATGGCATTCGTAAATGACCATGAGTCCAATAATATTATAACAAACCTTCGTTTATAGTAAATCAAACAAAGATTTTTCGTTCTTACAATTATCTAACAGGTCGAAAAACGATGTCAATCAATAATTAGGTTAAGTTGAGTTAAATTAAAGATTATTTATATAAATCATATTTGAGATTTTATAGGACGAAGTTAACATAATGGCGTGCGTAAAATTAAAAATAGCTGAATAGTTATGATATACAATTTGAAAAATGTCTAATAAGTTAGTTGAAAACAAAACAGAAAACAATTTAATCGAACGAACTAAGAAATTAATTCACCGCTAATCTATTACACAACGAAGCCGCAACTAAAACCTAATCACGAAACAAATTCCGGACAAAGCTCATGCATGCCAGCTACCACAAGCAATTTGTCTTGAAACGAATCGAGTTTCCTCAGTTTTCCACCACAAAAGATATGAGGACATACGAGACCGTCCTATGTATATCCTCGGGCTAACGAGACGAGACACTTTCCCTCAACTTTGGCGCTCAATTAACACTCCGACTCGTATCAGTTCGCATTTAATTCGATCCTAAATGAATAATTTACGATTCTGGCCAAGCCCAGTCGTTTCTGCAAAGTTTCGTGTGCGTCGAAGAAATTCGTATGATGGGTGTGTGTGATTTATGTGGAACGATGAGTTAAATTAATGGGAAGAGCGTTCGAGAGTTGATGGTGTTTTAATAAGCTTCCTGGAGAGGTCTGATATTCCATTTTGATAAAATTCAACTCTTTTTTTAGTGTTATGGAGCGTTTACGTTGAATGTTTTTGGAAAAAAAAGGTGAAGCATAAAACTGAAAAGTTCTCACTGAAAAAGGTGACAGTAAAACTTGATGATGTAATAACTTTTATAGCGACTTATATTATATTTACGTAAAATAATCCGGAGATTATTATAATGTTCTTGTTATACAAATTCTTTGATTTTTTTTTTTAAGAACAGATTTTATTTTATATTTTAATCAGTGGAACGTTTTAAAGTGAGTTTCGATAAATTTTCATCGCAACTTCGTGATGAAGTATGTGAAAATGTAAAATCAATATCACACACATACATAACTTTAGTAATAGCTAGCGCTTTAAATTTTATTATATTTCAATATCACAAAATTGCACAAACTCGTTACTTAAGCTCATCCATTTATATTGGTTTCGTAGCGAAACATGCATTTATCAATTCAAAATTCCCACGAGAGTTATGCCGTTTTCGTTTTATGCAATCAACGATGATAATTTCTAACAATCAGGCAACTCATTAATGATATTGCTGATAAGCACACCATGATTTCGATTTAGACACGCGAACAAACAAGAAATTCACATATCACTTAGCAATTTTGAAATACACTGTCAATTGTTGAATTTCAGCACGACACAAAAGTACTGTCTAAAGTACAAAGCGGTCTACTTGTAAGTAATGTAAGTCCTTCTAAAGACTTTCATCAAATTGTAAAGCGAAATTTTCAAACAATATCGATTTAAGTGCGACCGCGCAAAACGGAATATTCATCTGCGTCTTTATTATTAAATTTAACTTCGAAATCCGTTTTCTGAAAAGCAACAAAACCGCTCTAATTTCATCATTGAATCGCGCTGCTGAAACGAATATTTTTCAGACTTTATAAAATTATACGAATATGCTACATCTAGTCGATTTCAATTAGTGGTGGATTAGATTGAAATTGTTTTTAATTGAAGGATTAGATCGAAATGGAATCGATTTTGAACATATTCAGCTCTATAAGTGTGTGTATGCTAAAAGTGGAAAAATTAAAGAGAGTAAAAAATGAAGTAATATCGAACTTTTTGTTCGAAGTTCGCCACTGAACTTTGCGAAGGCGCAAAATTAAAAAGTCCCCACGGAGACGAAAAGTCTTATGGACGCTTTCAGCTCGCGGAATAAATGAAACAAATTCAATTTATTGTCGAACAACCGAAAATAAAGTTTTTCGATCGACCCTGAAAATAGAATAAGCGAATAAATAGAGTCTTGAACTCTAAAATTTGTTCTTAACTCTATAAAGGCAATCCCATTGAAAGGTGTGTAAATTTCGAACGTACTTTAAGTGAATTTATTGAACTCTAATGGAAAAAAAACTACGATTTAGCATTCCTTTGATGGTTATAACTTAAAAAGGCGTATATTAAGTTCAATATTGAATTAATTCATGAATATCTTTTGACCCAATTCTCATTTATTTTATCGGATATCAAACGGACTTTCAACAATGGAAAGCATTGTGCAATATTGTAAATGTACGTAGTGTAACGAAAGCTTGCTATTATGTTGAAAAAAAGTATTATGTTGTAAGCGGTTTGTGATAAAAATATTACATTGTAAGAAGTTTGCGATAAAAATGTTATGTTGAAAAGGGTTTATGAGTCGAAGGGGCTGAGATATTCTAATATATTACGTCTTACTCTTCGATATTACATTTTTAATTCATTTCTTAGCATAATCAAAGAAGCGTCCATAAAATAAAACGGAAGTAAGACTTTAATGAATTTCGATAGATAATTATTTTTCTACAATATTTAAAATTGACTTTTTTTTACAAAATTATATGTGCATCAATCTTGAAAATCTATATAAGCTTTCAAGACAAATTTCGCATAAATCGACAAAAATAAGACAAATCTCTAAAAATAAATTACCCATTCAAGCTAAGCTAATTTTCGAAGACACCCAAAATCCAAAACCCATGTGTATAATGAAAATTCACTTACGTTAAACGTAAAAAAAACTCATATACACGATCAAAGCATACTAAAGCCACAGATACACAACCCACGGTGCAAACTTCGTGAATATTTATAACCGGACTAATAAAGCAGAAGTGTGGCCCGCATAAAATTTGCAACCGTTAACGGAAAGATTTAAATAACGACGTCCCAGAGAAACCTCAACGACAAGTCGAAGGCGAACAACAACGATCTAACACTGGAACACAGTACAGTGAACCCCCCTATAACGTCGAGATATGCTCCACGTCATAAGGGAGGTGACGTTATAGGGGGTATTTTTTTCGAATTGAAGAAAATCGTTAATTCGAGTGTTTCAGTTTTAACTTTTTTTGATATCTTAAGCGATAACTAGTGAAAATGATTAGACTCTTGTTTCGAGCAATATTCTTCGTATTTTAATGTATGTATGTATTGTTGTATGAACTGTAGTATGTCTGTCTCTGTTAGCTGCTAAGAGTACAGAGTTAAATAAATGTTATAAGGAGGGTTTTGACGCTGTAGGGGAGAACCTTGTAAGAGGGCTCGTTACAGGGGAGGTTTACTGTATGTACGTAATATCACACAAAGGACTACACTTATAAAGGAAGGTGAATTGATGGTGGCATTAAGAGTACCGCAAGTGCCTGCGATTCTAAGAATAGTTGAATCGAATTGATCGAGTCACGCTCTCTTAGCGTGGCCAGTAATATTGTACGTGTGGGGGATTGTTAAAGAATCGCTATGTAAGGGTTAAAGATTTTTTTCAGTAAACGTTTCTGTTAATTATCGTTTTCTTTGTGTTCGTAGATCTAATCATTGAGCGGCACGTGTGAAATTCTGAAAAGATTGGAGTATTTAAAAACAAATGTTTGTTATGCATACACTGGAACCTCGCTTAACGAGCAAAACAAAATGTAAAAAAACGATTCGTTTAACAAGCGATGTGTACAATGAATTTTTCAATGAAAAATGTTTTGTTCGTCGAATGTTTGGTTTGAAAAACGTGTTTGAGCCAGAGGTTATCTGATTGCATAAATCGATGTTTGTTTTGAAAAATTATAATACGATGAGTCGATTGACTGACATAATACAGCAACGCGGATTTCTCTTTATCTGCTAGTAACACAAACATAATTATAATCTAGCCACACGATTCATTTAAAATTTCAAAATCGTTTTTTAAATTGTTTTTTCGTTTCGAATCGTTTCAAATTTTAAAATTTTGATTGAATAATTAAATTTTACATTTTATGATTCAAGGCGGAGCGGATGAATAATAATTCGAGAAAATTCTCATGAAAACACCCGACAAACACCTGGGGAGCAAACTCGGAGCATCTCAACAACTAACATATTATACAAGACCACTAATAACGCCGCAGTACGAAAACTTACATCGAAAAGCGTTTATGCACAAAATTCAAAATTCAACCTGCGAACGATACGAGAGACTTGGCAGACGACAAACTTCAACCATATGCTCGCACTAGACCCGTACATGGAATATTTAATGTAACAGACAAGATTTTTTTTAACAAGAACCGTGTGTGAAAGCTTTGTGCATGACGCTTTGGGATTCATGTCCTCATGATGCTGGATTCGAGTCACGTTGGATCCTTGCGAGAGATAGATGTCTTTTTTTATTGATACGATTGATTGAAATAGTATTAAATTGACACTAAAAATAGATAGTTCCTTAAAAATATTTTTTTATTTTATTCATTTGAGCTTTATGATTGTATGATTGTATGATTAATTAAAAGTTTGAAAAATGGTATCAGTACCTGGAACAACAAATAAATTAAACATATCCGATCGGATTTATTTTAATGGAATACTAAAGCACAAAGCCGCAGAAGTACACATGTAGGTACTATATCATATAAATCGTTTAGTGCACAACTTGATAAACTCTATAAAATAAAAAGTCGATAAAAAAATTTCATATGTACTTCTGAATTCCTTATTTCCGTTCATTATTCCATTTATCCGAAATTCTAAACACATATTTCGTCTATAATAAGCAACGTATATCAGTCCTTTTCAGATATATCAGTCTATAGAAACGAATGATCAATTATTCGATGCCAAATGAAAAATTGTATATATCTTTTATTATTCAAGATAGATATTTTAAACATGAAAATTCTTGATTATACCAAGTGATTTGGTATAAAAATCTATTTTTTTTTTTTTCAAAAAATGCAGTTGATCAGTGAACGGCTCAAATTCGTAATCTGCGATCCGTTTCCTATCAGATGCGAGATAAAACTCACGTGTACATCGCCAATTATTAATCAGTTCGCTCGGATATAATCAATTATTCATCGAGGGACGAGAAGAGCTTTCCTTTCCGCGAAACGTCCGTCTCTTGTAATTACGAAACGCTAGGCGTTTTCTGTTCAATTTGAGTGAAAGTCTCCCCGAAATGGTTCGTTTCGTTTTTGAATTATTCGGCATTAGCGTTTAAAATGCGTAATGCCTCGAATTGCGGAAGATTATGGCAGAGTTTTGGAAATTCGAGGAAATTCGTTATAATCTAAATGGAGTTTTTGTATTGCAGCCGATTCGGATATCGAACGCTGCTTTTGTTTTTCGTCGAAATTTTTGATGTAAAAATAAGTGTTTATGGACTTTGGTACGAATTTCTTAGCGATATCGTTTAGAAACTGGTTTTGGTGAAATCTTATTTTCAATATTTGTGAAATGTACGTCATTCTGTGTGTGGTGTATCAAATTTAAACAATGAATTTTTAAATCATAAACGAGATAGTTGACAAGCAACGAGTAAGTACATTATATTGCTTACATAAGTGTGATACATTTCTATATCAATTTAATTTGAAATAATGTTTTATCAATGAATATAAATTTGACCATGGTTTTATCACAATTTTTGGTAAAATTCCACTGAGATAAAAAACAGACTGATCACCAGTAATCACCGGTTTCATATACCAGTCGTTTGAATAAAAAAAAGGTTTGTAGAGTTACCGAAACAACAATATTGTATGATTGTATTATATATGTAATTTTCTCATATTGTTTGTGCCGTGTACTATTTTATTAATTGTTAAATATTTGTTTATTGACTATCGAAGATAAATAAAATTGTTTGAAGATGTTATTAAGTGCATTCTTATAAATCTATTTCACAATAAATGTTTCATGAGATATCCTCGAAAATTTCAAATATTCATTGTACGTTGATAAGAAAGTATGTGGTACACGTTTCTAGTGTATAGGTGTTATTTGTTTTATTGAAAACATGAAAACATCAGATTGCTCTCAATTACTATTTATTTGTTTATTCAAGAAATCAGTTCAATAGCAATCATAATTGATCATGTGAACTTATCATGAATAATTGCATTCATTAAATTCTCAGTCTCGTGAAACATACCTACAAATGAACAAATGGATCGTTCGAAAAGTGTTTACAGAGAAAAATATCGGTCATAGCATTTTTATCGAATTACACGTCAAAGTTTACGTATAAATTTTATAGAAAAAAATTATATTATAATACAACGAGATAAATATTATGTTAGATTTTGGCGGTTGAAAAAAATATATAATATGTACGCTATGAAAATAAAATTTATCACCAATGACGGAAACTCTTATCGACATGCATGTACATTTATATATTTTTTTAATATTGACCCGCAATGGAAAAAAATCCATCACACACCCACGAAAATTTAACACGAGCATATAAAAAAACGAAACCCCATATTAAAAAATGTAACCGAAAGTTACCGAGACCCGGCTCAAAAATGGGGTTACGTGGAATTTAATTAACACGGAATTAATTAGAGCCCGACCTTTTTACACTCCTATGTCTCGCATTTTTTCCATTCCATAAAAGTGCAGAATTCGATCACGAAAAGATAGCCAATGGTGCAGCTTTTGTGCATGCCGCGTCGATTCAGCATACAGGTTTAGAGTCTTGTCAGATCTGATAATAGTTTTCTTTGATTTATTTTGAAACTCTATTGTTTCTTTTGAATGTTTGATTCGAAAAAAGTGTTCATTTAAAACTTAAAAAAAACGATTTCTAAATATCACCGATCATTTTATCTGTATTGATTGAATTCGATCGATTTAAAGCTAGTTCTTATTGAAATCAAAACTGAAACTAAAAAAAGGGATAGAATTACAAATAAATAAAAGAAGACTAGATGCATTGAAATGGCTATATCATTATCTATTGTGTGGTATAGGTTTGTCCCTTTTAATTCAGTTTTGCTTGCGCTTTCAATGTTCGTATGGAAACTAGCCCCGGGCGGTATTGCGCTCTTCACTCTTTAGAGTTTTAAGCCTAGCAGCTCGATTTCATTATAATGTGAATTTTATTTTTAAAGATAGTAAAAAAGCTTACCATTTGCATTCAATTCGGTGGCAGCTTTGGAGTAATCCCTGTACTGAAGCGTTGCTCCCGCAGCTGTACTAGCGGAGCTGGTGCTTTGCCTACTATTGCGATGTGCTCCGACCATTCCAACACTAGAATTCCTCTTGTTACTAGACCCACTCGAATAGTATCCACTCGACGTAGTATCAGTGCTGATATTGACCGATTTGTGGGGACTCGCCTCCCTGTTGCTCTCCCCTACAATGTTGAGGTTATCGCTGAAATTCACCACCGGTTCGCTAGTCACTCCATCTTCTAACCGTTCCTCTCCAATGGTTTCGGTGAATGTGCTGTAATTGGGACTGACGTTTCCTACGCTGGAGTGCCTTTTGATTTGCTGTATCGTCAAACCTATGTCTCCGTCGCTTGGATGGAGATAGTGGTGAGAATGGTGCATTGCATGTGAAGTGTGCTGCAGATGTACCGCGTTCAATAGTATGTTTGAGCTTGTTCTAGATAACGCTTTTCTCTGTCGTATGGCCTCTTTGTATATTCTATAGTACATGGTTATCATCACTATTCCCGGAATCCAAAACGAAACCGATGACGATATTATAGCGTATAGTTTGTTGACTTCGAACGTGCACATCTCTGGGTGTTGGCTTCTCGCCGCTTGGTGCTCTTTTGTTGTGTACCATCCGAGGAATATGGGTGTGAAGCTAATTAGAGCTGGTAGAAGCCAAACGTTAGCCAACATGAAGCACACCGTTCTGTGAGTCATGGTTATAGGATATTCTAAGGGTCGCACAATCGCATAGTACCTATCGACAGATATGCAACACAAGTGCAATATGGACGCTGTCGAAAAGTACACATCTAGCGAATTCCAGACATCACACATAAAATAACCGAACAACCATTTTCCAGTCAATTCGACGCTCGCATTGAACGTCATAGCACACAAAGCCACTAGCATATCGGCCATAGCCAAACTGACAACATAATAATTTGTTATAACCCTCAATTTTCGATGTCGTTGCACCGAAATGATGACCAGAGCATTTCCTAAAACTGCGCCCACTATTATAGTGCCGAATATGAATCCTTTGAGGACCAAAGCTAAGAACTCGGTCCAGCTAGGATTCAAGGCTTCTACGCTGGTGGCATTTAACAAAGAGTTGCTATGGCTATGTTGAGGATCGAAATGCGTAGGAGTTGTGGTGTTTCGAGTCGATCTAAGCTCGTAAGAACTCGATGGACTCAATAGAGTGTTGTTGAAGTTTGATGTGTTCGCATAGGCGAAAGTCGAGGACGGAGTCGTCGGATAGTCAGCTATGAATGTGGCCGATGTCTGAAAGTGAGTTAGTAAATTCAGCAACATTTTTCCTTTGGTTTTATGATCGTTCGTATGTTTATGCACTCTTATCTGTGAGGCGTAAACGTTATGTTGGCTTGAAGCACCATCTTATGTGGGTTCGGCGTCAAACTCTCAATAGGCATGATTTTTGATGTCTTCTTGTCGGTTTCGAGATCATTTTTGGTTCGTAAATCAATCAGTAGTCGATATCATTGTTCATTAATTGATGTTTTGCAGTTTTGACGTCCAGGAAGCTGTGAACAAATTAACGGAACATTATTCATGATGTGGAGTTTGAATTTGTCAACGGTGCATGCAGGTGACATGTTTATAATTTGTTTTCGCATATAAAGCGTTGCATTCAATGAAAGTTCATTTTGTCCAAAATTGGAAAATTCATTTTTTTTCAGACCGAACAGTCAGTACATGCAAAATTTCACCGAATTCTTCGTAGTATTTGCAATTTAATGACTTTCGATTTCTCTTGATTCATGTTGTAATATCGATTAATTGAATAATATCAATTAATGAAAACGTAATATCGAAATATGCATAACAAAAAACAAATAAAGTGAATCATCTCATTGCAAACAATATAATCGGTTATGACGATTATGACACTTAATTACTTAAAAAATAATCTGGCATTTGAAAAACACACATGTCTAACTCAAACCACAAACACAAACAACCATACAATAACATATTAATAATTAATTTACGACACGTGGGACAGTTACAAATTTTAATAACAGTTTATCAACGTATTTGTTTAACGAATCTGTTATTTACACAAATGAAATTTCGTAACGAAAAAATGGCACCCACGAGCAAATTGATCATCGTTAGTGCAATTTTATACATTTATCGTTTCGTTACGTTAAAAATTTATATGAAATAAAAACATTTGAAAATTCCCATTGGAAAACATTAATTCAATATTATTGTCAAATAAAAAAATGAAGAAAACTTAAATTTGATACCACATTTGATTTATTTTTCAAATCCCACAAACAGTCCCATTTACGAGCTCCAGCATGAGCAAAGCAACCCAGTAATAATTGTTCGAAACAGCAATAGAAACACACGTTTTTAACACAATATCGTTACAAAGAACACACACACAATGTAAAATAATCTTGATATAATATTTCAACAGACAAAATAAGGCAATTCAGTCCGGCACTGTCACGTTTCGGCGTTTGCACTCGACAAAGCGCAATTATTCAAAGCGCGAGTGCTAATTACCGTCTCGCAATTAAATCAAAGTTACGTGACGTACTTGCGAATTTATTACCGAACACTCCTTTGATGGTATTGCTCCTTTTCAACAATTTTCATCGATTCTCAAGTGACTACATTCGGAATTTTCGCATTGAACGATTGCCATGAGAACTTTTCGTTTAAAACTTTGAGTGGTTCGATTTTTCAATTAATAATTTGATCAATTTAATAAATTTTTATTCAAATTTATAAATAAATACTAAATGATGAAGATAAATTGCAAAATTTTAATTTCCAAAAAGCACTCCGACTATATTGATTTTAGACATCGCGTCAAGCTCGAATATAACGTCAGTTAATACAACATCTTTTATAATAAAACAGCAATACATTATAAATAAGAAAATTCTTATTTTTAGAGATAATACAGAGCAATTTTCAGACGCGAAATGATGTAACTTATCACTCGTCTGTTTCGGTGACGTTTAATCAACTTTACTTTCGCAGGGCGATAATCTAATAATTTCGAAAGCGATTAATAACAACGAAACGTCAAAAGAGCACTCAAAGCCCACGCCACATCATCGTTTTCGAATACGCTCTCTTTATTTGGCGACAAATCGCAATATTTCAAAGATTTCCATATGCGACCGTGTTGCTCTTCGCATTGTATCGGCGCTTTTTTCGTCGTCGCTCATTTTTCAAGCGTGTCACATGAAAAATTGATACAAAAATGAGTTTCCGAAGGGATCTCGCATTCAAAAGGGAAATATCCTTCGGCATAGCGAAAAAAGGAAAAACGAAACATTTCCCTTATCGCGGGGGGAAAATCGAGCTCGGCGGATATTGCGGCTTTCATCGCATGACTTTTCATTTGAGACACTTGATTGATAATGTTCGTCGTCTGGGAAAGCTTTTCCCAAATGATTGCAAGACGATACATTTTCAATGTGTTATATGTGTTTTTTTTTTCTATTATATTTTTCATTTATAAGAAATTCATGCGAGTGTTCGTTTTACGCTTGCGTTATTTCACATTGAATGATACGATAGGATAAATTGTAATATATGACGTTAGATATGGCTACTTTCATCTCTTTGACAAAAAATATCTTTGAAACAATTTAACTCCAATATTCGTATACAATCCATTTTAAAAATGAGAATGAGTAGCGAGGCGTTTGAATGGTGAAGCATTTTTATGCATAAGACATAATGTAAATTAGATTAATCAGATCACTATTAGTGTGATAAGATTTTCATTTAAAGCTCACTTTATTTCTACTCTACTTCAAAAATGTAAATATCTAGTTTTCTGTGTCGATATTGCATAATTTGCAACGATTATTTCCGATAGGATAATTCAGATCTGTGATGTGTATAAATATCGAGGTTCCACTGTATAATATAATTACACTTTTAAAAAAATAGAAGAATAACTTTATATTTCCATAACGCGCATTTTAAAAACTTCAAGAATAAATGGACTTATTTTTAATTTTTACAGTCACTTAAACTTCTGACAGATATTCGTATATAATTATTAAGCGTGACAATGTCTTCGCGATGTAATTTAATCAACGAATTAAATACGCTTTATATTAATTTTAATAATGGTAGAAAATTTGTATCCATATACACCCACGTAAAATTTTACATCATCGTCGACTTGATTAATATGCTTCTTCTAAAAATAAAATTAATACACAAAAAGCAGATTATTTTATAAATAGAAAACTTTGATAATAATTTAAGAGAATTCCTATTATAGCAAATTTCATAAAAAATTCAGTTGTTTCAAATGTAATTATCATGATACAAATTTCGACTTATTATATTATACAGAGATTAAAATAAAGTCAATATAATATATTTTACACAATTGTGAAATGTAGATCAGCCATTATTTTTTATGTCCTTCTCAATTAGTTCAGCGTTTCAAAGCTGCCTTTTGTTCATCTAATTATTATTATCATCTCATTTATTCATCAAAGTGCTAATTAGGATCTATAAAAAATCATGAGACGATTCGTTCAATGTCAATTCACTTAATATCTATATAAATCACGCAAATACTCCGATCTTCGAAATTTTTCAATTTATTTGAACACTTGATACATCATTTATGAACTATTTAGACACACAAATCCTTAATAAATTGCCATAAAAAAACTAATAGTGTGAACATTGCGTGTCTGTTATGTGAGAGCGAAACTAAAACATGTGCACATGTAAGAGACTTAGAAACTACTACTAGAATAAGGGAAAGCCTATTGTTTTTAACACGCAACCTTTGAAAACTTTCTTAAATGCATATGGATATATTGTTTTATATACACATTGATTATTGATATACTGCAACCTAACTGCCTCTTTTAACAGGAAATATTGCATATGTTTCGTAGATAAGTGGCAATTATAAATGTGCGCTCGTTTTCAGTGTTTTATCTCGAAGAAAATGGCCATAAAATTCGATATTTTTTTTATACTTGATAAATAGTTAGTTTTTCCGCAGTTTATCCTCATATTATTTTTTTAGAGATTTGATGTACTAAATTAAGTATACTGTCTTATAATATGTTATTTACTTTTCGTTTCTTTTCATTTACTGGAAAACTACTTGAAAAACTTTTCTTTCTGGTCAGGCATAAAAGAATAATCCTCCCCTAAACATTTCGAACACTTCAAGCTTTTCTCAGCAAAAGTTTCACTACTTCGAATAATATTATATTTCGGTATCTCTCTAGCGCGAACGACATTAAGCTCGGCTTGGCAGTTTGAAAACATACGTATATAAACTCTTATAAATAACCGACACTAAATCATTCTTATTACAAAATAACTCATAATTTCACCAGCAGCACTCGAAATCTTTCGTATCAAATTAAGCCATAAATCCGATATAATTTTACCACTTATTTCATTCAGCAACGATACGAAGCGTGGCCGTGAATTTGCGTAAATAGTAATCGTGAAAACGAAAAGTCACACACGTGAGTTTACGATAAACTCGTATAAATCTCATATTTATATATTAAAAAAAATTAAGTTATTTTTATAAATTTATTATGAATATATTCATATGTAAAATGTAGATTTTTCTCGTACACAGCAAAGATTTAGTTGTATTTTGACTCTGCACACTTATCGTATACTCGTCGTAATTGATTTCCAGTTCGGAGTGCTCGTTTCTCTTCAAGAATCGTATGCTTATGTGCTTTGCGAGATACAAATGTGTGGAAGGATTCTCTACGTGCTCAGAATCGACGAAAACTGAGGGGTGCTCTCTTATTTCTTCGAAATTCCCCATGTATGTACAGGTACTGCGAGAAAAAAAATCGCTTACGGTCACGTAAACGTGAAAATGTTTTTCTAGTCGATTTACATTGCGGTCTTGTTTCTTTTGCCGTTATCAGACCACCAGTCCATTTTCCGGAAAAACGATCGCCACAAAGAAAACGCAGGTTTTCCGAGCTCCAATTGAACCCGACATAAACAAACTTGCTCCAAAATTTCAGGAGCTAAACAGACACTTGACGCACTCTAAGGGCCTTCCAGATTATTCAGATTACACTTCGGCAAAATCGAATTTATTCCGAGATCCTTCATCGATATACGCTACAATGGAAATTTTCGCTCAGAATTCAATAACTTTTTCACGTCCGAATTTTAAGTCTCCCGAAAGTATTAAGTATTCAGACACGTTCTGAATTATTTAAAAAACGTTGAAGTGTTGCGACTTCGGGGAAATTCAAATTAAATTCGAGTGTCCATAAATCACGGTTGCAAAAACAAGTGAAATTTTCCTATAAATTACGAAAACAAAGCCGCGGAACAGATTCGCGTTAATAACTATACGAAATTAAAAGGAAGGTTGAATAGGAATGACAAGGGTGCGAGTCCACAAATGAAGATCGCATAATTTAAATTTCGCAAAAGTGAGTGTATGAAAATCGCAATAAATTAATAAATTTGTCCATGGCGATTAAAAATAAGATAATTCGTAGGCTTAAATAATCGGTTCGGGAGTGCGAATTATTTTTTATCGTTATTTGCATATCGCTTTTCTGTTACAAATTGGTAATTACAGATTCTCGGCGTGGCACCTCAATTTATTTATCGGGTTTCAGAGTTTGGTGGAAATTTGTATGCCCGAGAGTTATGTTTAGCTATTCTGATCACGCCATTCGCGAATTTTCCTTTAAACCAAAACATAATTTACGCTAAATCACTTGTTTTCTTTCTATTTCGGTCAAAATTTGGCATGTTCTATCTTGATTTACGTAAATAAACACCGCGAATTTCGCATATTGTATTCAATCATATTTTCGTCGGATGATAAAATATTACTTCCTTCGATCGTATCTGAGCTATTATAATAGAATATTCTAAAAATATTATTTGATGTTTTCATTTCAACAATTTGATCGAATGATTGAATTAACATAGTATATAGTGTTTTGATCCGTCTTGAAAAATCTCAATTTTCTTTTGTGGTACTAAGAACGTGTCAAACGGCTGGTCTACGGCTTTTACGATTTTTCGTTTTCTCCTGCGGCTTTGAGTACGTTTTTACGACCACGAAAGAGATTTTGGATAGAAACTATTCTACCGTATATTCTCACCTCACTTCATTCATGTAGGCTTACTTAAATATAAATATGCATAGTACACATGTGAGTTTCTAATAGAATTGCATGTATATATAAATAATAATGATCACATTCAATAAATCTGACTATAGAAGAAAATATCGAAATATTGCTTTAGATATTTCTGTTTGTTTGAGTTCAAAAGCTCCCAAAAAGATAAATAGACTTGATATTTATTATATTTTTAGATGAAATACCAAAATGTTTATTTTATATAAACAGATGACACATTTACCCTTACGTGAACGTAAATAAAATGAATTTGGTTTCGCTTATGAAAGTCAAATATTTGACAAGCAAATAAAACAGAGAGTAATATAACAAATTCTAAATCGTAATATCGCGAAATTTTCCATTCGAGAAATACCTATATTTGTTCAGAAAAGACAATATTGAGAAAAAAAATGTATATTCATGCTGAAATCTGTTAATCTAAATTATCAGAACACTTTCTTGTTCCATGTTCGTCTTCAAGTTAATTTGACAGCCAACGTAGCTTTATTCTATCACTTTATCCTGAACTTGTAGGGAAGGTGTTATAGTGAAAGAAAATCAATATGTTTGATTGTTCCGTTCGTTACTATAAAATGTATAATAGATTTTCACAACACACAATGGCTTGAATAAACTGTTTAAAGACGCACCTGAATATTTCCACCAGCGACCCATGAAAATTATCCAATCGTTAACGTGTAAACATCACAATAATGAAAGTTTACCGAAGATATTTCTCAAGGGTAAAGGTAATGTTGTATTCCCAAAGTAATTTAATATACATTCAACCTACGATTATTCGAACGAAATGGAGTTTGAATAGATATGGTAAGATAACTTCGATTAATGCGATTAAAAATCGATTAGATAAGTACATTTAGATTCAACTAATTAAGATTAGTTCATTCATTTAAAAAAGGAGAAAATCTTATGCTTTTAAAGGGCATTCACTTGAAAAATCTTCACGTTACACAGTCAAAGGGTTGTCACTTGAAATTTCAGCTAAAGCGAGAAATATTCCCCACTTGGAAGGATAAATGTCGTGGATTACTGAGCCGTTCGTTCTACGTATTCAAGAAAATGCTTTATACGTATTATATACGATGTGAATGCACGTATTTCAGTTCGCATACCTACATCTTGTGTCGTTTTATTACATATTATCATATTACCTAATTGAGTTGGTTAAGGGATAATACATGGATCAAAGCGGCTGCTAGATATATTTAGATTTTCGCATCGAAGATATTATTATTATAACATGTACCGTGAAATGACACAAATGAAAACGGTTTATTAAAAAAAAAAAACATTATAAAAAAGTTTTAAGTAATATTCTCTTGCATTTTCTGTAAATTTTAGAGAATAATCTTCCCATAACCAAAATATTGAATAAGAAAACATCTGTATAAGAATTTTTTTAAAGAAAACTATTTGTTTTTTTTTTCATATTTAGAAAGCTAAAATTAAATTAATACTGTTTACAATCAAAACCATGAATAAGTATTATCTTTGCACTACAAATTTGACAGATAATTCCAACTAAATCAACACGTGTTTACACGTAGCGAACATACGTCACATTCGAGGGTCGATGAAGATTTTCAAATATAAGCGTCAATTATTTATTTACGACCGAGGTGTATTTACAGTCCACCCCGACGCCTATTATCGTAATTTACGGTAGTTTACGATGATAATTTTATGGCACGAAACAGCCTTGAACTAGCTGACCCTTCAAATTTATGAAGGTTTTTCGAATAACTATAATACACGCCGGTGAACATCTAAATATCCACCGGCCGAATTTAACGCGAAGCCGATTTATGGGATTCGTAAGCTCGTATTCGTAAATTTTAACCCTTCTTATTGAATGTGTTCGCTTGTCTAGAATTTTCAAATTGTAATTTACCTACAATTTTTTAATTATACAAGGTCTGTTTTTTCATTTAGTTATATTTCTTAAGAGAAAAAAAAACTTGAAAACATTCTTTAAATCTTAAAAAAACGAGCCTCGTATATTAGAAGGAGTTGTAACGATATCAAATAAGAACTAGTTTTGCATCAATGCAAAATAAAATTATGTTGAAAAACAAATACAAAGTCTATGAACCCTTTGAATTAGCCAGAGAAAAGACATCTTATTTGCATACACAGCACAGTTACTTCATAACGACTCCGCCAACTCCCGAATAAGAGATATACGCGTTCTTAGAACAACATATGTACATTTTATATTTACAGATTTATTTATTCTCGTACTTTCGTTCCGTTGCTTTTGCCAAATTACACATACCCACCCTCTACCTCAAACGTACAAATGCCTTTTCATATTATATTCAAGATTCAAATGTAACAAAGACATCATCCGAAATATCTACCCGGATGATGCTATTTCTCAGCATCTAATGAAAAATGTAATTTATTCGTTGTTACTCTTAAATCTAACTTCGTTTTAATTCCCAAACAAGGCCAGGGACATACGAATTGTATACATTTATACGTGGGACGCGTTTCTGAGATATTCGCATTATTTTCGCGACAATGGCGGCCCGCCCCGATAATAGGATTTATAAACGAAGTGAACCACGAAATATTCGTCATGATTTATGGTTTCTAAGCACGCGAATACAAGAAGCAGTGTTGATTTTTATCCTCCCTAGAGAGGAAATTGGAAATCTTGCGCTTTTCCTAAAAATTCCGGCTGCAGTCGTGGAAAATTCGTGCAGTTTTCTGAGGAAATTGCATATATTTTGTTCGTATGGAATCTCGATATTTATGAATCTAATATGTAGCATAAGGCTGTGTTTTGACTTATAATGAAATATAGACGATTTAATGCTTTTTCTTATTATATTTTATTCAAATATCGCATTGTTTAGTTTTTTCTACGTGGGAATTCCCCATATTTTATTTCAGTTAATGTCTTATCAATTTTATTGTATAAATTTCCTGAAAGGATGTTTATGGACCAGTGTTAGGTCGAGATAAATAATGTTGGTTAATTGGTGTGCAACTTCATAACAGTGCTCTGTGGTTTCTGATTTTCGAAAAGGGAATGTCAAGTTTATTTTGAAATTTTCATGAACATTATTTATAAGAAAAAGACACTATTTCATATGAAAAAAACTATGAATGTAGATACCTAAATCTTAAATATAATATTATATTATACAATTTACAGATCGATTAAATACCAATTAAAACTAAGTCTTTTAATAAGGGTAATAAGTATTTTAATTGTTCAATTTAATGTTTATAATATACTTTTTTGAAAATACCTATTAAATGTTAATAACTTTTTTTTTTCAAAAATGTTCAAATTGAACATTTCTGTAATAGTAATCTTTGCAGTGAATCAAAGCTGCAAATAAATATGCGTGTGAGTTCCACTTTGGGTGATATTTTTTTATGTATAAAAGGAGAGAAGTAGAGTAAATCCCATTTAGTACACCATGTTACGACGTAGCAAAATGAATACTTTATTTAAAATTTTGTGTATAGTCGGATCGTTTACAGTAGTGTGTTCAGCGATCGTTAATGCACCGCCTACTCCTCCACCAACTAAAAATGGTAAGAATACGAAAAATAACGACAATTTGACAGTTCAAGTAGAAGAAATTTTATTTTTCCCAGATACAAAAATTTTGGACCATCTCAACTACCAATTTTATCCAGAAGTGAACGTATGGTACAAATTTCACAAGGCACCATTGAATTGGGGACAAGCTAGGGCTTTATGTATCACCGAAGGGGGTACACTTGCGATGCCTAAAAATCAACAAGAAGCAAATGTTTTACAAAATATTTTCGCAGAACATCCTTCTAATTCGTTTTCCGGTGCTGCACTTCCTGATTTAATACAAGTAGGTTTTCATGATCATTTCACAGAGTACGAGTTTATTACTGAAACAGGTAAAAAAAACTATTCTTTTTTTCTATGTGTCAAAATCATTTAATTTTTTATTAATTGTACATATATCATTTATAGGTCATGGCTTGGATTACTTTTATAATATTTTCGAAAACGGTCAACCGAATCAAGGTAGAGCAGCTAATTGCGGAGCAATGCATCGTAATGGTCGTTTGTATGATTATACTTGTACCAAATTAGGAGTTTATATTTGCCAAAAAGAAAATAAGCCGTATAAAGATGAATTATTATCGTATTCTCGTGTTAATTTAGATCCAGGTAATAAACTTTTTCATTTCGAAACGATTCATAAATATTTAATGCTGATATTTTTTAGCCTACAAGATAAACGTGGAATCCGGTAAAAAGTATAAACTACACACTGACATTAAACCGTGGGATGTTGCTCGTAGTATTTGTTTCGCGGAAGGAGGTAATCTTGCAATTATCAGAAATAGACAAGAAGAAGATTTTTTGACAGATATGCTCAACGATCCTAGAAATAAAATTAAATACTCATCTTGGAAAGATTACGCGTATTTGGGCTTACATGACTTTTTCGTGGAAAGCTGGTTCGTTACTCCAACAGGTTAGTACTCAGAAACTTTTCTGATAAGCTTAACTATATTATAAATCATAAATTAAGTTATAGCAGCATATTTTTTCTACAATTTTAGGAGAAGCTTTAGAAAATTTAAAATATGCGAGATGGGCTTCTGGTCAACCGAATGGTGCCGATAAAGAAAATTGCGTTAGCCTTAGTGCAAATGGTGAAATTCATGATATGCCTTGCACCACACTCGCATTATTTTTCTGTGAATTACCAGTAAATTCATCAGATATAATAGTTTTGAAATAAACTTGTATAAACATATGAATGTAAAGCGTTTAAGAAAAATAAATAATCGAAAATTCTTATAATGAAATTTGTTCTCTATACGTAAAAGTAAGTAGGTAATGCGTTCGACAAACTCCTTAAGGGTTAATCATTCGGCAGTGAAACTTTTCTGAGTAATCGTTTATACGTCTAAGAATATTACTATATCATTAGACACAACTTATAAATTTTATCACAAATTGTGTATATGGAATTTTCAATTTGACGTTTAATGGAGGGTAGTTGTAACTAAACCGAAACAAATATTGTGAATGATCTACACGTGTAAAGAAATCTATTGCAGTAGCAGTATCGATAAAACTATACAATAGTTTCCAATCGACATAAAGTTCAAAGTATCTCGAGCGACGCCAAGTCACAGAAACTAGTATTAAAATAAAATCATACATGTCGTAACATAATATCACTTCCATACACCATTTGCATGAAACGGTAAATAGGAATGCGCACAAAGCTTTAAAAAAAAACATACACAACACGAATGGAAAATCCAACTTTCCACTCATTACGGTGCACTCAGTTTCGCTATTGGAACGGCCCGCCGCATTAGGCGCATTTAAAAAGCTGAAAATCGATACGGCACATCGTGAAAAATCGCAGATAAACTGAAAAAATACACGTCGACGATTCAATTCGTTCAGTTGATTCATTCATTCAAATCTAACCGATCGCCTTTTAGGGTCACGAGCCCGAACAGATCAATAAATGCGCCGCACCGCCGTTCAGCTGCAAATTTCAGCTGAAAAACTTCGCTCTTTGGAATAATTTCGTTCGACTGAATACTCTAGATGTGTTTTTTGTTCCGATTGTGAAATCTCGGAATATGTATTGGGGAAGATGCTAGCTTAAGTCGGAAAAGTTTCGCGAGCGGAATGGAGTTATTTCTAAAGTGTTCGCTGCGTTTTCAGAAGACTGTTTTTAATGAGAGTACGTTGAAAAATCCCATTTCAGTTGGAAGTTTTTTTTATTCAGAATTTCTCGCCTCTCCCCAAAGGAGCAGAATTGGCTATTAGGTAATCCGAACTTATTCTTGGTTCTGTCTTATTATTTTATTCAGAGGAACTTTGTATGTATGAAAAATTAAGATGTGTACGTATACCTATACACATTGTATATTACATATGTTTTATTAGAAATTAAGTCAACTGAATAAAATATTGATGTATCTTTAACGACCATACAATCATTATTTTGATAGCAATGTCATAAAAATATGATTGAATGATAATATATCATAAATCAACATAAAAACATTTTTTTAGTTACAGAAATTAATTATATTGAAATATTCATAATTGAATTGCAAAAAGATTTCGTTTCGATATAAATTACGTTCGATATAAGTACACACCTTTAATCTATTATGTATTCTGGAGAAAGGTTGTCGTTTGAGTCTTTATCGAACCATCTCCATTCTTCAAACGTTTTATATCAATATTTTATTTCACCTCATTAAGGAACTCCGTCTTCGTCTTCGTCATTATTAAAATACAGCCTTTGGTTATTCAAATCCCATCCCCGATTTACCCCCGGATGAAAAAAAAAACAAATCCTTTAACCCAGATCGGATTTATTCAAAACATCCCACTAAAGAGCAACGATATTGTTTCGCGAATCTTCGTCCTCTCGAGTCAGCATACGCAATATACATACGTTCGTCCTAATTGCACGCAAGCATTTAATTAATTAATCGAATTAGTTCCGAGCCCATTCGGGCCCAGTTGGGCCCTGTTCTTGGGCCCAGCGAATTTTCAGCGTCCCCAGAGACGTGAAAACTTCCAACATCAAATTAATCAATCTCATCTGATATAGGGCTAAGGAGCGTCGGAGCTCAAAGGTTCGCCACGTCTTATATTATATATCACTTAGGGGTGTCCCCCTGGGGGGCTTGAATCAATATTATGCTAATTTCGATATGATACAGAACGCCCAGACTTCGGGTCTATATAATGCTCAAACATATTAAATCTAATCAAAGTTAATAAACTTCGTATCGGACCCAACTTTGGCGACCGAAACTTAATAATTGCCCGATTGATATGGAATCAAATTATTTTTCGCAGAATCTGATAAGATTGTGTTCTAAGGAAGGCTGGCGTGTTTTAAGCTGCGTTGAAAACAGGGCTTTGTACCTTTTTTTTTGATTCGACATAAAAAGGATTTTCAGTTCAATTTTTTTCAGATTATGTCAATATTTTTGTACTTATACTGTAGCATAAAATTTAAAACTAACTAACGAAACTTCCAATTTCATTCCATCGTTTAATATACTATGTAATCTTGCATAATAATATCCTTAATTTGTCTGTGTGTCTATCTGTCTCACAATGACGCTCAAGCTGCAATCTACTCTATACTACTGTCATAAAACTTGCATATTTTAGCGCAGATAAAATAGTCTATAAATTTTATAATATAATTCTAACCAAACGTGAGTTAATATTTTCAACAGGTTGATTACTTATTAATTAAAATTATACAATATCTAATATAAAAAATGATTTCATGCCAATGATAATCGACTGAATCGGGGAATAAGAAATTCAAAGCGCGTATTCAAACACATCCAGAATCATAAGACAACAAATACTTTTATCAGTTCGATTTTAGTTTTTATCCTGAAAAATAATGGTTTTAATAATTTATGATTTTCGATTCAGTTCCAGTTTGAAGCCCTGGTAAAAAAACGTTGATACGCAAAGAAAGCAATCGCAAATTTCGGACGGGCTCATTAGGTTTTTCTTTTTTATCGAAAAATTTTCGTTCGAACGAATTTTGTCGTTATCGGTACGATTGAGCGGAATAATTGTGTCAATCTGTTTAAAAATGTTTTAAATGAGCTATTTTTCAGACGCAAAGTTCCGTGCTATTCGAGCCGTTGATCAATTATCTCGACGTATTTTTATCCGCGAGATTCTAGCTTCTATTCTCATTTTGAAAATTCGTATTTAGTAATGCGATATCTGTACTTCGCGATTCAATTAAGTGAAATCGTCTAATTTCACTTAAGGAAATTAAAATCCGCCTACGTTGTTGTACTGATATCGAAATTGACCTATTTGAGAGTAAATTTTATGTATTTATCGTTACAGGTACTGATACCCCATTTTTTTTTAATAATCATTAACTTTGAAGTAAAGAAGCAATGGCTAGACTAGAAACTCTGAAGCGCACTAAAATCGATCAAATTTAAACAACATAGACAAAGCAGAAGATTCATTTTCAATTATCGTTTCATAAAGATCTAAATTAATACTTTTATCAAATTAAATATTTAAAAGAAGCAATTGATCATTATATCAATTAAAAAATGATAACTAGGACTCTCTATGATATAACAGATTTCAAATATACAATCAACATAATGAAAATATTGAAGTCGACATGGAATGCACAAATGTTTTATAACTGTTGGAATTTAAAAGTTATCTATTTTATCCATTTACCATCTGTCGAAAATATACAGGAGTTATAAAAGACAGAGTTCAGAGACGGAGGTTTGTTCAGTACATAAGTCATTCTCTGTCTTTCATTGCTCTCTTAAATTTCTGAGGAAAACGTATTCATTTTTATTTTCAGTCAAAAAATTTAAACTTTGAATAAATTTATTCCATAGAAAATTTAATTTTGAAAACTTATTCGAGCATATCAGAGATATTCTCATATCAAAAATTCAAACATATCTGAAAAATTATTCGAACGGAAAATACGAAGAATTTTAATCGACGAAATTTCACAGCACATCGCAAACACGGGACGGGTTTAATTTGGCTCATAATGTATGCCATTAAGCGCTTCGTTAGCGCACATATGAACACATACACACATAAAACGATGCCATAACGATTTTCGACATCGAACCGAAAGCTGCGAATAATTCACGAATGGACACAATTTGTGCACAGGACAATGGAACTATCCACCGTGAACAGAAGTTAGAGTGTCCATTCCAATTTACATGAGCCTACAAGTGTATTTAACGCAAGCCTTTCGAACGTTCGCTTAACCCGTTGATGGTGGGTGATTTTTCTAGAAATTATTTAGAAAATATTTCGCTTTTTTTTCCAAAAGATGGCGTTGAGTTCGATAGTAGATAAAACACGAAAATGCGGTACCCGGCCTCAATGGGTTAAGTAAATGTATGTAAGTATTCGTTGTTACACACTGTTCGTCTTAACAAAATATTCATGTGTTTTAACTATTAATTACGGTTTTCCGCATTTTCACCAATTTAATTCAATTAATTCATAATTAAAAGCAAACTTTCAATCTGCTGCGTACACGTTGTTATAAAAGGATGTACCTGAGTATTATAATTTCAACTATGCATATTTTATTCATTGCTCAAATTTTGTTAAGAAAATAATGGTAATGATGATGAGGTCTAGGATTATTTTTCAATTCATACATTTTATATAATTTGCTGACAGTGAAACGCTATGAAACGTTTATTTATACCGCGTCGGGCTAAGTGTTCTCCCGATGGTCAGTTTAGGAAACTGCATATTTGGAAACATTGGAAAATCGTAATAGAGATACTCGATGTTTTTGCTATGAACTTGAAAAGATTTGCGCTAGCGAAATTATGATTCTTATACATTTTCCATGGACTATTTCGATTTTTATAGAATATTCTCTATTCGTATTCGTCTTCGTTTCCACACCTCGAGCATTTTTGAAACCGCATTTCTTTGTTATTCGTATCACGGTGCACTCGAGTCGTATCTTGGCATATTTCGGTTTCAATGCGAAATTGGCGCCGAAGCCTTTTCCTCCTTTTACATCATCACGGCCGACTTTAGACATAATGGTGTATTCACTACGAATATTCCACAAATGTAAGAAAAAAATATACGTAATGTTCCTCACAATACGTTCGAGGCGAATGAAAAGATTTCAATTTCGCTCCATGAGAATTTTCATATTTTGAATTCGGAGAATGAATCATTTTTTCGATTTCATATTTTAAATTGTATTGTTAAGAATGAATATTCTTTAATTTTGAAATGTATCTTATGAAATGTATGTTATCTTCTTTTACATGAATTGAAATGAAATTGCATGAAAGTAGTCTATAATTTTATATTCAGCAATTTAATTTAATAAGACCACTTATCTGAAGTAGAGCCTTGAAATCATATTTCATATTTCTGTATCGCAATATATGAAAATCTATAAATTTACGTATGCAACATAAAATTTAATCAGAGACAATAATTTTCCTCGGCTGAATAAAACGAGGGTGTTGCATTTTCCCATTTTCCGCCATTTTAATGAAAAACGTGGGGTGAATATAAATTTCATTCGTATGTCGGGCGTAAATCGAAAAGCGTGTCCGACGGAATTTTTTCATTCACATTTTAATTTCTGCAAGAATTCTGATATTTTTTCGTATTCATGGATCTCCATTATGGCAACAATCCGTTTCATCTCTTTCGCGATTCGCTGCATCAAAATAATTGATACAAAGAAATCGTTATGTAGGTACATTCAATATATTTTTTTCAATTTTTTTTATACAAATATATTGTTTTAGCGATATTTTTGAATTTCAACAAATGCGATGATTAGTCAGATTAAATATTCAATGGCAGAAATTTTTCGAAAAGGTCAAGTGAAACGGAAAGTGGGATAATACGCTTTAAGCGAACTAACGAAGCGTGCGTCTTATCACATTACTTTTTCCATACTTCGAAGAAAAACGCATTTCGATAAATGAACTTTCCAATATAAATAAAACACTTCGTTGAATTTCAATTGAATTTTCTTCTTATGGCATGAGAAAATTCATGGAAAAGAAAATAAGATAAATCGAAGTGAAAAAAATTCGTAGGTATAAATTGTACCTTTTTCGTAATGAGGAAGTGCCTAACATTTTATTTGTTTATCAAATATAATATATTGTACAATAGATTTTTTTTTTAATTTTTAAGCAATAGTTTTAATTTAATTCAAAATAATTATTTTCATACTTAAAACAGAAATATGTTAGTTATTTTTTTTATTAATTCTTACTAAAACACTTATAGATTATTAAAAAATAATGTAAGAACATAGAAATATTTTAATATTCAAATTTATTTTTTTATGTAATAATTTTCTAATTAATTTCAAACTATTCTAAAGTTAATTAAAAAACAAAACACATTCAAAATAAACACGAAAAACCCATATACACAACAAAACATTCAACACACTCAAATTAACGTACCTACCATACCATACAAAACCGCAAACTCACACGCAACACTCAACCACAACTTTAAAACGTCCAACAACAAAAAAAAAATCAAAAACTCACCTAAAAACCCCAACAAAAACAGAAGACTGCGACAACTCACAAAACACAAAACAAACCGAGTCGAAAAAAAACACCGGCAACAACTCGGAAAAGAACCGCGAATTGATCAAAATTAGATAGATTTAATATGAATTTAATTAATTATTATGAATTTGATTGATAAAAGTACACTTCGAGGGTAACTTTTACGATGTCGCGATGTTGAAATGTTTAAGGGATGCGAGTTCCGTGCTGCGGCGTTTGTTGCTGCGCGGCCACTGAAGGCTTGCGAACGAGGGGAGGCTTCGGGGGTACTTTTGGGGGGAAATGGGGGGGAAATGGGGGTGATGGGGGCCACGGGGGCCCAGGGGCGCAGGCGCCGAGCCTCGTGCATCGGGAACTCGAATTGAAGATTCTCAGCGCCGATACGTCTCGGCTGTTTTGCGATCGGAAAAGTTTTTTTTTTCACTGACAGGCCTAGCTGGGCCCGGTCTAGTTTTTTTTAATAAATCTTATTCGAGTTTTAAAGTGTTATTTTATCGTTTGATTATTTTTTGTTGGTTAGGTTTGGAAAGTTTTTTTTAAGGCCTAGCTAGGCCGGTCTAGATTTTTTTTATTTGTGATCGTTTTATGTTCAAAACTGTGCTCCTCTAGTTTGATGTAGTTTAAATGTTGTATTAAATTATTATAAAGCTTTGAGAAAGTCATACTGTGCAGCCAAAATTATTTTTTGGTTCATTATTATCTTCAGTAGGTTGTTTTGAGTTTTGATCAATTTTATTAGTGCAGGAGATTTGTGATTTAATTTTTAGTCTTACTTAAGTTTAGTATTTTTTAATTATAATATAATATATAATAGATATGAAATTAAATAAAGTTTTATGATAGCTTTTATTAGTGAATAGCATTTTTGAGCATTTTCGGAACGAAATTAAATTATATTTATAAAATTAGATGAAAATGAAAATAAAATATCCGCACGCGTATTTTAAATACTAAAACAAATATTAATTAACATGTATTATGAACGGAAACTCACTACGTACCTAACCTGTTGTTACATGCACTCCACTTTATGTTATTCAGATTGGCTTTGTTGAGTCAAAGCAACACTAGATTAACTACACGTGCTAAATACACATTAACAAAGAATTTTACATTAAAATAAATTAAGGAAGGCATCACGAGGTTGAAAGCAACAATGTAATTCTGTATACGTACACATTTTCATTGAGTACGTGTAACAAGCGGAATGGTGAGTTTCCCTTCGTAAATTAAAATTTCAAAATATCATTTTATCAAAAAAAATAGAGCATATATAATGACTAAATGGTACAAAGGGTACAAGTGGGCTTTTTTATCGAAATTGAGTCAGAAAGTCTTCTCGAATATCGAAACAATGAAACGCACATACATGTATTCTTACATTCGTCATACGTCCATCTCTACGCATTTTGTCACTTAAGTGCTATTTTGACAGTTCGTATTCGCCTGTAAATGCATACACATATACTCTGGAGTATATATTTCAATTAAATTACAATTACAACGTAACATCCCGCTAACGAACGAAACGTCATGATTCCTCGTGATATATTAACGGCCGTAACGCGCTCCGAACTCGATACGAATTCGCCGGGTGTAAAACCGCACAGTGTTTCATTAATCCACCGCCGAAAGGATATAAGTTTTCCCACATATAAATTCACCACTTTCCAAACTCCAGGGTCATCTTCCATTTCGGATATGACGATGATACGAGCTCGTTAACGAGGGAAACTTCGGGAACAATGGGCCGGTCTTATCCCGGGATCGGCTGAATATGGAAATGCGATATTGTAATGCGATTGTGTTTCTTAAATATTAATGGCGATTCGGGGATCGCAATTATGGAAGTCGCTTCTTTGAGATGGATTTTCTTTGATGAAAAATTGTTTCGCACTCTTTTTTTGTTTGTTGGGAGGTGAGGAAAAAATTTCAGATGATACTACGGGTGTAATCCGCGAAACGAATTATTCTTTCGTTCGGGTTTCGTCTCTTGGGAGATTTCGTTTGAATCGTTTCGAAAAAAACGCGTTCGCTTGACAAGTCAGATGATGAACGAAAAGTTTTTCGGTGAGTTGGAATTCTCGCCTTTAATACGCACAGAAACATGTTGTGTATTAATATTGTGTATTAAATTCATAATTCGAATATTCTTAAAAGGAAAATTTTGTATCTTCGCAATATCTCGAAGAATATGAAAAAAATGAGAATCAAATTCTTAGTTGATTGCAAATTTTAAGAAATTGAGATTATAAATTTTTCTATTCATTTACGAAAAAAATACGTATCGTATGTGAAAATCATTTTATATTGAAATCTACTAGCTTAAAATGTATTTTAATTCAATAAATATTTTCTTCAAACATACGACTATCATTCATTTTCGTCATAAATTAATATAAATCGTGTTATTTATTGATATTTACAGCTTCAACGATGATTTGCAAACAATCAATAGATAGCTATGTATAATACAATGATGTAGTCGAAATAAAGATCGATGGGACAATCGCTTGTAAAATAATATTTATGGTAGAAACCCGTGAAAAGTTCGATCAAGCCTTTTCCGAAGGGCAACATTCACACAGAAAATAAAAACTACACAGTAGTTTATCGAATAGTTTTTCTCAATACGAAAACTCTAAAAAAATGTTAAGTATATACCTTCTTGTTTTCCTACAAAATTTCCAGCGCACGAACTATGCATTTTTCTCAAAAATATTTTAATATAATAGAAGCAACAAAAGAGTTGAACTTTTTTTTTTACGATCAATCGAAACTCGAAGAACTCTTTATTACTTCTACAACAACAGAATATTGTATACGGCTTCGAACAATAAGAACTCGGTACTTTTCCAATTTTTTTTATCAGACGCCTGAACTTTCAGCGAAACTCCGACGGTGTAAAAGGTACGCAATACGAAATCTCGCTATGATGGATATTCGAACCTCGCAACACGCGATATGGCTATCATCGGTAATCTATCAATAGGTAAAAGACCTCGGTTTGCGCAAATATTTTCCGTAATGTAATATATACGAAACCTTTGTCGCAGGACACGTTTTTAACGATGATGGAACACGGTCTTAATCTGTCGCGAACGTTTTATTTAGGATCGGGCAGAAACAAGACTGTCACGCTTCGTCGCTTTCGAAGCAATTTCCATAAAAAGGAGGAAAAGCTTCTAAATTTAGTATAGAGAGTGATACCTTTGTTGAGGTGAAAGTGAAACGTGTCGAAGTCATTTTTTTCTGTCGTGTCAGTGACGCGTTTCAATCGTTATTTGTTTCGATATCGTTATTATTGTGTTGCAAAAGAAAATTGGTCAATTACATCATTTTCAGAAATATTTTATTTTTGTATTTTCTTTTCATATAGACAATTTTTACTCATTTACACACAATTTTATCAATGATATTTTAAAGTAAAGAAGTAATTCATAAGGTAAAGACTCCGGATAGTAACTTATAGCGCACACAGGTGTCACTAAACGGATCGAATTTAATCGAAACATACACATATTAAGATAAGAGCTTAACATCGTTGCATTTTCGGTTTATTTTTGAAAAAAATATCATATTTCGGAATTGTCCAAATATCCGTAATAGCTCGAACCAACCATTATAAATGTTCTAGGGAAAGATCCTTGGGAAAATAATCAAGATTCGTTCGAAAGATTTTCACAAAAACTTTCTTGTTTCCGTTTAATGGTGCGTCGTTAGCGAAAAGTAACATTTCATGCGACATTTTGAGGTGTTGCCGAGATAAAAGTTACTTTTCGAAAAGTTGAACTAGTCAACCCCGACATCCGAACTGTACATACAATATAAAAACGTTGAACTTGAACCGAAAAAGTTGTATGATTGACGTCTGAAATTTTTCGAGGATCGTTTTCGACACTCGCCAGATGTGCTTTATGGGAGAAAAAAGCCGCATTTCTGCAAGAATTTGAATGAATAAATCTTCGGGGAACACTGAAACGCTGGTGTTTTTATTGCGCACTGTCGAAGGGAAACTCGCTCAATTAATTGCAGGAAAACGGTGAGTAAATTTCATTAAGCCGTTACCTCGTCTGTTTGTTGGTTACGTGTTGTTTGTGGAGGTTTCAAAATAATTGGATTGGGTTCCCGGGCATTTTGATGAGATCAATGACTTGTGAATCCTGTTACACAGACCCTACTGAAAAATCAGTGTTCAGAGTCTAGTACAAATGTATTCTTACGCTTCTGCATGATTTTAGAATATATACTGTTATGGGGAATTCGGGACACTTGATTAATTTAAATTGTTTAGAAAACTTATACTTAAAACTTTCTTTTATAATTAGAATTCTGACCAAGTTTGGTTCTTATAAATGCATGTGACACCAACATTTGGAATAATTTCCGCGGTAAAGTTCGATTAAACAAATACATTAATCAGAAGAGATTATTTACGGAATAAATAAAATTAATATTTTATTGGATAACTCATGTTTTTATGCATTGTCTCAATTTTTTAATACATAAAGTTTACAAAAAAATAATTTTATACACTCTAATAACTCAAATAATGATCTTTTCTTAGTAATGTTTTCGTTTAATCGATTTTTTCCTAGAAAATCATTCCTAATGTCGATACTTATTGAAATATTAAGAAAATACTTGATCAATTATAAAATTATTCTTAACTATAAACCAATTTAGTGCTGATTTTAGTGTGGTATCTTTTTAATTATACAAGCTGAAAATACATTCGAATAAAAATAATGAAAAATTATAATTGGATCAACTTAAGCGTATTTTAAAAAGAAATGTAGCCAAAGTTTTTATAAAACTTTCAATTCGCAGCTGCTCGAGTTTCATATCTTTATAATTAATATATGTGAAAAAACTTTCCCAGAACGACATTAATTAAATTTAATTACACAGAGAATAAAAAGCGATCGATCACTCGTGCTTAATGCTCTTAGATATTTTTTCATCGAATCGTTATTCGCATGACGAGATATAAAATAACGAGGCTCGTTCCGAAAACGAGAACGTCGCGAAAACAGTTTTCCACGCCTTCGGGCATGCAAATAATTTCCATACCAAGTTCATTGCAATTCGACGAACGGAATTGGGAAAGTTTGACCGAGTTCGACTCGAGTCGGGTCAGCTCGATCCATAAACTTCCATTTTCATGTGGTGTGAATAAATTTCATACATCGCTGAATTCTCGAATGTTTTTGACGAAACGTTACTTGATATATTGCGGATTTTTTCATCTTGAGTTCGTGGAAATTTTCGGAATTTATGATGCGGTTCGAGGTGTGAGTGTTTCGCTTTGAGCTTGAGTGCAGTTAATATAGGATAAGTATAGGTATTAACATAGTAAATATGTAATCGTCTATAATATAAATTTCATTGATATAGTTAAACAAGATAAAAGTTAGATTGGGTTATGTAAGGTTTTTTTTATGAGGGAAGGATTTAGTTGAGTTGGAGCGAGGATTTGGTAGTTAGGATAATGGCATTTCATATAAAGTAAATGGTATATGATTCAAATCTAATTAATGGATGTACTTCATCTTTTTTTAAAAGAAATCAATCGTTGGATACATCTTTTAACGTTTTTATCAATATCGACGTTTTGAACGAAAAGATGTTGCAAGATTGCTTAATTCAAAGAAAACCTTATGAAGAAATCCACGAAGTTATAGCTGACGAAATTGTAGCCGTTTTCCTTTAATATAAATTGAATCATTTGAAAGAAACATGTCCCCTTTCAAAAGTCACCATTTCATTACGTTAAGAAAATTCTGATTCATTTATATTTATCATTCATTTGTTTGAGATTCATTGAAATTTATTAAAAGATTAAATAAAAATCCTACATAAATTAGTAAATTTAAAGGATAATTTATCAAATTTGAACGATTCATTACCTCTTATTCTAGATACAATTAAAAATAACGGACCCATACGAAATAAGTGAGTTCAAAGCATGGAACCGGAATGAAATTTCAACTGCCATTCGTTACATTAACTGTTTTCGCTAACGAGCTGGAAGAGACGTCAGAACTTTATTTATTTCTAGGCAAAAAGCATTCTCCTTCGAAGCTGAAATGTAGTAGCTGTTTCTAGATATTATTCAGAGACAAAACAACGAAAACCTCCTTGTGTTTTGTAGCGCTTCGCCGATTTTACGATTCGAACGAGTTGCAATATTTTCGATATAAAATTTAATAGTGCGATATCGAGCAATTGATATGTTTCGAATTTTTATGAAAATTATTCGCAACTCTTGAACGTAGACTTTGTCATGTTTCAGCGGGATTCTTTTGTGTCTGTCGAATTTTTGCGTTACGGAAAAAAATATTTCTTTGTCGTGAGCACGAAAATTCTAGCATCAAAGAGATAGACATCAAATTTATTTTTAAAACTCTACGATTTTCTTATTTATATTGAGTTTATTATTGCTTCGCGTGATCGTATCCTTTCATTTTTATGTACGTACATAAAACTCGCGGGAATAGACTTTTCTTTCCTCATAGACTATTCCGATATTCTGAAAAAAAAATAAGAGAATCTATTAATTGTTATGTCACTGTAAAAGTTATGACTCAAAAAACAGCAATACGATCATAATTTCAATAAATTTATATCCAAATTCATTGCTACAAAACAATTTTAGACATTTATAATCCAATACATGGATTAAAATTCAGTTGAATCTTGTAAAAATACTTTTTTTTATATTTGAACATAGATTTTGATTAGATCTTATAGGTAATGGATAGTAAGGATTTTTTTCACTAATTACATTCGTACTTACCGAGTATAAAATAATTTCACTATTGAATTTTTAATGAAAATATCGATTTTTTTGTATTATATACATAAATATACAATGTAACATATGTATGATTACACACATATCGATAACATCAAACAACAGTAAGTTAACAACTCAAAAAGTCACATTACATTCGATGTAACATATTTTTACGATTCCCGAACCTACTGTTGCTCAACCGTATCGATATGAAATGAAAATATACCAAAATAGAGATGAAGCAAAATAAGAATACTATACCTAGTGATATAGCAACAATTTCATATAAGTAAAGGGATATAACGTAATTTCGAAATTGAGCAATGTTTTTTATTTGTTCAGATAAAAATGTTTGAATCGATTGATATCGAGAAACATAGTCAACAATGTTTGATTTATTTAATTTAAGGAACACCTGACAAAATAATAGCCATTTACCTTAGCAACAGTTTGACGTAAAAAAACATCGACATACCCTCATATACATACATTATATTTTCAATTCTCAAGAAACTCATATGAGATTTGCATAATTGAAAAACCGCGCGTGTTTTCCCGCGCTTTTCCGCTTTTCACGCGCCGAAACAAAGAATAAAGGATACGTACATTTAAGATTACGCAGTATACACTATTACCGTTGTGTGGAATGGGCAAAATCCCCGTCACGGCTTCGGCGTTCGTCGTGGGCAATTTTCCTTATAAAATCGCATCGCCGCGTAATGCCCGGTCGTAAAGGGTGAACGTGTTCCGAAAGCTTTACGGCTGGCAATATTTATTTTTATCGTTTTCTAGAGCCGGCCCTGCTGTAAATCATGCTATCGACCTTTGGTGAGTTTTTATTAAATCAATTGTACATATGTCATGGGGGTGCGCATGAAATTTTATCATCGTGTCGCGAAAGAAACTCTGATCTCTAGTGCGGATTGAAATGTATAAGTTTTATGTTTAAGGATCTTGGATGATATTTTTTATTAGTTTCTATGATCATGAGTTGCTCGATACTCTATGGACTTAGAGCCTATTGTGAATTGTTGCGGTGTAGAGTGTGCATAATATTTTCAATTTTCCAATGAAATGTTTAAGTAAGAAATCTCATAGATTGTAAAATATAATGATGTAAAAATCTTTTCAAATGTGTATTTAATAAGCCTAGAAAAATTCACTGCGAAAAGATGAACAGTTTGGGAGCTTATAAATAACATACATGCATATACCAAGAGATACATTGTTTTCATTTGTTAGTCTATGATAATTTTTAATTTATATTATAGGAATTCAATCAACTATGAATAATAAATAATTCAAACTCGATATTTTTTGAATTTATATGGTTTCTACCTTTGAGAGAAATCTAATATCTCTTAATGGTGGAAAATCGTGTATAATTAATTATTTTTCTATGCGAAGATGTGAAATAATATAGATATACATAAATGTCTTCGAGAATATTTGAATTGCTCATATAACGTGAAAAATCTACTAAGTGTCGACTGTCTTTTGACATTTTCATTCCCTAAGGATTGAAATGATCGAAATTCTTTATGAGACAGTGAAAATATGAGTTGTAAACTTATTTTTGAGAAAGAATATGAAAATATTTCATCACATTATTGTGTTTCATCATATTGTTTTCGAATATCAAACGTGCAATCGAAAATATAATTCAATAACAATAGAGTTGACGAAAACACAAATTGTTTAAGGAAAATAAAATATTTCATCAGTTACGTCAAAGATATTGTTTTCATTCTAAAACACTGAATGTTTTAGTTTATTGTTTAACAATCTCTTTTACGTACGAAAGATTTTCATTTTTTTTTTCGAAACTATTATGTACAGATAAATCTCATACGTCAATTATATTATTCAACAAAACTCATACAAATTTTCTACTATACTTACACATAATAAATCGAATCTTTCGTACAAAACAAACACAATCGAAACTACTATTCTAGAGAAAAAAACCAATCGGAAACGCAGAAAAATCGTATCATTTATACGACAAACTATAATTTTATCTGATCCCATGTATCAACATGGTCGAATGCACATTTCTGAAACACTCAAGCGAAACACACCGGTCCACAAAAGAACGGTCCTCGAAGCACCATAGACTTCCATAAGCCACTAGATCGAAGAGATCTTCACATGAGAGACTGACAAACAAACGTATGTATAATATATACTCGTTGTGGAATTTTCAAATGCGGAAAAGCGGAAAAATGCGAAAGAAAAAGCTCTGAAACTAAATATACGCAGATATAATAAAATCGATGTTTGCTCATGGCCATTATTGACATGCACCGTAGCCAAAGGTCGACAGTATGAAAGTTTCATGGTGGAAAAATCGCGTATGGGAAATCGATATGGTGGTGTTTAATTTGCGGTGCATGGCTTGTTTGAACTTACTGCAGTTATAAATTGAATTTTATTCAATAGAGAATATTTTTATAATTAAAAATTATGTATAATACTTCATAGAGTGACAAAGTTGCGTCGAATAAAATTACATTGTTGAATTATGATATTGTATTTTTTTTTTGATTAGTCAGGTTGGTTATTTCAGGATGTTTGCATTATTAAAACGTACAAGTTTGCAAGTTTCAGAAATTTGAAAAGTTTTATAATTTACTGTAATTTTCAAAGGATGTTCGGACCACTAAATAATTTGTTGTGTGTTTTCCGCTCCTCAGAGACACGAGACCTTAATATGAAGCTGGTTGGTTCACTTTCAAAATATTCGTGATATATTTCATTTTTCATTTGTTTATCAAAAGTAATTTTAAATTTTGGTTATAATAAATGACAAAATATACCCTATTTTTGTTTTGAAATAAAAATTTTGAACGATTAGTTTCACTTGTTGATGATAGTTAACCTATTTAATTATGATTTGTTCAAAGGTGTGATTTTCATTAAATTACGATTCCAATTAAAAAAAAAGTTTTGGCATACATAAGTTGATAACGTTGATACACTTTGTTCCATTTATAGAATAACAAAAAATATTATAATTTTATAAATTGAAAATAACGTTTTGAGGAGACGCAATAAAGATAATTTCAAACATAATAAAAGTCATTCACATATTATAAAAATCACACCATTTCTTGCATCAGATTCATTTAAATTTCAAGCACTGTATTTCTCTTTTTGTAATAAAAAAATTAGTAATATTATTAAACCATGTAAAAATACATGAACATTTACAATTTTAAAATATTTATTTTTATCGAAATGACATTCTACTTGTGGAAACATCGATACAACATACCGATTTCGATAAATCCAGTTTATTTTATGGATAGATACACAAAAACCCTTTTTGCAACAAACAGAAATGACATGATATCGTCACAACGTCGTTCAAGAGAAGCACACATTTATTGTAGGGTTGAAAAGTTGAACTTACATTTCCTAATATTTCTGCATTTCTTCTTTCTTTGATTTCTTACTTCGACGTTTCACAGGAGAATATCTTCCGTATCCCATTCATAGCAAATATTACGCACAATCTACACACTCAATACAATTAATTATAGCAGCTCAAAGTTGATGGGTTCTTGAGTAACACCGAATCACAAAAGCAAGTTGTGATTAGAATGAAATTAAAATGCATCAACTGGAAATTTTCCCAACCCTATAACCTCACATTATAGCCTCACGAGAGCTTGAAAGCCCATTCTTCTCGTCCTCGACAATACATATCAATTCGTATGAGATTCGAGAGATGGCCACAACCCAACTTGGCCAATGGATTCAACCTAGACCCAAATACGACTGTTTGCACTCTGCAACCGTTACCTTGATCCTTGACTCAGATTGTGGCATTGTAAAAATAATAATCGATTCGTGCGAAAAGCTTCCGAACGACCAAACAGGGAGCCAAAATGGAGAAAATTCGTGTTTTATGTCGTTTAAAATATATTCTTGGCTCGAGTGTAGTGATTTCGACTCGAGGCACGTGCCTAGGTCATGTTTAATTCTGAGAAAACTGATAAATTCTCATGATCGGTAATGAGAGTTCTTATCGTTCGGAAAATGTTGTGTTAATGTGTTTGTATTGAGTTGAGGCGATTCAATAATTATTGTATTACTCCAAGTCAATTGATTGCTCTTTGCTAGATATTATTCAAGATACTTTAAAAAGTAAGAAAATTTTATTGTCTTTTACGATAATTTTCTTTGTGGTTATATAAATTTTCTATCTAGCTATTTTTATACAAATAAATCATATGAATTCGAATTTTATTGCTATATTTTGAAAGGAGTTATCATTGTGTTTTGACTCCTGATAGCCTGTGTACAATTCATTAAACTTTTAATATCATTAAGAAGAGCAATAAAATGCTTTTCAAGTGATACAATTGCTATTGAAGATTTTATGTTCCAATAATTGCGGTTAATTAACATATACCATTTATTATAATTACCTTTGCTATTTATTTATGCTGAATTTGCAATTTGATTTTCCTAGTGTCGATTAATGGACAATAGTCAAAATGCAATAAATTTCTAATCAATCGAATTCTTACAAGTTGTTTGTAGATATAAATAAATAGTTTTCGATAATTTTGAAATGTGCAAACAATTTATCAATAAATAATACACGGTGTGATGAATATGAATTAGTCAGATTTTTATTTAAAGTTTCTCGAAACTCAATCGACTCTAGGTCAACTATGAACTGTTGTATAGCAATATTTAATATATAATGTATGAAAAACAAGTGAAATTCATAATATCTGTTAAAAATATTAAATTATGTCACGTATATAAGTCATGCATAGTAAGCTGGGCTACGGGAAAGACCTCTACATAGAATATCAAACATTGAAAATCATGCAGATTGTAAAACATCAAAAGTAATGATGCAGAAACCTTTTTGGATGTTAACACAATAACTCTAATAAGTTTCATCGAAAAAGAGTAAGCGGTCAAAGAGTTTATAAAACACAAACATACGCATTACGATTGCGCTTCAAATAAACGAGATTGTCTAAAATCATATTTTACTTAATTGCCTATCATAACCCATCAACCCATCTCACCTTTCTCTACCCCAACACATTAACTTTCATTTAAATTTAGATTCGATACGAATTCATAAAAAAGCATAACATACATAGTTGCATAAATATCAAATTCGACCGACAACAAACACAGAGTCACGGACTCGAAACGATAGCATCGAAAGGCCGCAGTTCGAAACCGCTCCAACGGTACGTAATGCGTTGAATTCAGTGAATTTTCCAGCAGCATTGGCCATTAGAAAAAGGCTAAGGGCAACATGCAACATTGATGGTCTCCGCGACCTTGCGGCGGTCAGCTGAAAACTATTTCTGCACTGAAAAGATATGCCGCTGCTGAAAAATCAATCGCGAGGAGCAGCTCGGCATTGGCCATGCATGGGCCACACGCCATAAAATCTATACAATCGCTATTGTCGATATGCATACGATGTTTGCATAATGCATCTATAGCGAGGCCTCGTTCACATGTGTCGGAATTGTTCGCTATTATCTATTTCACTAGATATGAACCAGCTGAATGTGTCAATGCAGTTTTGGAGCGTTACACTGGACACACACACACATACTCACTCACACATTCTATTAGGTTCGTTATGAGTAGGATATATAGATGATAGAACATGTGTGACAGAACAAAATTTTAGTACGTATGAATGAAGTATAATTGATCAATTCAATGTTGCATTTAAAGAAATTCTCAATATTATTCAAAATTTAATGCTCTTTTAAATTAATTATCCTATTTTTTAAGGAATGTTTTAGAACATTAAGTATCCCTTCCACTCCATGTTCCCCAATATGTCTGTTATCATGCTGTTGTGACAATTTGACTCAAAAACCCGTACAAACTCAGCATAAACCAATACTTATTATGAAAAAAAATTCACAAATAAAAAAAAATTAACATATCTAATCCGTTTGTGGTGAATTAGTGTCCTTACAGAACCTTTTAGTAAAAAATGAAGGGTGTTACCTTTTTTATGACCGTAGCTGTATGTATGACAAAATTATTCAAATAATTAATTTTTATTCATATTTTGTTTATCTCTATCGATTGACTATAATCTCGAAAAAATATTAATGAATTTTTCAGCTGAAAAAAAATAAACGAATAAATGCATCATTATTCGAATCTATTTTTATAAACGTTCATTCCGATAATATCATCGACCTGAAAATGATTCTAGAATTATCTGTAAGGTTACACGTGTGATAATTATATATGTTTATGTTAGAATAGACTGCTATAATTGTATTTCGAAGTTTCAAACTCAATCTTGCACTAAAGCGATCGTCGAATCGGTCAATTTTCAAATATTCGATTATATCGAAATAGAAATTTCGCTCGATTTGAATATTTATAACGGTAATATTTAATCTCATTCTGATGAATGTAATAAACAATATGGAAAATTTTAGCCTATGTCTAATCTATTCTTAATACAATATTAACAATGCATGTTTATTATGTACATCAATCAATATCTTGTAACCAAATAAACTACCTAAACAATCAATTCGCTGCAACAAGAAATATTTTCTATTGAGGTCTAGAAAAAAAAAATGATACCAAAATCAAAATTGATCTCATGAATTACTTAAACGACATTCCATCGTAGTGAAATTTCATACACAATTTAACACCCTTTGGGAAATTTATATGCGGAATTCCTTATTTTGCAACGTAGGAGTGGTTGAAATTGAATTTTTCACGTCTGAAGAAAAACGAAAAAGAATAATTTCGCATCCGCACTTCCATCTAAATGTGTTTTATATCATTTGCTCCATCCACGCATCATGTATAAACATATAAATCGTCCTGAAAAAAAAAAGGAAACAAGGAGCGAAATCCATTTCTGACGAATTTAGTATAACTGTGTTTTCGAAAGTCCTCCAAGGTTGTTCGAGAGAAAATACACAGAGAGGTTAACTTTCATATTTATCTTTAGTTACGACTCCATTATGGCCGGGAAAACGTTATTTTCGTACGTGAGTTTTTCGCCGAGTCGATGAGTGCCTTTAATCAGCTAAGTGGACGATAATTCAATTCAACGTGTAAGGACAATCGCAGTCATGTCTTGTTACGTGCGATAAAAATATTATATAAGTGTTGTCCCTGAAAGGGAAAAAAAGGTTACTTCGTGGTGTCGATTCTGTGTACTATGAGAATGATATAACTATTGTGCGACTAGTTGACCTAGTTGTTATTGTGCTTTTTATCGAATGCACATAATGATCGTCTGGTGTCAGTAAATGTCGAATTTATGATTGAAATATTGTGAGGGTGGTCAGCACAGTTTCCTCGTTTGGATTCTGCTGAATGTCGTCTATATTGATGGAAATATTCGTTAAAAGGTAGGCATAATATCAATAGATATGACTCGGATCAGAGCATTAAAAATTAAATAGTCTGCCATTTGATAAGTTAATAAGATAATCTGCTATTAGGAAATTATATTTTTCACCAATATTTAAACGGCTCAAAAGTGATTAATGCATTTCACAGAAGTTTTAAAAAACATACATTTGAATCGTCATAAAAAAAATCTCAAATCCAAATTTGAAAACATATATTACAATTTTGACTATGCAGCACTAATCTTTAAGTAAATACTGATGAGAAAATTTTTGTATCCTTTCAATATTGAGTACTACTAAACGACCCATCTACAATATCAATGATCTATTCAAGATATATTAACACAATTCAAAAGAAAATAATAGAAAAAATATATTTAATAGTTAGGTATAATGTGATGATCTCTAGTGTTCACAGTAAGCCATTATCAAAAGTGATAGTGAACATATGATAAGTTGCAAATTAAACGATATGACTTTAATTGCCCTTAATTATGAATATATAAACAACCACATGAGCGATGAACCAAATAAAACAAATGACACAACGATTCTAGAGACCAGTTTTAACCGGATTTGGTCCAGTTGATTATTTTCTTATTATTTGCAAATGGCTGAATGCATGTTTATATTATACAAATCAACGTGTTAGTATTTTCATCTAAACAAATTTTTATGCTTGTGCTAAATTCAATATTGAAACCTTTCACAGTAAATTTATTTGTAACTTATCTGTAATTCCAAATAATGATTAATGTAGGCATTTGAATCAAATGAAAATATTGTAACTGAAGTTCAATGTTCTGAAAAAAAAAGGTAAAACCAGAAATAATTGATTGGAAGTTTTGCAGCTGTGATTAAATATTATGACAGGTATTTTTGTACATACTGGTTAAATTAACTTCATCAGAGTTCCAATAAATGTACTTTTTTATTGTTCATAACACTTTTCAGAGCATTTGAATTCAGTTTATTCAAAAAAAAAAAAAAAATCAAATGTGGACTTACATACTGATAGTCTGCTGAACTATAACCTGAAAGAAGATTGATAATAAAATATCCAGTTTCAACCAGAAAATCAACATACAAGAACAAGCGGATATACTTAGAATAATATTTTAATAATTAGTTTATAATTTGACAAATTCACATTGAAGTGTGTCAATGTAAAATAATATTTTATTTTATTGAATACATGAAAATTTAAAAGATATTGAAGAACTTATGACACAAAAAAATTTAATATAGAAAAGTTAAAAAGACAAAATTAATCAATATATCCATAAGAAGAAAATATGAATTTTAAGAACTTTCTAATTTGTTAATATCATTCCAATTCAACAACAGGAAAGAATTCATAAAATATTATAGATAGACCTCTACTTAGTGAAAAAGAAAAGTTTTCTGAATTTACGAGGCACAAACAATTTATTTTGTACTTTTATGAATCATAGCAAGATGTTCTGATGAAAAAACAATATTTTTTCTTCACTACTATTTTTCAGATTTGCACTATATTTTTCAATGAGTGTTCAATGAGAATAATAAATAGTTCAATCGTTATAATTTGATTAGTCAATAAACATTTTCTTATCATTCACAGATTTGTTTACTTAACAGACGGTATATAAGCCGAGCGTGTACCGATCATTCTTCAGTACACGCTTAACACAGCTTGTTCAAAGACATTTATATTAAAATTGTATTAGTGATATTTTTGCTAAGCAAATAGTACTTGAAAAATGGAATCGCTATTGCCATTGCCCAAATTCATAGAACTCAACGAATTGTGCAGTAAATCGGTAAATATTACAAAAAATAAGATTCACTTAATTTTCATCTTCATACTTAAGAAAAACTGCAAATTTATTGGCCATTTTGATTATCTTAATATTTTTTTTAATCAGTTTCCATTTTTTTTTTACGTAAAATTAAAAAGCATATTGAGACCCGTTCGTTAGCAACAGTTTGACCTTTCTAAGTGTGACCCACTACATTATCACAATTTCATATAACTAAAAACAATATACCGGTTACATCTTGAATATCTGCATAGTCATCACAATCCACTTTATTTCAATTCATACTTAATATTCAATGGTTTATCATCAATTATTCTTTGCAGGCTGGGGGTGAAATTTTATTCGCCACTGACGATTATTTTGCAAATGCTGAAAACATGATTGAAGACAGTGACCCAATCTTCATTCAAGAAAAATTCACAGAATTCGGAAAATGGATGGACGGATGGGAAACTAGAAGGAAACGTTGTCTCGGTCATGACTGGTGCATAATCAAACTTGGATCTAAGAGCGTTATTCATGGTGTCGACGTAGACACAGCTTTTTTCACAGGAAACTATGCTCCTAAATATTCTATCCAAGCAGCTTATTTGACTCCTGAAGGTAAATTGAATAATAATATCTTAATTTCAATGCATTTCACTGAATTTATATCAAATAATGAAATCTCACTTTATTTGTTTAGAGGAAAGCTTAATTCCTACGAGAAAGAGTGAAATGGGCTCATGTTGCACACATGAAGATTTGGAACAAGTAAATAAGATTTCATCTGAAAACTGGCAAGAGATCATCCCAAAGACAAAATTGCAAGCTGGATACGAAGCTACACGCCACAACTATCAAAAAGTAAATTCACAAACATATGAATCATCTTAAAATCTCACTTTAAAATTAATGTATTAATCAAACCGAAAAATTACAGGTAATATCAGATGAAGTTTTCACCCACATACGTGTCAATATGTACCCAGATGGTGGAATTGCGAGGTTGAGAGTTTACGGAGTCACAAAACTAGATTTATCTCAAGTTCAATTTCATAATGATATGATTGATTTAATATCAATGAAAAATGGAGGTGTCTGTCAAGGTACTTGATGATTTGATTTTTCGTTTTTTCTCAGTTTTTCCTGTGTGTTTCTATACTAAAATATATTTTCAATTGAATAGGTTACTCGAATGCACATTACGGTCATCCTCGCAATCTCATCAAACCCACTAAAGGTTTCAACATGGGTGATGGATGGGAAACAGCTAGAAGATTAGATAGACCTGAAATTATTCAAGCCAATGAAGATGGTACTCTTAAAGTACCCGGTAAGACTCTTATTCATAAAAAAATTTCATATGTACATAACTTCCAAACAAATTGTTTCTAATCATTATCTTATTCAATAGGATGTGAATGGGCAGTATTCAAATTAGGATACAATGGATCAGTATCAAGTATCTGCGTGGACACACTTCACTTCAAAGGAAACTTTCCAGACAGCGTAAAAATCGAAGGAGCGCTGTTAGATACTTACCAATGGAATGAAACGTTAGATAAAAGCGTTAAATGGATTAACATCTTACCCGTCTCAAAGGTATTATTAGTTGACATATAATAAATATTTGTGAAATTTCTATTGAAATGCCATTGTGTACTTACATTTGTATATTTTTGTTTAGTTAAGTGCTCATAATGAACATTGGTTCGACTGCGACGTGGATACCAAAATATCTCATGTGAGAATCACAATCGCACCTGACGGCGGAATATCCAGAGTGAGACTGTTCTCAAACGTTTTATTTTAAGTTGATGAAGAATTAAAAACTAGATTAAGTTACATATACTCAACAAAATAATGTGATAATATTTTATAAGGATTAGTTTAAGATAACTATTTATGACTTATGTAAAAAGACTTATTTTTTTATAAGAAAATGAAAAAATAAAAAATTACTTTGAACTTATATTTTCTCTTATTTAATTGTTAGACCTATTAGAACAAGGTAGCACATATTTAAAACTTTTTAACTGTGTACAATTGAATGAATTTCAGTCAACGTCATTTTCACTTTGATAGTATGCCTAACAAAGTCAAACACAACACATTAAACATCACAAAATGAAAAAACTTCACAATTCTATTTCTTATATTAATTCCTATCTACTTTGATAGTGTTTTTCAGTTTCTTTCAGACCAACTATACTTTCAGTCTTTTCCCAAAGTTTCTTAGCGATCGCCATGTCTTTAGACGTTTGGGAAGACCAGCCTAATTTACAATTATCATAGTACCCCCCAGTCTTCCCTTCAACTTCTGGTGATAAACATAAATATATTGATGTTTGCGCTCCTTGCTCCGCTGTCTAAAAGTGAGAAATAAAACATAAAAAACATGTAAACAAAAAGAAGAATATTACAAAAACAACATATTCCAAACCTTAAAAGTACATTGAGCTACAAAGTTAAACACCGCTCGCAAAATAAAAGGTGTATTTCTGAAGATTTCAGTATAGACTGCACCAGGATGTAAACTATTAACTGTCACACCTGAAAATTTGAAAAAAAAATGAAAATGGAAACAAACCTGATTGAAATATGAAAAAGTGAGAGAATTGTAAATTTGACCTGTTCCTTTCAATAATTCTGCCAAATAGTTGGAGAAATAAATATTTCCAATTTTACTGTTTGCATAAAGTACGATTTGATTTTTTGTGCCACCTTCTTTCAATATATTTAAATCTAATCTTGCTACAAAATGTGCAATTGATGATACATTTACAATTCGAGCATTTTGAGACTTTTTTATTTTGCCTGAAAATTAATGATTATTTTGAAAATCATTATTTCATGCCATAATGTGATTTATGGAAGTTATAATATGGATGTGTATACCGAGCAAAATATTGGTGAATAGAAAAGGACCAAAATAATTTGCTTGCATTAAAGGATTTAATCCGTCTTCAGTATTTACAGGATCAGCGTTACCAGCTCCAGCATTATTTAACAATATATCTATTCTTTCCTCTTCAGCTAAAATTTCATTAGCACATTTTCTTACGGAAGTTAAAGATGTGAAATCAATATATTTTATCTGAAATTTAATTCGATTAGAAAACGCAAAATTCAATGCAGGTAAAATCAATGTTCAAAATTTAGGTATATTAGCATTTTTAATACATTTTATTTATTCATTTTCCGTTTTTCGATAATAATTTTTATTAAAGGTATGTATTTAAATAATTTCAGTTGCTATTTACTTTAATATCAGTGTTTCCAACTTTGCTTATTATGGATCGCCTTATTCTCTCAGCCTTTTCCACATCTCGGCAAGCTAATATTATTTTAGCTCCTCTCTCAGCAAAATTTTTCGTGCATTGTAATCCAATTCCTCAAATATAAGTGAATTTCAATAAATAAAAATTGGACTTATATTTATGTCTCGTAATCAAATATAACTGCGAAAAATTTTACCTGCATTTCCTCCAGTTATTACTACCGTTTTTCCATATAGTTTTTCTTTTCCTTTATAAACACGTAAAGTTAATTTGAAATAAATAGCTGTCAGAATATATAGTGAAAAGAAAGTCCACCAAATCACTGCAATTATCAGAGTAAACTTATTATAGTCCATATTTGAAAATTAAATAAAAATTATATGGATGCGCAATGGTTTATATGAAAATACTTGAGTATAATGAACATATAAATTCAATTGCTATGTCTTATATAAAATGGTTTAAGATTTTGATAAATAAATAATAATAATTTCGATAGTAAATGTACCTATATTGATTAGATATGAGAATACAAAGTTTAGTTGACGAATTTTCAAATTCAGTCGTAGGTAATCATACAAGAATATGTCAATTTCAAAAGCATGATAGAAGTAGGTAATTTATTGCAATATGTTTTATATAAATCATAATTTATCAAACAACAAACGAATAAATAAATAATAATCTAATATTTTATGTTTTAATTATATTATATTTGAAAAAAATGTGTAGTAGGTAGGTACATAAATAATAATATTAAAAAAACAATTCATCATTAGCATAAATTAATATAGGTACCTAACTATAAATAGTGTTTTTCTGATTCTTTAAGATCGACTATTTCTTCGGTCATTTCCCAAAGTTTTCTCGCGATTCCCATATCTTTGGAAATTTTTGTAGTTGTACCAATTTCACAATCAGCAAAATATTCTCCAGTTATATTTTCAACCTCAGGCGATACACACAAATAAATAGATGTTTGTGCAGCTTCTTCTATAGTCTGAAATATTATTGAGTAATTTTGAAAAAAATATCACAATAATTAAAACTACCTACTCAATAAAAGCAAACCTTAAAAAAAGTGCTAGTGAAAAACTTCCACAAAATTTGAACAATATAAGGAGTATTTCGGGCAATTTCTGAACCAAAAGTACCAGGATGCAAGCAGTTAACTGTTACTCCTGATAATATTAAAATGAACAAATAAAAAATAATATTCATCAATGTACAAATAATTTATATTAAATTTCTATATACCTGTCCCTTTCAATTGCTTAGCTAAGTAATTTGTAAAATATATATTTCCTAATTTACTATTTCCATAAACCTTTTGTTGAATCTTTGTACCGTCAGTTCCACCTTCTTTTAAATATTTCAAATCAAGATCTGATAATCGATGTGCAATTGATGCAACATTTACAATCCGACTGGGAGATGATTGTTTGATTTTACCTAGAATTGGAATTAAATAACCGATTAGGTATGTACAATTCATATTTTGATTCTAGTGCTCAGTTTTACATTAAGTTATTGAAAAAACTATCTATTGTATATTTACAAATAAAACATTTATTGAGTACCTACCTAATAAAATATTAGTGAATAGAAATGGTCCGAAATAGTTTGCTTGCATTATATGATTCAGTCCATCTTCAGTTTTTTTCATGTTACCTCTACCGATGCCAGCATTATTTAGTAAAATATCAATTTTTGACTCTTCAGATAATATCTCATTAGCACACTTTCTCACAGAAGCAAAAGAAGTGAAGTCGACATGTTTGAGCTGAAATTATCATTCAAATCAGTTTTAAAAACAAATATACCTACCTATGAATGTATAGAAAATTTTTATATGAGCCATTCAAAACTAAACATTATTAAATATATTTAGTAAGAAATCGACTAAAAAATGATCAAATATGATTAATTCCAAATTCAGTTCCATTATAAATAGGTAGATATTTCAAGTGCTTTGACACTTAAGTCTCCTTTTTTTTTTGATTTGGGTTAATCACGTTTATCTCTAAACGCCTCATATAAAACAAATTATTAAATATGCAAATATCACCTTAATTTGAGAATTTTTCGTTTCTTCAATGATTTCTCGCTTTGCTTTTTCTGCAGTATCCATAGATCTACATGCTAATATCACTTTTGCTCCTCGTTTAGCAAAATCTTTTGCACAAACTAGGCCGATACCTAATAAGATACAATAAAATTTAAAAAAAAATATTCTCCATTTTAGTTAATAAAAAATGTAGATATACCAGAATTAGCTCCAGTGACTATCACAGTTTTGCCATCAAGTCGTTCATTTCCTTTATAAACTCCAGTTGTGAGTTTATTGTAAATTTTGACTAAAGCATACAATCCAGCAAATACTAAAATCCAAACAGTGCAGCAACAACAAGTCATGATGACTTTAAATGTTCAAAATATATTGAAAATCTTTGGGAACACTATTGCATTGATGAAACACGAATGTATATCGGCCAGTAAAGTGTTGAAATGCGAGTGTATATTGATAAACTGAAAGATTATTATTGGTATGGGCGAATTTATCTGGGAAGCTGATAGTGTTGTAATATAAAAAGTGTAAATATTTGTATGAGTCTATATTTATTGATATATTATATGTTAGTTTAATAAATTTATATGACGATTATTTGTATTTACATAACATAATATTAATCCATACATTTTTAGTGTAATATGCATAATGCATAAGTCATTTTCAATAATGTTTTTCAGAGATTTGCAAGTCAACAATATCTTCAGTTACATTCCAAAGTTTTTCGGCTATTTTAATATCCTTAGATATTTTCGAAGTTCTAGCTAAAGCACAGTCAGAAAAATATTTTCCACTTATATTTGCAACATCAGGAGATAAACATAAATATATTGATGTTTGTGCACCTTCATCCAAAGTCTATGTATGACAAAAAAATAGTAAATCCATAATGAATTGAAAAATATATCTATGTCAATTAGGTATATTATGAAAATGTAAACCTTGAAAAAACTCCTAGCAACAAATTTCCATATTAATTGTTGATAATAAGGTGCATTTCGTGCAATATCTGTACCAATTGTACCCGGATGTAAACAATTTACTGTGACTCCTGATTTGATATCACATAAAGTTTATGATTACCTATACCTTAATTTGAATCAAATATAATTTTCTAACAAAATATCAATGTACCTACCTGTATCTTTGAGTAATTTTGCTAAATAATTAGTGAAATAAATAATAGCCAATTTACTATTTCCATAAATCACTTGTTGGAATTGATTAACCTGAGAACCTCCATCTTTGATTTTATCAATGCTGAAATCTGATAGAAAATGACCAAGTGATGCTACATTTACTATTCGACTAGGAGAAGATTGTTTAATTTTACCTGAAATTTTACAATAACATAAAATAATCACTTTTTTAAATTGTTAGTATTGTGAATGAAAATCAGTTTTCATACTTACCAAGCAAAATATTGGTAAATAAAAAATGTGCAAAATAATTGACTTGAATTATAGGATTCAATCCATCTATTGTATATTTGGTGTTAGTTCTACCAATTCCAGCATTATTCAATAATATATCAATTTTGGATTCTTCTGATAATATTTCATTAGCGCACTTCCTTACAGAAGATAAATCCAAGAAATCTACATACTTTATCTGAAAAAATAACCGATAAGATATTTTTCATGAAAAATTAATACATTATTATTTATTTTTACTTTGATTTGAGAATTTCCCGTTTTTTCAACTAGGTCGCGTTTCACTTTACAGGCAACATCCAGATCTGGACAAGCTAATATAAGTTTAGCACCTCTTTTAGCAAAATCCTTTGCACAATACATGCCTAAACCTAAATAAGTTACGATGAAATTAATTTTTATTTTAATATAGGTAGGTACATGTGATTTTTGATAAATATGATCATTACCTGAACTCGCTCCAGATATCACAACAGTTTTTCCATCCAGTCTTGCATTGCCTTTATATACGCCTGTAGTTAATTTATTGTAGATTTTCAGCAAAATGTATAATCCAGCTACTATTATAATATAATTAAATGAAATGCTAAAAGCCATTTTTTATTCTAAATGTAATAAAACCAATCGCAATACAACTATGATGAAGATAGGATGAGAAATATTCATAAAAACTTTTCATTTTGTAAACAAGATTATCACAATAGTGTGTTCAATAAGTAAGTTTAATTCGAAAATAAATAATCCAAAATAAAATTAATTCTATATTTATCGTAAATTTATTTAGGTAGGTAGGTACCTACCTACGTATTTATTTAGGTATAGGTATGTACATGAATGCCCGTGACTAATGTTGAAATAAATATTTTCAGAAGATATCAAGTTATAGGTATAACCTAGTTGTTGAATAATACACCTAATACACATTGAAGGGGAAATGTTCATACGGTAATAGTCAGCTGTAAATCAGAAAAGTATCAATGACAGCTACCTACCTACTATAAAAATGTCAGTTCTATATGTTATTAATTACATATTGTAATAAATTATAATAAAATGCACCTAAATTCAGAAGATTTGATTTGAATTTTATCAATATTATTACCTACCTAGGTATTACTAAAAAATAGCATTTAAATTTCAGGACACTTAATTGAAAAATAAAATTTTACATTCAGAGTGTCTTATGAATAATTAAAATTCATTGACCGAACAAGCAATTTGCTGTATCTGAAATTCTTTTTATAGAATAAAAGACATTTTTTCAAAATTGTTATTTTATTGCAAAACGTACAGAAATAGGTCGATTTTTGTTAATTAATATATTTTTGTTTTTCTCAAACTGACTAGGTCTTCTGTTAATTCCCAAAGTTTCTTTACAATTCCCATATCTTTAGAAATTCATTGCCATTTCTATAGTATGACATGTCATAATCGCTTTTAGAAAAGTATTTTTCACAAACAAATTGTATGCCATTTATATAAAAAAGCTGATAATCAGTAAAATATACCTTCATACCTATATCAGTGACAGAAAAAAAATTTCGTATTGATTTTTAAAATTATTAATGACTTGAAACTAATCTCATGATAAGAAAATATTTTTTGAATTTGAAAAAAATAAATTGAATTCAAAAGAATACAATAATTGAATATAGGTAACATTCAATAGAATTAAAATAAATCAGACAATATTGTAATCGAATACTTTTGATTACATTATGATTACATATAAAAAAAAAGCAAAACAAAAATAAGTATAATTTAATCACAAAAAATATGAAAAATATATAAGTATGTATTTTCAATTACATTTACATGAATGAATAATATAAATATTTTAATTATATAAGAGCAATTTTTTTTATGAAATATGATGGAAATTTAATATTATAAACAGTTTCAATAATGTTTTTCAGAATTTTTCAGATCGACTATTTTTTCAGACAACTCCCACAACTTTTTAGCAGTTCCCATATCCTTAGAACTTTTGGAAGTTCTTGCTAAACTGCAATCGGAAAAGTATTTACCGGTTACGTTTGCAACATCAGGAGATACACACAAATAAATTGATGTCTGTGCTCCTTCTTCTATAGTCTACAATGTAATATTATTTGAAATAAAGACATTATGGATAACATTGTACATAGGTATGTGAATAAATATGTACATGAAATATAATTCTACCTTGAAAAAAGTGTTAATTAAAAATTTCCAAACTACTTGAAATATATTGGGTGCATTTCTTGTAATTTCTGAACCAAATACTCCAGGATGTAAGCCATTTACTGTCACACCTTATATAAAATGTAATATAGGTAAATAAAGATATTTAGAATGAAATAGGTACACTAAATATTTCATGTTACCTGTTCCTTTTAATAACTCTGACAAATAATTGGAAAAAAGTAGATTTCCTAGCTTACTATCACAATACAATGAATCATCTCGATTAGATCTTCCTTCTTTAATTGTTTTGAAATCAATTTTTCCCATAAAATGTAAAATAGATGAAACATTTACTATACGACTAGGAGAAGATTGTTTGATTTTACCTATAACATATGATCAGAAATAAATTCAATATACCTATATTCATTTAAAAATATTTTTTTTTATGTACCAAGTAAAATGTTAGTAAACAAAAACGGTCCAAAATAATTAGCTTGCATCACAGAATTCAGTCCATCTTCAGTTTTTTTAGTTTTGGATCCACCAACGCCAGCATTATTCAATAATATATCTATTCTAGATTCTTCAGATAAAATTTCATTTGCACATTTTCTCACAGACGATAAAGAAGTGAAATCAACGTGTTTTATCTGAAATTATATCAAATTGCATAAAATGATAATGTATATTATTGTCATTACTTCTTACTTTTATTTGAGAATTTCTTGTTTCTTTAATGATATTTTGTTTTGCTTTTTCTGCTGTTTCCATTGTTCGACATGCTAATATAACTTTTGCACCTCTCCTAGCGAAATCCATTGCACAAACATAACCGATGCCTTTAAATGCACAATAGAATATATAATTTACAATTAGACGATTTTAGTATATGTAATGTAAAAAACATTAATGTGTACCGGAATTCGCTCCCGTAACCACCACAGTTTTTCCATCAAGCTTTTCTCTACCTTTGTATACTCCTGTTGTCAATTTATTATAAATTTTCACCAGAGCATAAAATCCTGCTACAGCTAAAACATATCCCACAGCACTACAGCAGCAACAACCCATTTTTTTTTCAATTTTCGATTTTCAGATGAACTGAAAATCGATTTATGTACACATCATCTTATATACCTACCAGGTTATTTAATATGATTAGATTGTAGTGTACAAGGTACACTTCATGAGAAAAATATTGAACCAAGCTATGTATCAATAATAAATCTTATAACAGATTTTTTTTTGAATAAGGTTGAAAAAATTGATTTCACAGTAAAAAGTGAAAAAATTCAACATTGAAGTGTAAAATAAAACTAAACTAGGTACAATATAAATGTAAAAACTTATAGAAAAATACATTTGTATAACTGAATACTGATAAGATAACAGTTTTATTTGTATGTTCCGATAACTTCTTATGAGGGGGCTTTGCATACACCGATGAAAATGATTTTAATATACATATGTATTATAAAATATTTCTGCATAAGAATTTTAACTTTTTATTTATAATATAATCATACAAAATATTTAAATAATTTAAATTTAAGTTGTCTGAATACTGTGAATATATTTTAATGATCAATCAGTATGATTAGATGAAGATTTAATGTTGACTGATATTTCTGATAAATTCCACAATTTTTTCCTAGTGTCTACATTAAATGATGATTTCGGAGGCGTTGAAATTTTGCAATCTTCAAAATATTTACCACTTACATGCTGAACATCAGGAGAAACACACAGGAATATTGAAGTTTGTGCTGCTTCTTCAACTGTCTGAAAGTTAATTATTTGTAGAATGTACCTAGGTATAATGTGAATGTTACTTAATATGTAAAAAAATACTTTGAAAAATAATTTGATGATGATTCTCCAAAGAAATCCTACAAATGGATGAAGATTTTGATTTATTCTCGAATAAAATAAACCTGGATGTAGGCAGTTGACTGTGACACCTTTAAAAATCCCCTTTTCAATAAAATAAAAATGTTTCAAATTTTAATTAATATTATTATATTTACCCGTTCCTTTTAATCTTTCAGATAGTTCTAATGTGAAACAAGTAATAGCCAATTTAGTGTTTGCATAAAGCCGATACTCATTAGTTGTATTCGTAACTGCAAAATTATCTAGATCGAGTTTACCAAACCAATGTGTATGTGATGATACATTAACTATTCGGCTTGGAGCAGAAGATACAATTCTGTCTGAATTTCATTTGAACAAAATTTTAATTGAGTGCTAATTGAGAATAATATCAAATCGATTCATACCCATTAAAATATTTGTAAATAAAAATGGTCCAAAATAATTAATCTGTGTGACCGTGTCAAGATTATCAACTGAGAGATAAATTCCAATATTTGCGACACCTGCATTGTTCAGCAAAACATGGATATGAGATTCTTCATCTAGTATTTCATAAGCGCATTTTCTAACAGTTTCTAAATTGGAAAAATTAATAAATTTCACCTGAAAACTCTCAAATTAAAAAATTTGATACAAAATGAAAAATAAAAATGTAAAAACAACTAACTTTCACATTTGTATTTCCACTCTCTAATATAATGTCATTTTTAACCTTAATACCATTTTCTAAATCACAAGATAATAAAATAACTTTTGCACCACGTTTAGCAAAATTTCTAGCACAGTAGAGTCCGATACCTACAGGTTGAAAATATTATTTATTTATTTATTTTAATATCGGGAATTTAATGAATTCACATGCACCTGAATCAGATCCCGTTACAATGACAGTTTTTCCATCTAGACTACAATTTTCATCATATCTTCCAATTCTAGACTTTAAATAGCTTCGGAAACAAATAAAAACAACAATTGTGAATGAAAATATTGTAAAAAACATTTTGAAAAATGTTATGTTGCTAAGAGCATCTTATTCACTGTGTGATTATTTTGGCAGTAAGTATTTTGTGTAAGATAAAATATTATAGTGATAAGTATCTGAAAATTATCAGTTGTTTTCAAATTGTTTTTAAACTTCACACTTATTATAGATCTCAATTTGTAATGTGGATATCTGGAATGTATCAAGATGGGGTATAAAAAAATAATGCTTATTATGCAATACACAAGTTTATTTAATAAAAAAATAATTGCTTCCACGAGAAGGGTTTCAATAATGGAATGATATCTATAAATTTCGCACCTCAAAGGCCAAACAAAATCAGACAATATAAAATTTAAATCTATTTTTATAAAAATCACTTCATAAATCTTTATCATGTTCTGTATTAAATTTTATCATGGCTATTCATATTTGATAACAGCACATTGATTGTTCACCATAATTTGCTTTTTACCAAAATAGGTTCATTTTTGTATTTATTTATTTTTTTCAATTTTTTTACATATAGTCACCATTCGCTTACATATTTATTGTTACTTTTTGCGTTCCCGTGAACAGAGAACACAGAAATAATTTTTAATATACATCAGCCTATATATTTCATTCATAAGACCGACATTAAGTAACCAGATATATTTAAACAATTAACTGAGATCAAACTATAGGTCGAACAAGATGAGACCATTCAATGCGAGGGTTTTACAAGCGGTTATAATAAAGGATTACTTATACGGATTGTAGTGTCCCTCGCTTGATCCAAGTGCTATGACATGCCTGACGATGGATCATCGCCATCTGATCGTAAAACTTCCCGTTGATCTCTCAGAAAACCGTTGAATCTCACGACTTCTTCTTCAATGGGCATATTTTGGTTGGTGTTTTGAGATTTTTCATCAACGGTTACTTCTTTGTCGACTTCGGTATTTAGATAGTCGGCGTCGATCGTTTTCGGATTGAAAGTGGGATCTTCTTCTTTCAAAAATGTATCTATTTGGTAGTTTTGTTCTGATTGCGAAGCTGAATCTTTTGCGAGACGTTGTAAAACGATTGCGAGATGTCGACGGATATAACCTTCTCTAGGAGCTAAATGCGCTGCCCTTCGAAGACAACGTGCGGCCGTAGCAAGACGGCCACGTTCTACTAAAACAACACATAAATTGTGCAAACCTTGCACATTATCGGGTTCAAGTTGTAAAATACGTCGATAACACTGAAATAAAAGAGCAAATATTAAAATTTTGCATTTTCAAGCAACAAATAATATATTACACAAAATGTAATAATTTACATTTTCTGCAGCATCCAAATCTTTAATAGAGTTGATATAAATGTCTCCTAGTAAAATTAGTCCTTTGACATGGTCAGGATGACGCCTGACCAGATGATTTAGGAAAGGAGCTGCTTCAAGTGGTCTGCGTTGATCGGCTAATAACAGTGCTAGATTGAAAAGAGCAGACCGAAAATCACTTTTAAGGTGAACTGCAGATCGAAACCATCTTTCAGCACCGACTGCATCACCTTCGTCCATACTCAACATCCCAAGATTGAAATGAACTCTTTCATTGGTTCCTACAAAAAAAATTCCATATGTGAAAGATTGCAATAGAGCAGTGAAAAAAAACATGAAATTATTCAAAATTTACCATCTTTTTCTAAAAGCTTAAGTAATCTCTCCCGTGCTACTTTTCTCAATTCAACTCTACCCAACTCTTGTAATAAAATAGCAGAATTTAGTAAGGCTTGTTCATGGTCAGGATCAAATTCCAACGCTTTATCTAAATATGCCAAGGCTTGGGAGGCTTTTCCTTGTTCTAAAAATACAACTCCCAACTAAAACGAAAAGCGAAAATTTATAGTTAAGCAAAAATCAGTGTAAATTTTAGCATAAAAGTGTATTCTTACATTGTAATATATATCTGGATTATTACTATCATACAAAAGGGCTCGTTCATACACTTCTTGAGCCTCTTTTGTGCGATTAAGTTTTATCAAAATATCTCCTCTATTAATGTATGCTTGAGTGTAATCAGCTCGCATGCTGATTGCTTGTCTATATAACAAATCTGCTTCTTCCAATCTAGTCATATTTCGAGAGATCAAATTTGCAAGATTCAAGAAGACATTTAGATGATTGGGTGCGATTCTTGCTTGATACGATTCTCCTGGTTTAGCTTTAGGAAGCAGCGATTTAGCTCTGAGATAAGCTTCTTCTGCTTCTTTAAACATTTGAAGATGGTTGTAAGTTCTTCCAACATTTATGTGTGCTCCAACATCATCTTGTTGCACATTTACGGCTTTGTGAAAATATTGTAAAGCTTCTGAATATTTTCCTTCAGCTTCAAGTGCGTGACCAACGTTGTTGAAAAGTTTTGCATTGCGTTGGTTAACTCTGAGACCAGACATGAAGATTGTATACTCGGATTCCCAATCCCAATTCCTCATATATGTTTTTGCCCCGTGAAATAGTAATAATATACTAACACAAATCCAAGCAAATTTTTTACTTTTCTTTTCCGCTATCAATTGACTTCCATAAGCTACCAACATACAAAATCCCATAGACGGCATGTACAAAACTCTTTCTGCCACTACGAATCCAACGGGAAAAAATAGATTTGACGCCGGTAGAAATGGAAATATTAACAATGCAAGGCTCTGCAAAAGAAAGAATTTTATTGTAAACAAGTTTTGATTATTAAAAAAAAATGCAGCAAAAAGCCTCACCATTAAAATGACCGTGGCATGGTGTCTAGATGAGGTTCGAAAGGCACACACTAAAAGAACTAGAATAATTGAATGGGCAAAAATAGTAGAAAGATTTCTTATATCTAGCCAATGTTCAACTAGTGGTATAGTGCCCATTGTCCAGTCACAACAAAGCTCACTCGGTAGAGCTAGCAGCCAAAGATTGACAGATGCTAAATAATTATAGGTAAGTTGTCTGGTAGGCGTCGGAGCCACAGATGCCGGATTATCAAATCTGAAATTAAATACATAGATAAATGAGATTATTTATTTGAATTGAAATGAATTATATGTATATTAGTAATAATGAAAACCTAGTGAAAACGGGAAGCTGTGCTCCCATTATGTGGAGGCGAGCCAATAGGAGACAAAGAGTTGCAGCTCCCAAAGCGGCTAATCTACGTCCAGCCTCACCAGCTGATCCAGTTTTACCTCCGGCTAATCCTCTAACTGCACCTCCCATTTCAGATATTCTGACCTGAAAACAATAAAGGATCAAATGAAAGATTTTTAAATATGTATAATATATGAGTAAGAAATATCATAAAAAATTATAATGAATTAACCTTTTGCGCTACAAACAGTTCATAGACAGCGCATACTCCTGTCACAGTTATCCCTTGTTCTTTACATAACATCGCAGCTGCTACACATAACATGGTTAGACTCAATTGTTTCCAACCTGAAAATAAATGAAATAGCAAAAAATTAGCAAAATTTTAAAGTATTAGATGGTAACACCCATCTATATGACAATAGTCTAACAACAAGTCACATCTATAATATAAATTTACTAAGCGTATTTGTACGTCTGTTTGTACGTTTGTACGTCTGTCCGGGATTTTGTATGGAAAATCTTCAAGCATAGCAGCTTTGCATCTTTTGCACCGCATTTGATTTGAAACAAAACAAAAATACGGTAATTTGGATCTTACGGTCGATGCAATAAGATCTCTTTTCGTATCTTCTGGATATTTCGGAAAAAATCTGTGTATAAATATATTCATACAATTCTGACCCTTAACGCTGATTATCGATAGGTAGCATTTTCCAATATCAAGTCAACGTCGGGCGCGGCGCTCGCTTTGTTTACATTTTCAAATATCAATATTATAATTTTACTAAGCGTATTTGTACGTCTGTCTGTCTGTCTGCAACTTTGTATGGAAAATCGTCAAGCATAAATTTCATCCGGTGCAAATAATAGCAGCTTTGCGTCTTTTGCACCGCATTTAATTCGAGACTAAAAAATAATATGTTAATTTGGATCTTACGGCCTTTGCTATAAGATATATATTCGTGTGTCGGAAAAATCTGTATATACATTCATACAAATCTGACCCTTAACGCCGATTATCGATAGGTAGCATTTTTGAATATCAAGCAACGTCGGCCGCGGCGCTCGCATTGTTTACTTTTTCAAATATAATAATTAATTTTTGAAAACAATTAATTTTCGGCCATTTTGTTTTTTCGTCGCGTCTCGAAGTACGAATCGGATCGGATCGACCGGAAATTCGTTTCTGACCCTTCAATGACCGAACAATTAACACGTTTGGAACCGATATATTTTTAATATATTTTTTTTTAATTATATTACGAAATTCGAATGCCATTTTTTTATAATGACTAATAAAACTTTAAATTGATTATATAAATTGTATGGTTTGTTTATAATAACCGAAATATAATACATACATATGTATTATTAGTTTATTATTTAGTTTTGCAGCTCAATTGGACACTAAATGCTGTTCCAGAGGTTTATTTGATTTTTACTTTTTGAGTTCATTTTAATTTTGTTTTTTACAATAATTAATTATTCGAAAACATTTATTTTCAGCCATTTTTTTCATCGCATCTATAAATATATATAAATCAACCGGAAATTCGTTCTAACACGTTTACAACTAAACAATATTTCAACTCATTCAGACTTGATATTTTCAAATAAAATCGTACTCTTAGGTACTGCTATGAATTAATAAAACAAACGAAAAATCTTTCTTAAAGAATTCTTTTCAATAATGTATTAAATCAGAATTTAACTAATATAAACAAAATATATTCAAATTATTTTCAATGTATGTATTAGGTACGTCAATTTCTCTTAATATTAATAATTTTGTAATTTTCAAAATTGTGAGCGAGGGTAGATATAGAACGCCTCAAAAATTATAATCTTCGGACCTACTGCTAGTTCGAATAAAAACATCGAAAATCAAACCTAAGTCGTATGAATCGACGCGAATTACATCGCATCGGTTGAATTCTTCACCAAAACCTCGAATTCTATTGAATTTTCGATAAATATTTCGAAATGTTATTAGGAGCATATGTTGTGGCAAGAGTAGTCAAACCCAAGTTGTATGAAACATCGCGAATTAGATCGCTTCGAGGCGTGGTTCGAACGAATTTTTCAGATACGTAGAATTCGAATAAAAACATCGAAAATCAAACCCAAGTCGTATGAATCGACGCGAATTACATCGCATCGGTTGAATTCTTCACCAAAACCTCGAATTCTATTGAATTTTCGAAAAATATTTCGAAAAGTTATTAGGAGCATATGTTGTGGCAAGAGTAGTCAAACCCAAGTTGTATGAAACATCGCGAATTAGATCGCTTCGATGCGTGTTTCGAACGAATTTTTCAGATACGTAGAATTCGAATAAAAACATCGAAAATCAAACCCAAGTCGTATGAATCGACGCGAATTACATCGCATCGGTTGAATTCTTCACCAAAACCTCGAATTCTATTGAATTTTCGAAAAATATTTCGAAAAGTTATTAGGAGCATATGTTGTGGCAAGAGTAGTCAAACCCAAGTTGTATGAAACATCGCGAATTAGATCGCTTCGATGCGTGTTTCGAGCAAATGTTTCAGATACGTAGAATTCGAATAAAAACATCGAAAATCAAACCCAAGTCGTATGAATCGACGCGAATTACATCGCATCGGTTGAATTCTTCACCAAAACCTCGAATTCTATTGAATTTTCGAAAAATATTTCGAAAAGTTATTAGGAGCATATGTTGTGGCAAGAGTAGTCAAACCCAAGTTGTATGAAACATCGCGAATTAGATCGCTTCGAGGCGTGGTTCGAACGAATTTTTCAGATACGTAGAATTCGAATAAAAACATCGAAAATCAAACCCAAGTCGTATGAATCGACGCGAATTACATCGCATCGGTTGAATTCTTCACCAAAACCTCGAATTCTATTGAATTTTCGAAAAATATTTCGAAAAGTTATTAGGAGCATATGTTGTGGCAAGAGTAGTCAAACCCAAGTTGTATGAAACATCGCGAATTAGATCGCTTCGAGGCGTGGTTCGAACGAATTTTTCAGATACGTAGAATTCGAATAAAAACATCGAAAATCAAACCCAAGTCGTATGAATCGACGCGAATTACATCGCATCGGTTGAATTCTTCACCAAAACCTCGAATTCTATTGAATTTTCGAAAAATATTTCGAAAAGTTATTAGGAGCATATGTTGTGGCAAGAGTAGTCAAACCCAAGTTGTATGAAACATCGCGAATTAGATCGCTTCGAGGCGTGTTTCGAACGAATTTTTCACAGATACGTAGAATTCGAATAAAAACATCGAAAATCAAACCCAAGTCGTATGAAACGACGCGAATTATATCGCATCGATTGAATTCTATAAATATGTAAATTAATCGGAAATTCGTTCTTACACATTAAAAACTGGATAATACACATTCAGACTTGATTTTTTTTTCTATATTTTTCATGTAAATTACGATTACAAACAAAGCCCGAAAGTTAAATTGAAAATTTTCTCGGCAAACGGATCTGCTGTTTAAGAATTCTTTTCAATGATGTATTAAATCAATACTTAACTATTATAAACAAAAGATATTCAAATTATTTTCAATATATTAGGAACGTGAATTTCTCTTATTATTAATAATTTTGGAATTTTCAAAATTGTGAGCGAGGGTAGATATAGATCGCCTCAAAAATTATAATCTTAGGTACTACTGCTAGTAATAATTAATTTTTGAAAACAATTAATTTTCGGCCATTTTGTTTTTGTCGCGTCTCGAAGCACGAATCGGATCGGATCGACCGGAAATTCGTTTCTGACCCTTCAATGACCGAACAATTAACACGTTTGGAACCGATATATTTTTAATTTTTTTTTTCAATTATATTACGAAATTTGAATGGCATTTTTTTCATAATGACTAACACAACTTTAAATTGATCGTATAAATTGTATGGTTTGTTTATAATAACCGAAATATAAATATGTATTATTTAGTTTTGCAGCTCAATTAACTAAATGCTGTTCCAGAAGTTTATTTCATTTTTACTTTTTGAGTTCATTTTAATTTTGTTTTTTTTTTCGCGTCTATAAATAAGTAAATTGACCGGAAATTCGTTCTTACACATTAAAAACTGGACAATATTTTAACTCATTCAGACTTGATTTTTTTTTCAATATTTTTCATGTAAATTATGATTACAAACAAAGCCCGAAAGTTAAAGTTGAAAATTTTCGCGGCAAACGGATCAGCTGTTTAAGAATTCTTTTCAATGATGTATTAAATCAGTACTTAACTATTATAAACAAAAGATATTCAAATTATTTTCAATATATTAGGTACGTGAATTTCTCTTAATATTAATAATTTTCGAATTTTCGAAATTGTGAGCGAGGGTAGATATAGATCGCTTCAAAAATTATAATCTTAGGTACTACTGCTAGTTTCTTTAATTGAGAGAATTTGACGTCTTGTGTTTGAATATGTAAGACAAGTATTCAGAAAGCGAAAATAATACACCGAAATCTATAACGGTTTTATAGTTTCATAACAATGAACTACTATTTTTTTAATATAAGTCATTACGAAGTGAATTTCTTGAATGAAATGTACATTTTCCAAGTTATCAATCACAGAAAAGATACGGAAATGCATCGAAGTTAGTTGACAAGATAAATGGTTTCATTGCACATGAAAAATATTTTTACTGAAAGTACGCAACTTCACGAAATTCTAAGAAACTACGTACACTCAAAAACTTCGTTCCAGCGAGTTTATTCAAAGCGACATTTTCCCAAAAATACGTTCAAAATGAACACACTATATTATACGACATCCTCGAAAATTCATTTTGAAAACACGCCAAACGAACTACGCGTTTATTACGCGTCTCTTCGATAGACGTTAATTTTCCGCCTGATATTCGATATTTACGGGGCGCGCACCCTTATTAAATTTATCGACACTGTATACATCTTAAGGGTAGATTTACACCTATAACATGAATATACATATATAATAATAAAGCGATATTGAAAGCGGCGACGAGAAACGTATCTGCGATTCCATTTTACGTACGAACCGTAAAAGGGTTGAAATTACACATTCGAGTTCTTAGTAATCAAACTGTACGACACTATTGATTTTAATTTTGGATACTTTTATATTGAAAAATTGGTTTATATTTTTTTTTGAAATTTAAAGAGTGCGGTTCAAACATCTGGAATGATATTCATGGAAAAATTCAATCAAATGAAAATATTACTTGTGAGAGATTAATATGAAGCAGTTAAGGGAGTGTATAAAATAATATTCCATTGTATAGGTATTCTATACCTCAAGAATTGAGACAATGCAAGAGAATCCAATAGAATATTAATTTATTATACACTTCGACAGTAAACTTTTCCGAGAAATGCTTTCGTTTAATCAAATTATTCCACGAAAATCATTCTAAATGTCGGTGTCAAATGAAATATTAAGAATCGTACTTGATCAGTCATGAAAGAAACCACAAATCTATTTAATGAAAATTTCGAGAAAAATGCAAATTTATTAAAAACGTCCAAAATTCTTCATAATAGAGCAGTTTTGAACGAAGTCTAGACTAAATATCATACATTAGAGCACTTTTCAATCACGGTCAGCATCGATCTAAAGACATACAAATTCGAATTTGAGCTTCAAAAGGGCCCATTCGAAGCGATTTTGAAGGTTCTCACACACTACATTATAATAGCGACGACATTGCAAACGCACGTGAACCTTCCCTCAATGCAAAATACACACACACCCTGTATAATAAGAGCACGATGCGAAGCGTATTCATCGATATCGGTGATTTGTATGAATTCTGGCAAAGCGGCGACGTTGATTGATTCGATACCATTCACCATCGCTAAAGAGGTACATACAACTCTGTATATATTGTATTATATATGAGCCGTTCAGAGCTGAATGTGATCAACTCCACTTTTTGGAAAAGATGAGATTTAAATGTCAAAGCATTTGGTATAGTAACATTCTATGTATGAAATATATTTTCAGAATAATACAATTAAATGTTAATTTTTTTTTGGTCTTAAGATAATAAATCATTTGTTTCAGAAGTCATTTTGATCAATTCTGTACTTTAATGTAAATCGACCACATTCGTAAATCATTACAAATAAAATTTCGAGATGGAATAATGAAGGGAATTAAGAGAAATTTTGAAAAATGCATCAAATACGTTTGATCGTTTTTCTCAACTTTTTTGCTTAGTGGAATTAGTCACGTTTAGCTTTGAATAGTTCATGCGTGTATGTACATATATTTATTCGATTCGCAATGTTGCTCTATTTCGTATGACCTTAAGGCATTTTCTCACTGTTAGGATTAATGTGAGCTTTTGTACAAATGTTCTGCGTGAATGTGGTTGCAGTTGATTTTAGCTTTTGTTGAGAGTCGATTGGGATAGATTGAGTTAGATCGAATTTGGGAACAGTTGAGTGAGTCTATAATTTGAAAAATGGATAAGGGTAACTGTGGTTGGGTTGCGTTAGAGGTTATGTTAAGGTGAATGCCGATCTAATGGTCCTGTGAAAAAATGAAATGGACAAGACGAAGCTTTGCAGATGAGGTGTAAACCGATCTAAAATAAATTTAGGATACTTCAAACGATTTAAAACAAACATTCAAAAATACGAACCGAACAGTCACCGGACACGGATCGTGCCGAAAACCTCAACTACGTCTAGGTAAAAGTAATTTAATTATGCGGCCCTTTGTCCGAGGACGCTGCCGAATCACCCGTAGGCTTTCCCGCTTTGTTGGACGAATTTTCGCGATCGGAGTCGCGGTCGAGGTCCCTGGGACGCGTATGTTAATGCGACCGACCGAACAATGGCCGCTGGAGGAGGCACCGGGGTCGCCGAGGGACGCCGAATTTGGACAGGGGGTGTTTTATTCCGAGTCGAATGCATTTTCCGGGTTGAATGTGGATGCGGTGGTTTCGCCAAATTAAATTTCGGAAGGTTCGTCTGGGCTGAAGGTATGCTGTGGAATGTGGGTGTTTTGGTGTTGGTCGAATTGATGATCTCGATGAAATAAGTCGGGTGTTTTATCGGTGCAGACTTTTTGTCGGTCGACTGTTTTGTCGGGCTCTTTAATTAGTATGGTGATTTGTGTGAGTGAGTATATAAAAACTCTATACTAAGAGTCTGATAAAATTATCGGACGATAGATAGTCTACTTATGTAAATGGATCACTCACAGATTATCATGACTGAAGATTCTATGAATTTTGTCTTTGTGAAGATGTGGATTGATGAATATTTAGGATTTTTTTACATTCAAGATTAAGACTGAAATGATAAAATCGTCAGTGATTGATTTCTGTATTAAGTCTTAGGAAATATAATCAGTATCTTCTCTAAATCCACGAATATGGCTCATCAATCAAATGATTTCTGTATGGGAGATCTTTAAGCTTCAGGAAATTTAATCCGTAGTTTCTCTAAATTTACCAATATGACTCATCATTAACTAATTTTTGTATGAGAGATCTTAAAGACTCAGGAAATTCAATCAGTAGCTTCTCTAAATCTATCAGCATCAGTAACGATTTCATTATGATCAGTGTCAGATCGGATGCGAATTGAAATGGGAAATATTGCATATCATTCATTGACAACATCCTGCAAATCATCACAGCGACGATTCGACAATTGAGCTCGTCCGGCATTCGAAATATCAACTCGCTAAAATAAAACCCAATCAAATCGACAAGACGAGGAACATTTATTAAATTTTTCACGGAATTTACGACGATTGCGAACTATCAAACGGCAAACGGTTCGCAATCAGAAAAGGAGAAGAAGAAGCAGCAGCGTCGTCGTCGTCAAAATTGCGGTAACATTTCCCAAGACAAAGGACGTCTGCAGACAACAAGGACAATAACGGGGGCGCCTCGAAAGCCTCCCACGTAACTTTGGCGCGGGGCGTTTGTCTGCGTTATGTCTCCATTTGTCATAATTGCCGTGATATATTATTTGTTGTCGTCGTCGTTCTGGTCGACGATGGCGTGTTTTTGCCCATTCTTCCTTTGGGGATGCGGTCGTAGAGAGAGATGCGCTTTCTACGCTTGAAATTGTACGAAGAATTTTCCGATTTGAAGGAAAATTGCGCATATTACATTGTGAGAATTTTCGAAATTTTCGTTGAACTTCTGTACAAAGGTACTGATATTAGATCTCATAAACATCAGCAGAGTTTGATCATTGATTGCCTTTCAATATGAAGTAAAATATTTTACTTCATATTGAAAGTATTAAGCATTAATGTACTAAAGAAGGATGAGTGAAAATCAGCTATAGAGAGTAAAATGACTTTTCAGACGAGAAAATATAATTTTTCATGAATTTATATATCTACAAGAAAAATTATCAAGCTTTCCATGTGTATTAATCAAGAATTTGCAAGGATACGCTTTTCATTTATAGCTAGACTCTAACTAGAGATTATTGCCTTTCTTTCTCTATATACGAAAAGCAATAATTTGTAGTTAGACAAATGATAAGTGTTTTCCTTTACACAACATATCTGATTGAGATATATTTGAATTTCTTTCATGAATGGGATTCCCCACTGATTGCGAGGCATTTATATCTATTTTCCTTTAAATAACAATTGACTAGTAATGTACATAATTATCATAAAATCGGCAAGACTACTAAAAATAACGAGATAAAATTCTATTTTTAGTCGAACTTTTTTCAATGAAAATATAAATATAATACAAACATAAATTGTATACACGATACGAAAAAAGAATACTTAGCAACGCGAGCTTTAAAGTTAGTCCGAAAGCAAAGAGGGTTTAAGTCTTCCGTAAACTTCCAGTATGTTTTGTATATCGCGCAAAAAGCGACCAGTATAAAATATGCACATATAAAGCATGCAACGTTCATTGAATTGATAATGTATGAAAGGTCGCCGGGAGTCATCGAATTAACATTATTGCCGAATAAATCAAAGCAATGAAAAGATCCTAGGTGGAGGGGTTAGCATAGCTTTATTTACGGAGCAAACAATCCTTATTTACAAATTACTTTATTATGTACGCAACGGAGAGAGAGATTAAACCGGGGAGGCTGTATCGAGATAAATCTTGGCGGATCGAGCCGAAAAAAGGATTTCGATCGAAATATATTTAAAAGCATTATGTGAAATAGAGGCAAGTACAAATCGATTACAATAAAAGGTTGAAAGCTTTTGCGAAGATTACGCTTCGGATACACACGGAGATAGTGGGAAGGAGGGCGAACCATTTTCACTAATGCATGTGTAACCACACAAAGGGATCGAAGCATATACACAAAAAAAAAAAAATGATACACAAACATGTCGCAATGCCAATAGTTCTATTTATTTTATATAATATTTATTTATTTTTACAGGGTTGCTACTCAATTGTATTAAATTTTTCATTCGATTTAAAGCGAAGAAGCAGCCACTAGGCTAGAAACTTTGAAGAGTTATGTGAGTGCGCCAAATATGATACTAAAATCAATCAAATTTAATTGACATAGATGAGGCAGAGGATTCATTTTTATATATTTAATCATATAATTCGAACCAAATGGATTAATTATTCGAAAGATATCGATTGAGAAAAACATGTGACTCGCCAGAAGCTGACAGGACTCAAATCGAGCATTACGAGGACACTGAATCTCAAAGCGGCATTCATAAACAATTTATACAGATACTTTATAGACTGGTTATTTTTTTTAATAAAATGAAATTGCTTCAACGGATTTATAGTATCAGTAAGGGCTGCCATCTTAATCATTTGATAAGCTACATAGTAATGTGCTAAAGTTTTCGACTCTATAGAATTTAACAGCTAACTAATTATTAACATACAATTTAAAAATCGAATTTAAGAAAGTATTTTAAGGCTTATATGTAAAAATTCGTTTGGTACACGTATTCAGGAGCGTATTAAGATTAAAAGTCTATAAAAAAAGGGGAAGCCGCGCACGCGTGCACCGTAAAAATATAAATAAAAAAAGACAAGAATTTTATCGGGCAATATTATGAGTTTCGTCGACGAGAAGAAGCTTTTTACAGAATCAATACTCAAAAGAAGGACGCGTCTGAGGAAGAAAAAGAAGAAGAAGAAGCGAGGCTGTTCGCAAAAGATAAACTGAATATTTTAGATTTTGCCCGGGACACGGGATACTTTCGGGTCGGCGAAAGTCGCCGGCGTTATTTCGCCAATTCGACAAAGTTTTAATGACGGAATTCGATACGAACTAATTTATATATACTGCGTATAAAATAAAAATAAATTGAAAAGGTCTCTCGCTCTTTATTCGCGCAGAAACGTCGATTCCGCTCAAATTCAATACGCATAAAACGGGGCACGTACGAAAATCCCATTTTCATAAAAAAAAAGAGAAATCGCGTAATCGAAGGCGGCCTTTTTCTCGCGAAACCCGAACACGTCGGAAATGTTTTCATTTTTACCGTACGCACATACGCCTTCGAATTGTTTTGATCGTAAAATTTAAAAATTTGGAAAATTAGATATTGTCGAATAGATAGCCGGCCGATAAAGCGTTTGTGCATGCCGTGTCGATTCAAAATATGGGGTTTGAGTCCTATCTTAGCGAGAGTCACATATCTATTTTTCTTATTTGATTGATTGATATGTAGATTCGATAATTTCTTCCGAGTTCGGATTCGAAAAAAGTGTAAATTTAACGTTTTCAAAAATGCTCCGCAAATGATCATTATCTCTTTCTCTATATGAAAATTAAAAAGGCTAAAGAGTAAAAGTGATATTTTAGCCGAAATTGAGTTATGTACAAGAATCGCTTCTACATATGTACGCTCATATATTTGGTGGCAAAGGGATATAAACGAATTAAGAACGTGTGCCGAGATATATCATCATTCGACTTGCTCCTAACACGTAAAATCACTTGTACCTAGTGGCCTGTTCAGTCGTCATATATGTTTCGATCAAATTCAATCTATTTAGTGACACCTATGTGCGCTATAACTTACTCTCCGGAGTATCCGCCTTACGTCATATTTCTTCACTTTAAAAAGTGAATGATACTAATTGATAAAATGGGTAAAAATTATATGTGAGAAAATAAAAAAATAAATTTAATATTTGAGTCGAAACGTCCAATTTAACACAGAGAGAAATAAACGTGTGAAGATACAACGGAGGCTGTAGAGAGAGCTACATTGTTATTCTCTCGGTTGATCAATCCCTGGGGGAGGGAAAAGCTAGTGTGGAGAATAAGGAGAACACTGGAGCGAGTAAGAACTGGAACAAAGGGTCCTCGAGAGGGAATGAGCAAATCGAGGAGTTAACTAGAGGAACACGTGACCACGGGAAATCCAAGTGAGATTTTTTCATTTTCCCACCTCTAAACCCGGAAACTTTATTGACCCGGCCATTGTACATTTTTTCCGGGCACACTTTCGTTCGGTATCGAATTGAATGTGACGAAGGATTTGCGTCGGAGCGAAGGAAATTCCGTATAATATTGTATTGTTTGGGTTGTGCACGCGAGAAGACGTATGAATTATAATCTAAACGTGTGTGTGGCGGGTTTGAATGTTTGATACGGGATCGTATAAACAAAGTAAATTGAGTTAAATCCTATACAAATATTATGCGACGTTGTATAATAATGCATCGCAGAGAAGGGAGGGACGTGTGTGTACTATGATAGAAAAGTAAGCAAAGTTTCTTTGAAATGAAAAAATGTTTTCATGAAACGCATGTCATTTTGTGACAGCGACGAAAGAATAATATTTTTCGATGTGTTTTATTTGAAAAATACCAATATTAACGGAAATTTGTAAAAATGTAGTTTGCAACATTTTCAAAACATTTCATAAAAATCGGCGGAAACATTAATGTGCGCACTCCTCGTCTTATCGAAAAAGGCAATTACACAGATCGAAATTATATTGGCCGAATTTTATTTTCAAAGCGATTTTCCTCGCACCTCGTCGAGGAAGTTAAACGAATTTCCTCGCGGAAAGCCCTGGAAGGAAAAACGCGACCTTGATCAGATCGGAAAATTCATAAACGGTCACGTCTAGAAACGAAACACAACTGGCTTGTCTTTCACACTCGCCCGAAGGCTTGTTGTCGGCACCAACAAAACGTAACGGAAATTGGATATTGATTTTGAAGAGCTTCCTTCAGGTGACGAGTCAATTTATCTGCGACAAGTGGATGGTGAAATTTTGCGAAAAACGTCACCTCACACCGAAGATATATCTCTAGAGGAGCGTCTACATCGTTCGTTTTCCTTAGATAACACCTATGGCATTAGTTGATGTTGAAGAATTCGAAATTTTGATTTCTGATTATATTTTTGATCTAGATCACATTGCAACCGAACCTGACCGAATGAAGGAGACGAACCTATACACGGAAGGAGATAGATTTGTCTTATTCATTCGGTTCGATTCAGTTGCAACGTGAACAAGCTGTTTATAGTCATATATTTGTAATATTTAAATTAGTTTGGTATCATTTACATACGTGTAAACATCTATAGTTTACGAAGAGCTTCAATCTTTGCATTGCCGTAGGGTATATGCTTTATTTGATTCAATGTAAACTATTGTTAACACGTTATGGACGGATCCTGGGCTAGTGCATTAATTTTGATAGTCCTGAATTTTTGCGATTTTTCTAGTATCAAACTCAATATCATCTCCTGGGAAAAAAAGCAATATATTTATTCGGAATGAAATAAATTTGATTCCCATAGATTTGTTTTAAGCTTCAGAGTCGATTTGAATTTAATATCTAAGAATTTTATAACTGAAAATTTTCCTTTAGCCTAGATGATTATTTCATGAAATTATCTGTCACCTTCAAAGTGTTAATAAAATTAGACTTGATAGCATAAGGTTTGAATAAAGAAACTAGAACGTATAATGTAAGCCAACCCTTACAGCTCAAGGGCCGTAGCGGGTATGGGGAGCGTGAAAGAAACGCGTTTTCATTTTCGATTATGGTGCGAAGGGACAGAAGGCGTAATTTCTGTAGGTATGGGGTTATTTTTCAAGGATGGGGTACGAACCAGTAACTCTTCTCTTCTTCGCAGCCTTCGAGTAGGAGATGAGTGCTGCCAGGAAGAACACCGAGGACAGCATTTCCGCTCGTCCCACAACTCCTGTCACCTGAAACAAATAGAAAGGACCATTTTAGCATTTTCAGAGAATCGGGTCATTGTATCGTATGAATTAAAATAATATTTAAGTCATTATGACGGAGGTCCACCATTCTGCCTTTTCATTGCACTTCGACTTTATGTCAGATTGTTAGGCTGATCTAGTTGGGTGCCAGCAATACTAGGCGAAACTACGAGCGCCACATTTATTACAGAGAACTCTATATTTAATAATTATAAAAGCTATAGCTGAGGACAGGATTTATTTAAAACATCAGACTAGCTTCTGTTGCTCGATACTATTTGGACTTAATGTTAATTGTAAGTTGTTGTATAGTATTTCCTGTTTCATATAAATTTCGTGTGTGTAGACTAGGCATAATATTTGCTGGCATCTACTGAGAAATGTCCTGATAGAAATCTCATAAAGTGTAAAATCTGACATTGCAGAAATCTTTCCAGACGTGCTAACAATAACTCTGGAAAGTTTAGTTGTCAAAGGATCAGTCGTTAATGAGTCTATATCACAGATAGACACACATTATTTTTTTATTTTATAGACAGAAAAATATTCTTGAATTTATAAACATGCTGAAATTGATGTGTAGTATTTGATAAGTGTGCCGTGATTTTTTTCCTTAAGATTTATTATGAATGAAATAATTTTCCTGTTATCTACAATCTCTTACCATTTATCATGTTAAAAGAATAACCTATTTTTATAAAAAGCTGCAGTATAATATTCGACAAACATTTTTATATACATAAAATCTATTTAGAGCAACCTTAAAATGCTTATAATTTTTTTTTATAAAAAAATAAAAATAATTCTCATATATTTTAAACATTAAAAAAATCTAAATTTAACAACAAAGAATAAATTTATTATTTAGATCACTCGAAAAAAAAAACCTCTCTAGAGTGATATTTATTCAACACACAAATTAACCGACCGCCGAATTACATACGAGAAATAAAACCAAACACCGAACCGACAACGGCATCGTTACGATTCACATTTCGTCGTTCCCCGAAGGCGCAGAGAAGAAAAAAACACACACACACGAACCTAGATTTTATTATTTTGTTTTATTTTACGCGCGTCGGTTAACATTCGTCTAAGGACGCGTGAAAAACGCGCGTTTCGCGCGCAAATAAATCGAATCGCGATAAAACGCAAAAATGGGGAACGAGCGCCCTTATCTCGGACGAAACACACACACAAAGGGACACACGGTCGGGAAAAAAATTATCGGGGATAAATCGGGTAGAAAAGTTCTTCTTGAGCGTTAAATATACGAACGATCGAAAACTATCTGGAGATAGAGCGTTGTTTCTGTCTTTGAAGGGTTTGTCGGTTTTGAAAGAAATCGGCAGTGAAAAGTCGGTTTTTTCGGCTAAATTTGGCGAATTCGATAGATATTCGAAAATGATGCATTTACGTAAGATGAGTTTGCATAAAGATGCTCAATAAGTTAGACTTTAAGTTCGGTAAATATTGAAACTATGAGATGAGTTCAGAATCAGTCAAAGATAACATATTTTAATTGTTTTTGTGAAAATTTGACAATAGGTTCTATAAAAAGTCGGAATTGTAAAAATTCTGCTGTCACAGTACGTTTCGTTGGAATATAAGAGAAAGTTTCTATTCGAAGTTCAGATATAACGTATTTGAACAGCAAAACGATGCAGTTATTGATTGAAAATTCTCGATAGCTAGAAATAGTAGTAGAAACGAAACGAGTTTCAAGAAAATATAATCTGATACGATCTCAAATAACATGAGATATTACTAGATGTATTTATCGAATAACAACAAAAAAAATTTCAATCTGCAACAAAACGAGATTAACTTTAATAGAATAAATTCAACAACTTACACAAATCTAATTATTCATCTCTACGCCACAAAAGCCTCTTTATCTCGCTCGAAGACGACAAACAAACAAACAAACAACGGAAGATTATTTTACTTTCACACAAACTTTTCGTTATTATATACATTTTTTTCGTTTTTTTGAAGCTTGCGTTCCGACGTGCGAAATCCGTTTTGCTTTTTTTCGCGACGTCACCCACGTAACGACCGAGCCGAAAAACCAACCCCGTCACGTAATGAAAAAAGCAAACACACATTCATACACTTATATATATGACGACCAAAAAGACTAAAGGGGACAAGTGACTTTGCAATGAATTCGAGAAAAGCGAAGCCAAAGTTGAGCATGTACCATCATGTACTAGGAGGAGGTCGAATGATTTGATGACATTTGTTTATATCCTTTCGCATTCAAATATGTGAGCGTACATAGAAGCGATTCATATACTAACTCAATTCGACACTTGTACCCGTTGGCTTTTTCAGTTGTCATATGAATGTACGATATATAAAGCAAAATTAGAGCGAGAGCTCGTTTTAATTCGAGCATTAAATCGACTTCATAAAGGAGGCTCGCTGGTGGTTGCGCGGGGGAGACTAGGAAAAAATGTACTAATAGTGGTTGGGTCGAATTAAAAAACTGTTACAACAATTAAATAAAGCTCCTTCGGGGTTGTGGGCGAAGGGCCCGTGCGGAAAATTCCCGCTGTTTTCCGCTTTTAATTGCCGGGGAGTGTCGGTAGAATGCTTCGCTGCGGAATTAAGTGGGTTGTTGTGCACTCGTTGCGATTCTCAACATGTGCTTAGGTGGTTGAATCTAGTTTTTATTATGACTTATTCCATTGTGTATTAGTATTCCGAATGCGAATTTTCATAATATCTGCAGTACAGATACAGACATGTTATAGTACATACATCCATTACATTTCCGCGAATTTTCGACAGTCATACTCAAAGACTGATTTTATATGAAAATATGAGTGAGAACATTTGCAGACTTCAGACTTTCTATAGGCCGATAGTTTAGTCGGGATCTTTAATCGCTATGGAGATGCATGGAAGTACCCATATTACAACTATTACAACTCCATACAGAAAAATAGTCCAACTAAATTATTGGCCGATAGAAAGGCTGTAGTCTGTCGAGGCTACATATGTTCGATATATTGAGAGTCGTTGTGTATTGTTTTAAGAAATAGCAGATACAACTGTGCACATTAATGACAAAGTTATGGGTCCAATTATTAAATATATTGGGGTATTATTTGTAGGTAGGGTTATATTTAAGATTCTGTTAAATTAGGTCAAGTGTTTTGTCGACAAGGCAGTACACAAATACCGAAAAATTATCGATATTTTCACTAGTATGAAAAATTCAAAATGTTACTATATGAAAAAATGAAAAAATCTCAAATGAAAATAGATTGAGAGCCTCAGAGTTACACAATGCAAGAGACTATCACACATACACACTGTAAATAGAGCAAAACCCCGGCTTTTCCGACACAGCATTCCTCGTGTGATAATCCGAAGCGACGCACACTCGGGGCTTCCGAAAATATTCTAAATTCCCTAAACGTGGGCCCTTCTCGAAAATAATAAAGGCCGAAGCGCGAAAGTCTGCGCCGAATAAAAAGCGAAATTTCAATTAGAACCGGGAGTTTTCACCCGCGAAGTTTTCCCTCGACTTCCCGAGGGAACAAAGTGACGCAGTGACGCGGGGATAAATCATCCGGTAATCTCAGATGTGACGATTTAATTAGGTCGTCTAAATTGCATGCTGGATTCGACTTTATGTACTATCTAATTTTAATTTGTTTTTACAGGTATTGCTACTTAAAAATTTTCAATTTCTCAATTAATTATCCACTTTAAAGTTGAGAAAGAGAGCTGTTAGGTTAGAAAAGTAATATGAGCGCACAAATGGTGGCGATGAAATCGATCAACAGACTAGGTAAGGGGCAATTTTTAAGAAACGTTCTATAAAGAATTAAATTAACACTTTTTTTTGATTAAGTATTTAGCAAAAATGGATAAATCAATAAGAAAAACGACATGTTACTCTCGCCAAGATCTGAACCCAGCATCATGAAAATGATGAATCCCTATATGGCATGCACAAATGCTTTATACTATTATACCAGTTGGTTATAGTAAGTTTTGTTTACATAATTTTCTTTCGGTTATATTTGAATGTGATTTTTTTGAGGTCAATTCGTATTTAGGTCAGTATGGTTCTTGACGATGAATTTTAAATATATTCAGTCGTATTAATTTTGTTCAGATTTCGATTCAGGGAATTCTGATTACGCTGAATGTAGGTCGAAATGCGTTCACTTTCGCGTGCTATCGCAGGGAATTTATCAAAAGATTTCACGGCGGAGAAAAAAAAGGAAAAGAAATAGTTAATTTTACAAATGTACTTCGAAAGGAATCTCCTTTTTTCATCTTTTTTTCCATCCCATTCTTCCCTTTTATCTTTCTCTTTATTGTTTTCTTGCGATCACAGCAGAAAGAATTTCGTGACGCTTTTGACGCGAAACACCAATATCTATGTACATCGACTTGACGAAAATACGAGACTGTTATTATTTGAAAAAATACACATCATAAATGCGAAAATTCAGGGAAGATCGTGCAGTAAATTTTCCGATTGAGACATAAAACCTCGGTAATGTTATTCAAACATAAGCTAATAACTTCAACGAATGATACATTCTTAAATAAATACAATTTTTAACGAAGAAAGAAACTCATTTCACAATGATCATTTTTATCAGCCATTAATTGGAACCTCTGCAATATTAACGCAATCCTAATGCAACATCCAAACGACGTAAACAAAAAAGTCGTCGACTCAAGTCATCAACTTTCTCTGTGCAGATACTCGATTTCAACGATCGACAAATTAAATTAACACAATTTCGAACAAATAAGAAATGACACAAATATTCAAATTATTAAAATTCACACCACAACAATCATCCACGTCGGTCGCAACCCCAATTAACTGCAACCCGAGCATAAACTAGACAATTTCAGAGGCAATAACAATATACGCGATACATATTATAATATGATCGACCGCCGCAACGTTGAACTTTGCAAGTTTACGTGATGACGTAATTTATCACGGGTTCTACCTTTGTTTGCCGACTTTATATGAATCATTTATATACCTTTATCCGAAAGGATCTAGGTAAACATCCATGAAATAAATAACTGGTCACGCGACCCGCACGCCACCCTATGATAAATTAACGGGGAAATTTCTTCGGCATCGCGCACGCGGCTTGAAAACGACGTCAAAATTACGCCACTCTCTTCTAGTGTCGATGATGGAAAATGCGAATCGAATGCGTAGAATGTATGTGTACATTCGAGGAAAATTCTCGAGGAAATTCGGGAGATTTTCCTTTACGTTTTTCGCGTTTTGATTTATGGGCGAGATCGAGTCGCGCGCGACTCTAGGTATATGAGAGAAGTTTAAGTGGTTTTTTTTAAGTATACACGAAGATCATTGTAAGTTTATTCTTGATTTCAATTGAATATTAATCTATTTAGAAGTGTGTAGATTTTTTTAAAATAAAATTTGATACTTTTTATCGTCGAGCTTTAGTGTAAATTTGAAAAAAATAATCTAAATCAACGGAAGAAATTCAATATTCTTTGATGTAACCGTTTAAAATTAAAGGAAATGGAGGAGTTTTTACTTTTATATAATACAAGATATTTATAATGGCTATGTTGAAATTTGAATACACACAAAGGTGAGGCGTTGATTAATTTGCGCGGTATAATTACGACGACAATTACATTAGCGAAGTTTCGCTGCGCTATTTATACGGAGCGTGCTCACTTCGTTTCAGCGATCCTCAATGCATTTTTTCTTCAAATAAAATAAATTTAAAACGATTAAGATCTCATTTTCACACATAAAAATATCATATCATAGTAAAAAATCGACTAATTCACATCAAACCCGAACAGTACGAAACTTTTCCATACAATAATTTGAGCATCCCTGTTTAAACACAATACAGCACAATTCTCTTCTTCTTCCACGTGCAGACACATCCTCGTGCACAAACCGCCCCAGATAACGAAAGGTATACCTTTGCCTCACCTTATACGAGCACACAAGAGACTTGTGTATACATTATCGCGACTAAACACGTGCATACAGCCGAAGCTCGACGTATGTACGGTGCTATATCGTTATATACGAGTTACACAATATACGCGGACCCCGGCTAAAAGCTTTTCATTGTTTCATAACGGCGAAACAATGGACGTTATTTCGAAGGCGACGCTCTCCGGAAAATCGGGAAAATCTCGTATACAATTGATTTTCCGAGCGATCGATCGCGTTCGGGCTTATGCAACACGTTCGTTAAACAGAAATAGATATGAATTGGACGAGGGGGACTGAGGAGGGGGGATAAATGATGTTATGATTTATATAGAGAGAGGTTTTGCCGGTTAAACGAGATGTGTTCGTATGTGCGAAATAGGGAATGTGTAATTTAGTCGAGTCGTACGAATCGCGTGGGCTTCGAGAAAATGTATGGCGGCTTCGTAGAAACGTGATTTATGGGTGTTTCGTATTAGATTTTGAAATGATAGCAATTTATGTTTTTACGTGCGTAATAAGAACATATTTTCAAACACTTCATTATTTTTAAATTATAAAAAAATCAGTAAAATTTGCATGTAAATCTAATTTAAGCTTCGTAACTTCAAAAAGTTCAAGCCTATTTAGGGTCGGTCTTTTCACTTCTGGTTTGAGAATAAAAGGATTTTAAACTACACGCAGTTCTCCAAGTTGAAATCTGAGGAAAAGAGATGGATGAATGTATTGTTGTACGAACTGTAGTATGTCTTGTCTTGATAGCTCATATTATAGTTAGAGAGAGTGCGAGCAGTTTAAAATCGTTTTATTCTCAAACCAGAGGTGAAAAGACCGGCCCTTAATTGTAAAGCTCAAATAATTTTAATGAAATAATAATTTATTATCAAAAGAAATGTGTATAAATCAAAATAACTGCAAAAGATAACAATGCACGAAACATTTATCAGTCACTCGCACAGCTGAATCCGTGCAATTCGCCATCGAAGAGACAAAAGGCATTTTGTTATTTTTTTCCAAAGTCGACGTCGAACGATCGAATTGAAGCCCTTTTAGAGCCGGAGGGCGTTAACAAGGTAATCGTGCGGAAATATCGCATATTTTACAACAAAACCGGCGATAAAAAGGGGGCCAAGTGCGGGGAAAAAAGCGCGTTTTCCAGAAACGGCGCAAAAATATATATTAATCAAACCACGAACATCAGATAGAGCGTGCCGGTCATAATTTAGAGCGCGTAATTGCGTTCAGAAATTAACGCCGCCTGGAGATAAAGCCCGGGGAGAAATTTGCAAAATTGCTTATTTACGGGTTAATCGAGCACCGAAAGTGCTCCGCTAAGAAACGAGGGAAACTGGAGTCCGATGCTCACGACTCGACAAAAGAAACTTTGTCTTTCGGCGTCGATAAATTTGAAGGGTTAAAGACCAAAAGCACCCTCCGTTTTCCGGGCGTAGGTGAAACTCGCTAAGAACTAGGGTCATCAGAAGACATAATGAAATATCCGGTTCGAAGGACCAAAATAATTCAATTTTTATATCAATGGCACAATATTCAGGCGATAGTGCAGTGGTGTAAAACGTTTGTGATGCTACGTCGATTCAGCATATTCGGGATACGTTAGTTCGAGTTCTATCTTGGTGAGTCACAATTCGTTTTTCTTAATTGATAAATTGATATGGAGACTCGGTCGTTTCATTCGAATGTTTGGATTCATTTCATCCGAAAAAAGTGTTAATGTGTTTACGAAACGATTTTGCAAATGATCATCAACTAAACCTTTCATGTTTCGATTAAATTCGAACTATTTAGAGACACCTATGTGGGCACTAACTTACTCTTCGAAGTCTTGTCTTAGGGTTAATTTTCTTCACTTTAAAGTGAATGATATTACTTAAGTGGAAATTACCTGCATAAAAAATAGTTTCGATCGAATTTAGGCTTTTCAGCGATTAAGTATGCATGAGTAGTTTAGACCAAATTGATATCGAATTGAGTGATTTGAAGCAAAATGTCAATACGAAAGAAATCTCGGTAGCCCTGATGCACGTACGTAATATAGGTAGGCCACGTAGGGTCGCAGAGGTCAACTTGGCCGGGATCCCGGGATTTCGTCGAGTCCGGCTTATCGGAACGAACGAACCCGACAAATCGATTAATAAATAACGGTCCAGGAGAACGTGGAACGAGTTTGCGTTGCGGCGACACACTACGTACAATTGCGACTACGTATGTACGTATAACCGCACACGTACACACAGCGTGAACGTACTTTGGAAGTAGACGCGACTTTTGGTCGCGACGAAGGTAGATAAACGTACATATGTATGTAGTGTGTATGCAGTGAGTAAAAAGTGGAAAATCGAGCTGGGCTTCGAATCGAGTCCGAAGTCAGAGAAAAAGTTTTCGATTCATAATAAATCGTTTAATAATGTTCTTGCGTCGCTGAGGTATACAATGCCGAATGCATTCTGTGTCTTTTTTATATAATCGAAAATTACAAAATATTGTAATATAAGGTTGAGAAAGATAAATAAAGCTACAAATCGAATGAAAAACTATTAAATCACATCGTGCATTCGAAAAGTCACATTTATTTCAAACGACACAACATTCCAACAGCATTGTAAAGCTGCTGAGATCAACCCATTGAATATATCAACGCAGTTAAACGGACACACAGATTAGCGCTATTATCAAAGCAACCATATATTGGCTATAAATAGCACAACTCATACAAAGGCAGAGGATGTCGGAAGGCGCTTCATCGAGTAAAAGCCCCGGTCGCCGATAGATGTCGACCGAATCGTTCCGTATAAACACACAAACGATCCTCTCGATTTATAAATTATACATTTATATTTGTTCGATCTCGTTCTTCTTTGGTTTGACGTCTGCCGGCGAAACAAAACGGAAGGAGGCAGCGCGTCGATCGGGCGCCAACTCTTCTCCCGACAAAAACACAATACGTATTATACTGTAAAATACGTACTAAAGGGGACTTTGAAAGAGATAAGGACGAAACGTCTCTCGTTTAATATGTCGGCGAATCGAAACGATGTATTCTTCGGGCTTATGAATTCGAGATTACCGAGTCGAAGCGACAAAAACTCGACGAGACTTCGAACGATAGGAATGCGCCGGAGGAGACGAGTTTTGATTTTTCCGAACGATGAGAATTCGAGACAGTGGTGGGACCTTCGATATGAATTTTGACAATTTTCAAACCTGATCAAAAAAGAAGTGTTTAAGGAAAAGCTCATATTTTCAAGCTAGAGTTTAAATACGAGCACTAGAATAAGAAAGGCAATTAAAGTGTTCACATCTAGAGCGAGAAACGCCATAATTAGGGTCGGTCTTTTTACCTCTGGTATTTGAGAATAAAACAATTTTAAACTATACGCGATTTTTTAACCACCAACTGTCAAAATTTGGGGGAAAGAGATGGATATACGTATTGTTGTATGAACTATAGCATGTTTCTTTCAGCTGTCGTTTTGACAGCTCATAGTGTGTAAAGCATTCTTTCTCGAACTCCATCTCTGATTCAACTGGATTATTATAATGAGACTAGGGATCAACCCGTTGAATATATCAACGCATATGTGGTTAGAGAAAAATTATATTTTTTGATAGTTATCTTTGACTAATTGCTGAAATTCAATTAAAAGACCGGGCTTAGGTTGATTTGAAAAAAATTTGAGCGTTACACCGGACAGACACACACACGCACAGAATAGTGCTATTATACAGTTACGTTATCAAATGAAAAACGATCAGTTCTTGCAAGCGGAGACAGCTTTACACAATTTTAACAAGGATTCTCTGGAGACGATTTGAGCGAGGGACACACGATACACCCATGCCGCAGTTATTTTAAAGAAAAGGACCACATCTCCTTCGAAGGATGGAGGAACGGCCGTAAAAAGTTTTCGCGAAGGTGACACGACCGAGACGCGTAAAAGGAGAAGCAGCTGGCGAAGATATGAAATGAACCACAAAACCTCCATAATTTGCCAGTAAGACGACGCATTTTTTTTTATATACACGCCACGCTTATACGTAAGGGCGTATCGTAAGTGCGTGTAAGTGTAGGGGAGTGTGTCGAGGTGATGTGTTACGATGTGATGTATTCCCTTAAGTTGGCACAAAGGTGGTTATTTTGAGTTTTCTTGAAAATGGTTGAGGATTTTCATAATTTTAATATATAAGGTTCATTTGACATTTTACTTTATATTTATACGTCTACACTACACTTTATACATCTAAAGCATTTTTTTTTCTATTTTGATTAAACGAAGCCGTATTTACTTTCGACGCAAATAGGATTTAATAAAAAAAAAGTTTATCCTTAATATAAAGGTAAATTACCTTCGGGTCATAAACAACGCAGGTACAAAAAAAATAAATAAAGAGAATTTAATATGACAATGTTAGAAGCTTTACTGATGAGTAATAATAGCGCGTGGGAGATGAGGAAGCTTGCAGGAAACGAAAATAATTGAAAACGTTATTGAAAAAAAAAGCGGGAAAAGAGAGAAATATAATTACGCGGGAAGTGTAAGGCGAATAAAAAAATGTACACAACGGGCAAACAATTTCGAATGAAATGGGATATAAGATCCGGTATAATACGAAGCCGCTGAACGAAAATTAATAGGAAATCCCGTGAACGTTGAGTCGTTGAAAATATCATTCGACGGAACATGAACGATTTTTCAGGTTCATAAATGCAAGAGCAGGCTTTTATTGTATAAAAGACTTGTACGTTAAATGTGAAACGTTCAAATTCAATGCAGATTCAGATGAAGTTTTGCATTTAAATAAGAAATATAAACAAATCAGCAATATTGGATGATAGCGACGAATCCATAGAAAACACATTTCCATTGCATTGAACATCGAATTGAACGGGCCGATATTGAACGAATAGAAAATATAACGTTTCCATCGCATTGAACAGAACAACACCCAACATACAGAAAATGTAGCATACGAGTTGAAACTTATTTACTAGTATATAAATAAAAAACTCTTTGACTCTTTGAACGAAATTTATCAATTTGCTGTAACCTGGCAATGCTCGAGCTTATGAAATTTAAGCTGATTGCGAACTGATGCAATAAAATTAGAAATCCAAAATATCTCTTTAAATGAGGACGAGCTGAAGTGTATTTGATGCATGCTTAGCAACCAATAATGATGAGAATTATATCGTTCGAAAGCTTTAGTAAGTACTTTCGAAAGTACAAACCTTGTGTATAATTCTGGAAAAATTTATAGTAACAACAGAAAGGGTTAAGGAGATTACAAGGTGCAAATACACAATACATATTATACTTAAATTTTTATTTACAATATATAGATGTATGTAGATAGAAGATAGATAATGATTAGATCATATGCAACACAAATTCGGCCCGATTTTCCGCAACATGGTGGTTTTCCGCGAGAACACGAGGGAGGTTTTTCCGCGAGGGGAGGTTTTTCCGCGACCGGAGAGCCTCATGAACGAAATCAACGCAAATAAATAATTATGCTAAATTATTCATTATGCAAATTACCACCTGTCTTTCCCGGAAAGGGAAGTTCACTCGTTGTTGCTCGCTTCGTCAAACGAGACCGCCTCGTTTGCGGCGTCGGCGTCGTTAATGCGGGAAATCTCGAAATTGAATAAGAGGCAGCGCCTTCGAAAAATGTAGAGGAATGTGCGAAACGGAATGAAAAACGCGAGATGAAATATATATATGTATAAAACAAGGAGGAAAAACAACGAGAATGGATTCTTCTCGGGCTTTTCTTGATGAGCGCGGGGGTGGCTAATTGAATCGTCTCGGGGAATTTACATGCGAATGGTGCTTTTTTCCTTCGTGCTGTAGTTTGGTTTGTGTGCTGTTTCGGTTTTTCGTTAATTGGTCGTTTCAGAAATATAAAAGTTTTATTGTAAGAAATTATTTGCTTTCGAATATGCTGAATAATGATACAGAAAATTTGATGAAATGTCTTATGAATATTTGATGAAGGTAACTTGATCGAATAGTAATAACTTGATACGTTAATAAATAATGTCGAATGATGGAAAAACAAGCGAATTACATGACATGTCAAAACATTTTCTTTCGAATTTTCCGGTAAAAAAATATTTGTAGAACGTCACTTATCTAATGAATATCAAACTTCATGCTGAACTGTGAGACTAAGTTTGACAGGTCGAATTGATATTGCTGAGTATAAGATCTTTTATTTATTATTTCAAAACACAGAGCGATAAAGTCATAATAATAATTTGAATTAAACCAAAATAGTCAATAAACGACAAATCTACAAAATTTGCTTTATTCCAGTTTCAATTAGAACCATAATTACATGTAATTCAACATGAAATGCTAGTAAATCGTTCGATTCAACACCTATTGAAACACTCGTTAATACTGCATGTAATCAAATACTCCAAACAAATAATTACACTGTGAAACACATTCGATCGAAAGCAAACACAATTATTTTTTTTTGTTATTATTGAACGTTTTATGATCACTATACATCCAACTCGAGTGCAAAAATAATAAACATTCCCAATTCTTGGAAAAAAAAAAATGACCACCGACCATCGTCTCTCATATGGCCATCTATACCGGAATTAGCCTATACAAATGCGACAAAACATCTAAAGGGTGAAAATACAACAAAAATAAAAACACTCACATACAAAAAAATAATAAGTCCGTTTCGTACAAATGAAAAATTCGAAAAATCACAAGCAGCATTCGAAATTCGCATTGTTTCGAATCGGGGGCGTCGCGAGATTAATCATCTCGCGCGAATCCCGCCGAAATTCGAATGAAAACGCTCCGCGCTGTTTTTGACACGCCATTTTCGGCGAGAGTTAGGCAGACAAATGAAAACGCGTCCGGGAAATCGGCGGGACGTGAAAATTTCCCGGGAAAATCCCTCGGACCTCCTCACAGAGCGAGTTTTCCTCGAGTCGATGAAAAATGTGCGAACGCAAGGTGTTTTTGTTATGGAAATGTGTAAATGTGTAACGTCTGTACATATTATACATATCGACTGAAATGCCAAGGCGTATAAGTGAAATTTTTGCTGAAATTGAGTTATGTACAGGAATCACCATGATCATTACCTGCACCTTTCATATGTTTCGATTAAATTCGAACTATTTAGTGACACCTGTGTGCACAAATTTACTCTTCAGAGTAGTCATGCCTAATGGCGAATTTTCTTCACTGTATGGTGAATTATGTTGATCGATGATGGTTGTGTAATTGGACCTAGGCCTGTAGTGAGAAATAAAATCGTTTCTAGTACACTCATACATATATTTGGTGACAAAAGAATATAAACGAATTTTAAATGTGTGCCGAGATATCCTCCTAATAAATGCTCAACTTTGAGTGCGCTTTTACAGAAGTCACTTGTGCCTCTTGGCCTTTTTAGTTTACACATATATGGGGGGTTGAAGGTATAAATTGAACGGCAACGCTTGCGGGAATCTTCGCAGAATCGAGCGGCAATTGAAACGGATGGGAAAGCGATGCGTTGCAACGATGCCCAAGGGACGCACGAATGCGAACTCGTATGTTAGCCTTCGGTGATTCTCAACAGGTGATTTTAAATGGGTCGATTCGATGGTTTCGTATGGCTAATTCGGGAGAAATATTGGGGAAGTTTGTTTTTTTTAGTTTGGTAATAAGTGGAATCCGATGGGCTGTAGAAATTGTGAAAATTTAGAGTGGCGTGTTTTTTTCTGAAATGAGATTCCTGAAGATATAGTTTTTCTACAATCGAGCAAGTGAATAAAAGTGATGTAATATAACCAGATATAGAATGGTCAATCATTTTTCATAAATTAAGCATAGATATGACGATATAAAGCCACACATTACATGCTCATCATCTTCGCAGATATGTCGTTAATGCATAACCAACCCTACTTAAAAATACATAAACCAATACTTATCACATAAAAATATACTATTACAACATCGCCATAGAGCACTGGCTAAACTCCAAACGACAAACGCCCGAACTTAATCCGGACAATCGTTAATTCCAATATCGTCTCAACAAGATCTACAACCGAACCGAACCGAGGATTAACTTCTTTCCCATCGGTTCGAGAGCAGCTGACCCACAACACACTCGCCCATACACATAATAATATATCGACCGGCATTCGCAACGGTTCGTATCGCGCAAAGATCAAATGGTCGATGGACAAAAGGAAGCGCAAAGGGAATTGTGCCCGAGAGGAGTGAAAAGATCACACACAAAGGCCCGAATTCCCGATGGGCGGACCAGATTAGGGGAGTAATGTTGGGCCGAATGGCTACAGGTATATTATACGGCCTCGAAACCGTGGAAATCGGCGGGAAAACGCCTCCAAGGGGATGAAAAATCGGACGTCGTCATCGCAAGGGCACGGGCGATTTAATGGCCGGATTTAAGGGTTTAAAGCGCGCAGAGATTATTTTGTGTCGATCGCTTATACAAGGAGTCGATAGTTGAATGGAATGATGGGATATCGCGCTTGTAAGAACGCGAACGTTGCTAGGCACATGTTTATAGATTCAATAGGAACGTTGAGTCAGTTTTTGATTGATCAAAATCGTGTTCGCGATACTGCAATGTATCATCCTTCTACATTTGTTCCTTTCAATACTCTATCGAGCTGTGTCTCATGAATTTTATTATTTATCGAATAAATTATTTACATATTGCTGCTTCAACTTGCCTTGCTATTGCTTCTATCATTCTAGATCTTTTTAATATAAACGAAAAAGGACTAGATGAGAACACTAGGACGACAATATTAGAGTAGTAGCAGTATGTAAATGACCTATGTCTCTATGTCTTGAGGCTGATAGAACAGGAATAGGAACAAAGGCACTTTTTCTTTCCTAGCTAGATAACAGATAGAAATGATTGCCTATTCAATTCTAGATGTAAGAACTAGAGTATGACCATAATTTCTAGTAAAAAAATGATGATCTCTGATAGGAACTATATCGTCGTATATACGAGATACCACAAGGCTTATAAAATCAAATGACTCAATCGTATTCAGAAGCAAAATGTGGTTGTAATAAACGAATTAATTGAGTGTATGAATAAAGATTTAATCTGATCTGATTAAACACAAATGCCAATTGATTAGCTTAAAAAGAAAAGTTTAACAGAAAAGTGGAGTTTAAAAATAGCTCTTAATTAATCATGCAAAGGTACACGACGAACGCTAAGAGCGAGATTACGTAAATAAGAAACGTATACAATTCGGGTCTCCATAATTAAATAAACTAATTAAGGAACACTGCGGCGACTGCGGCTGAGCAAAAATTAAAGAAACAAAAAAAAAAAGTAACGAACGAGCGAGGAGAAAAAATGCGAACGAGAAAATTGCGAATCGTTCCGCGAGTTTTCTCAAATTGCTCGCGAGAATAACGCAATAATTAATGCAATAATGAATCACGGGCGTCGGGACGATACGAATCATTAAAAATAAAACCGAAACGCCAAATTAGGCCGATTTAACGAGAGAAAGGAGAGTTGCGCGGAGACGAACGAAAAAAAAAACATGCCCTGGAGCGAAAAACGAAAATAAAAAATAATCGAAAGCGAAAAAAAGGAGAGGGAAAACATCCGCGAGAAACACAATTAAAATGAAAGATGAGAAAATTTGCGAAGTTTTGTAATTCGCGAATCCGAAAAGCTTCGAAACTCGCCTACATAATTCCGAGCGGTGTGGGAATCGGAATGTCGTCCCGCGACGGCCAAAAATCCCGGGATACCTTTGGCGGTCGTGTCCCGTGACCGCTTTTTTCGTCCCGGGACAAGATGCTGTTCGACTCGAATGAAATCCGACGAATTTCTCGAATAAGAGTGTCGCGCGATTTCAAAATATTTTGTAACACATTGAATTTTTTATTGCTTAAATATTTATCATTTCACATTAAAATGAATAAGTGAGACGATAGGATAGAAATTTTTAAGAATAATAGCAACGCACACAGTTTTGATAATTATAATTGTCTATGAACGTCGATTCAGTATATTATAGTGAAATTTCTTTATAATGTAGCAAAATTGATAGTGACGTTCGGACACCCGTATCTGAGAACGAGTAGATGTAGTTTGGGGTAAAAGTAAAAAAGAAAGTAGGTTGGGTTGGATAAAAGTTTTTTCTTAAGCGAAACTTTGACTGTAGGTCATTTCGGTCGTGTAGAGACGTCCCCCATTGTTTTTTGAGTTAAGTTCTACGAAAAAAGTGTCTGCGTTCCGAAAATTGTACTGAAATACTTTTTCAGACTGCTTACGTAATGTAAGTTTTAAAATTTTAAATAAGCCAAGTTGAGTGCTTATAGATAACTATTAAAAGTCAAGATACAAACGAAAATAAAAAAAACTTTTACTTACTGAAATATAATGACACAGAGACAAATTTTTATCTTATTGTTAAAAATCACAAATGATATATTTATTTTTCATTAGAATCACGCCATTGTGTGCAAAGATCTGACATCTCAACAACTTTAAATTATTTTCAATAAAAAATGCACGCCATATAACCGAATTAAACGTGATAGCGTGCAGCTGAAACTGCGCACTTTTCAATTTGAACATTGAGTTTCCACGCGAAATAATAAATTTGAATATGCGCACGAAAATCAAGTCATTAACATCGATTTAAATGGAAAATCAAGCAATTAAAACGGCGGCTGAATGCAATAAAAAAATCAAAGACTTACGTTTCTTTTGAAAAATTGCATTTGGGTTATGCCATGTTAATTTTGCGGTCTTTGGTAGCATAGAAATGGTGCAAGTGTGTGGCGTGTTTGGCCACCGTTAAAAAGTGCTTAAGTATTATTTTAATAGTGTAAAAATTATGGTGGTGAAGTTTCGCCAAACATGAAAGTTAGAAGAAAAAAATCTGATAAGTGTTGTAAAATTTAGAGAAAAGATTTGAATTTATTGTTATTACTGTGAAAAACGTCTGATTTTTATAAAACTGTATATAATATATTAGGATGCAAAATTGATCTATTTTGAAATTTAAATAACTAAACTTTCGATTTGACTAATAAATTGAATGCTAGTTAAACTTGCACGATACTACAATCATATGAATCATCGAATCGTGACTAGACTAACATTTTCGAACATTTTTTTATGAAATGAGAATTTTCTTTTATTTTCAACATAATGGCAGTCTTTAAGCAAATTACAGAGAAAAGAAAGCGACCTTTTATTATAATGAATGGTCGGTTATTGAGAAATTACTGACATTAATGATAAAATGAGTAGATTACATTTTTGCGAAATATTTGCATGAAAAATAGCAAAAAATTGATCGTTAAGGATAAAGAATACATAATAATACTACATAAAAAAAAGATGCAAAAACAAAAACGTACTTTATCAATCATTTTTCAGAAACAACTAATATTGTTATCGCACGTTAAGATTCGACACGAACATTAGCACGGATGCGTTAAGGATGCGTGTTTCTGAAAGGAGGAAAAACGAGAGAACACACATGAAGAAAATGCTTAGATTTCAATAGAACGAAATACAATACTCGAAAAAAAAAAAGAAAACCCCTCTCCAAAATACGGAAAAAAGAACAAGACGAATGGTCGAGCCATGGAAGATATGTGACGTCGGACGTATGCAGAGAACAAAAAATTGGCACGAATAGAAATTTACCGGGGAAGGACTTTTGTTCCGAGCACGGGGCCGAGATTAATGGCGATACTTAAACAGTTGTATATAAACTTTTTATAAAAAAAGGGACGAGAAAGGTACATGGGAAATGCGCCTGACGACGGGAAGGTCAACCCAATTTTTCTTCCCGAAAAACGTATCAAAAACGATCGGATTCCGTTAAAGAGTGGAACCTTAAATATTTGTAAAAAAAGTTATAAAATTATTCTTAAGACTTATCGAATAGATTTCTTGGTGAGTTAAGCTTCGTCAATTGTAAGTTTTTCAATAGTTAATTACGGTAGTAATTATTCGAAATTCACAAAAATATCAGGCGTTCACTTTTTTCGTGGCTGTTAGTTACTGTATCATCGAATTCAAGCAAGATTCTGGGACGAATCACATTCACTAAGCGAGGTTCCACTGTAATAACACAATATTTCGTTATGAAATTTTCGTCGAAAGTTGACAACGCAGCGAAAAGTTTGCGGGTTCGATAAATATTTGATAGTGTAAACGCGACGAGCTGTTTTTCGCTACGGAAAGACGCCATCAATAATTCAGCTTCTTTGAAGGATGAAACGCCGAATTGACCGAAATTATCCCCTGAATGTTTCATACGCGGTATAAACTACGCAGGATAGACACGCTGCAAAGCCCAGGAACAAGAACGAACGAAAAAAATACAAGCGATACATCGATTTTTTCATTTATTCACGAGGCTATGTTCCTAGGTGTTGTGTATTAAAAAAAAAACACTTTCGTATAAGTGTCACGGTTTGGATTATTTGAATGTGATCGAATTGAATTTTATAGTTTGAAGAGCGTATCGATTTGGTTTTGGAATGTTTGAAATGTGTGTGGAAGAAAATTTAGACTTTAAAGGCTCTAAGGCTCTAGAAATATTTTGAAATTTTATAGAAAAATCTTAAGACGTATTCCGATTTCTTTTAAATTAGCACAGAAGCCTGATACTACATGCACAAACGTTTTATACCGCTATACTATCATTGATAACTGAAAAAAAAATACTTCGCTAAAACATGAGTCAACCTCCACGCAATTGAACGGCACTCTGGAGACAATTAATACAAAAACAAGCATGGTCAACATTATTTACGACGAAAGAAAATTCAAACCACCATCCACCTCCTATCCACATAGACTCACCCCCATCGCCCGGCCGCCCATAATTAAGATAAAGTTATAAGGCCCCGGGACTTTATTACGGTCGTAAGGCGGTTTTTCCTTAAGGCGTGTAAATATTATAAATTAGATACCTTCGGCGCGCATAAAAATAAATATGAAAACGTAAGGAAGTCGTCAACAGACACTTTTATGACGCCGGTCCGCATTATACCGCCGTTCAAGTTTTACTAGCCGTCGCCGTATAAACTCGCGAACGGATATAATGGGAATTAAAAGCTAATAGTGGGATCTCTCCTTACCTCGGGATTTTTTATGCGAAATTTCGTACGGTTTATCGCGCGTTAAAAAATCATGGAAATTGTCTATTTTTTATGTTGTATTGTGTTGGTAAGCGATTTTGGCGTTGGGAGTTATGGTGGTTCGTTATGCGCTCGATGTTTATAAAAGTCTGCTGATGTAAATTGATTTTTTGATTATTTTTCAATAATTATTATTTCGGAATATTAAATGCTTCAATATTAATAACTAAGAGAAATACAAGAAGTTTATGAAAATTGATATGATTGTTTTAAGCTACATGTTTCCTTTATAAGTCAATGTAAGGTGATTCTCAGTATGCATATTGAAAAGAGGCTTACCAGTTAAGCTATATCTTTGCACGTATAAAATAATCAGATTTCAGAGTATTATTTATTAGGAATTCAGAATGATGTTAAAAAGTATTTTGATCTTATTTTCGCGGAAGGTTACATTGAAACAGATCATTGACATGTCATTCAACCTAACATAACCGTAAGCGTATTTCAAAGTGATTAAATCGAATCTAACCTGTAAAAATGCATATCTAATATCTATGCATAATATCTAATGCATATCTATAATTTGCAACCCAAATACTAGCAAAAAAAAAAAAACACATAACCTATTGATTAACCGAAAAATCACATGTTTATCGAAACATTTCCCCGCATACATTCCGTTACACAACCTTAAAGGCCTCGAACAAGATCACGGCTCGATTTTCCCTCCGTTTTTCACGCACAGATCCGCCGAGTTTTCCACGGGGTTTTTCCTCGGCGCGGAAAATACGCACATAAAACGTGTCGAGACGAGGCCACCCAACCACCCACTTTTCCACCCACTTATTCCCCTTATCGACACGGCGACACAACCGAGGCCCACCTACGAAAACATCCCCAACCCCGGGGCGATTCTTTCCCTTTCTCGTCGGGGTTAGGTTAGAGCCCTTTCGTTCCTTAGATGGTCGAAAATTCCTGCGGCGCCGAGATAAATGTGCGCATAATCCGAACGAGATGTGCGGATTATGAAAGTTTGCTTTAGGAGGCTTCGAGCGAATCGAATCCGAGACGTTTGAGTGAGTTATCGGGGTGAATTTGTGTTAAACGTTGGGTTATGCGATTAAAATTTTGATATGTGATTTGTTGAGGCATCGTTTAAGTAAGATCTTTCAATCGATAGTTACTAAATTCAAGTGTTACGTAGTGATGCGTTGAAGTTTTTTCCTCAAAAATGAGAGTTACAAATTCACATAGGGACTAAAATGTCGATGTAATAGTTGAGTTGAATAAGAAATACATAGCTCTATTATGGATAAAATTGTCAAACGTATCACATAATTAGCACAATATGATAGCAGTAATGAATGAAGTGGCATTTTTAGTCGATAAATGAATGGTTATTAAAAAATAGTTGGCACAGTAGTACAGTGTTACACAGTGTTATACAATTTGCCCTTTTATTATATTAAACAAGTAATCAAACTTGGTTACATACAGTATTCTCGGTTAGAAAGAAGTTATAAGATTTACACACTATATTATTCGAGAGTATTTTAGAGAGTATTTTATGCTATTTCCATTACAGCAGTGTAAATTGTAACCCGAGCGTTATACGAATAGACAGACTGACACAGACAAATTAAATATGTATGATCTGAATTATCATGTTTTAAATTGAAATGTTAAAGGTTGTGATTCGTTCGTAATATGCAATGAAATTCGTGCAATGATGTGAAAATACATGCGATGAAATTACAATATCAAAGTATCTCACGAGATTAAATATTAACTTGTGCGAATTCTCTAAATAATGTATCAAGTAAACTGAGATGCTAAGAAACTTTCTCGCTTCATTAAATAAATCATAAAATCTAACACAATCATATCGAGTACGTTATAGCAAAACCGAGCATTAAAATATAAACGAATAACAATTTCCATCCGAACAATTTCGCAAACGCCCCTGAAAAGCTAAACCAGACACAATTATTCAGAGATACATTAAAAGCCATCAGTATAACGAACGCTTAAGCCAACAATGACCTAATTAAGAGCCGCTAATTCCGAAAACTATAAAACCGCAATCGAATTAGCGAACTCGCCCGCGACATAATGCTGATTGAAAAGCGTTGCACCGCAGCGTTTCGCGTGCACAGTGTGCAAACACACAACTATTGCATTAAATGGGGGAAAACTAGGGAAAAATAAAGGAAAAACCGACTGGCACACGATTTTCATAAGTGCACGTAGCGCAAGAGTCGGTCTGCTTTTAATTTGATTGCAAAAAGAGTGTATAGGACGTGATGTTTTGTTCGGAGGTTAGGTCACGCATTGGCGACGTTGTGCGGTTGTTGTCTTTGTGAGAAGCTTTTTCCAGGATGTTGATGTTGAATTGGAGAAAATTGTCGAGAAAATAAACGGCGAAGAGTAAATTTGTTAAATGTATCTATATCTGTTTTTATATACATGTAAATAAAATTTAATTTATGCCTATGCGTGTGTTATTTAATGGCTCTTTAATAGCAGTGAAACTTTTTAGAGTTATCGTATGTAAAGCTGGAAAGATTCAGTTCAGATAATAGTTCATAATCGGCTATAAGTCCAAAGGTTTGTGATAAGGTTTCTGCATAATAATACATATTTTACAATTTACGTCTCAAATTTTACAATCGATTAGGTTTTGGAAATTTCAACGGGTGGCCTTCGGGCACCATTCTCAGCAAATACATTAAGTACAATCTACACACAAGACAAAATTTACCATGTTTTGGTACATATTTAATATCTTGTTTGTATAATATTCTATCATAAATACTATACAACAGTTACAATCGGCTTAAATTCCTTACAGCTTCGAGCAACCCTGAGTCACAGAAGCTAGTTATCAATAATAAAATTTTATTGCTTACTTTCAATGGATTTCATATTATTTTATTACGTTTCGCAACGAATGTTATCCGAGAGAGATAACTCATTTGGAATTAATTTTCTCAAAGGTGCATTATGAGCAATATAGTGCAAATCTTTTGAAACGTTGCAAAACAACATTTCGTTACATGCACCGATATAATGCATAGAAATGCACAATATTCAAAGCGAGATTCAACGAGGGGAGCGTTTCTTACGGACGCAAGTTGAAAAACAAACGAATTAACAATTCTTAACGAGCTTTTTAGAGCTATTTCACAATGCGAAGACGATAAAACAAGAGAGTTTCCAGGGGGCACAAAAGAAAACTTGTACTCACGTCTTTTGTTGAACGAATGGATATTGCGAGTCATGATGCTATGAAAATAAATAAGAACAGAATAAAGCGAAGAATTCTAGTTTACGACTGTGACGTTGATAGAGTACGATTTTTCAGTTAGTTATCTGTGATTTCTTTGAGATTCCTTACAAAGGCTATGTTGCAATTATTGGAAATATTTTTATTTCTCAAAAGTAAAAAAAAAGAACATCTGAAGCGAAACGATAATATAAAATACTTGAAGTGGAAATTTTCCAAGAAAAATGTATCGTTAAATGAACGAAAAAAATAACAAAATCGTTTGTATTATATTACAAAGAAGTAAATATTTAAAAATAACATGAATATTATTAAAAAATGGATGAATAATTAAAAGCCGAAGCGAAGAGCGAAAAATAGAACACAAGAGATGTACGGAAAAACACAATTCGATTTCCACGTGTTTTTCGCGCGCCCAAAATGACTTTTTCGCTTCGGAAAGGAATCGCATAAAATATACAAGATTTTTTCCGCATGTTTGGCTGAAAGCCTTCGAAATTGGTAGCGATAGACTGTACATCATGCGACGCGAAAGCAGCTTTAACTTTTCGCTAGAGGAAAAAAAGGAAAACCTCCGCGAAAATGGGATAAAACGCTTATAATGGGAGCGAGGGGCGTACCTGTTCGAAATTTACGGTGACTATTTTCAAAGGCTCATATTTTTTTTGCGCCCCGTGCACATTTTTCCGAAAAGGGTCGCCCACCCCGTGGAAAAACACGGAAACCGAGCTCTCGCCCCCGCGAAATATGAAAAATATAAATCCGAAACGGGGAAAAGGAATGAAATTGGAATGCCCCCGTGTGAAATACTACCGTAAGGGTTGGTGCAAAAAGGTGGCACTGCGTGGTACGGAGACGCTCTTATGTGAATTAGTGGCTACGAATGTGCGCTAATAATGTAGCAATTTTCGAGTTCCATTGATGCGGATGAGCCGCCGTGGAAAATGGTAGTGCGAGTTATGGACGTATAAAGAGTGCGGACAATAGCGAGACATGATATAAAAACGTCGTAAAAAACTTGTATAAAGAAGTCGAAGGGTCGTAAAAACGCCTCGGATGAATCAATATTCTAAACAATATGAGTTTTTTTATACGAGGATAAATAAAAGATTTTGTTTGAGGCTAAATATAGGGCGGAATCGATCTTTTACGTTTCCTCTTGTGTTTTTTCCGGAAGCGTGTTTATATATAAATCGAGAAAAAATGTTAAAAAAATAATGGCAGCTAGTGTATATTTGAGATCACGACACGATAATGTTTTATTTGCCGTATAAAATCGGCACTGTTACAAATGTGAATAAAAGAAAATTCTTAATCGACGAATCGTATCGGGAGCAGTTTCACGCGAAACCTAAGCATTAGAGCGACGTATGGAAAACACATTATGACAAAATCGAAAATACATACCTTTCATTAATACCTAAAAAAAAACTATTATTAAGTCGAGTCAACACTATGTACTCGTAAAAGTCAACAACTTGAGTCGAAGACATTTTTCATTTATATAGTGTGGACGTGACATTGAAAAGACAAAAACGGAATTTCAAGCAATATTCGATCGAAGACGAAAGAAATCCGATATCATCTAACATTTTATCCTTCGAAAACTTCATTGGGAGACAGGCAATCCATGAAGGCCAAGGGATTCAATGTCCTTTTTCTAAAAATGGTGTGATGTTTGAAGGGTCGGTATTGGATTTCTCAGCACTTACTCTGAAGAAATCAAATAATCGAACACCGATTAATTAAGCGGCACTTGAAATTGAACTCTAAGTGAATTTATTTTATTTTATTTTTATGTAGGCAATTTCTACACATTTATACAAAATGCACTGTCAACTGACTATTCAAGATTTTTCGATGTTCAATTCAAAAGATACCAAAATATACATGGAAACTGCAGATTGCGAAAGAGCATGCAGATAAAATCAACCACCATACAGAATCCGGATAATTCCGCACACAGAGCCGGTCCGAGTCCGGAAAAGCGCAGCAGACTTTTCCCCATTTTCGAACGTCGAATCCGAGGGAAAATCCACTTTTGAATTTTCGAGTTTCGCTCGTCCGCCACCCGACCGGAAAATAAATTCGGAATTCGCAAAAACAACGCTTTTGACGTTACAATAAAACAACACTTGCCGTCCTACTTTGTTCTGCCGAAGGAGTATTGTGTTGTGTTGTATGTGCGGTTTGCGTGTTTGTGTTCGAAACGTACAATACAAACGAGAGGGCTATTGATATTGATCCGTATCCGTAAGACGATTGTAATGAACGATGTGAATTTTCAATATTCAGTGAAAATTTGTTGAGTTCATCTTTAAAATAAGTGGATTTGAGTTCGATATTTTTATGCTGATTTTAAAGAAATGTTATTGAAAGTTTAAAGGGTAATGATTATCATTTGTTTGACTGAAAATGATTGGCTTTTTTGCTCAAATGATAACATTTAAAGGGAGAAAGGCAATAATGTATAGCTGGAGTTTAGACAGAAAATAAAAACTCAGTTGATATAATATTCATATTCATATTAATGTAAAGAAGTAAGCTGTAAGGCAGAGACTCCGAAGAGTAAGTTACAACGCACATAGGTGTCACTAAATATATCGAATTTAATCGAAATATATGTATATGAGGTAAGGTGAATGTATAAACGTTAAGACGTCTAGAAATAAAATGCATTTTTATTTACACAGATTGGAAATTGATCGATCATGCACATGCACGTGATTCAATCGACTCGCGAAGAACGATGAAATTCTAATTCTAATCTAAAGCGATTTTCGCCGAATGCACTTAAAACTCGGATTTTCCGATAAAAACGAGCAACAGAGCCGGAAAACATTCGTTCCGACGGAGCAAGTGAACCGCCGCTAATTCTCCCCTATATCGCAAACGCGGAAGGCTTAGCGCTTCGAAATCGCAAAAATAAAAAAGGGAAAGAAAAAGAGAGTATGTGGGTCAATCGGGCAATAAAAAAGCGGCGCAGGCGCATTAATAATAGCCGATCCGGATAAGAGATAAGCGGGTAAAAAGATAGAAAGATAGAGATTCGATCGTCCCTCTAAGGAAAACCGTTGAGCACGTTTTGGACGTACGTGCTATCTTTGGAAAATTTCGCTCAATTGTGGCTCGACTGTAAAATGATTTGGATGTAGTGTAAAAAAGTAGCGTAGAAAATTCGAAGATGTAAAATTCAATGCGAGAAGCGAAATAGAATACGTAAATGTACGACGTAAAGAAAATCCACAATAGATTGTGTCGAATTGTTTGTATCTGTGTTGTATTTGATATATCGTTTCCTATGTGTGTTATTATTTATTGTATATTGATAGAAATGTTTGGAAATTATTGAGGAGCGAATAAAATAGGTCAAAGTGACATCGTACAAGTACGCCGAAGATATAGATTATATTATAAAGGGAAACTTCGGGAGCATTAATATTTATGAAACATTTTTGGTCGGGAGCAAACGAACAAAACGAAAAGAGAAGCCTGCGAAGCCTAATAGAATAAGAAAAATAAGTTTTTATCACAAATTGGAGGAATAACAAACAACAAAGAAGCGGGTAGGAATTTGTAATCAAATCGAAACATCCTTTTCGCTGTTTTTCAGAACGATGGCAGATGCTAATAAATGCGAATAGTCATATAATATCCTTTTTTGAAAAATTTTCAATTAAATTAATCTCAAAAGCAAATTATTTAAAGTGGAACACAATGAAACGTCTAGGAATTTCGATATTATTAAAAGCAAGAGGGTGTAAGTAGTGAATCGAAAAACAAGATCTTTATGAGTTTTTTTATGACGACTACAGAGTACGGGAAAAAAACAAACAATAAAAGAGTCAAAGTCGACGAGTGCTTCCGATTTCACGTTTATTTATTTACTTGTAAGAAAATTTTGTACAATTTTCAGCATCGCCTCGTATTATAAACAGAACGAACAAAAGATTTTCCGGAGACATTTGCATGTTGGGATTTCCATCGGACGAAAGTTGAAAGAAAAACAAACAGCAAAAGACGACGTAAAAAAACGAAAACTTCCCGCTCATAATTCAAAGAAAAAAAAACTAGGTAAAATTTCAAAAGTTATATTATCGTACATAGAAGCAACTCTTTCGTCGGTATCTCGTTTATGCTTTTCGCAAAGATTCCTCAAGACGCTTCCAAAGGAAACCCACCATCTCTTCTGTTACATGCACTCTCCACTATATTAACTATACTGGACAAGCTAGAAGCCAAACTACCAACACAACGCGAATTACAACGAACATTTTCAACGTGAAATATAAACGCTCAAGAAGCAAAAATAATTGAATAACACCCCTCGAGAAAAAAATAAAATAAAAACGCTCCTTATTTGCACCGTATACGCATTACGGAAAAGTGGGAAAAAATGGGAAAAAAGGAGAAAAGCAAACGAAGGCTGTTAGACACGTATGAAACGGAGATTATACGCGTGTTAATGATGTAGCCAGAACGTCACGACCAACGTCGAGAGTTTCGTATCAAATTTGTCAAATAACGAACGAGGGTTTATTTTCGCCACCCAGGGGATGATCATTATTGTCGGGGAGTGAGGTTATGGCTAACAATATTGACGTCGATATAATGAGGTCGAAATGTTTTTTCACTCTCTTCAATGTATCAATAAATATACTTTAAGAGATGCGCTTACGTTACGCGAAACAAAAAAATGTATGTTTCTAAAATTCTTCATAACACTGTATATCGGTAGGTATGTACGGATTACGTGATATTTTCGAAATGCAATTATTTTCGAGATCCTCTTCTTATTTTTTCGTTTGTTTATTATTTATTTTCCGATATTTTCGTTGCCTTTAGTACTTTCTTCCGATGTTCGACGTTGAAGCGGCAATTCGGCGACGATAATTTATTGCGTCGTTCGCGACGGATTGACTCAATACATTTAAATAAACTCATTTAACGTTACGAAATGCTACGCCGAAGCGGAATAAATACGAAAACGAAAGAAAAAATAAAACAAAAAAAAAGAACAGAAACAAAACGAGGCGAAAAGAACTGCGCGAGTCGAAAGCGCGCGAAAGAAAAATGGCCAAATTTAAAAATGATATTATCGCGAGCTATTTTTTCCACCCCCCAAAGTTCCGAGAAAAGCTCGCGGAAAATTTTCGAAAAATATACCAAAAAAAAAAAATAAAATCATGTACGTGCGTCTAAATTAAAATAAATGCAACGTATAGCCGACACGTAAAAGGTTCACGTGATCCATTTAATTTGACACAACTGCGAGGCGAAGCAGTGCGCCTCTACGACGTGAAAAGGGCCTAAGGGTTGAGGGGTTGTTTCATACATGTATTCGTGTATAAATGTCTATATATATATACACAAATATGTTCGTGTGTATGTGTGTGAAAACTCACCTCGCTTTTCCGAGAGTTATGGCGTTTGTGTATGAAAGTGGAGCGCGTGACGTGGATGAGCGAAATATTGTGGTGTTTTTCGCTAATACAATGCCCTATATGCGATACTGTTTGTTTTTGATGTTCGTGGATTTATTTTTATTGAGGCTCTACAGTGAAAATATGTATCGTTTAACATCAACGCAATTGAATTTGGGATTTGTATGTGCCATGTATGTAATGAAAAGTTACACTAATGGAATTAACACTTGGACATGAAAATTGGGCAGTTTTCATGAATTTGATAATACATCGGATTGGTTATTGAAATAAAGTTGAACAGTAGCATTTTTTTATTATTGTAATTAAACGCCAATTATGGAAAAAAAATTCGAATAAATGCAAAATTTATCGAATTTCTGAATATAAAAAAGTGTCCACATTCAATTCTACCAATGTAAATTGATATGAAAAAAACAAAGTGAAGTAAATTCACACAAGCTTTGTAAAAGCGAAGTAGTTTATAATTTTTTTAAAGCTCTAGTACAGTTATTAATGTGGTCTAGATTAACGTTGGTATCAATCAATGACAGCGATTGACCTGTTTTTTTTTTTAAGTTACAATGTAAAGTGGTATAAATGATAAATCACGTTGAATTTCTTACATTTTTTCAACACGACTAAGGTAAAAAACCGCACAGGTTGGCGTTGACAAAATACATACGATATATTTTCACCGTCTAATAAAAACACGAAAAATAGAACGTGTGTTAAAATTAAGAATTATAAAAAAAATAATAATTTATAGCAGACTGTACGTTCATTTAAAAAAAAGGCCAATATATTGCAAATATAATAAAAGCAACACTTTAAATGTAAAAAAAAATAAAGAAAGAGAAAAAAAAACACAATTTGCGGGATAGCATTCGTGTAAACTCCATAAAAGAGATCAGCGAGGGTGATACATTTTATGTGTCATGTGCAAGAGTTAATATTATGTGTCTATAAAATATACGAGAATTCTTAGCGACGACGATAATAATGCTCAACATGAAAAAATATCATTTCCGAGATAAAATAAAACAAAAAAAAGTACCGAAAACCATCCCCAATTAAACGGAAAGAGAAGCGAACCGAGTGGGTCTTTATTTTTAGTGGAGTCGTAAGCGAATGTTGTATTGATCGACCGGCTTAAAAAAAACACTGAGCAAATGTATAGGTCAAAGTATAATTTCTTCGTGAATAATCTCAAAGGTCGAGGAAAAATACGCAATGGATTTATCGCGGATTTGAAAAACAGATACGGGTAATCGATACCGTCGATTAAACGAAATATATCCGCTGGAAAAAAAGCGGCTACGGATTTTCGGCTATGTTGGATCTTATTTGCTTAACGACAACAACGAACCCTCGTTAACGCAAATCGCGTTCTCTATATTTTCAGGGGCACTTTCTTCCCCTCGAAGGAAGATCCGTTTCCTCGGAAAATGGATTATTCCGATAAAGTCGAGGAGATTAATCAAATTTCTTCACGGTCCACGAACAAAAAGAATGAAAACAGGAATATCCACAAATTAAGAAAGGCGAACCGATAACGACCGATATGAATGTTTAATACTCGTTCAATAAGAAAAGCTTCAATCCGCTCGAATTTTTTTATTGATATCAAATTATATTCATATTTGTCAATTAATCATTCAATTTTAATGTGAAGAAGTAGAAACGTTAGAACACTTCAAAACAAATAGTCGATTCTCCATATCAATCAATCGATTAAGAAAACCGACATGATTCGAACCCTGCATTGCAAGTATTCTGAATCGACATAGCATGCACAAATAATTTATACCGTTGAATATATGAAACGAAACGATTCGAATGTGAAATTCGAATTAATAATAAGGGTTTTCGCAAAGAAAATAGCAAATGGAAAAGTGCGTTGATGTCAATCACACTTGTCACGCTACACACTGTTCTTCAGACTTGCATGTATCACGAAACGTCGATTTCGTTTTCCTAGGAAAATCTTTCAACTCATGAATGTGTCTGAGTCGTCAAATTAACAATGAGCCAACCCACGTGTCGACTGTGAATATAAGCCGTATAAAATTACGATAAATCAACGCGGAAACGAACGTCAGACATTCAAACTGATGTGAAAATAAGGTTTTGTGAGTGAGCTCATTAAGGGTTATGGTTAGACTCTTAAGGATCTTTCATTGGATATATTTTCGTTTATCGAAACACGAATTGGCGCAATTTTCTGAAAAATAGCGTTTATTCAGCGTTTTGTATACGCGGAAGAATGTGCGTAACATGTTCGAGATCAACGAACCGAAATTATCGCAGATACACGTGAAAAACTTTGTGAATGTCGAAATTATTACTTTTTATTTCAAATTTTCACAAAAGAAACGTTCATTACGAAAATATGCAGAGAGAAGGAAACTCTCGCCGAATCTTTCTGTACGTACAGCAACTTGATAAAAATGTTAATTATGGCGAAACTTTTGAATGAAGAATGTACTGCGAAAATATATTGTTCGCGAAGCACTGCCATTTTCACAAAGCTCTCGCCGAAACAATGAAAAATAATTCGTAACATACGAGCTCGTATGGAAAAACAAGAGGAAAAAAAAGAACAACAACATGAATATTCAATCTGCAATTTCGGAGAATTGGCAAGCTTTTGTGTTGTGTGATAAGAAAGTTAATTATAATCGAGCCGGGGTTATTACGGAAGCAATGCTTTGATGTCAATTGCAGGCTTTCGCTTCGGATCAAAGTAACTAACTGAGTCTCAATACGCAGGCTGTACGCGGAATTATTATCGGAGGCTTTGATGTGTCGAAAGTCGTGCAGGATCATGTATAATACATACAACATTGTGATATGTGTAAGGAAAATGCACGAATCTAGCCTTGATTTAATCCAATGTGTAATTCGAGCTGAAATTTTGTGTATAAATGATAATGGGCAGATTGGTACTTAAATTCAATAAATATTATTGAAGTTCGCTTAAAAGGTCTTACCAAGAAGAAAAGTATTTATTAGATATAGCTACAATTCTTAAATCTGAATGCGTTATGAGATAAACAAACATCAATTTTAAATGTAATTATTCAGAAAACTTAAAGTGCACACATTGACTAATAATTTTCAAAGTATCAGCCGTTAATAAGTCTGAATAACATGCATGACATTTCCATTCATTTCTACTTATATTCATGTACATATCCATTCATTTTATTTATATTCGTGTATATTTCAGTATGTTTTTTAATAATGTAAAAGATCGATCAAAAAGCAAAATGAAAATCTCCGAACGAGTATAAATTCTAATACATCTGTCGGACGTACGCCGGATCGCGTTAACCCCAATTTCATAAATGAAAACGTACGGCCTCGTAAAGTTGAATAAATTAGCAAATATCATTTATAATGTCGGTCGTGTAACACAACGCGAAGGAATATAAAAGCGCGCGAAATATCATTTCGTAGCGGGCGCGAAATGAAAAAGCGGCTCCGCTTTTCCACGGCGAAAAATGAAGGTTTCCGTTCGTTATTAATAGAAAAAAAAATGGGGGAGGTTGGGAGGGAAAATATACAGGATGGAGACGATGCGAGAAGAAAAAAGGGGAGTGTTGAGAAGCGAGTGAAAAAAAAAACCTCGCGAGATGTTTGATTGTGACGGATGTGCGAACGGTTTTTATTTTTGCCCGTTCTTATTTTGTACGACGAAAATTCCAGATTTTTTTTTCATTTGGGTGTCAAAGGGTAAAGAATTGTTTTTTTATAAACATGCACTGATTTTTTTTTAAGAAATCCAAAGAAATGTTTTAATGAATTAATCGAGCGACATGAATTGTATTATTCGTTCGATACAACACTCGAAAAGTTATGTAAGGTTGCATTAGGATTTAAGTTAGTTTCAGTTATATATTTTTTATGTTAAGACATGTCCACATATAAGTCGGCGGCTTCAAGCGGCAAAACACAATATACACCATAAAAAAAATAGACATAATACACTTAATCTTATTCTATTCTGTTTGTTTTAATAAGATTAGAAAAGGATGTATTAGGTCTTTTTTATGCTAAAATTTAAAACTAACTAATGAAAATTAACTGCAATTAAAATAGAATAAATTACATTTGAAACTCAGTTGAAAGTTCGAATGTGTTTTTTTTATGGTGAAAAATGCGCAATCCGCACAGAATAAGAAGAAGGGGTGGTTCAGCGATAAACGCGCCAGTGACAAAAGTGAGCCGAATGATTGATGAGTCGTAATTCTTTCGGAGACGGTCTGGCGAAGGAGAAAACCTTTAAATAAATCCTCGGGTTTCCATCATTGCCGGCTAGCAGATTGGCCTCTGCTCTCTTTCTCACTCCCTACAAGGATAAGAAGAAGGCTTCGCTCATTCGAGGCTTCGCAGTTCGAGCAAGAGGCTCGTTTATGCAAATGAAAGGCAATTAACACGGAGGATTGCGAATTCGTTGCAATTCTGAAAAGTCTCGATTGAAACTGTGTTGTTGTTGTGAATGAACGGATTCGCTTTGTGCGCGGTTCGGTGTTGCGGTTTTGTGATATGGGAGAGGGTGGTATGATTTTGATGGGTTTGTATAACAGTTGAGTTGTTTGTTATGGTTAGATATAATGAAATTTTGACATGAGACATCATTATAAACATCGGATTATGAGTATCATGTTTCATATGTACATATTTCTGACATAAAATTATGGTTAAAATCTATATAAAAAGAGCATAGGTTTCTTATGGCGTGTCCACACTTAAGTTGGCGGTTTCCAGCGGCAAAAAAGCATAAAATTTTTATCTTCACACACAATAAATTTTATTTAAATCTACTTAAATTGAAATCTTATTTAATATAGGACTAGATTTAAATAAAGTGAATTATGAATGACGATTGAAAAAGATTTTGCCGTAGGAAGCAGCCGACGAGGTGTGGACCCATTAATAAACCTATATCCATTTCAAAAGTATTGATTCAATCAAAGAACAATATAATAGCAATGTACCTGTATTGTATGGAAATACCATTAGGAAAAAATATATCTAGAACCTATAATACATCATTTCCTACTCGAGTAATGCTCGAATGTCAACAGCAGCATTAATTACCCGAGAATTTCCCGAGTCTCCCCACACAATTAAGTCGAAGCCGAACAGCAGTGGGTATTGCCACATCACCGGCTACCATACAAGTCCGAAAATTAAAAACGGTGAAAATTTTCACGGATCACCGAAGTCGACGACGGGGTTCGTTGCATTCGAGCATGACCGGGCATCGAGTGCTATGCACCGTAATTATCTAATTTTACAAGTCATTTCACAACGGTTCACGGTTCGCAACTGAGGGCGAGGAGGAAAAACAGCCAGAGAGGGTGGAAAAATAAAATGTGGAAAAAAAATGGGGAAAAACGTCGCAGGCGACAAAAAGGGACTTTCCATACAATTCGAAAGAGAGAAAGCTCGGAGAGACGCGACTGTGAGTTCGGGAGGACTGCAAAAAAAACGCAAGTTTTTCCAAACAAAAACAAAAAAATGAACTAAAAAAAATGAAAGCGTTTGCGCTATTCAATTTTTCTACGTCAGTCAGCAGAAAAATTATTATTACGACGAGAGAGGGCGAAATAAAAAGCGGTCGTTTTTTGAAGGTTTTTCACGTGAAAGTGCGATATGGGAATTACATAAATCATAGCGTATACGCGATTTCATACGAATTTAATCTGTCATAGATTTCCGATGTCTAATAATATTTTCGCACAAATATCACAAAAATAAAATACATACTAGCTTTTGTTAGCATAGTGAACTGTTGTGTATTATTTTCCATTGCATGTGTATGCTGTATATTAAGACTAAGACTGAGGCTTCTTTACATATCAACTGTCAAACAATAGAAATTAGATTTTGTGAAAGGATAAGCCTTTGAAGAGTTTATATATGATAATGATTCATATTTTTTTTAATTTATACAGATTATTGAAATGAATAACGTCAAACTTGATACAAAGTGAATTACTCTCCGGCTTGAAAACTAATAACAACGCAGCTCTCGCAAAGCGGCGCAATTCGTACGTACGGCCGGTCGTAAACTGCGGAATCGTTATCAGGATCGATTTGCGAAATTGTTTCAGACCGGGCGAGCGGAAAGGGTCTTATTAAATTTTGCTCCGGAGAACATTAAGGGCAGATGTGTCCCGAGCGTTGGGCCCTTGCCGCGACATAACACACGTCTTTAGGGTCCGAATTTGCGGACCCCGGGACGAGAGGTCGGGTTTTTGACGCGGCACGTCCTCGAGCTCCTTCCAGAGCTTGCGGTTTTCCAGTTCTCGTGTGGTCCTTCCGATGGCGACATTTGTTGTTGCTACAGAGCGAACTTTCTGCTCGTTGACGCCTTAGATATAAACAAATTGAATATTCAAAGGATTCTGAAATAAAATTAGTTCTGAGCAGAATTCAAATACTTGAATCAATCGTGGAGTGTGGAAAAAGTAATGCAGAGTCAGTACAATTCAAAAGCGGCGTTCACATTGTCACGGAAGCGAATCGTACGGAATCTGATGAAAGAGACACACCTATACAGTGATACGGCAATCTCTTTTCTTCTCAGAAAGAGATATCTATCATCATCATCATCAGTTTATAAACCATTCGGTTCGTTTGTAATTCGAATCTAACTATATAATATCACTATTCTGTGTGTGTGTCCGGTGTAATGCTCCAAAACTGTGACAAAACAACTATCCAATTAAATTTTCGAACACTTCCATACATACACAGCAATTCGCGGTATCGAAAATTGACGATCTACACCGACTAAGATTTAGCTTTAGACTCTACAAAATACTTTCACATAAAATATGCGTTGATATTTTCAACGGGCATTGACAATATAAGGACAATCCGACGGATATGAAACATGTAGTTAGAAACTGATGATTTGAAAAAAGAAAGATGAGTCACAAATAATCGGCGGAAACGTATCGTTGTACAAAAATGAGATATTTCATATCTGACATGACTTATGCGATAGGAATAGGTATGTGGCCAATAAGTGAAACAAATATCGGTCGATAATTGATATATCGGCGAAACGTACCATCGCGCGGTACGTCTAACAAAGAGAGGACATTAGCGCGGCTAATAGTGTAAGTCTGGAATCATTTGTCCAACTAATGACAGTTGTATTCGAGGCCCGGTGGGCAATCAGCCGGGGAATACTGCCCTGTCGATACCACACACCCCGGAGGCTTTCCTGCCTAACAAATGAAGGCTCTTTGTCTTCGACGGGCAAATAAAATAATATAATAACAATAAAAAAATATATACGCGAATTTATACCGCGGACCGGCGGCGAAGACAAATATTTGAGACGGCTCCTCGTTCGTATACATTTCTCTCTCCTTTTGAAGTTTTAACAGAAATGGAAATGTCGAGGACGAGGTTGGCTCCGGTTCGAGCCCTCGAAACAAATGTATTGTGTTCCTAAAGTGACAAGTTTTAATATAAGTCGGCGGGCGTTTCGAAACTTTTCGTCGGATGTTTCGCTATTGGAGAGGACTCCTCGCCGTATACAAAAAAATGTATTGTTTTAATTCTGAGCGGAATTCGCGACACGGAATCCTTCAATTCGGTCGAAATTAGATTTTTGTATACTCGTGTAGTATATACGAGGGTATCGAGAGCGTTGTGCGGGGCCAATTTATTCCGTATCCCGGCACACTTCACGTTACTGTAATTGGCTTAATCAGTTTAGTTCCCCGGAAAGGAAAGGGTAAAGGATAAGGATGTGGGAGGAGAGACAGGTGTGTTCTCGAGACCTCTCGCCGAATCCCTTTCCTTAAGACAAAAGATATTTAGCGAAAGCTCTACGGATGCTATCGAGCGTAAACCGTTCAAAACTGGATCAGTTTGACGTGTAGTTAATTAATACTATTATCTATGTACGTACACTTGTTGAATCATTGAAGCGTTTCGAATTTGTGTTAAAAACAGCTATGCGAAATTCTGGATACTTTCATTACATTGGTCCTTAATAGTTTGTGCGATTCACACATTCGTGCGAGAATTGCGCACGAGTCTGGATTGGGCTTAAGAAAAGTGTATTCATATGAATTTCTATGATGATCAAAACGAAATAGTTTACGATAGAAATAATGAAGAATGAAAAGAGATAAACAATATTAGACTCCCACACAGAATAATTTCGAAATAACGCGGCAGTTTGATTTCGAGGGATAAATAAAATATTGTTCAGCGGGGATCCGCAGGAGATTACATCTTCGACCAGCAGGATACGAGGGTGGGTTTTCGCGGTAAATATATAGAGGTTCGATTTGTATTGGCGAAGAGTTTGCAAGAGGACCAGGTCTGGATGAATAATTCATTCCGGGCCGCGTGCGTGCTGGGTCTTATTTTTGAGATCCTTCCCCATAATATGGCTGATTAAATCGGGATATGGTGAGGCTAGAGTTAGTGCTCGGGGCCGATATAATATGTAGATGTGCAAGCTGGATTAAATTACAAAACTGCGAACTGCAGCCGCAAACTAAATGGCTTTCTTCGGCGCGGTTTACTTCAGACTAACTTGGAATTCAATTTCCACGCTGCAACGAGAGAGGTTCGTCGTTAATGTGTTTAATCTAACACAAAGCTGCGAAGGAAGATCGACGACGATAAAAACTGTTGCATCGGCCGGTAATTCGTTTCTGCGATGTTCATGTGCGAAATTTTAATATAATTTAGCTTCGGGCTTAACAGCTCGAATGATTATTATCGACGTGAAAAGGTGGCAGCCTATTGGAAAATGGGGGGCTAGAAAAGCTTGTTAAGCCCTCGGTATATGGAAGTGGGGTGCGAAAAAAAAATGATGATGACGTTGTCAATTTTTAAACGATTCACCGCCCCCCTTCGAAAATAGAACTTTTTACATTACGGATTCTATACGCTTCGAAAACATGTCAATAATGCGAGTGAAAAATATGCCTAAATTGCGTTTTACATTAAATATTATGTTATGATTGAAAAGCTCAATTTAAGGGTTAAGACGATGAAGAGAAATAACAAAAGCTGTAATTATCGTGAAAAACTCCAATTAGCCTTTTTCCGGGCAAGAGAAGAAAAGGCGGAAGTCCCCGCTTCCCAAGAGACGTACATCCTTTTGTAAAATGAGTTCCTTCGTTTAACTCGACGTACTTACTATTGAGTGGCTGCTACACAACGTTTAATGACCCTTCGACAGAATGAAAAAATACAAAAAGAAAATGCGGAAAAACCGAATGCATATTATCGCGCATCGGTATTATATTTCGAATACAATGAAATCTCGACATACGTACATAATCCATTCTAGGCAACAGTACGAATTGCGAAGCGATTTTCCACACATTAATTAACACGATACATACATATATGATTGCTTATTTAAATCTATAAAATTTTGACAATATGATTGATTTTGCCACATTATACTGATTTTGAATTACAAGGTCTGTCAAATGAGTTGAATTTTCAAGCTTTAAAGTGAGTTTTTTTTAAATTCAATTATTTTCAGCACTCTATTTTTTGTATAGTAGTGAAACTTTTTCGCTGGTCAAAATTGTAAGTACGTCGAGGTGAGTATTTTGAGGTATATGTATGTAGAAGTGCACGTATGTCGAGGTTCTAGTGTATATCACAGCTCTGCGATAAATCAAGACAATTTCGAGATTTATACGGAGGAGCATAAAATGAAGATACGAAGCAAGCGCGAGGATACATAGCACCGAAGGGGGAACGGTGTGTGTGTTTTTCTCTCAGTGGCGCGAAAGTATGACGTCGGGTTTGGGATTTCACTAATCTGACAGTTGCTCTAAAGAGGATTTGGCGCAAATCTCCTCCACCGTCCTGCCGTTGTACGTACAGCCTCTGTGACATCGGATGCCACCCTGAACATCCACGACCCTTCCTACACTCCATACACGACAAGTCTTTGTTCCGACATCCTGGAAAACAGTCCTCGATTTGACGCTTTGTTTCGCCGAAATGCCGAATCGAAGCCCCGATCGTTCGAAACGCGGAAGGGTTTCGCAGAACGCTTCGGGTCAGACCGGAATTAGCCTCGTGTGAATTTATATGGAAAGAAGTGAAGTCGACTTAATTTCGTGAGCCATTAGGGTACGATAAGCGTAAAAACGGAGCGTTTGACTCCGCGGCGACAAAAAGGTCCCTCAACCCTAGGGCTTTTAATAAATGCGGCACGTTCCCGCTCTTTGTGCTTTGCCAAATAAATTGAAAAGGTTCGGACTTATTTGAACTATTTTTATTTCTGCGGAACGACCGGACCTTGGCTGGAAAAAAATTCAGACCTTAATCCTTAGTGCATACCTAAAGTTTCTAGGGTTAATTGTCGGATCATAGTTTTAGTGAATGTACATAATAACGGAAAAGCGTTTACTTGGCGTTTTCGATCGGCCGCAAGCTCAGCGCAACGCGGTGCAAACTTGCAATGAAAGTTTAACATAGTAAGGTTATATGAGCCTTTCAGAGTTAAAACTGACTAACTCTTCTAAGCAAGAAGCCACGAAAATGTTCGATAAGATTTTCAATATCCATTTTTTCAGAATTATAAACACTCAGAGTGCAGAATCAATTGAAATATCTTCTGATATCAATGATTTTTTATTCGGCGGTCAAACAAATTTAGTCATTTAATGATATTTATCTTTGTTATTCAGAAAAGATATTTCAATTATAGAATGAATATATTAAGTGCTTTGACATTTAAATCTCATTTTTGTCGAAAATTGGAGTTAGTCACGATCAGCTCTGGAAAACTCATATCTGTATCGGATTATACGATTACAGTATAGAAACCTTTGCTCGAACGAACGTATTGTGTACGTGTTCGATTTTACCACATGTGGTGTTCTATGTTAGTCCGAATTGAATATTTTCAAAGATTGAGAAAATATGTGCAGATCCGAAAAGTTGGACATGGTCCAGACGCATCCGAGTGTATTACGTACAAAAGCCGAAAAAAGTTTAATAAACGTTATCCAAAATGAAAATTGCGCTCGGACGATATCGAGAGGTTTACGAGTGTATGAAAATTTTGAACAATTTGCGTGCAATTTATATTCAGGAAACGCCCGAAGTAAAAATTTCGGAGATGGTAAATGATAAAGAAAGCGGCCCGACGGAGAGATATTCTCAATTCTCGGTTGTATTGTTATCGGGATTCTCTTCGGCGTCGATTCCTCTCCAGAATACGTATAATGGGGCCTTTCCCGCGAAAAAAGCGTTTTAAAAGCAACCGCAAAGATTTATGGTAAATCGGGATATGGAAAAAACGTCACGGTGTATACTTTTATCCGTATATTAAGCGGGACGGCCCGAGTATAAAGTATACTTGGGGAATCTAGAGGACTTAGATGTTATAAAATTACACGAGTATTTTTAACTGACAAGGATCTATTTATGTCTCGTTAATTGTTTAAAAACTAATTATGAGAAAGTTGGTAATTACAAAAACGACAGTGATTTATTAAGAAGTTGTGAGACGTATCTATAGATAATGGAAATTCAGGATAGAATAAATCCGCTAAAATATCGATCAAAACAAGCCAGTAGATTTTTCATGCATTTATATAGCGATATTTACTATAAAACAGTTTAAAGTTCACAGTCTGTAGCTCCATCATGTCACAGCAGCTAGTCAAAACACAAAAAAAAAAACTCAACAGAGTCGAAAAATTTACATAAATCGACACTCAAAATCGGCGAAAAAAAAGACATCCCTGCTAAAATATCAATCAAAACACGTCCATCCAATTTTAATGCATGTATAAATATGCAAATATTTATTACTAAGCATTTTGAAGTTAACGGTCTCTAACAACAGCAAGTCAAAACACACAAAAAAAAATCATAACAGAGCCGAAAAACCTACATAAATCGCCACTCAAAATCGCCGAAAAAAAAGACACCCCTGCTGAAATATCGATCAAAACAAGTCCATCGATTTTTCATGGGCGCATATACATTTTTTCAGCGCCAGTGCCGTATTCGGCGTGCAGCGAGTTATAAGGGCCGTTCCGCGATAATATACGCGCAACTGTCAGACGGCGAAAGGAGCGGGGTCTAATTTATGTGTTTGTCGAGGGAGGTCTGGCTCTCGTTCCCTTCCCTTCGCCGACATCGACCAAGTCTCCCCATCCGGTTCCGAAGAGAGGAGACGATTTTTAAGGGACAGGGCCACTTTACATATCAAGGGCGACATGTCATTCCGAGCCGCGGGCTTACGCGGACTTAGCCGAATGTTAAACAACGGTGTCGCTCTGAACAGCGGCGACGATATGCAAGTGCCGTGTTTTGTGAAATATGAAAGGTGTATTTGAATATGAGAGAAGGTAAAAGTGTCCGCATTCGTAGTTGAACTCCATTGAATTGATTCAAGTGTGAATCGATACATGATATTTTATCATATAAGAGAATTATCTCATACTATGGGTCATTTCATTATTTACATTTTCATACAGATAATTCTTACCCAATTTTATCAATTAATACCATTAACTTAAAAGTGAAGAAGTGAGCTACAGGCAAAGACTCTAGAAATTAAGAAAGAGCTTAGTAAATGTACATAGTTGGTGAGAATATTCAAAGCTATAAAGTCTAAACGAAAAATATTAATCAATTGAAAAAAATAATAAATAACGAAAACAAAGGACTTCAAAATCTCATGAATATATTATACGTTAAAAAATTTAAACAGGAACATCAACAATCAAAATTATTCTTACGACACATAGTGCTGCAGCCTTTAGGGCAGATTTTCATTTGTGATTCATTCATGAATCATACTGTAAAAGAATACAATTCTTTTCGATAGTTATGAAAATATCAAACTCAAATCATTCATTTTAACCCATGCTCTTTTCCGGAGATAATTTCGTAGTGATTCGTATCGATCTTTATACGGAAAAGCGTATCTTGTGCGTTTGACGTATATTGTGTTGTTTACGCTTCGAACGGAATACATTTGTCTGTCTTAGCGAAAAGAGCACAAATAATTGTTCAACGGTATTTGTAATATATATCCGTTGCCAAACGCGGCGAATAATAAAATAAAAAGAAACACGGTCATCCCCCGCAAATGTATTCGAGCCGAAAGTGAAATGGATATTTGGATAAAATACAACCGAAGTGTATGGCGAACGAATAGAATGGAATTTGCGAATAAGAAAATGTGGGTCAAGGCGGACAAAAAAGAAAAATACACACACAGAATAAAAAAATAAGTCTAAAGCTTGCGTAACGAGAAAGTTAGAGAGCCCTTTCTTTTTACGAATTACTAGATAAATTATTTTGTAAAATGCGAGCGTTCGCACGGACGGAATTATATTTGAGAAGGGACACGTTTTCAAAATTTTCGAGAGAGGCAATTTTTATTGCCGTCAAAGGAAAACGTAGTGTCCGTGAGGAGAACCGTCACAAGTTTTACGTCCTTCAATAACTACGTGACTCGACTTTCGCTGTTTTGTTTTCCCACATTTTTTTCCTCTCCCTCGTCGCAATCAAAAGCCTGCGCAACTACTTCAAACCGGCACACGCAGACGACTGCTTAAATTAAATTTATATTTCGTCTATCTATAATATATATAAGATTCCATTTATTTATTGATACATATTTAAATCCATTCAACACTAAGTCTTATATAAAAAATATCACCTCTGAATTAGATCTGGAAGTAGGAGCTAAAATATAGGACAGTGATAGGGAAGGTAATAATATTAAGGTACATACATAATTACGAATTAGGAAATGAATATCGAAAATGAGAATACATGTGACACACCTATACGTCATTACAGCCATCTCTGTCCCTCTCAGAAAAAGATTTCTGTATAGTTTTAAAGGTGTGTCTCATTCGTCAGTTTCTGCACCATTCGGTTCGCTTGCAATGCAAATTGACCATTATTCTTACAAAATGTTCGATTTTTTTTAGAGTAAGGTACAAATAATTGAGCTAATTGCATAAAAAGCTCCAGCTTATTCGGGACTAATGCGCAATTCACGTATGAAACTCGCAGTGAATACATTTGCGAAACACACGAAAACTACCAACACTCGCATTCGCGCGTGAATCGCGCACGAATCTAGACCGAGCTTTACAAAGGTGCCTTTAGGTGATGAAATAGAAGACGTCAGTTAGCACACAAAGCGAATCATTAGCGATTTCACGTTATCGGCGATATTATCGAGCCGCCGTCATACGTAGCCGTCGTTATATCCCGGTGGCTGTTAAATTACCATTACTCGGTCGTTAGCCGGGGCTGCATAATTGCATTCGGCCATGCAAAAGCCGGTCCTGCGACTCGGCCAGAAGCCTGCCAAATTTCTTGCCCTGGCAAAAACATGTCTAGCACGAATGTCGTCGTTCTGTGCTGTTCTGTACAGTGTGCACGGAATGTCGTTAACGCTTTCTGGTATAATCCGCGAAATGCATCCGCAATAATATCGATCATATTTTGAATGCGAATTGTGTGCCGCAGAATGCTTCCGCATTCGAATGGGTGATTTTGAAGGTAAAGTATGGGATACTTTGAATTTTTTTAACTGACATGACTAGCTTCGATGACTTAGTTTTGATCGAGAATCAATGGACTTTAAATGAGACGAAAAGCAAAATATGTATCGTAAACGTTTTAGATTATATCATGAGTTGTTGCTTAGTATGTTTGCTACGCCTTTGAGTGGGAAAGTTACTACTAACGTTCATATTGCACAGCGCAGTGCAGACTCAGCAGAAAAATACAAAGACAGTCTATACAAATGAAAGAAATGCCTTTATAGCTATCTCTTTCACAAATGTATCTCTGTTTTTGTATTTTATTACCGTTTCTATACTTCACCATGCAATAAGAATGATGCTTCAAACGTTCGATTGTAAAATGTTAAGTATTTTCAGATGTGCACACAATTCACTATTGTATTGAAATTTCATCCCATATATGTATGCAGTAATAAAAGCAAATTCATGTATCATTAATGAACATAATAAAAAAAAGTATTTGAAGAATTCATCACGTTTAATATGAGAGCGATAAAAATGAAAATCGTCCATGCATAATTTTATGTATATTTCTATGTAAATTTTCTTTTACGACGGTACGTCCCGTAATCTTCGCATCGAATATTTGTCGTTTTATAGTTTAATACAACACTTTAATTATTTCAGTTCCTTTATCGAGTTTCCATTGACATTGTGCGAGCAATGTTTGCCGAACACGTCATGGCAAGGCTCGGGGAAGTTTATTGCTTTGCGAATATCGTGCGCAGAAAACATTTTCCCTCAACAACTCTCAACATATGGGTTACTGTAAAAATTAAAATAGCGAACGTAATGTGCGTAAAAAAGAAAATAAACTCGATTTAGTACACACTAAATAAATATTAATAACTTAATAACAAGTCAAAATATTCAAAGCTCTTTTGATCAAAAATATAAAATAATCAAATAAAACGAGACTTTTTATGAATAAAACGTTGAAATAATATCAGACTTGTATCATTTGTGAATATAATAAGCATAATAGTAAATCCCCTACGTAATACAAACTGTCATGTCCGTAACAGGATACCGCTCGCAAAGAGCCGAATCTCTTTATACAATCCATCTTTTGATTTTATACAAATGCCTTTCTGTTTCAGAAAATCAATGTACAATGGATTGAAATACGAAACGCGCTATGCGACACAATAGAGCCTTTTTAAAGGCAGACACAATTTACCTCGTTTGAAAAAGGTCGTTTATTCTTTATGTTCTGAAACAGTGTTTTTATATATTATTTTTTTTAGTTTCCTACGAAATAAATGCGGCAAATTTAGAAAACGTAACATTTTTTTTTTCACTAGCAACAAAGATATATATTTTCGGAAGATTTTCCGCAAGTGGAAAAGCGAGCTTAACACGCGTCAAATGTGTAATAACGAATAGCGGCGCATTTGTGATCCGAAAAAGTGGGCGTGAAAAAAGGAAATACACTCTTATATATATAATGATATACATATATATTTAAGGGAAAACGAATGTAAAAAATGTTTACGGTCGTCTCGACGCGGAGAAATAAAGAAAATGCGAAAAAATATATCTACATGGCTTATGCAATATCCGGGAGCTGGGCGGTTTTTCTTGAAGAGGGTTTTACAGCGGTTGGCCTCTCGATTTCTATTGGTTACGAAGATAAATGAGGCATTTGATAGGGGGAACAATTTATATGGACGTTTTTATGCGGGGCAAAAAATATTGAAACAGCCTTGGCTTTTATTATTTTGAAGGATCGCATGATTTATTGAATATTACGCGCCCGGATATATAATTGCGCAAAAAACTTATCGGCCGCCGATAAATCAGGATTAGCGCAAAGATTTCTTAATGTCCTTTGCGACCGATGATTTTGTAGCGCGTTATAACATAAGAGTGATATAAAGAGGAAACACTCCGGCTGAGACGTCATAAAAGAAGGAAAGAGAAGCAACCAATTATTTTTTTGTGTGCGAGTGAGAAAATTATGCGTAATGCCATCACATTCACACACAAAGAATTGAATGGCTCATTTCTTTCTTTCGATGTCTCAGATGGTGTGATTCTGCTTATAATAAAACAAGAAAATTGTTTAGTTTAGTGAGTGACCTATCACTCAATGAGTTCATTAAAAAACATAGGTAATTTATGTCACTAATATAATTTTTTATTCAAGTGATATTTGTTAAAATTTTATAAAAATGTGATGTTTAGATTATAAGTTACAGCGATTTAAGTGTCATTGTCATAATGTCAAGGGTGACTTTTAGTAAATAGAAATTCTAGTGGTGTTATTCCGAAACATTAATAATTCAACACTGATTTATGCAATTTTCGTAACACGCGCAGTTACGGCCGAACTAATACGACCGTTTCTCGCGTGAAATTCGCAAAAGCTCAATATATAATAATCACCGGTTTTAATGCGGGGCGGCAATAAAAGGAGAACGCGAATAACCGTAACTTCTAATAGAGCGAAAATTACGAATGAATCAAGCGCAAAGCCTTTTGTTTTAAATTTAATCAAAACGTATTACGTACTTTCTTTATGTGAAAACCGGCCAAGAAAATGGGTCTCCCGCAATTTTATTGCCGGGGCACTTTCTTTTTATCTTTCGCACCCCCCCATGTATTTGCCTTCGTCTAAATAATAATAACCTCGAGGTCCTAATGTGCCGTTATTTCGCTCGCCGAGAAAGACTCGCTCATTGTTGGGCGAGATTTTTAATTCTCACCCGAAATTTGGCATCGGCTATAAAATATATATGTGTATATACATAATTTACCGGGCATCGAACGGAAAACGAATTATTTCGCGGGAAAACCGAACCCCCGGCGACAATTAAACGGGCCGATATTCGGTCGAACGCGACAATAGCGAAGTGGGAAAGCCAATTTTAAACTTCGCCGAGTTTTCGCAACGGAACAAAGTTTAATTTGTAAATGGCTGCTTGCGACCGACTCTCCCCCGCGAAAGAAAATTCGCCGAACTTGAACGTAATACACGTTCTTAACGTAGATACGTACTAGGTTAGGTACAGTTGCCGCACGAACGTGCTTTAACGTTTCCAGTTACGTTTTCGCGACTTCTGGATCTTTTTAGAGTTCGTTACGATTGAAATTTTTTAAAAAAATTATTAATTGATCGATTTTTTCGATGATTTTAAAGCAATTCATTGAAAATTTGATTCAAGCTAGATTCCCAAACGTTGCAAAGGATGGACTATGATGAGACATGTAGTGCAAGAGGTAACCCTAATAATTTATCTAATTACCTTTTTTTTCTAATGTTCTCATCTAGAGCAAGGAAGGTAACAATATCAAACACAGAAAAGAAAATCTTTCCCCTTGTATTGCGAATTTTTCCTGCAATAAGGTTCCTCCAATGACACTACGTTTCTCCAATTTAGGAAGATATAATTACATTTTTTGTCTTATGAATATTTTACAGATCGTAATATTCATAAAATGAAAAGTTTATGTGAAAAACTTGATTCAATAATGTGACTAGAAAAGTTTCATTTCAAGAAACACACGATAAGTACTCACACCTAGAGCAAGAAAAAACAATTTATTACTAGAAAAGAAAAGCAATTATCTTGCAATACATATTTAATTAAAAAGGAACGCTTTTAATTTGTTTAGCTAGAAACTTTTGCCTTTTCCGATTTAGATGAACTTCTAATTTGAATAAAAAGTGCTTCCCCCCATAATCCATCCTTGATTACTGCAGATCCTTACTTAATCTAATAAAGAAGCATGCACTTATATCAAAATCGCTAAAACGAAACGAAAAGAAAAAAATAATGAATAATGTATCGAAATTTGTAACAAAGAGAATTTTCAGATTTTCCGTCGCCAATCGCCGTTTTATACGACTCGATATAAAATCGGCTAACTCCAAGAGACGTCGAATAATCATTGTCTGGCGACTTTTTCGTGACAATTGCCGGCAGTAAAATTTACGACAGCCGCTCGGCCAAAAAGCGGTAAAGCAAAACCCAAACCACGCTTCTTATACATACCAAAGCTAAAAACTAACAAAAGGCTTTCGCTCGCGAGGTGTTTTGAGCCCGTTACGCTTTTACGAATATATTCCGCAGATACGACTTCCGCAATAAAATCGAAAGTAGTTTCCTTCGGCTCTTTTCCCGAATTACACGTGTCGTTTTAAAATAAAACAAGTCGGAAAAAAAATGTCGCGTGTTAACAGTCGAGTTGTCAAACAAACGGCCCTCGGAGTAATTCACTCATTACGATCAATATTTCATGAGACTTGATGAACGTTGGAAAAAAATAATACACGTAGGTATATAGAGTCCATTACTGTAATATAAACATGCTTACGACTTTTCTTTTGTTTGAACGAAAATAGATTTTCATTTCGAAAATAAAAAGCTGAAAGGTTTTCGATTTATTTATGTACTCATGAGAATGAGAAAGCTCGGAATTTCTAGCGAATTTATTATTTCATCGTATCACATTATATAAAGTATTATGAATATCGATATACGAAAAAATATATTGAATGCAAAAAAAAATGTAATAAATTTTACTCAGCAAACATTTACATCGAACAGAAATAAAACACTCATCTCACGTTTTAACTACGAATTGAAAGATGTAAAGTTTCCGAATCGATAACCGATACTTGAGCAACTAGCGGGATTCAAGACTTGAAACTTTGACTATTGGCCGCATATCAGTCGAGTTCCTATCTTAACACACGAATAGGCCAAGGGGATCATGTCACATGACAGAAATAATTATCATATGTGTTTAATGGCAAAATGATTTTAGAACATGCACTGAAATATATTATCAAATCAATTGGCATAAACACATATCTCGACGTACAAGTACATGAGCGAGTTTTTTTTCGAAATGCAACCACACGACTTGATCCCCTTGGCCTATTCCATCCTCATATTATGTACAGTACACACACATAGACGGGGTTGAAAATTCCTCAGGGGGTTAGAAGCAACGGTCAGTTATGCCAGGCACGCCCATACGACTTCTCATATCATCCCCTGTAATTTGTCAAGTCCATTCTCGTAATGGGGAGCATTCGCAAAGTGCAAGCGAAGAACGTTTCGGATGCAGCATCAGAAAACAACCGCATGAATTTTTCATGATGGTTGGGTTACTGGAGGTTCCAATACGACCGAGTGGTGCCTAATAAATTGGGGAGTTCGTAAAAATATTGCGAGACGTCCAAAAAAATGCATATATTTACCTAATAAAAGATCTGCAGATATTTTTTTTCAAGAATTTTCATTGATACTTTGACGAGTGTTGAATAATTCTAATAAAATGACATTTAAATTTTATTTCTATCAAAAGTAGAATAAGTCACGATTAGCTCCAACGACTCAATTATATCAACGTGTTTATGAAATGATACTTCACGTTTATATAACGTGTGAAGATCAAAAAGAATTCGTTTCGCTGCGAATCAAAATATAACGATATTAATTAGCGTCAAAGCTCATGTAATGAAAAAGGCGAAACGAATCAGACGTGATAATTAATATTTTTTCGCGTTCAACAGACGGTAACACAATTGGAGGCTCGCTTTCCAGATAATCATGTTCAAAGTGGCAAGCGTACGAATTTTGCACCAATTATATTTATTTTTTTCCCTCATACAGAACGAAACGTAAATAAATTTCATTCCGGAGAAGCGTCGACCGAGAAGAAAAAAATTCAGACGAAAAGCAATTACACGGCGAAGAAAGAAAAATAATTGTCTCATTCTTGGCGGCGGGGAGAATCTCAAAAATTAGATGAGACTCCTATTCGAGTAAAAAGGTCCAATTAAAATCCTTCTGACCGCCTTTTGATGCGAAATATAAAAAGCGCTCTAATTGAGACCGATTCGAAATCGAACGAACTTCGCGAATAAACCCGGTAACTATAGATACAGAAATCCTACACTAAATATACTTACAACAAGCAAATGCTTCATCATTATATATAGTGCTGAATTATTGAAATTTGTGAAAATCAATTTCGTGTAAGTATTCGCTCAAATTGGAATTGATTTAAGTGTATCAAGATTAAATCAGGCAGAGGTTGAAACGATTTATCAGCTATTAATTCGGTTACACATTAATTGATATTATATCTGATTTACTATCGACAAACAAGGGGAGTTTACTACTCGACTCTCATGATTTTAATGAAATTTTGTAGAAGTGTAGTCAATTTTGAAATATAGTCAAAGGGATGAAAGCAACAATAATATTACATTACGTTGAATGAAAAATGTGAAAAGTTTCATGTATGATTTTATTTTACAGCAGCTAATAAATACAAGTACTTGTATAACAAGCTCCGACCTGTGATAACTAAAAACTATTGAAAAGCGCATTTTCGATTTTCACAACTATTTCATTCTAAACTAACATTAAATTTCTACAAATATTAATTGAAATCTGTAAGGATCGAGTCGTGGACTCCCTTGTGAATCGAGCTTCAATAAAATCCAACTCAAGATAATAAAAAAATACATATTCATTACAAAGCAATTTCGAAGAAACATAAATGCCCCCGGGAAACAAATTAATACGGCCCGAAAGCTCGTTTTAATTTACGACATCGGCGTCGTTATCTGTTTTGATTGAAAGCGAAATCACATCGCTAAACGGCTCCGTATCGATTCTAATTAGTAATTAGTCTAGTTTTCGGCGAACGGAACTGTAATCTGCATTCGAATATCAGTTGCCAATTAACAGTAGGGACAGGTGCGCACGTTAGATAGCGACCGACCGAAGAACCGACTCAACAATGACGGTTAACTAGATCCTATCACGCATTATGATGAACTTTGCGCGTGTAGGTTCGTCCCTAGGAAATACGACGGATCCAATTTCGTATAAAGAGTCGCGTTCGCTCCGCTGGTCCGGAAGGGAAAGAGTTCGAGCGAAATCACCAAAATGGAAATTGTGCAATATCATCGATAAAGGGAAGAATCGTACACAAATAAAATTTCGACGTAACTGCGTTGATCGAATCGCTTTCGTCAGAGTGAATTTGATACGTTTTCGTCGGATCGAGATTTCGGAGAATCATATTTGCGGATGACGATTTTCATGGGCGCAGTGTGGAATTTGTCCAAATTAGGATTTCTTCGAAGCGGTCTAATGATGTAATTCGGGGTATATTTATTGATTGATATATTTAAATATTCCATTTCATTTCATAATGTCCGTCTTCGCTACTATCTAACTTCCTTCCAGAACCAAACTATTGAAATTTTCCTCAGTATTATCAGCGAATCTATCTCGTTGTCAATGAGGGTTGACTACACACAATTCCTGTCTATAAAACATGAGCGCAATATAATAACCAAAAAACCAACACAACGCCTCGAAAATTTAAAAGGCAGTTCGTTAAAAAAAAAAACGAACCACATTTCCCTACGAATGCAGCATTAAAAATGTACCGTCCAAACATTTCATTAAGCGGCACATCCTTCAGCAGACCTAAAAGCAAACACAAAGGGAAAAAAAACATGCGCTTTCCAACCTTCCACAGTACGAAAACTGCCAATTAACACGCTAATATCGTACATACTTTTCAACAAAAAAAAATCAACACAACCTGCAAAAGCGAGCGTGTGCGTACGTTGTAACAATAAACACAGGTGATAGCGTGACTTTAAAAGTCGGCGAAGGGTCGTAAAGCAAGTGCGAAAGGGCGCACTAACTAACCGACCCACGTATAATTATCCACCCTTCCATGGAGGGGTGCTATACTCGGTCCTCCGACTGCGAACTGTCAACATAGATAGACGTACTAAAGTATATACGTCAGTCTCTTTTCGACAGTTCGCAGTTGGAGGACTGTGTGGCACACGCTTGTTAAAATGTCGCTGCTTCGTCGGTTTCGAATTAATGTCGGCTTTAATGGATGTGCTGGAAATGAATCGTCGTATGATTGATTCGTCGGGTGATATGCTTTTTATTTAATGGGGGAGGTGTTGCACACCCCCAAGTTGATATGAGGTCGTACGTAGTGTTTATTTATTGAAACAGGTGTGAATTTAATTATTTTCATAGATTCAAATAGATAGAATTCAATTGACTAAAATAAAACAGGGGATCCATTTTTAGAAACCGTTACGTAAAACGTTTATATAACATTTTCTCGAATCAAATATTCTGAAAAAACGATTAGCTAACATACTGGTTAATCAATTAAACAAAAACATAATAGTCAGAGATGTAGTGCTAAGGAAAATGATTACTCTTTATAAGATTTTCTTGCTTTAGTGCTCACATTTAGAAGGAAATAATTTATAGCTCGAAAAGATGAACATTAACAATAGCACAACATTTCTGCATACGAATCTCGCCATCATCAATTCATGATTCAACCCCAGCATTACAATTTAGGCTTACGACCGCATGAAAGATAGCAACAGCGTCAGGATGCAACACCATGATCTCAATATGAAAATTTGGGTCAATTTCAACGACCGACCATTATCCACACCGTAACTAAGATACTGCACCCTATCACTGCCGCCACCCGTCGCTCGTTCGGAAACCCAACTTAACACATCACATTCAACACAAAACCACACACATATTCACGATCTAAAACTCAACTTCGTGTCCAGCCTGTACAATAACACAACACAGAGCACAGAGGCCACTTCGGCGCATATTGTTTCGTCGGCGGCCCGTTAAATTATATTATTATACGCGGCGGCCGGGAAAGGCGTTCCGTGAAATTGCCGCCTCGCGAAAGTTATATTTAAATGTTTCATTGTTGTTGTTGTTCGGCTTCCGAATTGATATTTTACGTTTTCGCCGCGATGCATCCCCCTGTACGTATAATATTGCGTAGCTGGATCCCGGTAATGAGATACGTTGTGTTTACGTTGGCGTTGCGGCTTTCGGTGGAAAGTGGGATTGGTACGTGTGTGGGTGGTGTGCGTTTGTATTATATTGTGTGAGAGGAAAATGCTTTGTTCTGTTAAGGCTGATTAATTCGTATAGAAATGAATAATTTATTTATTTATTGTTACAGGTATAATTGGTGTTCATTTTTTTTTAATTAATTATTCAAATTTAGAGTGAAGAAGAAAGCGCTAGGGCTAGGAACTTTGAAGAGTAATTAGAACACAAATTATGGCTTTAAAATCGATCGAATCAGCCAATGACATGTGATTCTTGCCAGGATTTGAACCGATTTGAAAATTTGAAAGATTGATTGATACCAAGACCAAGCACGAATATACATCAATCTTTGTACTTCGGTACTCGCCAGGAAACTCGAGCGTTCGCAAGCGGAACAACGAGTGTATCTATCCTAGAGCTCTCTATTATACGAAGTAGCAAAATTCCGCCTAGAAATTCAAACCCAATTCGCCGCAAAGTGGAGGGCGCACCAAAGTCCATAATTAAACGTCGTTTCCTCTTGATCGAATTGTCGGGGACGAAATCGAAAGCACGAGACAGGTACGCGATTAGGCGTCGCTTAGTATTCCGAGGACGAAGCCGCAGAGGAACGAGAGGACAAGGTGGAAAAAAAGCAGCCAACCACTCCGAAGTGAAACTTTTAAATGACACGAAAACAGTTCCGGCATAACCCGGCTCGAAATCCTCCCCCAGAAGCCTGTCATTAGGTGTCCATATTGAAGCGAGAATGAAAATTGGTCCTCCTTTTGAACGGATCTTCACAAAGGTTCGCGAAGGCAATGCAGAAGGAGAAAATCATTATATATATTATTGGGGGCGAGAGATCGTCGAATAATGGAATTAACGATGTCTTAACGAGGCGCCATTGATTTTTCATTAAATTATGTCCGTCACGACGTTACGACTAATGAAGATATATTGGGTGGCTCTTTAGTTGTCTGCTCCGTTAACGCGTGGACCCAAATAAATAAATAAATGAACGGATGAAACTATCCAGTGTCGCGAGAAATGGCAATTTCCGACGAAGGATCTGGATTTGGGACGAAAAAAAATGTAATAAAGCCGTTTGCTAGTTTCGATATCGAATTAAGCTAGTTTCGGAATGATATTCGGGATTGGAGCAGAAGTAAGCAGATCAATTTCGTCAATGAACAAGTTTTATTGAACTAATAAAAAAAGTTAAGACACGCGTACGCATAACGTCATCGAATGCCAAAGTTAAGTTATCAAGTCATGTTTTGAATATTTATCATTTTCGACTACCTAAAAAAGCAACGTACCATAAATAGACATACCGTACAAAGTCGACACCGACCGTTTCGTACATTCGAAAACAATTTGAGCGCGAAAAAAAATTCAAGGAAGATGCGCGCCGTTTGAAAGGCTCTAGGATAAAAAGAGAAAGAAACGCCTGGAGATCGAAAAAAGGCAGAAAATATAAAGGCGAGCGAAACGTGCCACACAATGAATGTGGGTTTGAACTTTTGGAAAAATATTAAGTATTCAAACCGGCAAACCTTAATCCCCGCTCAGATACGGGACACATCCGGCGCATACGAAATCGCCAAAGGACCTGGCCACGATCACGAACCAAAAAACTCGTAGTTTTCCAAACCGAAATAACACCGTGGCTTGTTTACCCATGCACCGAACTAAAATGCAACATGTATCCCTCGTAAAATTCAATTTATCATATAAGAAAGAAATATTAACAAATTTCTTCAATGGGTCATCCACATGAAAGTCGGCGACTTGAGTCACCGACTTTTCTCGTTCACATCGTATGGATACCGCATAAGATCAACTCCAATCAAATGAATTGCACTTTCGTCGTTCGGTTCAAGTGTGAACGAATCGCAACTAGAATTTTATATTTCGTCGGAAAATCCATTTTTAAGTTGTGTAACGTCAATAAGAGAGCCTCTATCGTCGGAAAAACCTGTTCGAGTGAATATTTTCGCGGTTTCGTTCGAACTGAGCCCGCATATTACGAGACCGCGTATATTTCATGCGCTTTATTTATTCTTGGGGTGTGTGTACACACACGAGGTAGCCTTTGAGATCTTTTCCCTTTGCGAGAATGGTACGAGTTTACATACGTATGTACGTGTGTCTGAATTTCAGGAATTCGACGAAGGGCGCTTAATGGAAAATTTAGCGAAGAAATTAAAACGCGCACGAGCAAACAATCGTATCGAAAAGATTAATTTAATGCTGAGCGAGATGAGGAAAAATCTAAAATGTGTGTTGTGAGAACAAAAAAGAATGAAAACACCGTAATCGGATTTTCTCAAAAAAAAAAAAAATGCTTTGTAGAATTTTCTTTGCGTTATTTGTTGCTTTCAACGCATGAAACATATTCTGATATATAGCCTTTATATTGAATGAAAAAGAACAATAATGTTAAACCTCAGAATCGATGCGATGAAAATAAATTTCATGAGGGATTTTCGATGCAAAAATCCAACATAAAGTATGATTCGTATGGAAACGGTTGTACGTTTTCTTAGAATACGTACATATTTCGTTTTCAATGAAATTATACTCAATTATGCGGATAATTTTTCTGTTGATTTATTTTTAATATTATATTTATAAAAAGTACTTACAGCTTCAGTGTGCACAGGATGGACGGCGAAAAGCATGGCTGCCACGAAACTGGCAGCCTCTGACAGGAACATGGCACACATCCTGAAAATGAAAAATCAATCATCAATAAAATTTATGAATAAACACCAAAATTCAAAATATTTAGGGACTAGAATGCAAGATTTTATATTCCTGACAAAGTATTGACTTCTATTCCAAATTATACCAAAAGACTGAAAGTTTAAATCTTAATCACTTTTCACATTTTCATTGTATCATATGATGTTTGAAATATATGTTTATAAGCTCATAAAATTTTTGATATGTGAATATCTATATATCGATTATAAAGTGGTCTAATGAGGTGTGAAGTATTTTAGCGTAAACACGCATAGTGTGAATAAATTGATGCTTTCAATGAAAGGTGAAACTTCTAATGAATTTTGACATGTTTTCATAGGAACAAAAATATTACATGCTAATTTTATTCAGTGTTGAGTTTATAAATAAATTTTCATTCGTTACAAGTGAAAAAATAGTGAAAGTTTCCGATAGTTTTCGATAGAAATGAAAATCGATTTATAATAATAACGCACCGCACAATAAATGGATGTTTGAGGCAATCAAATGTTGATTTAATCTCAATTATTTATAATCTCGATAACGTCGATACGGGAAATAATTGTTTGCCCAGCCGACGAAAGTATATATTTTCGCCGAGGGAAACATATAAGAAAATCAAACACAAATAACATACACACATTTCCAATTTTCGTACGTAATTCGAAGTTGGAAACCGTATCGTATACATACGTATGATACGTACGTACATGCCTATTTCCCTTTTTTTCGGGGCGTAGTAACAACGTGCGAAAAAATGTTGCGAGATTGATTTTGTAATTTCGTACGGGAAACGAAACTTGGGCAACGTATAATACATGCGTTTTGTGTCGTGTGTGAATGGGGCCCTACGTTAGAAAGTTTCACATGTTTTCAGTCAAAATTCTGACGGAAGTCGAGTATATTTATTCCGTTGGAACATTATGGCGGTATCGGAATATATCGAGATCCGGCGAAGGCCTGCATAAACATCAAAATTATTCATTGTCAAACATTTCCGTTTGTTTTCTATACGAGTTATACACACAATATGGAAAAATATCATTTCACAGCAAATACGTTACGAATACGCCATTCAATGGCATCAAAGGGAATTTTTCATTCTGTGCATATTTTATTTGAAATTGATTAATAATCAGAATGGAATCGATGCCAATACTGAAATATATTGAGAATCTGAATACAAACAATCTTATACGAAATATGTATTTAAAAAAATGAGCATAATCGATATTCTATTCAATTGTTCTTTAGATTGTTTTCGAGCTTTTCGAAATTGTGTGAGCGATCTGATGTTAGTTTTACATATTTATTGAATTAATTGAAATACAATTGCAATAGAAAGGATGATAGATATGGATTACCGTGAAATTAAACCATCAAAAGATCATGTCTTTGCAAGAAAGTCATGATATTGAGTTGATACAAAATTAATGGGTAGTCTAAATTTGTTCCAAATTAAAACACTGGTTCATCACTCTTCATAATCTCTACTAAAAGTTAACAGAATCTTGAGCAACTCCGAATAACAGCATATATTAAAATATATAAAAAATATATTTATTATAGTCGTAACGTTTCGTTAGCATTCATTGTCTGCTTGATTTCATTTCGTCCGCAACGGAAACACTATTAAAGCAGTTTGCATTATTAGGCGGGCGCGAAAGGAAGATATTTTTCTCTTAAGAGGAACGCCTCATCCTTTATTTATGTAAAGAGGGACACCGCAAAAGGCGAATACCGAATTAAGAAGCCGGTGCTTTTTTATCCGCGAGTTCGTGCCGCGAGAAAAGCTTTCGTTGACCCATTTAAAAGGATCCCCGTAGGAATTCTCTACGACCCCATGGGGAATAGGATGCGTAGACTATTACGTTGTTTTTTCACCTACCTATGTGTCTACCTACTACATATAAACCCACCTAATACTAGCGTGCCCTTTTCAGGAGTATCCGCCTTTTTTCATTTTATTTTGGTCGGGCTGCAATGGCGGTGTGACAGTATCTCGAGTAGAGGTTAGTTTATGTATTTCAAGAATTATTTTATTTATTTATTTATTATTATACTTTCGAATTTATTAATTAATCATTTATTTAAAGCGAAGAAGAGCTCTTAGAATAGAAACTATGAAGAGAAATATCAGCGATAGAAATGAAGTGCTAAAATCGATCGAATATAATCGATACAGAAAATACGAGATTCCATTTTTAGAAATTAAGAATTAAATTGACACTATTTTTAACCAAATTTTGAAAGATAAATTGAGTAATTTTTTTTCATTGAAAAATACACGTGACCCAGAATTTGCACCCAGCATCGCAAGGACATTGATTCCCAACGCTGCACGAAGAAATGTTTTGTTTAAATAAGCTAACAGCTAGCTTCGTAACAAATAAATTAAAATTTTCAAAATACTTATAATTGAAAGCAACACGAGCAGAATTTTCCGGTTAGATAGATTAATTTTCTTTGAAAAAACAAAAAAATACCAATGGCATTTCGAACAAAGCCTTTAAGTTTTGCGTAACGAAATTCGAGAAAAATAAAACGTGTCGCAAACTCAAAAAAAAAATTATACCAATGGAATTTCGAATCGAACAAATGAAAACCTCCATGTTTTTCGTAAAAATTAAACGTTAAAATAAAAAACAATAGGCAATAAAGCACAGCGTTATCTAACGCTAATTGGGCCATGCAAAGAAAACAACGACGACGTGAAAAATTGAAAACTTCACTATTGGATTGTTTGCCGCGAGGCGTTGTTTTCTTCGGAGTTTTCCTTATATTGTTTTTTCCCTTTTTTTCACTATACACAGCTTCGAAAGATATCGTCGGAGCAACGCCGGGGACCCTCTTCTCGTCGTAGATTGTGAGTTACGTACAAGGTATATTACTGGGATAAGAGGGGTGGAAAAAAGGGAGTAAATGTTGGGTCCATTTTATGACGGAAAATTGATACGACGTCAACATGTATCCAGTTCATAAGTTCGCGCCGGATACAACATGTGTTTCGGCATCAGTACGAGAGTAAAATAAGCTATAAACTCGGTAATATGCTTTTGAAAAAATTCTGAGTGAAATATAGTTGTAAAAAGATACATTTTCGCCGGCGATGGTAATTGAGCATGAATTTTGTATGCAATGTAAGTACTCTAAAAGTTCAATTGGTTTTGTATGGATCGTGGTGCCCGTTCCAATAGTCATAATTTATATATCTTTAGAAAATATAATACTTCAGGATGTAGAAGAACGTTTGCCATGGCGCAAGTCCCTATTCGTGATAGATCTTATAAAGCGATTCAAGCGAAATAGATCGATTTAATAAGTAATATTTGTTATTACAAAGTTTAATTATTCAGTGTGAAATTGGATAGTGTTTTGGAATGAGACGATTTCCTCAAGGGAAACGTCAGAACATAATATATCCACACAAGATAATATCATATAATATATTTAGCCAATCAATATTAATTAATAATGCTTCCCTAATATTATATTATCAAAAATAATATTAATTATACCAATTAAACAAAAATTTGCAGCTATTATGCATGTATTTAAAACTATCAAAAAATGCTGCAGTAATGCAACTAAATGAATTTTCATATTTGAAGCCAAAATTTGCTTTGTTCCACACTGCTCTAGATCTTTCATTCAAAAATAGATCAGCAACTAATTAAAGTATTAAATAAACACATATTTTTATTCCCATATTCCCCATATGAATCGACCGGGTCGTGTAATCCGAGCGGGGTAGGTTCGAGTTTGCGGCAAGTATTCTTAGCAACAAACCGTTCCCCCCCCGAATCATAAATCACGATCAATTACTGCGACCGAGCAAAATATCCCAAATTTGTGCCCCACATACATTTTGGCGCCGGGGTCACCAGCCCCATGGGCCGGCCCCCGGGCGGGACCCCAACTTTGTTCCCCATCGTCGGATGGGGAAATATAGCCTCCAACAGTATAACCTTTATAAGGTCGATGGCATACGATGGGAGTTTGCGCTGTCCAATCTGATGCAAAATTGGTTTTGGATAGATTTTTTTTATACAAAGCATATTTGGAATTCAGATACTTATCGTTAGGTATATCGTGTGTGTCCATACGTAGGCCGGCGGCTTTTAGCGGCACGACACAATACACAACATTTTTTTTCCATACACAATAAAATTAATCTTAATCTATTATAATAGAAATCTTATTTTATTCCGATTAGAGTAAGATAAATGATATTATGTATAACGATGAAAAAAATATGCTGTATAAAAGCCACAAGTAAGTGATTAAAGATGATTCTTTTTAATAAATAAACACGAAAATAGTAATTTTGTAACTAAACGTAATTTAAATTCGTTTAAGCTAAATCGTTTAGCTTAAATTCTTATCGTGTACGTGCTACCTTATCGGCCTTAACCCGGAGATTTTCGCATACATGCCCAATCCATACTCATATACAATATGTGGTGTATGGATGCGACCTATTTTTATTGAAAAATAATGCTTGATAAATTGCGTGCGCAATTTTCTTTCCCTCGATAAATTTCGGGTATAATATTATAGATTATTCCGTTTGCAAGTTCGCAGAAGTGATTTTAATTAATTAATTAATTCGTAGGAAGGTCGACCTTTATGGAGAAGCAATCATCTTGAGAAAGGCGGCGATTAATTTGTCATCAGCTGAAGATCGATCATCTATATTTCTAGGAATGTCGGTCTGATTGTCATTTGCGCATAAATGTGCTTCAGAGACAATTTCTCAGAATCGTTATATTCAGCTATTTTCGAGAAATATGAAAGCAATTTCACTCTGAGAATTGCAAAAGAAAACGATGATAGAAATTATCGACTTTTATAGGTATATACAAATGTATATATTAATAATGGAAAATCTATCAGTAAAATTTGTTTAAGCCACTGAAATTCATTTAAAAATACACACAAATGAAAAAATCAAGTCAGACATTAACCGGAACATTCAAAACGAAACGAATCGGAGCAGTAATTTTTTAACAATCCTTCGATTTGAAACTCGTAGAAACGGGAGCAAGTGTCGATCTCGTTTACGGAGAAATACGGAAAGAGGACATTGTGCAGACCCGACACTTTGTCCGGCAAAAACGAGCACGGAGGACCTTCGAAGGGGACAGCGAGCAGAAGGAAGGGTTAGGTCCACACGAGGGGAGGCCTGGGTGCGTTGAGTTATGTTGATATGTCAAATGTCGGAAGGGCTCTGATGGATGACGAGCCCAGGTTCGCCAGACGCTCAGCCTGCCGGTGCTGATGCTGTCTGGTGTGATGGCGATTAAAGCATGTTGAAGCACAAAAGGAGTAAAGGTACGACCAGACAAAATGAATTTTAAAAGTGTCGTTTACATGTTGCCTTTGATTTCCTTGCTCTGATTTTTGCATTTAGTTCTTTCTTTCCTAAGTGAGATAAAGATAGATGCAAGATCTCAAGCGAAAATGACGAAAAATATGTGAATTATAGCAACATCATATTAACAAGCCAAAAATGTGGCGTTTACATATAGTTGAAATTCTAATTGAAGTTTATTTTGTGAATTTATCAGAAGAACATGAAGAAATTTTTTTCATGCTGTAGATACACGGTCAAGCCGCTGAAAGTCGCCGACCTACGTGTGGACACGCCATAACGTTCATCTTGCACGATTTCGTACATGCGAGAAACGAGAACAAGAAAGACAATAACCATATGTAATCACCACATACGGATGACATAAGAGAACAAACCCGATCTCTTCAGATGAACATATTTCTTGTAAAACTTCAAACCAATATTCAACCAGTTTAAACTGCGAAAATAAGAACGTATCATTGAAGGGTGTGTTGAATAGAGATTCGATAAGACCAAACGCACCTGTGATTCAATCTTACAAACGAAACCCATCAGTCCACACCTCAACGCGAAGGCTTTTGTGGAAGAAGGTGCGTTGCTTGTCGTGTGCGTTGTTCGGTGATCGATCAAAATGATTTACTTTTCGAAGAATAAATCTAGCGCCGTTTCGCTTCGTTTCGGAGCCTTTTGTGTGTCGCGCGCGAAAATGCTCCAAAGACGACTGTTTACAATACGGCGAGGTTCATCAATAAAATTTTCTTATGGTTCGTCGATTGTTTGCCTTTGTAGTCGGCGCTAAGATTGTTTTCTTATTTTTTCCCTTTTTTTCCTCCCGATTCGCTTTGCCTTTGTTGTGTCTGCGCGATTGTCGATCGAAACGCAGGTAGTGCGTGTCATTAGGCATCCGAGTCGATTTGGGGTGATCAGTTGAAAAAAATCGAATAAATAAATCGAAATCGATATAAGTACATTGAAAAAATGTGAATGAATGAAAAGTTGAAAGAAAATTTCTATTCGACTATGAGTTTTGAATCAAAAAGAAACTTTCATATTTGATTTGTTCGATGCAAATGTTTCGTTATTGAAAAATAAATAATAGGAGTTGTAGAAAACTTTTCGAATGGGATATGAAAAAGTGTAAAAATACGAAAAGTTTAATAGAATTGAAACAGATGCAATTCTCGAAAATGTGAAGCAAGCAACGAAAACAGGGTTTTCGTACAACGAAAAACAACACCAGTGCATTCACTCGGTGTACCCTAAATAAAGTGTTGAACTTTATGAAGCTCCGATTTCGTTTTTTTCGTTTAGATTACTTTTGAAAATACAGCATTCAATTTCACAATGAAACGTATGTATATATGCTATATTTTATATATCAACACAAAATGGATCATTTTAAAACCGATATTAAACACTTAAATATTTGCATTAGTAACAATCTCAATATTCAATCCACAATGATCAATAAATGATCAAATCTTCATCGAAATACCAAAACGAAAAAAAAAATTCGAAACCAATCAATAAAATTTCACTATAGTGCACATAACACTCCAACCCCCATTTTCAAAGCGAAAAATCTAAGCTTCGCGCCCCAAATTTGGCGGATTCACAACGACCCTTCAATAGAACCGGCTTTATTTCGTATTCAACCGCCCCAAAACTAAACACCCCAAACTCCCTCCGCCGTCAAAATAAAAAAATTGCCAAAATAAAAAGGAGGGACTTTGGGAAAAAACTGAGAGAACCGGTCGTCGATGGATAGAACGGAAAGAGGATCGGGAATCGTTTAGCTGCAGATAATCGTAGGATTTGAGGTCGAATCGGACAGAGCACAATCGAGGGATTTATTCGGCGGCGATTTGTTAGCCGTGTGCACACAACAGGTGCTTATTATTCAAGTGTCATGCAGGTTTAGTTAATGTTGTGTAGTTTCAAGTCGGATCGATTGGGTTTGAATCGGAAATGGTTTTAATTGGAGCGATATGATATAAATAAGTGCCCCGTACGTTGCGTGAGTTGGAGGTGGATTCATTATTTATTTACAGAGGCAATTAAAAAATATGTTACTAATACCGATTGTATTCATTTGACTAAGAATAGTTAGGGAATCCTTATTTTAGGAGCAATTTCGTTTAGTTATAAATGAATAAATTTATTGAATCAAATGGATTGAACATCGAAATAAACGATATGGCGAGTTCATACGTTTGCAACTAAAATTATGTCAATTCAAAACAGATAGACATACCTATACACGCAAGTAAGACTTACAGTCATACTTTTGCATATAAATTCAACTATTTTGCGTATATCAGTTAGTTTCTCTCTGTGTGAATTTGCCCGTGGAGTTGATTGACAGAGTTAAATGACATCCGACAATCATCAAAATCTAATAGAATTTGAATCCAGCATCACAAGTGCACTGAACCAACATAGTTAACAAAAAAGCTCATATCTACCTAGTTATTGATTATGATAATATAACAAGTTGATAATAATATGAATGAGTTGATTGATTTGAGGATGTAAATAATCTACAAAGACATGGACGCACATTCAAACCCATTCCATATCAAAAAGTACAGCTGCGAAATTTCCCATTTTTCCACACAAAAGTTTAAATTAAAATCAAATTCAGACAAAAAAAGAACAATTGCAACAACTAACCGAGCGGCTGGAACAAAACGAACATATTTAACCATTGTAGCGGTGTGAGAGTAGCAATTAAAACGTCTGCAACAGGTACGCAATATTGTGGCTCGCAATTGCGCAAAACGCCGCACCGTAATGCAAATTGACGACGACCGGGCCACGGTTAATTGGAGCTGAAACAATGTGCGATTAATTGCCACTGAAATATAAACAAATAAATAGCTTTATGCCGAGTGGCGGTTTTAATTCTATGCGTCGAAAGAGTGCCCCCGTTAGTTTCGGTCGATTGGATTTCGAAGCATTTATTTCGGTGGTGCGGTCAAAGGATTGTGTCTGTAGTGGAAATTCGTATAACGAGTGAAAAAAACATTCGAAAAATGATTCGCATAACTTATTCGTTACTAATTACTATACCTTCCCCTTCATCACTAATGAGAAGGAAGATATTATGACGTCATATGCTGCATCTGGTCATTAAAAAAATATTGTTTCACTTATGTTACTTCACTTTTCACTGGTCTAGTTAACTAACTAACCATAGAATTATAGTCAGTCCGTTAACGATGAATTTTCGAATTAGTTAACTATTGCAGTGAAAAAAAACACCCTTTAAGGAAAAAGATTCGGGAAAAAATACACACAGATCTCCGTTAACGTACTGAGATAAAACTTGAGTATATTATTGACTATGCGAGGTTTCACTGTATTATGATTGTACAATAGAATGTGTGATAATTGAAGCTTTTATGAATTCGAACTTGAACTAATGTGAAAATATGACATTCATATAATTTTGAAGTGTTTGTATTCTTATAAAAAAAAAATGAAAATTCAAAATTTATTTTAACGATATGAAATTACAGTTGAAATATTTTTTTCAAAAAAAATAATACAAGCACTTCATTTTTTTTTTCTCAAATGAAAACATGAAAATTTTCTACAGTAAAACTGAAATATATGAACATTTTAAACATTGAAAATATGCGATTGTTTAAAACCTTTTAGGAAAGTTTGAAAATCAGCAATACAGCGATCTGGAGGACATTCATTTTCCACAGAATTCGATCTCTTGTCCAAAATTTCGTTCGCTCGTCGAATTCGTTCACTTTCATAGTAACGTTCTAAATTTGATATGAAATATGCATCTTCTTCGTCTTCATCAGTGAACATAGATAAAAAGCGTTTACAAATTGAAAATCTGTCTGGACACATTTTTGAGTTTGTACAATTCGATTTATCAAATGTATAAATAATCAACTTTGACAAATTGGCACTCTTGATTGATTGATTAGTTTTAGCGTTGACCAAACGAATACTGTGTGAATTAAACGAAATATTATTTAGAACTGTTATTACATGATTAATTATGATGAATTAGATCTAATTACCTTGGTTTTTAAACAAAAATGATGAAATATGTCACAAATGAAAATGCGACACACGAAACGTCTGACCGCTGAGATTCACAATGGATTTCATTTGTTTTCACGAAAAAAAATTAAATTCATTTCAAATTTTATTCGTCAATAAAATTTTATTCAACGACACAAATCTAAAGCAAGTTTACACAAAATATTAAGAAACTTAACACCTCAAACACAAACGATCCAAAAACGAAAGGAGTCGAGAATACAATAACTCAAACGGAATTTACTTGAATTGCAACGATTATTATCGAACTGAAAATACGCGTCTGAAACAACGATTCGGATTTATTGCGGTAAAATCCGAAAGCGTTGCGTGGTGCTCCATAGCACCAGACGCGCACCCAATTTGCAGCCACGTCGAAAATAACCCGAACGAAATCCCGAAGGATCAGCGTTTGATTAATAGTCGCTTTCGGGGGGCCAGTCGAATTTGTATTATGAATTATTTCGGGCCGCAAATAAAAGTGGGTAATTTTCTTTTCTGCGAAAGAAGCGAGGGATTTCGACGTGGAAGCGACCGTATTCCTTAAGAATTGAGGTTTACGAGACGCGTTTCTTAATCTCGCGTTTTATGATTAATTTGTCTGTTGATGGTTAAATCTCGTTTCGAGGCGTGGGATTTGGGGAAAATATTTTTTTTTGGGGAAATATAACGAATGAGAATTGTTAGAGTACCGTTTTCAGATGCGTATGAATATTTTATTAAGGCCGTTCTAGATTCATGCGCGATTCACGTGCGAAATGCGATCGTGGATGATTTTGGCGCTCGAGTCTGAAGCAGGCTTAAGAATTTGATCAGCACAGTATATCATTGCATACAAAGAAATCAAATAAAGTAAACCTCCTTATAACGACTTTCTTACAAGGTTTCTCCTATAACGTAAATTGACCCGACTCTTCTCTAAGGTTCCCCCTGTAACATAACTTAACTAGTCTCATCCATAATGTAACCTAACCGAACTTTCCTATAACCTAACCCAAGGCAACTTTCTTATAACCTAACCCAACTCAATTCCACTATAAGGTTCCCCTCTACAACACATCCTTCATATCGTGGAACCTATTTCCTCGTTATAGGGATGTTGACTGTATATGATTGTGTTATACACGATATTTATCATCAAAGAACAATCGGGTCTTGAGACAAAAGTTCAAATATCATCCAAAATAGCCAAGATTACGAATCTGGAAATTTATGTAGTTTTAACGGCGTACAACGTAGCAAACGTTGCGGTGGCAATGGGCACGAAAACCGCGTAATTTTGAATTATGTGCAACGCGCTATTCCTTATTTTTCAAGTGCTTCTACTCACGCAATCCCACACTAACATAATCCAAAATAAAATACAATACCGTCATGAAGAATTCGTGACCTCAAATAATATTTATATAATATAATCATCGGCACAATGAGTTTGATTTCTTTCATTTTAGCGAAATTTTCCTAAATTCGATTCACAATACATGTGCAAAATTTGCGCTACTTTTTAGTAACATAAAGTGAAAGATATGATCGAATTGTATGAATTACTAAAAATATCTAAAATTTATTGTTTTTTGATGTCAATCGCAAAATATATTACCGGTACATTGTTTTGGGGAAATTTTAAGCCGAAAATAGGCTATGACGCTCCGCAGCCGAGAGAGAGACGCTAATGGAGAAAATTAGTATCCAAACGGAGGAAATTCGTTAATTGAATGAAACATTAAATATTTTACATCCAATTAATGAAATCGAATTTTGGTTAATGGAGCGGAATAACTCATTAGCTATTACGCTCGTAATTGGCTCGGTTGTCTAGCGTGGCGAGAGTTTTAGATGTCTATGATAGATAGACTAGTGAAATATCTGTCATAATTAATCACGGATAAAACGTATTGTTTAGCAAGTTTGTATTATATTACGGGGAATCGTAATTGAATTAAAATTTTATAATAAACTGGGAGAGTATTGAATATCAAATTTAAGTCAAGAGATGTTTAAAGCGGAACAGATAATTTTATTCTGAAATGGAAAATTTATTTTTGCCTTAAAACGATTATTATCTTTTAAATTTGATATTGCACAGTTTCAATGTAACTAAGCAAGCGATTTTTGCAAACGAATAAAGAATGATTTGTATGTTACTATAGATACATATTTTTACTATCGTTAATTGTAATGACACAAAAATGTTCTCATACAACTATGAAAAGTTCAAATCAGGTGAAGGATTTAGGACAAACACACAAACAAATAATAAACAGCAGGCATTTATTTATACATATCAACACTTGAGTACAAAGTGTTTTCGAGATCGCACGAACGTTTTAAGGAATAACAGACTTCACATAGATACCTATTGATTCAATAAGCAATATCCGACATTTTCCCTACCGATTCATTAAGCACATAGAATCTGTTATTGTCTAACCACGCTCCCGTTCACACAATCTCACAACTCACGTACATATCATCAAGAACAAAATTGCACAGAAAAGTCACACTTCATCCAAAAGAGCTTCAGATTGAATCCGAAAACGACACAAAGCCCGACACGTGTACAAGAACGATTTACAAGAATCGAACAAGTTCTTCAGCCACTCGCAGCAGCACGGCATTTTTACTATCGCAAAGCCGCTTACTTCCCATCCACATTCCCCATTCTTCGCGGGCTTTTTTCCCCACCTTCCCCTACGTTCATTTTAATACTCGGCTGTGTGGGTGTCTTAGATAAGAGCGAGGCAAAAACAAAGTCGAGATCTTTGATCTTTCGGGTCGGGCCTCGGGCGCCTGTGCCCATTGGATAGAGCCGACTAAGGTTTCCTGAATTCCTTCCCCTTTGTTTCGTATAACTCTTTATTTTTATATCATTTTTTTCCGTCTCCTTTTCTGGAGCGTGGAACTGACAGGGTTCATATCTGGGTACGAACAGAATCGAATGATCGCGGTAAATTAACTCTGAACTCGTACGATGCGATACGTTATATAGAATGTCCCATGAGTGAATACAGCTATGATTAACTGAAAAATCTAATATTGTTTTGTTTAAATGATATGAAAAGCTGAAATTCGTTGATTTAAATATTTTATAGGTCTCGAATTTTCATGATAATCCATTGGGGGTAAGTCAAGGCACATTCACACTCAGTGTTCCACATTCTGAATGCCATTTATTTTATGTCATACATAATTTTTCGTTTCATACACTCTATTTTATCGTTCTGAAAGTCATAGAAAGAAAACAAAACTCATGAGAAGAAATATGAAAGATGGCATTCAGAAAGTAAAACGTTGAGTGTGTGGCCTTAAATGTACTTGAAAGTGTCTAATGCTTTATAGATATTTGTGAATACAGTTAAGGAAAACAGGCTCAATGATACAAAACGAAAGTCATATGAGATTAATACACGCTTAATTCAAGATCAGATGATTTTCAGTCGAAATTATTTCTATAAGTTCATGTATTTGGTGACAAAAGTATATCAACAGCATCTAACCAGAGATGTATAATCAAATCACTTGTTCTCTTCTTAATACGTACATATAAGAGCTCAACTTTAAACGCACATTTCTCTAAATCGCCACCACGTCACACGATCCCTTAGCTTATTTCATCGTATATCGAAAAAAAAAACCCTCGATCACCCTGGAAATATCACCCGAGAAACTTCCACCGGCGATATTTTTAATATGTACGCACTCGGGGTGTATTCACTGATTGTGAAGTGGTTCCGTCAGGGTGTGGCATTACACCATAAGGACCCCGGATTAAATTTCAAGGGGAGTGCCCTCGGCTCTTTCCAGCGAACGTTCGACGGCTCCAGTAATAATCATACGTTAACGTGAAAAGACTCCATTTCCCGTAAAAATAATGGTGGGCGTAATGTTCTAGCCGCTTTATGGCGCGATCGATCCGAGTCGACGCAAAAGCGCCGCAACAATACGCACGTCTGAACGAATCTACGTCAAATCCGAAAAATACAAGGGATTTTTTCGGGTTTTTTATGTGCGAGCGGGAAATTATGAGATTCGGGTGTAAGTGGCGAAGTGAGAATCGAGCGGGTTGAGGTTTCGGCGACGCTTAATGCAAGCTATGATTAAGCAATCGAAAAAATTACACGATCAATTTCGAAATTATACAGTATTAGTTTCTCTGGAATTGTTCGAAACTTTAAGGAATTAAAGCGATTTTAAACTATTATATTGTATTTGTGTACAAAATATCAGTCAAAACATTTTAAATTGTTGACATGAAAAGCCATACAATTAAACATCAGACTCTTGAGATACTGTTCTTATGGCACATCCACATAAAAGCCGGCGACTTTAAGCGGTAAAACATGAAATATTGAATAAGAATTTGTCATAGATTGTATACTCTATCTCAATTTCATTCAAATAAAATAAGAATTCAATCGAATTATATGAATATGGTGTATAATGTATGTCGTTGAAAGCTAGCAGTGTGGAAAGGATGACAATTCTTCTATATGTGCACACGATAACTCTGATAAGTTATATTATGATCTAATAATAGTTAAATGAGCACACACAAATACACATGTCTGATAATTTACATTTACATAGAAAATGTGATAGAAACACTGTTACATTAATCGCTGCGAAGCGTAAACGGATTTCGCTCGATCTTGGCACACGATTTCCTGGGATACGATGTCGGATATAATTTTATAGACCGGGAACACTGAGGGGGTTGTAAGTTCAGTATAACAATTTGTATCTGACCTGTAATACATGAGGCACACGAGGGCATGAAGCAGTAGGTTGAGTAGGTGGTAGCCTGCTGGCTGCAAGCCATGCAGCATGTAGTTCCACCTGAACGTCACCACTGTCAACGGTCTGTAAGATTTATGACTCTGCTCCTGTGAAAATAGAAGAAAAAAGCACATTAATATTACTTTCGGACGAGAAATTTAGCACAAAACCTGTATTAGATCCGCACGAAACTTTTTCCATTCAAAAATTCATTCAGACTCACAATTTCAATATTGTTTGATCCAATCAGCGTTATATCGGATGTCTGAATCGGCAAAAATACGTTCGGTCGGAAAATGCATTCATTTTCGAATGGAAAATAACCATCGGAATCAATTATCGGAAAAGCTTCCGGGAAATATTATGCATATCCAAACCGAGCGAAATAGGGCAGCGTTTAATTGAGTTTTCGCAAGGCCTGCCCACGCGGCCGAACAACCGTAAGACACGAGCAACGAACGGACTCCAGATCAAAGAAGCATTAAAATATTAATGAGGATAAACTCGAATATTTCATGAATAAATTACGAAGTTGAGCACTTTTTTAATTCAGTTTCGGGCGTGGGGGGAGCAAGACATTATTAACATTCAGCCGGCGCTTCACCTGGAAACCTCGAACGGTGCGAAGAGGCTCGCGGAAAATTAAAGCACGGAAATATTAGCTTTAGGGGAAAAACAACCGGTTCTTATGACTAGGGCTTAAATTCAGCATTGGTTTGACATTCTCCGGATGTTTTAACCGCGAATGAAATTCGTGGGAGTCTTTCTCTGTCTTAATTTATTGTGAAGATCTCTCGAAAATCTTATAATAGCGCAATTAGACGCCTATACGCACAGACACGACCGCCGAAACCACCGCAATTCGAGGCTAGATAAAGTCAAGATTAGACGCGAAAACATTATGCATAATATAGTCGAAGGAGCTGGCGAGGGGTGGAGCCCTAGGGCCGAGGCCCTCCGCGGGCCCCCGGCGACCCAGTTTCGTGGGGACCCCCGGGGAAGGGCAGTTTGCCCCCGGCTCCTCTGTAATAAGATATGAAGCAATTGCTGTCAACACTGTCGGGGCGAAATTGCTGCCGACAACCGGGCCGCAGCCGCCGTAAACGAATGACGTTTCGCTATTCATTATTCAGGATCGTCGATGTGCTTGTTTGTTGTGCGAGAGTTTCGGGTTGGACGGTTTTAAAGTTGATCATTGTGGTCGGTCCGATATAGATATCGATTCAGTTTTATTTATAAATCCAGAGTAACTCTGGAAAATTTTATTGTGATAGGATAAGCAGCGTATCGGTATGTCCACACCTAGACTGGAGGCTTCCAACGGCAAAACACAAATTATATCTCCATACAAAACACACTTGATTTTAATCTAATGCAAATGATATAGGATATCTATTGGATTGGATCAAGAAAAAGAGCATTATGTATGAAAATTTTTTTTTATAAAAACAATCTTTTGCCGCTAGAAGCCGCCGGCACACATAAATCGGCGCGCTGGTTTATGTGTGGATGCGCCATAAGAAACATACAATGATTTTCACATATTTATTGCAAATCGATGACTTCGTAACCTAGCATAATTTTCGACTTTGACAGTATAAAGTCAGGGATGATGCGAATTTAAATAAACAATGGATCGAACGATTTTCTACATGTCACACGTTCGTGCCTCTATATCAGTATTCGACAATAGCGTTCCGTATACAACTTAGATGACAAGGGTTTAAATCCTTGTCATTCGCATACGAAAAGCCCTTCTCGAATATCGTCTGTTATAGAAGACAAGTAATATCGAAACGATTATGCGAAATCGTCTTCAGTTCAATTTTCATCCAATCTTCATTCCGAAAAAAAGACCGAATCGGACAGTAAAGAGTGCGAATTGTGACTTTTTTACAGCTGAAGGAAAAGTCGGCGTCGGGTATTGAAACGTAAACGTGCACGTGGAGTTATTTGTTTACATCCCTTTCGGTTTACGGCGGGGATTTGTAAAGAGGGCAATCCCTCTCTTCCATAAATGTGTGATGTATTTTGGTCGAACGGACCGACATAAAAACTTCGGCTGGTTAGGAGACGAGCGCACGTAGAAAACAAAGCGGCCATTTTCCCATGAAAGACCGGAACGGAAGTACGCAGTAGTAATACCGTAGCAAGGTGTACACGTGAAAGTGAAATTTCATTGTTTACCTTCTGCTTTTTGTCTATACATATATACGTTTAGGTATAATCAATGATATGCACAGTTCATTAGCATTTGTAAAACAGACTCATTTTTTCCCAGTGTTGACCACATTGCGTGATGCGTGCTGCTTGTCGCGGTAAGCAAAACCTAACTGGAGGTGAAACCTTCCTATATTATTGTATAAAGATCCCTGAATCATTATTTTACAAACGCAAATCATATGTTTTCAATGTTCTCTTTTCGTTGTTTAGCCGTAACAAATATTATGCACAGCCTACACATGCAACGAGATTTATTATGGGAAAAATTATAGCAGTTAACAATCGACTTATCTAAGCAGTTTCGAGCAACGCTGGTTCACAAAAGCTGTGTACATAAAAGTGAGAATGGATAGATAAAGTTGTGAAAATCGTTTAGAATATTCATGAAAGCGTTTAAGCTGAAACTGGAAAAGTGGCCAAATAAAACGAAAAGGCTTCAACGCAATCAAACGCGAGCACGTTCGGACAAGATTAGCGGATAAAAATTTCGCAACATAAAAACGTGCATGCATGAAAATTATCAAGAAGCACATTCCTCGAAACTGAAGCAAGATAAGGTTTAATTTTCAGCACGTTGCGGCCCATTATCACGTTCTGAAAACGGACGCGAAGTAACTTTTATCGCGGCTCTAAAATTTTCGGTCTGCGGCGTTAAACGCGATCGTTTCGAATTTAATACAATCCAACCCTTTCCGAGTGATAATCAACATGATTTATTCTCAGAATCGACAGGTTGACAACTCGAGAGAGAAATATTGTGTCGAGGGTATATCCGTTGAGGAAGATGCGAACAGCTGTGCCCAATCGCGGAACAGTCGATCGGATAAGTGTGAAAGTTTGTTGGGAATCTTCTTATTCCGGATAATGTCTATTATGAGTCTGAGAATGAATAATGATCGGCACGAACATCGAAATCCACTCAACGAAGAGATTCGTCTATCGAAGGTTAATTATGCTTAGGAAAGGTGTCTAGGAACAAAAGGTGCTTGTGAATATGTGTGTTCGATTTTAGGGCTTCCAATCCGGATATAACCGATTTTTTGATATTTTTTCCGAAAACTGGCTAAATTTATAATTTTTTCATTAAAAAAATAATTTCACCCTTATTTATGATAAAATAAGTTCTGTGATGTAATTCAAAGTTCATTTGATTTATAAATGTTATGTGCAGGTATCAGGAGCAATATTTTTCTAACTAGAAATTTTACTTCAAGTCTATGACGATATGTAACGATCGAGAATTTTACCGGAACCTTTGAATCTTTAAATAAAAAAATAATGTCGATATAAATATCGTTTATATTTAATCAGTTTGAATTGAAACACAGCATTCAGTTTTCCCGAAGTCGACAAAAATCGGCTCTGAATTTTCCGGATAAAAACTGATTAGTTTTTTTGGATGCCCTAGTTCGATACAGATACGTTTTCTATTTATACAAATAATGGATATTCGCAATCGCATCAAGGAATAATCCGCTTAATTAATTTATATTAGAAGCCGTGACGTCGAGTAACGAGCGAGCGGCCATATTACGTTCCGCGGCGCCATATTGTACACTAAATTTTGTGTCTCTCGCCAGAGTTGAATTTATTTACATAAATATCCTCGTGTGTAGAATTTAGCGCAAATAACAATTTACAGACGCGTTTTTCTGGGAAATCAGACTTAAGTTTGTAACGCGATCGCGAATAAGAATGATACATAAAACTTTGTATAAATCGCTGAAGCGTGTATTTATGCATCGATGATCGCACGTATAATTATCTTCTTTCCAGAAGTATTCCCTAATTTGTACAAGTATAGAATAAGTACGATTCGAAATGGAAATCTGAAGGGAAAGAATTCTTTTTTTATTATTATTATGATTGTGTTCAGTTCGTTCCAATTTCGTAACTTAAGATGAAATTTGAAATGAAAATATTTTATTTTTATAAATACGTGATTTTTTTTAAGTGTTTGAAATGGATGATTGAAAATATACACTATTGTGAGGAACTCTGGAAAATTTTGATATATTAACAATGAGTACGGTTCTTAATATTTCAATTCACACCGAAATTTGAAATGATTTTCATGGAAAAAATTGATTAGTGAAAATATCACTCGGAATAGATTATCATTGGGGTGTATAAAATTAATATTATATTGGATAACTTTTGCATTTTGTAATTTATTAAGAACTGTAATTCATCATTGGTAAAATTATAAAAGAAACTAAACCCGATCAGTACAAATAGATATGAATAAATGCAACATTTCTGAAATCCATCAAGAAAAGTGTCCAGAATTAAAATCAATATACATAATAGTGATACAATATTAAAGCTAATACGTATGCCATTACCATTATCATAATCGACAATTAACATAACCAAGCAAATTAGTCAGGATTACGAAATCAATACACAAAATTCATCAAATACATAATACAAGATTCTGCGTATAAATAAAGCCTTAAATCGATATACATACACATCTCCCGATCGATCTTTCCAAAAAATCGCACATTTTTCCATTCCTATCTTTCAAATCCGAAACAACGCATTGCAAACGCTTTTGTTATAGTTACATAAAATTGAAAATATGTATTATAATGAAACAATTATTGTTGATAAATTGTAGTACTTTAAAGCTGAAACGTACGCCATCATCATTATCATAATCGATTCGTATTAGAAAATTAAATTAGACAGGATTACGAAATCAATACACGAAACTCACTTATAATATAACCCAAGATTCTGTGTATAAAGAAAGCTTTAAGCCGATATATCTGCCGATCGATCTTTCCAAGAAATCGCCCATTTCCCCCTTCGTATCTGCCGAATCCGAAACAACGCATCGAAAGCGCTTTTGCGATACATAAAATTGAAAATCCGCAACGTCGGTCGTTTTTAGGAAGAGCGACCTCAGCCAAAAGTGCCGCCGAGGTCGCTAGCCTGTTTCGATAAGGCAGTTAAGATTATCTTAATTCGGGTTTCTCAAACTCGACGCGAGATTAATGCCCTGCGACCTACAATAGACTACCTTTTACTTACTGAAACGATCTTTTACTTACTTGCGTTTACTAAAAATGGCCCTTTGCTCAAAGTCAGTTTTCCACGGCTTTTCATTTTTATGTAAAGTCGAATGGACGTTTTAGAAATGTCTGTATTTTGGGTGTTATTGAATCGAGGTTTGATCTGATTGTATCGTATTATATGTATATTTTCTTTAAGGGTTAGTTCATACACACGTATGTGTCTAGTCCAGAGATGGGTGAGACAGATCTATGTACATGAAATGGATATATATGTTAGCTATGTCACTTACGTATTAAGAAGTGTTTCATTATATGGCAAGTTTTAAGGATAGCACACATTAATGGGATTAATCATGGAAACTATTCATAATTTTCATAGATTTTTTCGTAAGATTTTCATTAAATTGGATTATAGTTCCATTTTATTATAATGGATGATCAAGTATGGTACTTAATATTGCACTTTAAATCGATATTTGGAATGATTTTGAGAAAAATGCATCATTTAGTAAATTTATGAATTGTCCAAAAACAATTTCACTAGTTTATTCGAGAACTATCAATAAAATTGATTTTATGATCGAAATGGTTGAAAGTTTGATTAGTCCTTTCCGATGAATAAATTCAATTCAAATATAGACCCTAAAAAAGTCCATTCAAAAGTGCATCATATTTTTCGCCATTTTTACTATTCGCCAATAACTAATTTTCCGAAGTTTCATCTAAAATCTGGGGATAAAGTCTTTTCAAGTTTCTCAACTTCAGATTTGCACGACTTTTCGCGTAGATTTGATACAAATTGATTATTTTTTCATTAAAACTACTTACTACATATCTGAAACTATCCAAAAAAGACAATTGCTTAAAATTCCTAACATGCACTAAACATATGAGTTGCCTGAAATGAATTCATCTCAATCACGTCAAAATGTATTCCCTAGCCGTTCGTTCTTCATAAAACAATCAGAGCAACCAAAAACCATTACTTCCGATGGGAAAACGAACCGAACCCACCGAAAAAATAAAAATCCGAAACCGCAAAAACTCATCACACGAATGCAAAAACACACGCACACACGTTGTACGAAATGCCCTCGGGAACACATTAACGGGGGGTCGAATCGATACCGGAATAGGGGAGACTGGGGAATGTGGGGTACGTCGACTATTTGCGCGCAAATTACGCAGACCTATTAGTCTCTGCCATCGTTGAGGCTGTAAAATGATATATGATAATTGAATAGCGAGCCGTGATTTGTAACGTTCAGACGGAAATCTGTCGGCCCTGCGATGCCGCAACTGCGCGTCCCCTTTTGCTTTAGTCGTGTTTTGTGTGTTTATAAAGGGTTGGAGATCTTTTAGTTTTGGGTACGTAATTGAATTAATGTTTGTCGTTTGAAGTCATAGTTTTTTAAACTGTGAATTTAGCGTTTGAATCACTAAATTGACGTGTAATTGCGATAATTTTGACCGAACGTATAGGACGAGTCTCACGTTTGCACAATTTGCCTATTTTTGAATTTGACGATAAAAGTAATATTTCTTTTAGGAATTACATCAGTTTCTTTCGTATAGATTTGCCTCAAATTTCGGAAATTTTCATGCATGGAAGTTTTTCTTAAAAAAATTCTCATCTAATGCGGATATTTCTTGAAATTATCTGCCGTCTTAAATGTGTTAAATCGAAATGCTTCCAATAATAATCAGCATGTGAAAATTGGATGTTATGCGACTTTCATTTGATAGTATTGATTTTTGAAAATTCGCAATTTTTCGATTCGATATACATTAAAATAATGTAGTATTATGTCATCGTTGAGAATGAAATGTACAGAAATACGAAAAGCGTGACTCACGAACCGTGACTTGAATTCGTTTCATGAAAATAATAAAGTCGAAATGAAATTATTCGAACACGATATGATCTCTTAATAAGCACTGACATTGAAACACTTTTTACACACAACACTGAAAAAAAATTTGTACATATTATTTCGATCGCAGTTTCGGAATGACTATCGAAAGTGTCACTCATCGTTGTGATGTTTTTTTTCACGACTGTGAAATTTTCATTTTTGACTCTCGATTGCGGCGATCGGCAAAAACAGTAATTGGCAATTTGAACAGTGACTCTGCAAAACAATGCGAAATTTGAATATTCAACAAAAAGTGTACAGTTACGCAAATTTTTTAATGAAAAAATGCACAATCCGTAAAAAAAATGACGAGAGCGGATATAAAACATATGTTTTATGTATAACAGTACACTGCAATAAAAACATTGCATACGTGAGACATATAAAATGTTGTAAATGTACATATATATTCAATTTGAAAATGTAATATGTAAAGATTAAGATAGATAGGGAAAGGGGTTGGAATTTTAGGGGGTAAGTTGTTCCGAAAGGAATAATTTTGTAAGATAAAAAGATAGTGGTAATCGAAAAGGGCATCAAATATAGTAATATCAATATAGTAATATGTATAAGAATTTTAATCACTCTGGAAACTAAGATTGAGTGACGAAAAGACTTCGGAACAATTTACCCCAGAACTTCCAATCCCTCGTTTTTCTGCATACATATCAACAGTTTATGAAAAGATATCATTTTTTGAAAATCTAAAAGATATTTTTCTTCGTATAATCAGTGTGAATGCGACCTTAGGTCATTTACATATCCATACTAAGACGATCCTATTAGACGTGATAACATTCATCAAGGATTAAACGAGGGTACTTCGAGTATGAATTAGGGGTAGTTGGTGGGTGATTTAATGGCACGAACGTATGCAAGTGGCAGATACGAAGAGTCAAACAATGTGGCGAATATGCAACTACGACTCTTTACGACACGCAACAAAATTGATAAGGCTTTCGCGATAAAAGGGTGCTGCAAAAAAAAGCGCCTCACTCGCGAATTTTACGCCCGGAATGAAATTGAATTTACGGCCTGATATTCGCCCCGCTTGTGTGTTTGTAAATTTTATTGCCGAAAGTAATAAAATTCATAAATAGCGTACGTACGTATGTAGGTTCGTCGTTCACGTGTGAGGATGAGAATATTTATAACGTATTTAACGAACGCACCACCCACCCCTTATGGCTTGAGCTATTGCCGCTAATAAAATATTTACAACCAGCCCCAACCTTCTTTAAGAGTGGGCGATTGTATCGTTGATTATGGATTTTTAAGTTGGATCGGTTGCTGTTGCGTGCTTTTGCAAAATAGAAATGTTTCGGACCAAATGCCGGACAATTTAATTGTGGCCATCAATTGTTTTCAGATCGTGATAATGATTTTTTTTGTGGAAATGCGTTTTGAATCATGCATATTTTGTGTTGTTGTGAAAATAGTTCATTTTGATTTTATTGTAAGTACGATTTGTGTTGTTTATTATGAGTAATTGAAACGAACATTGTGTTTATAAAAGAAACTTTGATAGTAAATGCAATGTTATGGCGTGTCTACACGTAGGCCGGCGGCTTTCATCGACAAAGCAATACATAACACAAAAAAATCTTCTTACAAATTACACTTCACATTGATACATACATATAAAATAAGATTTCAATTCAAATAGATTAATATAATGTGTTTGGTAGCTGAAAGTTGCCGTCTTAGGTGTAAACATGTCTAAAATAAAATACGTTTCAGAATCGAATCTGAATATTAATACACAGAGTGCTATCGATCGATTTCTAAAATTATTAACAAGCCCGAGAAAGAGCGGCGCGTTTGATTAAATTCGAAGCCGAAGAAAGTGGACGGGCGAAATAAAAATAAAACAGCCATAAGTTATGTAAGAAATCATTTTCATAAAACGGGAGCGAAGTGTCTTCATAAAAGAGTCGAATTTTAGGAGGGCCCTTCCGCCGGCGGCGGGTTTTTTGATGGAATTTAAATGAGATTTCGCCTCTTTAATCGTAAAAAATATGATAAACGACGCGGTTTTTTTATTATTATTCGCGGTATTGAACCAAGTACGGACGGAATCCACTAAAGTCGGTTTTATAATGCAAATCGTGTTGTTCGAGTACCTGCGTAGCCTCGGCGCACTCGTCTTCGAAGCCTTTTTTCTTCCATGGGAAAGAAAAAAGCTTAGATGTCATTTATTCTGAAGACTTTGACCCCGGACGAGGTCCAGCTTTGAACTTTCGAAAGCATTAAGCTCTAGAAAGGAATATTGAGATGGAAATAAAAAAATGCCTCGTAAAAGCTGCGAATTCCCTCCGGGCATCACTTCATATTTCCATTCGCAAACATTCAAGTTTTAATATAATATTTCGATTAATCCGAACGGCGGGAATTTAATTTGATTCTGGATTTAAATAAACCACTCCATTGAAAGGGAGCCGATATTGAAAGATCTGTCGACTCGGCTATATCGTATATTGTTAACGATGAATGGATATTCGAGCTGGAAAAAATCTCCGTTCGCGTTTTTAATGGGATACGAAAGAAACAAGAAAGTGTACAGGGATTATTGGACGATTAATTTAATTATATCTTTTATACACAAGTGGACTTGTCAAATAATAAATGACATCCCGGGTCGAAGAGCTCAACTGGAGTATTCGCCGTTTGATAAAGATTGATTATATTCGGAGGGAAGTAAGAAAGTAACGTTAATGAATCGTAAAACGTTTAAGAAACTCGGAAAAACTCTAGCGCAATAAATAATAGTAGCCCTAGTTTATTTTACGGCGAAGAAATTGCGTCAATGAAAATAATTGATAATAATAAATTTAATATTGAAAAGAATCAATGAACGATCTCTATTCATAGAATGAATGGAATTGTACTAACAACGAATCGCAATAAATCGAAGAAAAATCTCTCGCAAATAAAAGCGATCAAACATTTTTATCGGATTTAAAGTCATAATAGAAATACACTCGAAAAATATTGCTAGATTTAACGAAGCACGATGTAATTCCGTGCACAATGGAAGCTGAAACGCAACTTTTCATCCGAAAAAAGGGGTATTGCGAGAGTATACGAGAACATATCTTGTATTTTACGATACGGCAAAGGTATTTTTTCATATCACAGCTATGGCGTCGGTATGAGGAAAAATGTTCCAGTGTGATATGTTTAATTTGGTATGGTTTCGCCGCTCGGACCAGGCAGATAAAAATACGTAGACATGCCTTGTTGGTAAAGTGTAAATATTACCGCAAAAAAAAAATCGTAGGAAAACAATCTGGATTTATTTTTACGCAACGTCGGGGAAAACGCGTTTCGTGTACAGCGAACGCAAGTCCAATTTGATCGGCGCAAATAAAATAACGTTTCTTGGAAAAATAATCGAATGTATTACATAAAATGTTTCGTAGGAAATTTTCATGATAAGCTGTCGTGGATTTATTTTCATTTACGTGAAAAAAAGCCCTCGGACACGATATCTGGAGGTCGATAAGCATAGCGTGGAGATTTTCTATACGAAGCTCACATATAAATATGTATTTTTCTTTCTGGATGATAAAACTGTGCCGTTGGTAGCGTAGTATCTCATAACAAGGATGTAAGGAAAATGTTTGCGCAGAGGTTTTCCCATAAACACAGCCTTATTGAATCTGGTACGTTTTTTCCTACGCTATTTCGTCTGAACTGTATTAAAAATACCAAATTTAATATTTTTTTTATGCGTCCGCATAAAAACATAATGACGAAATTTATAAAAACGTAAAAAGGCAGTAAGCTTATTTATTTCATGGGAGAATATATTAATCATTGAAGCGACCTAAAAGCGTAAAACTTCTATCGGTAAACATTTCGTTATTACATTTTTCCATACAAATCCGAAGAGTATAAATCGTAAATGAGCCATTCAGTTCAAAATGCAACTTAATAAATAAAAAAGTCGAGAAAAACGATGAAACGTCTTTGATCTGTTTTCCAAAATTTCCTTAAAAAAAGATAATTCTCACATGAAATGTTATGGCTATATCGAGGACTTTGAATATTAGAATCGATGGATATCAGAGAGAATCTTACAATACCAAGTGTATGACCAGTGTTGTAGTTAAGCCAAAATGCACTGGAGTGCCGTTCCGGTACCTTTATTCACTGCCGGAACGCGCTCCGCATGAAAATTTGAAATATCAATATAATATCAATGTTTCAAACATATTCGGTTTCACAAACCTAAAAAAAGCAACGAAAATATATAAATTTCTATCAATTTGCTACCCATAACGACTTAAACTGTCATTTGAGTCATCCATTCATTTATTCATTCATGTCATTTGTCATCTGAAAAAGCGAAATCGAGCACTCCAGCACCTCGAAATCCACCATTACACCACTAGTATTACATACATTTTTTTTTTCGAGAACGAAGCGTAACCGTTCAAAAGAAGGGAACGAACACATCTCAACCGATGACACAACCTGCGCTAGAATATCGAATAACTGTTACCCAATGAGAGGGTATTCATGGCAAAAGTGTGTAACATCATCCGCATTCTAGGGGGAGGAGGCCGAGCTATGCATCGAACCACCGGCGAAGAAAAGGCAAGAAGAAAGGAAAGGTAAGGAATAAAATGGCTTACAAAGGAAACGTACACAATGCCGAGGGAATACTACTGGAGAAAGTCGCCCACAGGAATTGGGTCTGAACCTACGACCCTTGCGAAAGAGAGTCAATCTATACGAGTCGGATATCCGCCCGCAGCATTAAGGGAATCAATAACGCCCTTTAATAGCGGGGATCGGAGCTTAGGTTGGATGCATGGTCCGCTCGTTTCTTACGTACCTTCATATCGCAGGTCGAAGCGTTCGTAGACAGATCGTTCGGGAATAGGGAAGGTAAGTCGTGTACTTGGACTAGGGTTTTCCATACGAATATTCCAATATTCGTTGAACTTATTGAAATTTTAGAATGTTTACGAAAGGATATCAACCATCTTGCCTGTTATATGAAACTCACTTTAGGTCGGCTAAGTTAGGTATCAGCATCATAAGGTGAAACTATTGAGAATTCAGACTTGATATTTCGTACAATTAATCATTGAGAAGACACGACTGAAAACATCTTCCAATGATATGTTTTAAAGTGTGAATTCACTAATTAAAAAAAAAGACAATTGCGATAAAATTGAGATTTACCGCACGATATATCATCAGTTCAGGACCTGTTTTGAAAATTCACGTAAAAAAATTGTGATATTCATCCACGGATTATAAAATGAGCCACCAATATGTGCACGAGAGAAACGTACGTACCATTTTCGCAAGCTCTTTCCAACTGGAGATAAATCTTATCGTCTATGTCCAGCTTAAGTAGCAATTTTATAATCATATCATTTACAATAATAATTACCACAAAATATATATTTTCCAACAGGCAATAAAAAATTCCAACATATTCACTCAAACGTAATACGCAATGAACGCCAAGCGTTCTTCACGACCAAATGCGATCTATCACGGCCCGAAGTGAATAAAACACAGCACTTTTAACCCATGAACGGCAGAATGCGTGAAAGCCGCAGAAAAACGCAGAAATGAGGGACGAAACGGACTCTCGAAAAGTCCCTCGCGTGCAAACTCAGCGAACTCGATGGCTCGGAGTTTACTGCAAATTTATTCGCAGTATGAGCGATTTCGCGAACGGGTGAAATTTCACTGGGAAAAATTCGGAGACGAGACAAAGATGGCCGCGGAGCGGTTATTGGGTCATAAATCATGTCGCGGTTTGAATTATTTTCGAAAAAATTCAATTACGCCCACGTGTGCGTGTGTGCGCGCTTTTTCGCTTTGGAGATTTTTACGAGTTCGCGAGATTAATAAAATTGTTCGGTTGATAAACGCGATTTTGCGCTTTGATTAAAATCTGCTTGCTATGAGCAACATATATGATTCGATGAGATTGTTTAATATAAAAAAATACTAATTAAACCTAGTCATATTATTCAGTAAAAACGACTTTCATGAGATATTATGGACCTATTCTGTGCGTATGAGTGGACTGTGTGATGTCATAACACTGTTATAACTCATTTAGATAAATAAAAATATCTAATAAAAGTTCAAAGTTTTGCCATTTTACTCCAAATCAGAATTTTATTGAGTTACCTTAATATCATGATTCATGCTGCAAAATATGGTTCTTTTTCGTTATCCTAACAGTATAGTAGTTTGACGAGTCCGTTTAGGTTAGGTTGGGATGTATTTTAGGTTAGATTAATAAATATTTTTGTCATTTTTATGATACACTAGTTTCTAAGTATCTGATACCCGGTGTTGATTGAGACTATTTAGACTTTAAGACAATTATGAATTGCGATATAATATTTCCCGTGCCTTTTTTGTCATTTTTACGACAGATTAGAGTTGGGTACGGATTTAAATCAGCTTGAGTTGCGTTTTAGATTCTGTTAAGTTAGGTTATGTGTCATGTTAACTGGAAAAAAGATAAGTAGCATAAAAATATTTCACTTAAGTAGGACCGATATTAACATAAAATCTATAATTTTATTCTAACCAGGCAAGCGTTGACATTCAAATGAGAGCATTCCAAATCGCGAACTTGCGTCATATCACGAGTCGAGTTTTCCCCGAATTTCCTCGGCGCACTCGATACGAATCGTAAAAATGATTTTATACGACAAACCCCAGACGCATGGCGGCCATTTACATACGAATTCGGTGGACGAAAGTCGTGTCGCATTTAAATGATAATGCACGAGTCCCGGGGAGACTCGACCGGTCGCTCGCCGGCCAATTCCGGACCCGGTTATGCAAATCTATAATATGAAAAATTGCAATTCGGACCGAGTGTGCGAGACGAAAATAAAAATAATAAAAAATAATAAAAAATCGCCGGCGGAGAGATTTTTGGCGTACGGTCTTTAATGGGTTAAAATTTGAAGCGGTTCGTTCGCGCGATGGGTTTTCGATGAATTTTTGGTAGTTGATTTTCATGTTTAAATTAGATCTATTGAAATATTATGAATTTGGTTCAGGTGCTAACCACCTTTGACTGAAAAATTCCATGGTTACGAAAACCATTGAAAAGTGAAGGTTCATGTCTGAGTCGGATTGAAGCATCATTAAAAAATATAAAAATGATTTTGAGAATTAATTTCGGATAAATCTTATATAATATTAGCCTAATGTTGTGTCTCTGTGTCTGGTGAAACGTTATATTACTGTGACATTTAAATTTTCAATTAAAAAAAAGATTTTCATACATTTATGTACTAAAAGTAGAATTTGCTCATTATTGTTGTTAAGCATCTAGCCAAGTTTGACATTTGTAGCCATAGCACTATGAGCAACCAAATTTAATCATCTTCTATTCAAATATACAAAAGATAATAAGCTTTTCACTAATAATAAGATTAATTACTCAATGAGTATGAATTTATTTGTTTTTCGAATTAATTAAAATGAGAATACGTGAAATTATTGTGAATTTAAACAATGTACAATATAATACATGTTTATTTTGTATTATAATTTGTATTCGTAATACTGTCGATGAGATAATTCACCAGAACGAGATGTGTCATTAAATAAGCCTTTGTTGGTTTCGAAACAAAATAGGATTTTCATAATTATTCATTTGTAAACAAGGCAGCCGAAGTTTCAAAGGGCAAGCGAAAATTTCGAACTTATCAAAGTAATAATATTAAACTTTTTTCGTTCGGATGCGAAAAAAATCCGAGTATTTTTTTCTTGGTTAAGAATGATTGATTAGATTGAAAAATTAATCAACTTTTTAATATTCATAAGAAATTCAGATATTAAAAAAAAATAAAAACTATTTTAGGATTTATCGTAAATCATTTTAATTACTTTTTTTAATTAGATATTTTAAAAATTACTTAAGAATTATATGTATCTATTTCAAAATCGGTTTCGGCATTTAATAAAATTACATATTTGAATATCTTTGTAATCGTTGTATAAAAAAAAAATGGTTAAGAACCGATGCGTAGTAAGTGGATACTTGAGGAACTTTGAGCTCGCAGACTCGAGATACTTAATCCGTAGTAAAATGGACGAGAAAACTTTGTGCGAAAGTTTGTGAAATATTTCGAAATGAGTGTCGAGAATATAATGCTCCTTTAAAATTTACACCTCAAGTTGCCAGGTGCTCAGAGTAAAATATCACTTTGATGTTTGGACACTGCGCAAGATGATCTCGCCGAAACATAAACAAACTGCGAACATTCAACGCAAACGACGATTTTATTGCCGCAACAGAAAATGTTCAGGGACACATGTGAACGAGGATGTTTTCGGGAACTTATATTGAAATTGATAGCGCGAGAGATCCTTCAAGTAAATTAATAGCGAATGTACAAATGTTGGAAATGAAACAACGAATTCTCCAAAACAGATTCATTATTTATTTATTAGAATTTGAAACATGTTTTGTACTTAATATTGTATTTATAATATAATAATTATCAACATATATTTGTAAATGTTGAAGACAGACCTAGAAAGCGAAGAAAATTCATAATGTCGGGAGACTTGATAAGGATCAGATGCAAGCGTTTGTAATAGATTCCATTTGAAATGTATCTGTGTCAAGTTACGTTTTTCTCTTCTTCATATAAGTTAGGAAAGGTTGGGTTAGAATTCATATTAGGTGAAGTTGAGTTGGGTTAAGTTGAGTTGAGGTGAGAAATAGTAAGAATTAATAATAAATCGTAATTCATATTTTTGTTCGGGGCACAATGTAAACATTAAGCTAGCTCGAAAAGGCATTTAATCCAAATCAGAAATGTAGTTTAGGAGGAACTTTTCTTTTCCAGCTAGACTCAAGCTAGAAATAATTGTCTTTTTCGTTCTAAATGTAAAGGCAAGAAAAGCAATAATTTTTAGTTAGACAAACTTCCTTTCTTTGTACCAAATACATTACTGCTCCAGATCTTTGATTAGGTCAGTCTCTCAAAAATAACCGACCTATTCCCGAACCTCACTTTGAACTTAAACTGTGACAAACATAAAAACTCCTTATTACTTTCAAGAAATCATAACAATTGAAATCGACTTGAACCAAAATGAAATATGAAGCACACCAAAATCTCAAAGCACATGATTTCAATCACCTCCAAACCCTCAAACATTTCGACAGTCCTTCATAAAAACACTTTCAAGCATCGTTCACCACCGGATAAAATACAACCTAGCACTAGTATAAGACCTAAGGGCGGGAAAAGAATTTCGAAAACGGCAAAGGAGATTCATGACGGAAAGGTCGCGCGAGCAACCGACGGAAATAAATAACAATCGGAACTTGAGCACATCGCCTCGGAATGGCCAAGTTCTGTAGGCCCTTCTTAACAGTCGCTAGTGGGGGGGATCTCGGATAAAACTTTGTATGAGAATTTATTGCCGATTCGGACGAACGGGGAGAGACGGTACATACGTATAGTACAAAGACCCGTTTTGTCTTCTTCCCTTTTAAAAGTTCGCCGGTCGGTAATTAATCATGTTTTGAGCGGGCCGAATATTATTGAAAATTCCGAAACTCCAACTTTTTCCACGTTCGGAAGTTGCGTTTTCTATGCGGGGATGGGATAAAAAGTCCATTTCGCATTCCGTTGATGGTAGATTGTATTTTTTTTTATTTTGGTTAGGTGTGCTGTTGATGAGTTGCTGTACGTGGAAACGTCCTAACGAGGAGGTGAGAAATTAATGGAAAAATAAAAGTTGTGTTTAGTTCGTTTAAAATTCAAATTTGTTCATATGGCTTGAATTGTGTAAATTAATTAAAAAAAATATTTTTAAAATTAAAATTAAAATAAGAGAATGTTTTTAAAATGAAATTGAATTGAATTCAAACTGAAAAAAAATTAAATAAAATATTTTTTTAAACGTCGATAGATGTCGTCGCATGTATTGAGACTATACAGTTACCTAAAGTTCCATCGTTTTTAAGTACAGACGGAGAGCTACGTACTGCACAAGTTATTGATCGTAGTATCGATTAACCGAAAAAATTTATCTTGAAAGGGATATTTTTATCCCACCAAAATACAATCAAAATGTCTTAGGACAACTAGACGTAAGTTCAGTGAACTTTCAGATTTGAACATATTGCGAATTCGATAGATGTTTATACGAAATTATTTAGGATAATTTGCATAACTGAATAAAATCATTTGAAACAAACGTTAGTAATGCATATTATTGGCGTTCGAACTATCTATTTTTTTTTTAATGAAATCAGTTTTAATCAAAGATTTCTCATGTTACATTTTCGGTAAATTTAATCGCAATTTCCACATATCGTCAAAATGTGGCACATTTACAAAATCGACGTCGATTTATAATTATTGCGGACGCCATCCAGCGCATTCGAAGAGAATGGGCGGACGACTAACGATATTACATTACTTTAACTTTACATAGATTACAAGTATGTTCCGTTAACCGCACATAAAGTAGGCCGAAACTTCTAAATGCTAAGAGTTAAGGACGTTAATGATTCTGGTTCTGAAACTATCCGCGGTTAGAGACTTCGCTGCGGAAATATGTTCCCCTTCAACTATCAAGGTGGCCGAAATTTACGACCGTCCAATTACGTGCGTAATTATAATTATATTTGGGCGACGAAATAACTAATAAACATGGCCGCTTTGGATATAGAGATCCGCCATGCCGAATTTACAATGAGATGCTCGGAAAGTTCTAAATGAAATTTTCATAATAAAAGTAGAAGTATTGTACAAATATTTTGAATAGTGAGGTAAGAATTGATCTCATTTATGACTTTTTTCTACTGATTATGTGCAGAAATAATGAAAAAAAATATTTCTTGATTAGCATAGAATTTTGATGGGATTGATTAGGTTAGATTGGGTATTTTTTTAAGATATGTTAAGTTATGCTTATGTATTTTTTTTTATATTTGGTCAGATTCGCTAAAGTACAGATTTTCTAGTGCATTTATAAGGTAGTTTTTAGTTGACAGGTTAATAGACTGTTTCTTATTTTCTTTGCGTACCGTCTATACATGCTACGTTTTGACAGGATAATAAACAAGTACAAAATATGTTTTTACAAAAAAAGGGATTCAAATGCATGAACATACATATATTATAAAAAAATATATAATAGTTGAATTAACAGAATATATTTTCAGATGTGCAAAATTCTTTGCTCCAAAAAAAAATCAATTGTTGAGAAAACTACAATTCAATTTCATGCACATGAGAGATTATAGGAGTATGATTTTCTAAATCGTAGTTTTATATAGAATATTTTCTTTTAAAGAAAATCGTCTGATCAACCGTATCGATGCGAAGCATCTCGCGAAAAAATATCGCGAGAACGAACCAAATCCCAAAGGCGCTTCTTTCGCTTTCACGCATTATTATCGGCTTTCGAAAGCCGTCCTTATTCGATACGCGTCGCCATAATGCGGCGCTAAGATAAATCAACATTACCTCGGAGCAGATTGAGGCTTCGGAGGCAAAAAAACCTTCGAAAAAGGAACACGGCCCACGGTGGGCGGTTATATCAACAGAGGGCGGGCGCCAAAGGGCGCGCCCTCCCGCGTGGGGAATTCGAATGGCAAATAAATAAAACGAGAACATCTGGCGTTCTTCGTCTCCTCAGGTCTTCGGGACGAGGGTGGAATGGCGATGGTGACGGCGACGGTGGCGAAGATTGCCCTCGAGGGCCTCTCGAGCCGATGGCTCCGCGGGGTGTAATTAGAATATTGGGCTGGGTGACCAACTTTTCGGAACGGCGATTGATGAGGACACTTTTTGGGGGATCGATCGCTGCTGAGGTCGGAGGTGAGGGATTGATGATGCCGGATTAATTGGGATACTGAGATGTGGTTTTGGAGTCGTGGAGTTGGAAGGATGAGCTGTTTTAGTTGGAGTTGTGTAAAATGAGAGATTCCTACTTTTATTTATTTATGTACATTACGAGGGAAGCCCGCCATACCGCCTTTTAACTGCATCCCAACTCTGTCAGCTTGTTAGGCCGGCCTAGTTGGGTACCAGCAAAACTAGACGAAACTACGGACAATGAGTCACCGAAATCAACTGTATTCAGCCTGCCTCCAAAAAGTTAAATCTTTTTCATACTGATATCTAAAAATTACATCTGATATTGTTTAAGCATATTTGATCTATTATTCAAAATGCATAAATTTGTTTACTCGATAAAATGCAAATACTATTTACTCAGCCATTGTTTTATTCCCAGTAAATGTCAATATCATGCCCATAGTTTTGTTGATACAAAACTAGGTCAATATAATAAGCTAACACAAAGTAGGGAATATGTAACATATGGGATGATAGATTCCCCTTCGTGATGTCATTGTTTTCAATCACTTTAATGTGCCACTGCGTAACACATAGTTAAAGTCAACAGAATCAAATCCAGTGAGCGAAATTATTATTGGTTAATATTGGATCTGGAATCATACATTTTCGACAAATTCTCAGATCCAATTTGATATATTAGAATACGCATCCTCATCACCCTCGATTACTTTAAAAACCTAAACACACAGAAAACACTGGTCACCCTCACCGAGTCTCCCCATCGCTGTGCTTTGCTCAAGCAAGCAAGCAAGCAAGCAAAGGGCGTCGCTGACTGCTTCGCCTTCCCCAGCAGCGACTAATATTTGTTTAAACAAAAGTCGAGCGCGAGTTTGCGTATTGACTTCTGTTTGAGTTGAATCCAAACAGGATGCCGAAGAGGCGAGGCGCATCTCGGGGAGACTTGCGCCACTCGTGCGCTATTAAAATGGATGTTGGTTTTGGGCCGAAGTTTGGCGCCGAAAATAAATATGTACGGCAGGAAATCTTTTAACGCTCATCCGACGGATGTTAACCCTTTTAAGTCAGAAGCTGCGGTCGCTGATGTTCTCGAGCTGTTTTGGGTAAACATGTTGGATGAATGTTAACTATGGGTGAAATGCTAATGGTGGAAATGCTTATCGAGTTGTGATCTAAGAACCAATTTAGAAGATCTACTTCTTAAGCAATAGAAAATGTGTTATGTAGTGGAATATTGCTTAAGGAGCACGAATGAAAATGCTAAAATGTCACTCGTTTAAGGAGGAATGTTTTGTATGAAAAGAGATAAAAGGGGATATATTGTGACGTATGCAGCATTTCGGCTTTCGTTGTTTAAAAAATGTTGTTTTTCTTAATGAGTAAAATACTGGAACGATTAATGCTCGACGTTTTACTGTACTAGTTACTGTGATTTGGAGTCGCTCGAGACTATATTATAGACTTTAAGCAGATTGTGAACTGTTTTATGATATTTCCCGTTACTGTAGTGAATCTGATTGTATGTGCATAATATTTGCTACGGCTGGGCAACGAAAAGGCACCCCCGAGGGTTGTCTAACGTAAGAATTCTCGTTGTTGATTAACAGTGATTATTTAATGCATTCTTCATAAAAGCAATGTAGAGTAAATTGCGAGCCGAGTTTCACAATCAACTTACACATACACAGTCAAATTGATTGTATTAGATAGAAGGAAAACTATAACTAGTTCATTCACATTCACATGGAGGGTGAAATAGCACAAAATGATTTAGTGAGTATGAATAATTTTTAATAAATTGAAAAAACTTTGTATGAACGAGTTCCGAGAAATCTACTCAGATTTCTGCGGGGTTTTACAAAATAACAATATCGCACATGCGGTAAAAACGCCAGACGTGCTAGGTGATAAATCACGGCAAAATATATATCGTTGAAAGTTTTTTCGCGTAGTTTTTCCCCGGGATGAGAGATGGAACCTCTCCTGGCTTGGCAGAAAAGAAAAACTCGCGGAAAATGACATAAATAGATCTGGATATATATCTCCGGCTATCGCAATAAAATATGAAATGTCCTCATAAACCAGAGATACGAACGTTTCAACCGGATTTATTCAAATATAATGACTTCTACGGATGGTTAAAAACACAACAATAGATACGCGAAGACTGCTTTGAAAATCACAATAAAATATATAATCAACCCGTCGAAAGTATCAACGCACATTCGGTCATAAAAATGTTATACACCACATTTCATGCAATCTTCAAAACATTTAGAGAAAAGTAGGATGCAGCTCAAGTGTCATTGTGACACAAAGACAAATTAGTGCTACTAGTAGTGCCACGGATGTGTTTTATTCGATAATATTTTTTATTGTCATCTATGTGTGAAATAAAAAAGTAACGAAAAAATATCCCACATTTGGATTTTACACCTTATATACGTTTAAAGTTGCAGTTTCGAGATTAGGAAGGTAGCCGAGCGGTCAACACGGGTGTGCCATACAGTACGCGCGCTCAACGATTCGAGTTCAAGGCACGGCTGAAAATTTCGAGCATCGTTAGCGTATTTATAATAAAGATTATTATATTAGATTGTATAAACTTGCATTCATCTGCTTAAAAATACAAAGAAAACACGACCGTTTCTCACGACACACTTCTTACACACGTCAACGACGTCGAACAAGAGGGTCCTTATCAATTTTTCCGCGTCATAAAGAGACAAACGAAGGGTGCCTCGTCTCCCCACGTATGTACATTTCCCGGGTTTTTCCCGGGAGGAAAGCGGGCATTTCCCTCGTGCGGGATGCGTTTCCAGTTCGCGATGCAATTTTCAGCTCGCGTGCTAGGCTAGGTTGGCACGCGAGACGTCAAACTCGAGCATCCTAAGTGATTCGCACAAGACACATTTCATATGCGGTGTATGTATTATATGTGTGCGAAAGGATTACCGGGAAACGTGGATGGAGAGGCTGCTGCTTAGACCCGGATGAAATAGGAGTGTTTCTCAAAGTGTGAAACTCTATATTATTCATAGAATTCATGTGCTATTTTCTAATTATTTTTACAATTAGTGGAGATAAACAGTCAGTCTTTCAAACAGTCACAATAGACGTGGGATAGAGACACATATACTACAGTAGATACATCTGTCTTAGTCCCACTGATTTTTGACAGTAGACAGAGAATCGACTAGATACATCATCGATTACATTGATTTCATAGACAAACATTTTGAGACGCAAACAGATCTATAGATCTTAAATTCATAAATAATATAAGGCTAATGTAGGTGTTATAGGCCATACATGGTACAGATCAGCATATAAGACTGGAGAGTAAAAAATCACGTATGACAGATTGCGCTAAATCGATCAAAATTGGTTTTTTAGATTAAAAAATAACAAGAATTGATAAATTTTTAGGAACCATTTCATGAAGTGTTAAATTAACGAGTACTTCAAATCAAATGGATCTAATATTTGAAAGAAACTATCGTGCAACTAAATCTATAATCTAAATTATAAATACGCTAACGATGCTCGAAATTTTCAGCCGTACCTCGAACTTGGTACGTTCACTTTATTGGCCCGCCGCCTTACGCTCCGAGTTACCACCGTAATATTAATAAAAACGACTTAGGACTCTCGCAAGGAACTGATTCCAACATAAGGAGTATGCTGAATCAAGATGACATGCACAAACGTTTTGTACTCAGCTGGATACATTTGAAAATATAACTTGAAATATAATTACCTAAACATTGAATATAATTGATGTATTATCATGTGATCATACAAATACGCAAATTAAATTAACTGCACACGAACGACGCCGTTACGACTGTACTGTACAAATACAAATTTCATCCTTGATAAAAGCTTTTAATAAAAATTGGAAACTCGCCGGAGAGCGAATGGAAACTCGATTCGTTTATCGTGGGGTGGATCGGGTTTTACGTAAGTGGGCAAATTAAGGCTGCGAGTTTGGGAAACGCTGGCGAACGAGGTACGTCCCATTTATCGGGGGAAAACTTCCCGGGCTAAGCCGAATATAATATTCGCGGAAAAACTAGGCGGACTCGCCGTTTTATTGCGAAAAGCCGGAAAAACCGTCGCATTTTCCTTTTCCCGCAACTTATTACTCCAAGTGTCCAATCGCGCGAATTTGTGCGTTTTTGAATTTTGCATACGCTTCGTTTTTATTTTTCATTATTTAATTTGTGCTCTAGGCTTGTTTGTGCTGTCTTCGTGTGTACACAACGCATAAATGCGAGAGAATTCGAAATGAGCACACAGTGAGCATAAAACACGGAACGTACGAGAGTCAATTTTCGTAGTAAATAAAGAGCATTTTTGAACGGGTACAATGCGGTGTTTTGGAAATATCAAAAGTGCTTCGACTTTGGGGTCGGAGTTTCGGAACGTTTTAATCTTGATATTGTCTTTTGCAACGGTTGGAGTTAATTGCTAATTGGAAGTAGCGTTCGTATTTATTATTAATCAACAGTCAAAATATTAGTTATGATAGTTTGAAAACTAAACAGTTGTGTAATTGATGAATAGTTTACTGTGTTGTTGAGGCTTGTTTATACAGAGTATTGCGGTGTTCTGCTAAATGAATGCTTTTAGAATCAATTTGTAGCATTCTTAAGTGTTTGTGGAATTTATGACAATATAATATTATTTGTATACTCAATGTAAATGTTTTTCTTATGCGAAACACAATCATCGTAATAGGATTGTCGGAAAAATGATAAAAAAATTAGGCGCATGAAAAACATTGGTGTTAGAAAATGGGTATAGCTTTATAATTTCATGTTGTAGTAAGAACGTAAAAAACTTATTTTATTCAGATAATATTTTTTTTATCAAAATACGACAACCCAACAAGGGACTAGGCCTAAGCTGGGAAGCTTTTTCCTTAACCATCGAATACGGCGATCGAGTGGTCAATTTTACGCATACGGTCAAATCAGATAACATACCATATGAATTTTATTAAATATAAAAACATTGAAAAAATATATATTCCTAAAAAATCAATTATAATTTTGCAGTAAAAATAGTATAAGGGATGTTTTTATGTCAGATTTTCCCCAAGTTCTGTGAGTCAAATGAGATTGAAAAATTTTGAGAATACTCTGATTTAGATTGAAAAATAATCATAATTGAACTTTTTTGATACTTGTAAAATCAAGTATCAAAATCAGTAACAAATTCTTTATCAACGTCAGGAATCAATCGTAATGAGCCTGAATGGGGGATTTTTAGAAATCATGAAAAAAATTGTCTGCGGTATTATTTTCTATTTTCTTTCTTCATAAACCAAAAACAAGCTAATAATCCGCAAAAAAATGAGAATTCACAAATGGTTCCAACATATAAAGTGAGGAAAATCCTGCCCTTTATTATGCATCATAAATGCTCACCGTTTAAAGCTTTCGCGAAGCACACGAAAACACAATAATGGGGCCCGAAATTCGAACAATTTCTGAAATATTAATCAGACAACACTTCACATTCCGCTCATAAAACACTTTATCTCCTTTGATAGAGCGTGTATCAAGAGTGCGTTCGCTACATACAAAACACTTAGGTTTCGCGAAAGTACGCCAATGATACATTATCTCGCTTCGTCGACGACGTACATAAGGAAAGTAGCGCTTTCGCCGATAATACATAAAAGCTCATAAAAATTTCATAACGGCGTTTTTCCCGCGGCAAAAGTGCTTCGTTCCAACTCACCCCATACAAAATGAGGAATCGAGAAAAACGAAGCGAAAATTCGAAATAGAAGGTGTTTGGAGAAATTGACGTTCGCGGAATGAAATTCGAATTGTCGCCGAGGGATGTTCGATTATTCGAGTTTTCTTCGAAGTCGTCGCTATGGAGTTTAGATGGAAATGTGTTTAGTGTTGGACAATTGATTAAACGTAACGTTATAGATATGCGTTCGTTTAGAGATAAAAAAGCTAACTGAAGTCGAGAAAAGCAATCAAATGTATTAGTATGTAACAAGTTAAGCTTCGAATGTTTTATACATATGTGTGGATGTATAATTTTTTTTTGACTATGTAATCATTTTCAATTTAAATTATAATTTCGGTTCAAATACAATATAAAAATTAATTGAATCTTGAATTGGATTGAATATAAGATGGGACAATTGGAGTCATAGTTTATTCAAGATTGAATTACTCTGAATACAAGAGTTGAATCTAGAAGGAACGGAATTGTGAATGAATATTAAATCACTATAAGTTTTTCAATCATATCGAAGTAAAATAAAAAAAATATAAAGAAATGAACAAAGACTAGAATTGTATACGAAGATTGCATGAATTTTTCAATACACACAATAAATGTAATTAGAATAATTTTTTTTTGAAAAGCATTAAATTAAACAAATTCATACATATTTTCTTAAGCTGACATCGAAATCTCCACAAATACATCGAATCGAGATAAATTAATCAAACTCACATAAGAAACAGATTCATTACATCATCTGATTTACGACATCGAATCGAAAATACAAATTGATCATAGTATAATATAATATACCGAGAGTCTCATTTATTCGATCGAACGTATTAAGTTAGCAATGAATCAAAACGACTCCAAGGCCACACAAGGAAAGCCTTTCGTTCCCCATAAGGAAATTTATTTTCCTCGCTTAATTTATTCGGCAGTCGTCGTAGATCTTCGCACGAAAGTTAATTACAAGAGGAGAGGATCCTTACACGTCACTTTGCTTAGCGCGAGCCCTTTCATGCACGAAAGCCTTGTATGTACATACACAAGTCTCCCCATAAGGAACAGAAGCGTCATATACCCACACACCGCGAAACCAGTGACGTACTATCCCACTGCGAAGGTGGGCTCACAAAGGGCCTAATTCATCGATGATTCAATAAAATATTATTTATCATATAATTGTGCCAAAAATCTATCAATATACAATATCGCAAATCTGAGTGTGTGTCCATGTATGCGTTGATATATTCAACAGATTGATCGCTAGTGGTGAATATTATCGATGTTTGATATATTATATGAAAATATTCTAATGAGATCACTAATTCCTTCTAATGGTTCCCGATATATCGAAAAAACTTTTCATTTCAATAGATTTTTTTTTTATTTTCACCTGCGAAGATAATTTAATTGAGTATATATATCACAGAATTTTTAATATTCTATTTAATAAAAATGTAAAATTAAAACCTGTTAACGTTTTCATGAACGAGTTTTATACCATACTGAATTTAACTAATCAAAATAAGTCATTTTTTATATAATTGACAGTAAAATTGTACGATTTTTTTTAATTCGTAAAAAAAATTTCACCTGCGGCGCTGATTCACTATATTTTTTCGAATAAAATTAAAACGATGAATAAAAAAAAAATTTCTTATAAATATTGATTTTTTTTATATCGTAAAAGGAAGGATTTAATCATGGGGCCCTCCAAAAATTTTCGCATCCCGCCCAAAATTTCCAACCACCCCACTGTTACAACCCACACACCATGCAACCTACTCGTTATTATATATTTAAATGAGAACCGCGTCTCGAAACGTAATCATCCCTGTTTACCTGATTGCGGATGCCTAGGAAAATCTTGGAATTTTAACGAAATCGAAGCCCATCCGTAATCCGCGTCTAAGATTAAAGGATTAGATCGAAAGCGAACGGTTCTGAGCGGGATTAAACGTCGTGGAATGAGGGGAGTTAGTTCAATTTCTAACGACGAGGCAATTTCGAGCCGCGAACGACCAGCCTCCGGAGACGAGCTGAACTAACCCGCAAATATGAAGTTAAGTTAATCCGCGAATTTTCATTATGAACGAGCCGTAACAAACGATGCAAGCTATAGTAATGCCGGGATGAAGGGGTGGTGTTTCAGGGGTGTAGTTTTGCAGTGATTAGATTGTCTAGATATCCTAAATCTAGACAAAGGTTGGGAATATTGCAGTTGAACCCTGATATACGTGTGACTCGTCATACGTACACAATGAGAAATGTTTCGCTATACGTATAATGCCTTGCTGAGATATACATAGTTTTGCAGTTATTAGATTGTTGAGATATCTTAAATTTAGACAAAGATTGTGAAAATTACAGTGGAATTCAGATATATGCAAGCCTTGTCGTACACTCAACTTTGGCCAGGGAAAAATGCTTCGCTATATGAACAACGCCCGCCATTAATTGTTAAAGAAATTGTGCAATTTACTGCTCTTGTTTTTATTACAGACACTTCGGTCATGGGTTCGAAAATTATTAATGATTCAAATCAGCTTAAAATGAAAGTGATAAGAACAATTGAATTCATTGAGAAGTTTGAAAATGGAATTCGTTTGAGTGATCATGAAACTGAAAATCAGTATATGACAAAATCAAACACATCGAAATTTCATATGTTTAAATAAGCAATCATCATTAGGTACGAAACGGATTAATTTAATTGATATTTAAGACACAAAAAAATGCTTCGCCATAAGTAATGTTTTCTGAAACAGATTATGTACGTTTGTCGAAGTTCCACTGTATTTTTCTAACGAATTAATTTCACGACATTGCAGAATGAAGCAATCAAAAGTTCTGACAGATAAAAACAACTTTTTTGACAAATTCAATAATTTTACGAAAAACCTAAAACATGATTAAATCCAAATCAAAAAAACTTAACATGAATAACATCATGTATCACGCAAGAAAATCTATATGGAAAGCCTCGGGTTCAAGGCTACACTTGGGTGCGATCGATTTCCCCAAGTACACGAAAATTTCACGTTAAATACACAAAACCATCGAGAAAATTAGAATCGAAGCGGCTTAAAAAGCACAATGGAATACAGAACACAGTGCACACTCGTATAAGCCCACCCCATAAGACACGCTCGGGTTATCCGAGAGGTAATACAAGTGCGGAAGGAGCTTTTCATGGGACAAGTAGACCGAGCACCCCCACAAAGAGGACATTAATAATGTCGAACTGTATATATTATACATGCATGTGTACGTATGTATGTCCCAGAAGACCTTCCGAGGACCCACTCTAGGGCAATTTTGGTAGAAAACAAAGTACGAGCTCGAAAGTTGCGGGTCTAGGTATAGTCAGTTCTCAGAAATGTTAAAAATTTGCGGAATAAAGACTAGAGTATGTATTTATTTGTCTCAAGGATATTTTAACAGTTTGTAGTCGGAGGAATGACTTATGGAAGTTCTCGAAATCATTTTTGGTAATCATGCGACTCGATAGTGAATTTATTATAAAGTAATGGTGTTAATTCTGAAAACTATTCTTAAGGATTTAAAGAAACGTTGAATTGAGATTGTATTAAATTTAGTGTGAAGTGCATAAATAAGGTTGGTTTGTCGATAACAATGTATTGAATCAATGTTGAAGGTTCTCGTGTCAATTTATATGGAAAGGTGAGCTTTTTATATGGCTTCGGTGGTGTCATGTGTCTGTGGTTTATTTAATCACGTTTCATTGCCGAGTACTCGATATAAATTCAGAGAATTGGATTGCAATTTTATTTGCAACGAAACAAAAGATAATTAAAAACTGATTTGATGTAAAAAGCGAAGCTTTTGTAATTTTCCTAAGGAATGTTCTTTGCGTTGTTCGGAAAATTACGACGTTTCATGCAAGCAACTAATAAAGTCTTATGAGAGGGTAAAAAACTTTTAAAATAAAATGGAAAAAGTCGTAACAAGTTGAAACGAAACACAAACGAATGTAACATCACAGGAACGATTCGCCAACAAAATATGTCAAATCATTTTACGAAAAGAACAAACACGAACATAGCAAAAGCTCAGCATTCATTTGGAGCGTCGTTGCACAATATTTCTTTCATCAAATTATTATTTGATGCATTATTGTATAAAAAAGGACAAAATTAAAAACTTGAAAGAATCGGAGGTATTTTGAAAATTTCCTTTAATCCCCTAAGCGAACACGAAAAGGCGTTAAACAATTTCAAGTTCAAACATTCGTTCTTTTTTAATTAAAAATGTTCATTAACAGCAATTATTTTGGACTGCGAACGGCGAACCCTCGAGAAGCGTTGAATAACTCTAATTAAAACTAATGAAAAATTTCCGACGCGAGACACGGAGTTAATCATTTACACCAGACGCAAGACTTCGCAAACGATTTGCATCATTGTGAACCTAGCCATGGCAACACCTCAAAAATACACCCACATTCCGAGCGACCTTTCATCTCTAAAACGTCTCGAGAACATCAATACGAATTTTATATAAAAGGGCATTTTTATATTTATATTTTCGCTATATTTATTTGAATACAGATGTTTATTTATTTGAATACAGATGTTTATTTTTCAGAATCGTTAAACATTTCTTAGAATAAAAGATGTAATATCTTATTCATGCTTGAATATTAAAATACCTTTGAGCGTGGATGTCATATTTTTTTTTATTATGAATACAGTTTAATCTCGGTATGTATTCGTATTTGGATGAATTCTGTGAAAATTTGTTCTATTTTTATAAAAAACAGTGTTGTCATAGTTCCTAAAAAGATTAATGATTCAATGATTCAACAATTTTATCACTGTGCCAAGTGGAAAAGTTTTGGCTAAATTAAAGCAGAAACGAAGGACAGTGGCGGTAAAGAATAATGCGTTTTGGAACATAACGATGAATTTGGGAATGAAGAAGAGGAATTCACATTACTATGACAAAAATGATTCGCCATTCGAGCGGATTGCGCATTCAGCATCCGAGTGGGCAAAAATGCTCCGCATCTCGGAGCATTTCAGAAACTGCGGCACAATGGCCGTGGATGTTGCCTCACAACGACCGTTTGCAACACCACTTAGCACCGAACAAACATCCAACTAAATAACTTCTCCTGAGCACACACACGGAGACCGTAATGATCTGTCATTTCGCCGATGTGGTTCGCTAACTGCCACTTTGCAACTTTTATTCGTTTCCAACGTTATGGCGCCGCAATTTGTAGCGTTGTGATTTCGAGGTGTGTGCTAGTTTCACCTCTTGAACTATATTTTAATCGCGGCAGTTACCTAAGGCGCTAAAAGCGACGTCGGTACCAACTTTTATTATTATATCTAGAGTAGAGTTGGGAAAGGAAACGTGGGCAAAAAAATGTATGTGATCTTTTATGTGTGTTTTGAGAAGTTTCGCGCGAAATAAGTACGTAGTTCGGAGGGGTTTTCAAAAGTTGAAGCGCTAACACGGAATTACACGATTTTATGGATGTATCTTTCTAATGTTTCAAAATGTATGCTGCAAGTTTTTTAAGTGCGTGTATATACAGTTTCGATATAAAGTTGCTCGTAAGATAATGTTTGGCGCACACTGAGAGGAGAGTGATTATAAATTGAATTTCAATTCTTTCAATAGGTAACTCGATATGCCTATTTTTATTTTACTTTATGCAATCTTCATAACAGAAGAGTAAAGTAGATTGTAGCTCAACCATCACTCGATCAGAAACACAAACAAATCATTATTTTTAATTTCTGAAACTATGCATAAGAAGTTACGAATATAGATTACCAAGCATCTACTACAACTGAAAGGCAATCGACGTTCAAAATTGTCAAAAAAAACCTTTCAAAAAACATTTCAGCCCAAAATTGAATCGAAAAGCCAAAAGCCCAGATCGATTGCGCCATTCGACCCCAAAATAAACCAGCCAGCAACGACAAAGGGCCGAAACGTCCGAAGGTCCTCGAGCCGGAGAGCAAACAAGCGCAGTCGATTTGCGAAATCCCGTCGACCAATCGAACGAATTAATTAAACAAACAGAAATCGAGGAAAAAAGGGCAAAAAGCCCCACTACACACGCCTATAATATATATTATATGTACACTTGTACATGTGGAGTGCGAGAGCGGTCTGCAGAAGGGTCCCTCGGGCTCGAGTGGATATATGTACGTACGGGAGCGGATAAAATCGGTAGATTTTAAATTGGCCGATTGAGATTTTTCAATGATTTAGGTTAGAAAATGAAAATATGTATGATAAATATCAATATAGCATAGAAATAATAAATGTTTCTAAAGGAATTAATAACAATATTTGCATTATTATTATGCGTGAGGTTTAGTGAGGCGTGCTCGACTGGAACAGAGTAATAACTTTAAGTAATATTCTATTTGATTTGCTTTTTAGAATGACAGTTTTTTTTTTTGCTTTTAGCATAATAAATCATATATTAAAACAAATAAAATTTCATAATACGATATTCAGATATAAGCAGAAAAAAACTTACAGCGATATTCAGGCATTCAAGTTGAATTATTCAAAAAGATTCATTTGAAAAAATCTTCACAGCATACAAGAATTACATTGAAATAGTTTTATTGAAAAATAAGCTTAAAAATTCAATATCTAGTATATTTTTCGATCACATTCCTAGATATTTTTTTTTAATATGAATCAAAGTTTTAATATTCTTTTATAAATCACATAATATATTTTCAAATCGCAAAATATTAAACATTTTCATATCAAAAATTCTTCATTTGACGAAACACTGCAAAAAAATGAAAGCTATATTGACACACGTATGCGCTAACCTCAAGCCCTCTAGTTCCAGAGCAAATATAATTCAACCGAACGAAATTTTGGCAATTGTGCTCCTTTCATCGCGAACATATTTAATCTGTGTATTAAGGCTGTACTACGACATTCTAGAGATGATGGGGTGCAAATATTGGCGTCGGTCGTGCTCGTTATTTTTGCGAAATCAAATAACGATCCGTTTGAATGTTTGAACGAATCATAAGCGTCGTCGGAAAGTTTGAATTTAACGGATTGTCGAAGGAAATTTTCGATTCGTTTTTGGCAAAAGGTTTTGCTACTATTTTTATGAATTCCAGTATTTAAGTTGAAAATCGAAGAAATTGAGTCAAAATGGATTCTTGTTGATTATATTCAAAGCGACTGATGATTATAAATATTGATTCCATTAGTATTTCTTCAAAGTGCTCTTAAATATAATGGAAACCGTTATTGATAGCATCTGGTTGTTTTAATAATACTTACATAGAATCAAAAATAAGATATTCAATCAATTCAAGTATTCTTGAAAAATTCAATCTAAACATTACGGTTCATAAACTCTTACTTTGCGAAAGAATGGCTATTGTTCAATTGTGTTTCTCAACAAGATATTTACAGCTAAAATACTTTCTATTCAATTTTCTAAAATCTACAGATGTTAATTAAAACGATCGATTCTTAAATTATTAAATTATATGTATTCAATCAAAGCTTTGTAAAATGGCAAAAGATCAATATTGAGACAATTTCAAGATGTTAGATTTTAGGTTTCAGAATATTTGGTTACATTTTCTTATCTTTTTTTAATGTTAGATAAAATTCTGTTATGTTGAACTAGGTTTTATGTTCAGTTTATATCGAATTTCGTATTTATTATGAAATCGTAAACGAATACCCAATCGTAAAAATTTCTCACAATAAAAAACCACATAATTTCGTCAAATTTCAAATTTCGCACGCTTACAGCCATTTTCGAACATCGCCAAAAAAAACCAGATGGTAGAATATGATGTAATAATGATCTATCCGGCCATAGCCAAAGTTCATTGGCCACTAGTGCAAGGCTATATACAGACGTACAGCATCAGCAAAAAATGTACTAAAAAAATGTACACATTCACACAAATGTACACAAGATGCAGGCAGACATGCTACTAGACAGACAGGGAAATGGCAACAGAACCGGTATGAGGTCGAAGTCCCAGGACTTGACATTCTTCGAAGCTTCAAGGTCATTCAGGATTTTACTATATCGTAAAATTGTATAAAATCTTGATTTGTTGAGAGAATCGTGGATATAAGTTCGAGTTGTTAATTTCAAGGTGGTTTGAATGAAAGTTAGATCCGTTCAGTTGTTTTATTTTCGAGTTCATTGGAATAGATTTTGATGTAAAATGTTAGATATAAGTTAATGTTAAGGTGGATTGAATGAAAGTTAGATTCGTTCAGTTGTTTTTTTCGAGTTCATTGAAATAGATTTTGCTGTGAAATGTTGGAACGTTTTGTTTTCCGTTGGAAATTGGAAAGTTTGATTTTTATCTTGCGAATAGAAGATCCGTTATGTTCAAATAAATGATCCGTAAATGACAATTGGACAGTAGTAAATTACGGTAAATGTTGAAAAATTGATGTTTTTACTTTTGATATAGAATTGATGTAATATTTATTGAAAATTTTCGAATTTCAAAGAAGAATATTTGATATTGTAAATATAAAACGGAACAAAGAACGGAAAACTTAGAAATTTCCACATGATATCTAGTCGAATGTACCATATGTTATGGATACGAAGTTTCATAACATAACTATGTAGTCAGAAAATAAACATTGAACCCAACATAATTTAGAAAATTCAAAGATTTGCAGTTTCAAATTAAATCTTTATTACACAAAATAGCATCACAATTGTACATTATCAATACATTTCCAATTTCGGAAAACATCTAACCGTTATTTTCCAAATAAAAACTGTGGTGAAAAGTTCACTCGACATCATTTAACGACATAACGTTTTCAAGATGAATTAGGTCTATTTTTTTAGTATAATTTTTCACTTTATTTTTAAATGCACTTAAGATTATGCTGGTAGGGTTCAGAGTGTGAAATGACACTTAAAAAACCACTTCTAAAAACCATATTATGAGTCTATGTAACGTACGTAACATCGCGAGTTCGAATTCAACGAATATTCCAGAATATCGCGAATATTTTAACGAATACGAAAACAAATTCGTGTAATATTTCCTCTCGGGGATGAAATATAATGATTATAATATTGTCGAGTTCGCAGAAACGTATCAAATTATTCATAATGTAATTCTCAGAATTGAACATTGAATGAATCATTTTTGGACGTTTTCAAATCGATACGCTTTCTATTTCGATTTTCGTAGAAAATAACTAAATCAGATTTGAATAATCGAAATATGATGTTTCGATCGCAAAATTAAGATTTTAAATAATGTGAGAAAATATCTTTATCAATGAAATTTCGAAGCACAACTAACATTTAAGAAGCAAAATCAACTAAAGTAAGAACGTTACAACATCAAATAGAACTGAAAGATCTTCGATGGCATATTTCAATTTTCCATATTGAAACTTTTTCTGAGCTGAAAACCGATATCATGTGAAGAATTAAACATAAATATTCAACTACATTTTTATTTTATTTACATTAACATACAATACCACTTACATTTCAGCCATCTTTTTCAGTTGCATAATACATACAAAACACATTACAACATCGAATCGAGCAAAAAACATCGAGATTTTTCATTTCTTCTTCGAATCTTCGATAGAAACACAAAAACAATGTATTAAGAATGAATTTTAAAACATTTAGCATACTTTTTTTTAACATCAAATAACTTATTTTTCTTCAACCGCCAAACGAACAATCGTACCAACATAAAACATCAACATATTGAACATAAAACATCTTACAATTCGACAATCACACCAACATAAACTGAAAAATCTTCCCCGCGAACTCGCTCCGAATTCAAATCGGGACGGTTAGAGCGATCGATCGTACCAACTTAAAACCTAAAAATTTGGCCACAGACCATCGAATACTGACCTTGTGCATCGGCGTGCCCCAGAAATCGTTCAAGAAGATATTCTTGATCGGAGTGTGCGGCCTGAGATCGCGATTATCTTTGATCGCGCTTATATCGTCGAATACGAAACCGCAATAAATGCAATTGTGGTACACCAAAACGCACGTGAGCACCACGACGGCGGACAACCCGTACGAAACACCCATTTTTATATTATTTCCAATAAAACACAACGATCAAAAATACTTAAATTCGACTCATCTGACAAGAATCACTTTTATTTAATTTAAAAATATATTTTTATTATTATTATTATATCGAATTACACTGTTCTACGAACATAACAAATATAAATATATCACATCTAATGGATTTTTTTTTTCAATTTTTTTTTATTTTTTTAAGTACACGCAAAACATTTATTTTTATTTATTAAACTACGTACATACAAAGATACATTTATATATATATATTTTTTAATTTAATTTTATGTAAATATATTTTTTATGGCGCGCGATGTGGTTGTTTGGATCTCGCAGGAAGTGAAACGTCAAAGCGGCAGTCAGTGGCGGTCGATGGAGGCGCGCGCGTCGAGGGCGTAGGCGCCGGGGGCGGAGGCGCGACACCCAAACATGGCGCCCGGAGACGTAGGCCCCGACTTTAGCACTCTTCGGCTGACGGGTCGAAGGTCGGAGAAGACGATTTCGAGCGTCAGATCGGCAGGACGCACGTCATTGCGGAGCTTAGACGGAACGCGTGCGTCTCCCCCCGCTTTCGGAGCGCGACTGCCGGCCGCGTCACGTGACCGCGCGTTTTGGTATGGCGAACGAGGTGTGCGCATGCGCGCTCCATTCTCCCTTCGCCGTTTCGGTGCCGAATTTCATATATTTATTATACGATTCTAGCTCTTATTATTTATTAACGTAAAGATTATTATCGCATTCGTATTATTTTAGATTTGTATGTAGTTGCAGCTGCGAAGTGTGTTCGAGTCAGCGGAGGCTTTTGCGCGAGCTTCTATTGTGGAATTGCCGCGAATAAAAGTTATTTTTCGATATTTGCTCTCGACGCTTATTGATGGAAAATCAAACATTTCGGCCGGTGAATTTTGTTAAAATTTGTTAAATTTGCGAATTTCGGTCAATATTTTTCTTCGAGTATTTCTGGCGAAATTTCGAATTCGTTAAAATTATTTAACTTTCTGTAAATTTTCGTACGAAAGATAAATAATTGAATTTTCCAATATTGAATTTGAAATACGCTCTTCATTTTTTTTTTACTTTAGATATATGAATAAAATGATCGAATGTATGCATTTATATTTCGAATGTGAATAGAGATTGCTATGTAACGATATAATATGAAGGGGAGGATCAACCGGTAGTTGTCCCTCACCCCTAGCATTAATACGACATTATCATATTTGACAATCAAATCATTTTGTTAATCAGATTTGAGTATGAATGAAATAACTACATATTGCAAAACAAGATTTAGTCAATATTCGTCATATTCACTCAAATTAATAGAAATGTATCAATGTGATATGATCGACACATAAAAGACAATCGTAGATATTTCGTATGACTCAAAATGGCGATTTCTACATCAATGATACATACAACATAATCATTACAATTTTTGCTGACATTAGAATCATTATTATTTTAATTTCCATTCCATTGTTTACAAAATTGTTTCATAATCAAAATCAATTTCGAAACATCCCACTATTGTTTCAAACTAACAACACGCTAGCAAAATTGAATAAACCGATGCAAATTCGCCACCAAACTGCACATCTCCCAAAACCAAACCCAATTTGTTCCATCAGCCAACATTCACACCACAAATCTCCAAATTATCCACGACAAACAAAGGAAATAACCGAGACGTCAAACATCCCGAAAGCCCGAAGACGGAACATCGACCGCAACAGACGAACGCGTGCAGCTCGCAGTAGCCCTAGGGCTTAAATTTTACGCATATTACGCCACTCAAAAGGATGTAGTGTTTGTCTAAGGATATGTGAAAGGGTATGGTCGTGCTTCATTTCGGTTTGGACTTGCGCAATAGAGCCACTTTCCCGGGAATAAGGCTCTGATACGAGATATCAGAGCATTTTTGGAACAAAGTTCGTCGAGTGCACACGCTTCTGCTTAAATTCCATTTTATAATATTCAAAATTTTGAAATTTGTGCCATATTTTCAATTTGTAGTGTAAGTTTACTTATTTTCGTTTCAAAATATTTAGAGCAGATTTTTTCTTGTAACCTAAGTTTGTGTTGTTTCTTTTTTCTATAGAGTTTGACAGTTTATATGTCATGTATGTGAACTCATAGAGTTGAACTTTATAGAAAAAAACTTATTAAGTGAAGAACTTTTCACTTATCTTAACTATACTTCTATTAAGATAGCTTTTTATCTATTGAGTTCAACTGCTGTCAAAATATGTTTGCGAATTCACTGTAATGAACTCTATATAAAAAAAGCTAGCTAAAGTTTAGTTAAGGTTAGTGAAAATATTAGTCCTTAGTTAAGTTAACTAAAGTGAAGAGAGAAAAGATCAACTTTTGAGTTCGATTTTGTTAGATGCATATTAAAAAACGATTGATACCTAGATATTTTTTGTAAAAGGTCTTTAAATTCTGCAAAATATAAAATTTTAATGTGAAATGAAAAAAAATGGCTAACTTATTACTTTCAATTTGTAAACTTACACCACTGTTATAATGAAAGGCACAATTGATGTTTGTTAATTTTGCGTGTTCTGTTCTGTAAAAATTGCGTGGTTAATTATTTTCTTTAATCACTGAAAATTCACTTTTGTTCGAAAAATGAAACAAATTTGTGTGCTTTAGATTTTATTTATGTTTTTGATCGAAAGCTCTTTTGACCTTTGCCAGAAACGTAAGTGTTTGACTCGTGAAATTCGCGTTTTCTTTTTCGGTTAGCTGTGAATATTGTATCTATCGAAAATATTACATGTCTGAGGTTCTATTTTGTTGTTTTTACGTAAGTTTTTTTTTCAGTATGAAAATATAAACGAGTTACATTTTCGTAGTGAGACTGTCAATTTCGGTAAATGTTTACTTAGCCCAGTTCGTGTCTTTTCTTTGCTTTTCCTTTCAGCTGTCTATCGATGGTACGTGATGGAAAGGTTATTAAACGTTTCATATTTTTGTATCTAGTCGACTTTTGAATGGATGATTTTTTTATAATACTTTCAGATTTTTTAGCAACTTTGATTAATCTTTTAACTTTGATCGTTTGACATCGATAATTCCTTCAAATATTACAAGTTAAGCCAGTGTATTTTTTCATATTCAAACTTTCATATTTTGAAGTAATCATTATTAAAATGTCGTTTTTTCATCATCCTATTAATAGATTTTTAATAAGAATTTTTAAAATTATAGACAAAAATCTTATTGGATAAGCTATGATTCATACAAATAGATAAGTAAGTATTAATCACAAGTAATCATCTAGTTGAAAATATCAACGAACGTCTAATTAGAATACAATTTTGATATTTACACATGATTTTTTTCTTTGCCAATTTTATGCAATCCTCATAACAGCAGAGAAGAGTAAATTACAGCTCAAGCGTCATTGTAACAGACACACAGACACACAGACAAATTAGCACTATTATAATATTAGATTAGATTAGATATTGTGAAAGATTTGAAGTGTATATAGTGCAAGGAGGAAAAATATTTCGTTCTAACAACACATTATTGCCTTTCTCGCTTTAGATACAAGAGAAAGCATTAAAATCTAGTTAGAAAAATAATAAGCGTTCCCTCTTGCACTACATTTCTGAATATAATATTTGAAGGTATTAGAGAAATTCTATACATTTCAATAATAAACTTAAAAATGACTTGGCATTTGTAAAGTATATGATCGATACGAAACTTTGCGTAACCTAAAACGCATTAACACGAAAAAAAACCTAACCTAACCAAATCTAAATTTCGATCTTTAAAATAAATCGCATAATACATAAACAAAAAAAAAATCAACACAAAAAAAGTCAACCACAATTCGATCGAAATCCCCCAAAAACGCTCAAAATAGACCGATCGAAACGGTTCAAACTAGCACTAAATTCAAGCCCAAGTCTCCCCACATCTTCGGAGGCTTCGAAGGACGAAAGGCGAATCCGTAGCGAGGGTGAGACGTCTTCGTTACGACAACACGAGCCGTGACTGATGACGCTCATTGAAGGGGCGTCCGTAATGCGTTCCGTTTCCGCTCGTCACGTTGATCTGACGCGCGAAACGAAAGCCTCCTTCTCAGGTTTTACGTGTTTTAAGGTGCTTATGCCTTTTAGGTGTGTCTAGGTTGGTATAGGTTCGAGTTTCTGATAGTGGTTCGTTTAGACTTGGAGAGATTTATGAGCTAGAGATCTGTTCGAAGTTTTAGATTGATAGAAGAAAGTGTGCTTGTATTCATAGCATAGCATTCATTGCATTGCATAGTTGTTTGAATGTTTTTTTTTATGAAAAGATTTTGTTTTGATATTGATTCGTTCGTATTTGATACTTTTTATGAGCTGAAATTTCAATGAAAGTTCAGATTTTGATAGTATTTCATTTGCATCAGAGAGTACTGATAATTCGATGAAGCCTTGATAGAGGTTTTAGTTCTAGATCTAAATGTGTAATAGTATTGTTTGATTATTATGATTTTTTGTGTTGATGGTTTTATACGAAAATAGAGTTTTTTAAAGAAATTATGTGTTATTTTAAGATGTTGTAGTTCGGTTCAGGTGTGTGTTGGTGAGAGGAAGTGTCGAAGGAAATGTTTCTGCAGAAGGAAATAGTTTGAGTGTATGGTTGGATGTTTAAGGCGATTTGTGGATCAAATGTGTCAATGATGGATGTTTTTTCAGATTATATTTTGAGAAACGTTAAGATTTGAATTAAACATTATATTTTTTTTTTAAATCTTGGCAAAAAACTATCATTTTTAACAGCAGAGTGCAGATTCATGGATGATTTTGATGATTTAAGAATAATTTCAAAATTTAATCGAACAACATAAAAATGAATTAAATTGATTTGAAACACAGTAATCCTTTATACAACATGATTATTTATTACATAACCTTCTATAACAAATTCAACAAATAATAAGATTTTCCTTGTGTATTAAGTCATCCGTTTGAACATCTCGAGAGTCATTTTCACAAATGAGTCGAATTGGATGCAATGATTTTTCAGATTATTACACGGAACTTATTTCTGTATGACAAGAAGGTTACCTTTTCATGCATATACATAATCACCCTGCAAATTTTAATAAATTCAATGAAAATTTACTTAAAACAACTAAGAACCCCATCTAATTCCGCATTCAACTGACACACCCCATGTAAAAGAGCATTCTTTACCCACACAAATACGATCCCGAAACGAAAACGAAACCGACTCGGAGAGGAATAAATACGAAACGACACACGGGATCGGCGCAACACGAATTCGTTCACGCACGAAACTCCAGACTCCGGTTCACGATTCGCTGAACTCGCACGAGTTCCTCAGCCCCGGGTCCGGGAACTGGGAACTGGGAACTGGAAACTGGGAAAAGACACCCAGTGTGGGAACGAATTCGGGACTCCTTCGACCATGGTTAATGCGGGAGAGGAATTCTCCTAGGCTCTGCAGACTCGGTGGGAAGAGTTGCGGATTCGCTGGTGCCGAATTGATTGTGTGAATCTTAAATAAGAATTCGTTCCTAGGGTCTAAATCTAAATGTTTTTGTATATATTGGTTGGGATTGTGTATTTTTTTGGATATTGTGATTTTTTTTTGTCGAATAAATGTTTAATGTTAGGTAAGTCGAGTCATATGATTGGTAATTGGGTAGTTTCTGAGGATTCGAAAGTCTGAAGGATGTTTAACTTAAGAAAATAATTTTGACATGGAAAATTTCGCGATACAATAGAATATTATTTTCACTACGAGAAATAAAGGAACATAATTTTTTTTTTTTGAGAGTATCAATTTTATTCTTATATTGTAAATGTATTAATAATCGAACTCTGGAGGCTGTTTGTAACAGGCAGAGAGTCAAATGAGTTTTTAAGAGAATTTTAAGTATTTTATGGTTTTATCAACGCCTCATCCTTCTATACATTAGTTTCAGAAAGATTTAAGGTGAAAGTACATCGTTCTGAGACGTCACAAAAGAATGAAAGAGAGAGTCAGACAGAAGGGGGAGGAGGAGGAGGAGGGGGAGGAGAGAGGTGCGTAAAATCGTCTCATTTGCACACAAAAAAAATAATGGTTGTTCATCTCTTTATTTTGACGTCTCAGAACGGTGTGTTTCCGTCTTTAGTTTTTAAGGAAGGTAAGGTAAAGTTTTTTTTCGTGTTACTTAAAATAATATTGGGATATATTACATTAAATTGAATTTCGTGCCGTTGATTGAACACGTATTAATGTCTATTATAAAAATAAAACACAAAACTGTAATCAAAACATTCACTTATCACAATATTAAAAACACTCAGCACCAAAAGACTCAACAAATCGCCCCCAAACACCAAAAACCAAACGCCATACATCCCCAAAACCATCCCAATAACAAAAAAAAAAATGCCTCCAATAAAAGAGAAACAGACAAGACATCGTTCAAAACCTCCAAAAACAAAAACAAAAAAATACATACAAACACAAAAAAAAAACCCCTACTCAGAGCGAGCGACTCGAACGTGACGGGGACCCGACTCACCCCGGCTTCCCCCGCACTGTACGAGGGAACGGCTTCACCCGCGTTATACGAGGAACCGGCTAATGTCGAACGGGGCCGAATTTATTTTTCGCGTGCCTCACATATCTTAAGCCCCCGCTTTCACGGGTCACCGGGCGTGAAATATCGCCGGGTCGCATTGTTTATGCGATTGTCGCCGTAAATGCGATGCGTGCTACGTTTTTCGAAAAATACGCCCCGGGCTTAAACGTCGGGGCATGGAGAGTTCGGGGTGCGTTCGGTCATGCGTCGCGTCTTTGAGCCTCGAGAGCGCGTTGGGCTAGGTTCGTATGGTCTGATATCGGTTTTCGATTGTGCTAGAAACTAGCATGCTAGTAGATAATATGTATGTAAAAAGGCTCCTTAGTGTCCGATTCGGTTAAAATATGAATTAGGCACTCATTTAGCTAGGTTCGTATGGTTTGATATCGATTTTCGATTGTGCTAGAAACTAGCATGCTAGTATGTGATTTGTATGGAAAAAGGCTCCTTAGTGTCCGATTTGGTTAAAATATGAATTAGGTACTCATTTAGCTACTCGCATGCGAGTAGACAATTCGTATGGAAAAGGGCTACTCAGAGTCCAATTTGGTAACAATATTAATTATGTACTCAGATAGCTACTCGCATGCGAGTTTCAAGCACGTCTATCTGATTCTTAATTCTGATTTTTAAAATGGGGATATTTCGTATGAACGATGTAAGGAGCTTACAATGAAACCTTGCTTAGCGACGATTTTACATAACAAGCACCTCATATGAAAAGTAACTCACTTAATGATCAACTCACATAATGAGCAAAATAAAATTTTGCATAAATAGTGACGAGTGATGTTATTTGCAAAGTCTAGGCTTTTTAAAAAATATTGTTTCGTTTAACGAATGTTCTAAATTATTAATGTATAAACTTTCTTAAGAAATATAGAATTCAAAATCAATTTTATTTTTTTGGTATTAAAAGTTATTTTAAAGATTTTTTTTTATCTGATAGTATAAACGAACCTTTCGTTTGAATAAAATGACAAATGAAACCTTTTTGGTTCGCTGATTTGAATTCTGATCAGAATGGTCAATCGTATTTCTATGGAAAAATCATTGTTTCACTCCAATGATTTTACGGTTTGATTTATGCTGTATTATTTTTTATGAAATATGTTCATCTGTTATTATTTGTGATATAACTTTTGTACAAAATTATCGAGATTGTGCTAAAATAGTTTTTAATTATTTCAGAAACATAATTTATTATTAGCATCCACTTAAATTTATACCGACGCATTATACATTTATGAAAGCATTTAGCGTAGATATTAATTAAAAATGCATTAGCACTGAAATATTCATAGATAGGTAACTTAGTGCATTAACCGTTCATTTATTTACGACTATTACACTAATAAAGCACAGCGGAAAATGCAAAATTTTCTTCACACAATATTCACATCGGAAAATATCGAATCACATCACACGTAACAGACGAAAATATGAATCCATCCTATAACATTTTCAACTGAAATTTATCCAAACGGAGTAACACTAACGAAAACAGACCCGTTCTCGAGTTTTTCCTCCGAAAACCGAACACTTACATAAGAAAAAGTGTAAGTTTTCCCAGACTTTGCGGCGACGCCTTTCGGTTTACAATGTCACAGATGAACTTGCGTATGCGGTTCGCTTCCAACCGAATCCACAACGATAAAGTTTTGCATATCGCAAATTAAGTTATTCAACTTTGTCTAGTCGAGGGCGTTTCTCACTCGCGAGACTATGAAATCGGCCATGAATCGCTCTAATGTTGACAATATGTATGCGAAATCGAATAATGTTCGGTATTAATCACGTTCTGATTGTGTACGATTTACATTGTGATTGTTTGATTCTAGATGTCACAGATATATTCAAGGCAATTGAGGTGAAATGCGTTTCAGTGTTTTCGTATGTTTGGTTTGATTACTTTCAGATTTTGTCAATTTTGTGACTGAAGTGGGACCTATCTCGACGTTATAGTATGGCTTACTGTATCGCAAATTTTTAGTCAACCCTAAATTTTTTCGATCTATATTAAATATGATGGTTATGACGAATATTAAATACATCTAATATTTTATATTTGTCAAGTATCGAACACTTACACGGTGAGTTGATTCTTGGCATATTCGCAATGGCGCATTTGGTTCACTCGAGTGAGCTTCGTTCCCGGGAGGAGCTCTCGTTTAGTTTTCTCGGGAAAACTCGACTCGTACACAATTTTCAATCTGTTGGGACTCAGAATGCAGCTAAACTTAGTCGCAATCCAACGTTTGGACGATGTCGCTTTACCTGCCTAACGAAGGACCTCAACTTTGCATAGTTCCGCATAGATGTTATAGAGATCTCAATGAAAAATATTACGTTCAAATGTCTGAAATGCAGAATTTTATTTCGATATGATGATTCAAATAAGTATCAAGATGATGATAGGCGAACTTAAGAAGAATTTAAAATCAGTCTTTTCGAATATCTGAATGTGATCCAAAGTATTGTATGGTATTCTGGATACTTTTCTTAATGAGTTAACTGATGGTTACTTAAACCCCTACAAAAACCTTTCCCGAATAATTTTTCCGCTTGATCGTTTCATTCTATAGAAAACATTCCAAATTTCAGTGTCTAATGCAATATTAAGAGCTTCTTTTGACTAGTTCTTAAACTATAAAAGAAACTCCTAACTCATTTAGAAGAAAAAAAGAGAAGAAATTCAACATTTATCATCAAATGTGATCAGAATGTTCTCAATACTGTTTGTATTGTATGGAATTGGAACTGATCGGATTTATAATTTACATTGCACACTAGCACTCAATGAATATGAATAATGCAGATGTTGATAAAACCTTTATTCGATCCTAAATCACAACAAAGTTATTTCAGTTCGACATGTATGTATGTTCGGGAGATTAAAATGTTTGAATTTCGTGTGCGAGACACTGCAGTTCGCCGAGGACGACTTATTCTCCGAAGTAACGACAAAGTTGATATAAACAACGAAACTATCCCATATATATCTTCGAGAAGCTTAAATATAAAACGATGATCCAGACTGTGTGGAAAGTTTGTTGTCGTTGGAAAACTGGCGAAAAGTAGTTCAGCGGAGCTTCGCCTCTCATGTAAATTGTATTATGCAAAGGATTAGATGAAGTATTCAATTTATGTATTGTTTTAATTCGATGCATCTACGTAGTTTCAGCTTCGCGAAGACTTGATGCGTGTTTTGAATTTTGAAAACTTGTTATGTTACGAATCTGAACTCACTTGTTTAATTTATTCGAACGAATATGGAGACATACGACGCGTATTAGGACATGTTTTGAAAATCTAAATGGATATTCATTTGAATGTTATTTGATCTTTTAAATTTAGTCAGATGAAAGTGCAGTGGTATAAGGCATTTGTGAATACCGTGTCTGGTTTCTATATTCTCATGATGCTGGGTTCTAGTGTTATCGAATCCTGGCGAGAGTAACATGTTATTTTTCTTCATTGACTTTATCTTTTGATCAAAATTGATACCAAGAAATGTTAGTTTTCAAGCATAACCTGCCAAAATGGTCAAATTATTCCAGCATTTTTTCCAAAAAAGCATTTCAAACAATACAAAAACTTTACTAATCACTATTTTCAGTATTTTCGGAAGCGAAAAATCTGGCATTTTCTCTTGTCCTCTATTCTAGTTTCAGTCCGAGAAAATCGATAGATGCAACAGCCGCAAGCGGCCGCATTTTGTTGACACTTTAGGACGATGTTTGCCAATGGCGCATTTGTGCGCCAGAAATCAGTTTTGACCCACACCATTCCTTGTTTCGACCCACACCATCCCCCTGAGGTTATACGAGCCGTTCATAACCAATCGTGATTAACTCCACTTTTCGACAAAATGAGATTTAAATGTGAAAGCTCTTGGTATTTCCTATGTGTGAAATATCTATTTGAAATAGTATTCTGAATAATTTTAATTGATTTTATACTCTAATGTGAATTGATCTCATCTGTAGTTTAATCTTAACAAAATTTGTGAAATAAATAACTTCCAAAAAATGGAATAGTGAAAGGAATCGAGGGATTTTCGAAGGACGCATTAATCAAGTTTGATCTTTTTTTTTACATTTTGACTAAAGGAGTTAGTCACTTTTAACTTTGAATGGCTCAAATATACAGTTTTAGTGTATGAAACTCGCCTGCGACCGACTTTCTATATATAGGCTTTATTTGCATTAAGGTGACGCCTTATTGCGCCTTAAGCGTGTCGGATGTGAGCGATGAAAAAGATTATTTTTTCAATATAAAATTGTTTATTTTTTAGCTTAAAATTAAATTTCATTTGCGCTTAGAATAAATACGATAAATGTTTTTTCGTTATTATTTCAGTGAATGATTTTTTGATCGAGTTCGTGTTCAGCGATAGTTTTAACTAAACAACTAGTCACGAACAATCTGCTGATATTCATTTTCAGGTCACTTTTTTTTTATAATCATTTGTGTGACTTAAAATAATTGTAAAAGCATGTCATGCACCATTATTGTAATTACGTCAATTAAAATTTATTACCTAATACATTATGTGAAATAATTTGAAAATACATTAAACGGACATTAATTAATTGTAAGTTTTTACAAACGCAAACAATTTAAGGTCGGAAAGAAAATACTGTAAACAAATTTATTATTTAATCACAAACAAAGCCGAAGTTGATTCAACTGTGAAAATAAACGTACAATTAATTCGTTCGAGCGAAACACGTGAAACATAGCTCTGCAAAACAATTCTCTTTAATTTTCAGTACAATGTTGTTTTGATGCATGCAACGATACGACATCTCTCTCGTTTGTAAAAGTCAAAGCTTACTTTTATTTTCCCATACGAAAGAGTAAATGTGACACAAAGCAAAACGCATGTACGAGGACTCCGATAATTGCGGGAATAATTATTTTATAAATTATTAAATTGCGATTTATCTAATTTTAATCGTATAAGTGATGGAAGGCGATCATTTTGTTGAGTAGAAACCTGGTCGTCGATAGTTGTCGCCCAAATCATTCGACATTCGACAAATCAAAATTATAAGTCGAGATTCCGTTCAAATAACAGTTTCTAAAGCATTAAATTAAACAGAATAGACATTCGAATGAAATGATCATATCTTCATATTAATTAGTCAATTTAGAAAATCGACATGCGACTCTCGCCAGATCCTGATTGGATTCCAACCCAGCATCATAAGTACACTTAGCTCTACATATCTTGCACTTTTATCTGGCTTAATAAGTATTATTTTTTTTAAATAGATAAGCTTTAATTATAAAAATCCTTGAGCGCGTGACGAAACGTTACGTTTTTTAAGTTTTGGCGAAACAAAACGTTTTTGTAATTATCGAGAGCACGGCAGTCGAGAAGCGAAAGAGAAAATCTGTATCTCGAATGCTAATAAAGAAGATAATGCCAGAAATTTCCAAGAGGCAATGTTGCTCTGTAAATATTTGATTTAATTATGAGCGCCCTATTTCCAATATTCCGAGCACAAACTTGATCAATGCGCAAAACTCGAGTAAGTCCAAATTATTTTGCGAGTGCAAACAATTTCACCATCTAATTTCGCCTGCAGACATGTTCATATTAAATTTTTAATTATGAAAAATTTAATATTTTCACGTGTCTACGGAAATTTCCTTTCTTTCCAGTTTGATTTTGATAGGCAGACTTTACTTAAGTAATTATTAAACGTTTCATTATTCAAGAGATTTCTTAATAAAAATTTCATAACAGATTCTTTTGATTGTGGACTCACTTCATTTCGTTGAGCAAATCCGATGAAAATTAAACGATTTGAAGAATACTCGATAAGTTTACGCGTTACGTGTAATTTAGAGGAGATTTTCTGAAATTACACCCGTTCGTTGGAAAAATTGATTTTTACGACAGGATCGCATGTCGACTTCGCATTAATACGGAAGATCATAAACTCTTGATAAAACGATGATAAGTCATTTCGACCTAACGACGCCTTATGCGACCGATAATAATTAGCGTGGCTTTTCCGAATTTTTCCTTTCGTCTCGAATTTTCGAAAATCGCGCAGAAACTGTAGCCATGGTCGTTTCTAACGATAGTCTAAATAAATTCAGGGTACCAGCTGTTGCCGCAGGCTTTAATTCTCAAGGCACAACCTTATCAATTCTATATGGGCTGAAGAACAAGTTGTATTATTAAAGCGAGTTGATGAAGTTGCGAACGAAGTCACACTTGTGCGTTGAACTTGCCATTGTTATTTAATACTGAGTGATTGTTATGCGAACGAATTCGTCATCGTTTGCATTGAAATTAGTCTGAAGAACAATACAGTTGCTTTCATGCTGAATATTTTGAAGATTATTATTTTAAACTATTTGACTTTCGATTGATAAATATCGGCCATTGGACAGCTTATACCATCAAATTTAGATAATCTGTCAATTTGGATTTAAATCTTCGATATTGATTTAATGCATAATTTAATCACAATTTATATAAGTGATTTATTTTATTCAGATTCAAAATGTGGTCTAAATTTGATGGCATAAGTTCATGATGGTTCATAATGAAACACTGGTCCATATTTGTTGCCCTTCCTCTGTACGATTATGTGTAAGATGATATGAATTTTGAAATTCGATTAAAGAAAATTTTGATTTTATTATACGTAAAACTTTTACTCTGTAACACAATCCGTTATATAAAGTCTCGGATCGTTCAAAGTTTAGATCAAGCTTAAATGAATATTCTTTATAGACGATTAAGAGTTTCGTTTGAATTTCGGATAATTTTTGAGATTCAAAAGAGATTTAAAATTCAGCTGAAAAATTAAATTGATAAAAAAACATTTTAAAACAGATTTGTTCTAATAAAATATATTTTTTTTCACATCATCAATTAAAATTGAAAATAGAACATTAAAGGAGTATATCGTGGAATCATTTTTAAAATTTTCACTTACATTAAATATGTTTCTTTAATATAGCAAAAAAAAAAATACGGTTCATTATATTGAACTTTCAACCAAAATTTGAAATGATTTTACAAAAAAAAGCAAAATTAATCGAATCAATGAAAGATCCACAATCAATTCCTCCACTGTTTTGCGATACAGATTCCCGAAATCTAATATTGATTAACCGAAACGAATCAGAGTACGTACCCACAATTTATTTTCGAAAATAAAAACACAAAAGAACAAATTACTCATTCGCTTTTCCGATTCTTCGTTTGTGGAGGAGAGTAGGTTCGGCGAGGCCCTCGCTAATAATGAATGCGCACCGCTCGCTTTTCCATCGAACGTTTCGGTCACGTATCGGTGAAAAATTAATCACGTATTCCGTAAGCCGTCTTGCATGCGGAAAACTCCAAAATAAACGTACACGAAGCCAAGATATATGGTTGGCCATTAAACGCGTTCGTTCGCATATCCTCCGACCATGGGGAAAGGGTGAGGTTTAGATTTGGACGCGGTTTGTTCGAAAATTCCGTAAGAGTTAAAAAATACTTGACGATCGATTTAAATGCTTAAATTCTAATGCTGTTGTGAAGGGCGTCCACTGCGGAGTGGAACGGAATTGACTAGGGCACAGGAATATGATCCTTATCTTTCGTAAATCTGTGTCTCAAGTTTGTTCAGTTCTGCTCGGCAGTGGATGCTTCTCCTTATTCTTACTACTATAAATTGTCAAAATTTTAAGATAGAGATAGATGCATGTACTTTAGTATATTTGTCTCTATTTGAGGCTGTTTTGACAGTCTGTAGTTGGATGTCTGAGTATGTAAAGGAGAATTGGTGAAAATGTTCCTACTCAACAGAGAAACCCTATTGAATAGATTTGAAATGTATCTATCAGTAGTCTAATGATTTTTTTTTCAATTTAATGAAATCTAATATAATAATAATATAATCTAATAATCATAGACTCAAGGCTACTTCACACTTTATGGTTTTGGTTCGATCACTATAATGTGAAATAGTCTTTAAGGCTGGTTCATAATGAAGACAATAGAATATTAAGTGGTTAGGATATAGTTAACTAGACTATTGTCATCCTTTAATTTTACAGGCTAGTTCACACTAAGAGCAGTAAACAGTCAAGTGGACAACAGATAGTCAACTTGACCAATGAAAACATTCTATTTGATGTCAAGCTAGTGATAAGATTGGTCCAATTAACTATCTACCATTCAATTGAGAGTCTACTTTTGCAGTAAAAACCAGCCATCAGAAAAAATAAATTTTCTCACTCAACAAAAAATTTTATATGCTTCATCGCCAATTTTTATAAATTGCGATAATTTTGGAGATAAAAATTATCACTACCTTTCTTTCGAATCTTATGAGTACATCAAACCCAACTCCACCCGTGTTCTCAGACGGATTTGACTTTCATACATTTTTATATATGCTTCTTGGAAGATATACAATGTTGTATACTTTTTAAAGTAAAATTTTCGCAATTTCAAGCAAAGATGTTTCACATGAAAGCTGGAAAAATAGTGCGGTGAACCAGGGTGTCTGGTAGTGTGTTGCGGTTCGTGAATTTTGAACGACACCGTAAAAGGAAAAAGGACCTGTCACGCCTTTATCGTGTCACCATAATTAGAGTTTCGGGGAAAAGGCGAGTTTAAAGCTAGCGAATAGTTTCGTAGATGATTTGTCGTGCGAATTTCAACCCCATATCACTGTTTTGTTTCAGCGAAACGACCGCAATTTCACGAAAACGCACCCTCGTACAAAAAATCTCGGAAAATTCAATCCATTCATAAGATTTTTTAATGCAATATAAATTGAATATAATGAATTATGTAGTTAAATTGGTATCTGGCTTCAATGGGTGTGATTCTAGTGCGATTTAAAAGTTCTGAATGTGTTTAGAGATAAAGAATCATCTATGTATGAGTAAATTAAATCGTGAATTGGGACTAAGACCATAGCAGAAGTTTTCTTACATCCAAGTTCTTCTCTAATAATATGAGTATTGTAACGGGTGCCAAGTATATTTTTATCCAATGTCATTTGATTTTCGATCACTTTTTTCATAACTCGGCTTAAAAAATTCGACGATAAATAGTGTACCTCCGGCCCTAGCCTCATTACAATAATGCCGAATATATTAATACCGTCAAACGAGATTATTATGCGGGACACGAGGGGTAAATAATGATGTCATTACCAACAACATCTTTGCCGCAGACATATTTCGAAAAAGTGAAAAATGCGCAAAACACACTTCACACCGGTCACCTATTATAACATAGTGCTATGAGAGTTGGTCACGCGACTTATTTTCTAGAGCGCGTCAAAATTTTCGCGAATTATGTAAATGCTTCGATTGTTCAACAGATTCGGCCGTAGATTTTAATCTTTTCTACATTTGTAAGAGCGGTATATTTAAAATATTTTTGTTTTACTAATAGCGTTTACGACGTAGCGTTACAAATCACAGTGAAATATTTCCATCGTGGCGTATTTCATTTGATATATTTTCGCGAATTAGTTCTTCGATAAGATTTTCTCTAATTATTATAAGGATTTATTTCCGATTTAAGAAATTAAGATTAAAATCTATCATAGATAAATTTTATTTAAATAATAAATCTACTTTGTTCAAGCTTATGCAAGGTTCACTTTTTATATCTAAATAATAAATATGAATGTTTATTTCATACGATTTGAAAGCTTTGATTATTAAGAAAATAAAAAATTACATTTTTTTACAAATAAGTATAATGTATCACATTTTGAATCATAAAAAAAATCACATATACCAAAGTGCGAACTCGGAAAAGCCCAATTTTTCAAAATGCACGTAAACGCTGCAGATAAAATACTTTGCCCAAAGGTCAACCGATTCGAACGAACGATAGCCGCAAAGAAATAAAAATTTCCGTATTCTTCGTGAGGTATTTGCACAAAATGAAGGTACACTGAAACCCCGGTATATTTATACGTGAGTTTACGTGCTATCACGCAGTTTCGCCGTTTGAATTATATGCCCGTGGTCTAGGGCTGCAATGTACGCCCTTCGAAAATACAATTATCTCCAAATGGTCGTATAAAAAGCAAGTGCTCGTTTAGCCACTACAATTTTCGAGTTGCATACTTTCCATAGCGGCACGCGAAATTCTTCGTTTGTTAATCGGCGACAGTGTTTCGTATTGGGCTTTCGATCAATTCATTAGAACGAAGCGAAAATTCTCGAATCAGATTTTTTTTAGAATGAAATAAGTTAATGTTAAAAAAATAAAGTTGCACTTTTAAAACATGACTCATACACTGACTCGTTTTAATTGCTCGCATAAATTTTAAAACCAATTCAAGTATTCACGAAATGGACGATCGATGTATTTGAACTGAAGCGGGATCGATTCAAGATGAATAGTTAAAAGCTCCAGGTCTGTCGGATGCGAATGCATAATTTCGCAGGATTTAATATGAACCGAGCTGATGCATTTTGAGGGTTTGAAGGCATTTGGAGAGCAGAAAGCGAGTTGACCACAGTCCACAAGAAACTCGAAGACGAGCTCATATTGTTTGCGTTGGTGAACCGCAATAATACTGCTATAACCGTACTTGATATAAACTAAAGTAATTTCGATAAGATTTGTTGATAGTTGACTGCTATGGTGTAAATATTATTTTCAATATTATTTATTAGACTATTTATTAGTAGGGCCAGTTTTTTCACCATTGGTTAATATTCAAAATGTATTTAAACTACATTTAGTTCTGCAACTACCGGAAAGAACATGTACACAAATGTTTCATCGATAAGTGGAGATACTATGTATTTCACTATTTTAATTATCATTGTAAAATTAAAAAAAAAAAAAACAATTTAGTATCGGTTATCGACCTTTTAAGTAAAGACATGGTTGGTCGTTTCAGAATATTGTGCTATTTTCAATTCACGTGAAAATCAATTTCGCGATCAGAAATGAGTCTCTTTACTACAAAATAGTGTTTTCAATGAATAAGTGAATGTTTAAAAAATAATATAAAATCATACCTTGAACGCCATAAATATGAAGTCCATTGTCACGACTTACAACAACCCTACGTTTAATTAAATCAAATTCAGTTAAAATCATTATATTATTCGGAATTTTCGTTTAAATTATAAAATGTAATTAAACTGCCGAACGTTGAAGTGCAATGTTGTAAATTTTAAAAAAATGTGTACTGTGCAACGTGCGATTTTGCCGATTCGCAGAATTTCGGGTGAGTTTTTCATATTTTTCTCTTGATTTTTCAATCGTTTATTGCTCAATAGAATACAATTTCACAATCCTTGTAAACGTGATAAAATTGGCGATGTGAACTAGAAAAACGGGACAAATCAAACAATTTTACGAAAACGACGGGACGAACAGGACTGTCCCGGCAAAAACGGGACGTATAGTTACCCTACATTTATACCACTGATAAAATGAAAAATAATGGATTTCAAGACTTTACTTCAGTTTCCGATGGTAATTAATTTGATTCTGATTCGATAGACTGGGAAATGGGTTTTATTTTTTAATATTAGGGATTAGACAGTGCGCCATCTGGCTTTTATTTATGGCAAATTTATTGTTGAGTAAATTTCGCTCTGTAAACATCTTTCTTTAATGCTTCTTAATGGAGTCACTTAATTTGCGAAAAGAGGCCCTCGCGCTTTCTCCTCCCCTTTCTTCACTCCCCATTCGCTTTTTAAATGTGTATGTATTTGTAACTGGTTTTATTAAATATTCATTACGTGAACAGAGTATTATTTTTAACGAAGAAATAATTAAATACAAGGATTAACTTGACGCTAATAACTTTCGTGCTTGTACTTTTTTCATATCTTCAATTTTACATTTTTCGTGTTAAAAATGTTTTATTTTTTTGATTAAAATAATAAAAAATAGTTGATATTTGAAATTTGAAATTTACGTTTATGCCTGATTTTTTAAATCATTTTTATCAGGAAATAATAAATTTATGGAAATTGTTTTTTTTTCAAAGGTTAAATTCTCCAAACATCTTGAACGAAACGAAAATGTATCTGAAAATAGACGAGTTTTCTTAATTGATAAATTTTATGTAAATAAAATTCAAGGAATTCTCAATTGGAGTATAAGAAATTTCCAAGTTTAAATAAAATAACAATTCCTGAAATCGATACGCGAAAAAACAGATTTCTCTCCAGAAAAATATTGCGTATCACAAGCAAAATTTTTAATGATCAATATTTTTTTTCATCATTGAAACGGAATCGATAACGAATGTTAATCTCAACATTTTAATTTGATCGAATAATATCCGGTATTTTTATCGTTTGTACACAATTCATCAACTTTTTATATTTTGCTTCAAAAAATCTGATAGCAGTTTTTGCTAACAAATTGTTAACAATCGAAACATCTGGTCTAATATCATCACTTTCTATCGGCAATAATTAGGCTTTTTTCTACAATAAAAAGTGTCCAACTAAACTGTCGGCCGATAAATTCTAAAATCTGCAGGAGCCCTTAAGAAGTGTTATATTTTTTGATGAATGCGGCTAAATGAACATGCTTCAAGTACAATTACTGAGATATATGTACGCGGACCGTGTACGTATACCAGGCTATATGTACGTGCACCGCGTACGAATACTAGGTTATACGTACATGCATAGCGTACGATGTTCGTATCATTACATCCTTTTTAATAAGCATCGTAATTAAACATAATTTACCTCGTATGTATACACATACAGCGACTCAGGCGCTAGACTGTAACTGAAAAACTGAAACATCCCGAAGCCCGGCTCCGCATAATGGAGACATGATTTATTCCGGGGCACGTGCAATTATTTTGCACATTCTGAAGTATCGTCGACGATGTACGAATAATTGTGTATTCACGTGGCGGAGCCCGTGAGCGACGCGAGGGCAGCATATAAATCACCGGCCCGTCGCATCTAATGTATGGCAAATAGAAAATTGGAAATTCGCAATGTAACTGTTGCTTGTGTATGTATGAAAATTTTGTATGTGTGTGAAAATTGTGTGTGTTTGTATATGTGAAAATTGTGTGTGAAGGTTGTGTGTGAACAATGCGGAGCGTGGAAAGCGATGCAGTTTTCACTCCGCCTCACGTGAACGTCAGCGTTCTTTGTTTGAAGTCGTTTCGTTATGATTTTGTATTTGTTTATTTTTATAAGTACTGGAAAATGTAATAAATTCAATTAATTATACATTTCAAAGTGAAAAAGCAGCTTCTAGAATTAAAAGTTCAAAAAAATCAGTGCACAAAAGATGTAACTAAAATTGATCATTTTTTTCCATTTTTAAACAAAAGTTTCATAAATAGATCGAATATACTTAGAATTAATCAAACCTTCATATTAATGAAATGTTATTCTCGCCATGATCTAAAATTTCGCAAATCTAACATTAATAAGTCACTGAAGCTTAACGCGGCATGCACGAATGCTGTAAACTAGTTTGTTATGCTATCAGATCGCAATATTATACATAGATTGATAATAAAATGCTTCAGTACTCCATATTTGTATAAAATATTGTTTTACAAGGATTAATTTGTTCAAGTGTCTGAAGGTTTTCGAATTTAATAGAATATCGCAGACAGAATATATTTCAGACCACATAACATATCTTATAATTTATCAAATTTCGCATTATTTTAGATGAATTCAAATATAAATTCTCATCTATTTAAGCACCATACACATTACGAACAAAATTTCTACAATATACATTTAGACGCACACTTCTCACATAAGCACCTGTCGTACAACTCAAGAGCAATTTCGCTCGTTGTTATTTCGGACAAAACCGATAAATCAAAAACGAGCCAAAAGTGCACTTTTCGTACACTAGGTGTGTCGAATCGAATTGCGTTTCACCATATCAAAGCTAAAAGCCATCTCGGAAAATGGACGTAAACTAAGTTTCCCGCTTGTTTACCAAATCTCTGGATACAACAACGTGGGGATGATATTTATCGGAAAAACTATAAATTTAAGCGGTCCGACTTATTTTTATGGATCGTTCTCTAACAATTGCATGCGCCAGGCACTTGGATTGCCACCAAAAATTTTCCCCCGCCATACGAAGATGCGGTACGTGCCTTCATTGTGACGTTATGTTTGTATGTGCAAGCACGGAACGATCTTGTGTATGTTGCACGAAAGTGGGACGACTATTCAATCTCGTAAGATGTAAGGGTCATTCCTGAGATATTGCTGCAGTTTCGTGTACAATGGTTATTACGTTGTGTGTCGTGCGGTCGACTTATGGCTGCAAGCTCTGATGTCTTCAGTGATTCATTGTATTAGTTGCGAGAGTTTCCTTTTTTAAAAAGACATTTTTGAATTCAAATTGAAAAAAATCAAATGAGTAAAAGTAAAAAAATAGAATGAGTACCTATAATTTAATATTTGCACTCGATTTGCGTGCATGTAACCCAATATGTGCGTGAATATAACTCAGTATTTGCACACATTACGTGTTCATATAACCATATCTATAAAAAAATAAGTGGTTAATACATATTTTCATATTGCTAGTAGGTGTAATTGGGATATAGCAGTTGGTTTCATTCTCACAGAAAAAGTTTAGCGCTAAATTGATTATGTGCTTCGCTTGATTGCTTCGAGCTGTTGCAACTGTGCAACTCTGTCTTACGATGACGCATGGTATCTGTTTGTGAAGTTCATCCACCACAATGAGGGAGAAAAAGACAAGGGAAAGTATAATATGTCATGGAAAACATATGAGGCGAAATGAGAAATATTTTCCGCTGACGTATTATTTCGTTTTCGCGTGTCAGTTATCTTTTGTTCCGCAACACATAACTCGACTTCGTATGATTTTTATTTGTTTCAATTAATTATTATTTCATCAATTATATTGAAATTTTTATGAAAAAACAGTCATAATATTTTTTAACTCTAACATCCGATATTTCAATCGTATGTTATCGATTAGAACTTCAAATTCTATAAAGAACATTAACACATTGCTAATGTAAGCGTCTTTTCACTGCTTTAGTGATCTAACCATAAAGTTAGTCAATATTTAAACTACAAACTATAAAGATCTGTATCAATTCCGCAGATTTTCGGTTATTTATAGTTAAATGACTGACTGTAACTCTGTCTAACTGAGTAAAAAAACCGACCCTAAGTAACTTAACGAACGATTGAAACAATGAGACATACGATTAATCCTTCTATATTTATCCAAGTAGATATAAATTTCGTTTAATTTTATGATTCAAATCGTCAGTTATTGAAGGACTGACTAACTTTCTGATTAGCTAACTAGAGCAATGAGAAGACAGCCTTTAAGTAAGTTAATGAACTATTGATTGATTTTTTCTTAAGATTGCTGTATTATTATATGTTTCTACCACACATAAATTTTATTCAATTTCATAGTAATAATCAACATCTACAACTAACAGACGATTGAAAAATCAAACCTGAAGTCTACATATGTATAATTATTCGCCCTTGAACTCAAGGCAGAAACTGACGCAATACGCGCTCCCGCAATTCAACTTGCATTCCATAACTCATGGGCTCACACCATGGAAAGGTATGGGGTTGAACACGGGGACTAATTCTCAGGCGAAAACAATAAAACCTATGCTCGAATTAATTTAAATTAAAGGCGCGCACCCGTGCTCCTAAGTAACTGAAACCTTAAAGCTGGGAATGTCTTAATAAACGCAGATGGATGTGTGCGAGCTCGCGAATAAATAACGACACGAGTGATTGTGAGCCTACATATACGTAAAGGTCGGTTCACACGGTTCGGTGTACGTGTGCTTGTTGCGTAACAGTGGGTTTATATTCGGAATTTTATTTGATCGATAGGGAAATCTGTTATTTCTGATATAATTTGTTAAATTTCGATTTTCCAACTGTATTTGAACGATTTGTTAGTAATATTAGTTGTCGAATTATATCGAAAAATAAAACGTTAAAACGTTGCTAAGTAGCTTAACAAATAATTTAAAAAATATAACAGTGGTATTTATTAAATTATTCTGTGAATCAGAATTGTTCGAGAAATTTGTGAAATTTAAGCAAATGTGAACCATTGTACCTATAGCTATTTTATAATGAACACAAAACAAATGAATTTCCAAATACGTATTGAAATACAAATTATGTTATGTGTGTAGGTTGTTCTAAGTATAATATTTTTGTTATTTTCGATGCGTGAAAGCCACTTCATCTAATTTTGAACGTTCGACGTCTAGTAAATCGTTAATTTATAGAATTTAATGATGCGAAAATGTTTTCAAATATACCATTAATAACCCTGGAAAGTTTGATCATGAGCAGATAATTATTAAAATAATGCATTTTGCAAAAACATACACTTACATTAGTTTTTATACATATAAGTACTAAAAAACAGTTTTATGTAAATCGAATTTTTTCAATTTACCTAACAAATATATCAAACTTTGACCTTCAATATCTAAAAAACAATTGAAAGGCAAATTTTCGTTCTTCACAACTATTTCAAATCTAAACTTGCACTACATTTCTACAAATTTTCATTAAATACTCTAAGAGTCGATTCATGGAATCTCCTTGTGAATGAATATTTTGAGTGGTACATTTCTATATTTAGAAGGTTATAAAACCTTATAAATAGCGACAAACTATTTCTAGGCTATATATAAACGCCGATTTACAATACAGTGCAAATGAAGTAAGGTGTGTACGCGCCTCAGAGCGCGTAATAGACGTTGGCACAGGATTGCGTTCAAAGCGTTTTCCTTGGAAGGCGCGAATTTCGCTTTGATTCGGGCACACTTTTGAACCTGCGAAAACGTCTCAGACGCAAATGAGACTGGGTTATAAATTTTGGAGACGAAAATACGATTCGACGAGTTTGTTGATGTGCGAGAACGCGTAGCTTTCGCATGGAAAAATTATGCGAAATCCATTCCGAAAATATATGTGACTCAAGTGCGAAAACGACTCGTTGATATATAGTTTTCATATATTTCACGAATATGTCTATATCGATGAATGGGTTAAATTTTCGAATTGATTAATGCTCTGCGTTCGTATTACAGACAGAAGATAGAGTGATACACTCGATTTAAATTAAAATAAATAAAAAATTGAAGATTGAAAAGTGTGATTCGACTCAAATGCATCAGAATAAAAATGTTAACTAACCTAACACAAGTTGCACATACGGTAACCACTCAAGTATTAAATTTTAGTACTTTTCTCAAGCGCACTCGTCGAGATACTCACCTGCTACGACGTAGAGCGGTTTGCTACGTTTTAATGAGCGTGTCTACATTTTCATACAATACTACGACTACGAATACAATACTCTACATCTACGACTTCGTATAGAGCCTTATTTACACACGGATCGATCTTAGAGTCGTAGACATTTGTCTCGATAAGTAAATTGAACGAAACATGCAACTGAAATCAGCATATTTAATCAAATTGTCATCTGTAATCAATGCAATCGATCGGATGAATCAAAGAATAATTCAGTTATATATTATATTAACCCAGGCTTCAGTTTTCAGTGGTTTCATAATCATGGGCATTTTTTTGATTAAGTGGTTAACTTATATACCATATGACATAAATAGCAAAACTCATAAAATGTCAAAGGTGATATGTAGAAGCAAAATCGTTTTGTCGAGAAGTAGTACGGTTGCCAATAGATGTCCGAATTGCTCAGTCTTATCAGACTGATTGTATTTATTTGAGCATTGCATTCAATAAGTACTTAAAAATACTTATATGATAAAATTTGAATATTTATTTGATAAATTTTCTCATTTCTTGGTCTATGTGTAAACATGGCTTTGTTGTCGATTTTACTCGAATGAAAAGCTCGAGACATGGATCTCGCAGTGATTTAACAATGTTTACCTTTCTACTACAACTTTGATATTCTATGTGGAGAATTTACGAGTATATCGAGTCTCTGTATTACTTTAGGTAGGTTTTAGGTGGAAAAAAAAAGACGAATTTCGCGATAATGGCGTAATATAATAGGAGTAATAATAGGGGTGTAGTGTAAGGGTAGGTGTTGAGGGTCTAATTTAACTTATTCATAGTCCCAAAGTGTTTCGCTAAAAGCCCTACCGCATTGCGTTACATTACAATTTTAGCGTGTGTGATAAGCTTTAAAATGTGTGTTTTTCACATAAGATTTTTTTTAATGGTTTATGGAAAAAAGTTGGATTCAAATACATGAGAATAACAATATTTTTGAAATAATTAATAAGCGAATTATTTTCTATATTGTAGTTTCAGTTGAATGAACAAATTTTGAGTGAATGTAATAAGCTTGGAGTGGTGTACATAGAACTCTGAGTTATTAAGGAGAGTCGAATATTTATATTGTTCAAAATTATAAATTAGGAATATTTATAACACTATGAGATTTATATTTTTTCGATCAAAAATTATGATTTGAAAAATATTGCATAACTATTAAATGAATATTCAAAAGCTTTCCCACATAAATCAAAGGTACTTGTTTAATATCGTTATTCCCTAATTCAGACAGCTACAAATTTGATGGTTAGGTTGAATTAGTTTACTCTAATTGTAAGATAAGGATGCAATTTTTAAGTTCTTAGGCTGCAATACATTTAATAAATTAACAAGGAGGTTGTAAGTACCAAATGAAATAATCAAATTCAATTGATTTTAATTAAATTTTAATAATTTTCCCAACATAAATTCCAAAAAAAAAATTAAATAGTAAGCAAACCAGCACTGCAATTTCTCTGAAAACTTTCAAATTCCGCACATCTTTCCCATTTTTTTTCCCTTCCAGACTTAAAGCTCAGCCATCTCATTAACTCCACTCCACGCAATACACTCGGAGTGTGGCATTCCCCGAATATTTGCCGAAGCACTCTCCATCGCGCTTATCACTCGTCTCGAAGCCCTCGAGAATAAGTCCCTTCGAGTATCGAGAGAACGATGCGCGAGAGCCGCAATTACCGAGAGGTATCGCTACGGTGAATTATCGCGAATGTTCGCAAATTGTGGAAATTTTCCCCGCAAAACGGCGGTAACTAATGTTCGGGTAAAAGTCGCGCAAAGGTCAACGTGACGCAACGTGAGTTTAGTACTCGGATGTGAGCGGTTTATTATTTATATGCTTCTTGACATATGGCTTAATGTTAATGACTTGGTTTTATTATTTATTGCCCTCTAAACGTTTTTTGTATTATAGAAAAATATTCAGTGGAAACGTGATATTTGTACACAATTTGTTTCAGGAGACAGTACAAAGATTTTTGTACGTATGCAGAATCATTTCTTTTTTCACTTAAATATTATTGAATTTGATTAATTTGTTCTATTGCTCATTTAAAACTTTAAAAAGTAATACACGATGACTTCGTAATACCATACTGAGTTGTCAGGTTAGAGGCGTAAGTTCCACTTTGAAACTTCACAAGTTCTTTTTTGAATTTAATTGTCATTATCATAACAATGACTACATAACATATTTTTTGCTGGAGTTCTTCCAAATTGCGGATACGAATATCTAAGCGGACAAATAGTGATGATTATACTGCATTTAGATAGATATTTGAAAGATTTTTTTACAGAAATGTGTGTATGAAATTACTTATACATATGAATAAATCAGATTTGTATATTCAAAAAGTAAATTTAATATGCGCTACCATATATCATATCATACAATCAGAATTCGAATTCAATACGAGACTTTCACATACGAGTATCAAGATTGCATACAAAGCTAGTTTCATCAAAACGTAACTAACAATAGGGCGAATTCCTATCCAAAAATTCACATGATCGAAACGCAAATAATACGAAAACACGCAAAAAAGGTCTCTGAGCAGAAACCTTTTGCTTATTTTAACAATAGTGAATTTTCAATATGCGAAACTCACGTCAACGTTGGAATGTGATTAACCATCGTCCGGCCGATTCGCATGGAAACATCCCTCATCGGATAAAACGGTCATTGTGTCTTGGATGTTCACATTTTGCCATATACAGAGTGTCTCAAAAGTTATACTATACTATCCAAAATATTCGGCAGAATATGTGAAAATTTTCATTAAAAATTCGAATATTTCTTTGACGATTATCGAAAGTTTGATTGAAGTTATTATGGATTGGGTTGGATTTTCTAATAATGGAACACCCTGTGTTCGATTTATGTATGTGCAAGTGTACGGGGCAGGTGTAGACAAGTTACTGGAAACGGATTAGTCGACCCTGACGTGGGCGGAATGATATTAAAATGACGGTCGAAGGAAAGGACGCTTTTATTCCATGGGCGGCTTTTCGTTATGTGGGAGTTTTCATTCAGAATTTTCGCATTGTACGATTTCCCTTCACATTCATAATGTATGTATAATTATAAAGCTTAGGAATGTGTCTTTTTTCATTTATTTTTCATTCATTAATTAAAAATAAGATGTAGAGTGAAAGTTGTATTATGGCGTATCCACACTCAGGTCGGCAGCTTCCAGCCCAAAAAGCAATATACAATATGAAAAAAAAATCATCATACCAAGATAATGTTTATTATATATGACGACTGAAAAGGCCAAGGGTTGTAAGTAACATTTTCGCAAAATATAAGCTTATATATTTGGTGGCAAAAGGATATAAGCGAATTTGGAACGTGTGTCAAGACATATCATCAAATCACTCGACCTCCTCCCAATACATGTATTTATATGCTCAGCTTTGATCGAATTTTTCTCGAAATCACCGAAAAGTCACTTATACTCCTTGGCCTTTTCAGTCGTCATATGAAAGTATTTTTATGCTGTATGTACAATATACTTTGTCGCTAAAAGCCCACCGTTACACTATTGCAATTGAAAGGGAAATTGAATATTTAGAATGATACTATGAATAAATGCGGTATCTATTGAATTTATTTAGTGTCCAAATGTATATTCATTGAAACGATCAAGTTTAAAAACAAACTCCCAATTTTAAACGTTGAAACAGAATCGACTTTCAAATGTTTATCAAATCAACATACATCACGAGCACCTACTAAAAACAACACACAGCGCATCGATACAATTTCAATTCGAACGAAAAACAACAAACGGAGAAAAGTTACGCTCGGCGCACTGCAACGCCACAACAGCAGCGTAGCTTTAGACAACACACACACACACACCCACCTTTATACATTTATTTTTTTGCATTTTATTTCATTTTATTTTACACTTTGGCGTACGTGTGCGGGGTAACAAGTTTAAAAGCGTTTTTCAGCGCGCTTTTGCAATTCGAAACGTCGAATTTTTCGCTGACCGTCCTCCTCCTGGTCGTGGTGGTGGTGTTGTTGCAGACACGTGTTGTTCTGTGGATGTGTGGCTGTCCGAAAGTCACGTACCGGTTCGTACACGTCGAGGGTAAACATTCTTCAAGTGGTCCGTTTAGCTTGGGACGAGTGAGACTGTGAACATGCTCTACGTACATTGTTCGAGGAGAAATCTTTAGATGATTTTGCTTAGGTTGTGTGTGTGTTTTTGATCGAAATCCGATTCATTTGAAAAAAAAAAAACAGTTTTAGTTACAAGTGACATTTTTGCCAAAATTGAGTAGTGTGCAGAAATCTTTTCAATGTGGCAAAATGATATGAGCTAACGTGGAACGTGTACCGCACTCGACCTCCTCTTTATACATGTAGGTATATGCTCAACTTTGAGCGCATTTTTCTCGAAATCACATCAAAGTCACTTGTACTTTAGTCCTAAAATATAAAATTAGTGTAGGACCTAACCACCTCTAACCAAAAAAAACCTATGGTAACTATACCGCTGAAATGCGGAAACCCATACTGATTCAGATTGTATCGCTATTGATTAAAATCTTTTATAAATGTATTCTTATAATATAATAATGGCCAAGTTATATGTGCATGTATCTGGTGAAACGCTATTTTACAATGACAGCTCAATTTTTTATTTATTATTTTATTGATTAATATACTTTTATGAACTAAAAACGTCGCTTCATAGCAAGTAGAAATGTTGAAGATATATTGACATTTGTGGTCTCAATTTTATCATTGATGCACAAAAGGTAACCGGGTATGTCCTCATCACTGCAGAAGACTTCGTTAAGATTTTCTAAAATTGAACCAATCAAACAATTCCACACATTTTTACCTTTTTTCTTGATATTTAACAATTTAAGCAATTTTGTCTGACATTTTGTACAAAAAAAAAAAATATTACAGGATCGCTCAATTTATCCAGATGATATTATATCCACAAAATTAACCCAATGAAGTTTTATTTACCTTAAATGTACCTGCGAATATGAAAAATACTCAACAGTAAGTGTGCTTTGATACTCAATGGGTTAATTACTCGAATTGTGTTTAGGTTTTGTATAATAGGTACTTACTAATAATATCGGTTACCTTTTGTGTCCAGTATGTATCGTTTCCTATTAGTTCGAATAATGTATTCGTTAATTTTAGTCGATATTAACAATGAATGAATACCGTCAAATGCAATTCACAGTGCATAGATGAATCAGACAATAAAATTGACAGATGTATGGAATTTCAATATGAAGCGAATTCCATTGTCAAATTGGATGATTATACATATGTGTATGTTGAAAATTATATGATTATATGAAAGTTCATCGAAATACATTCTGTATGAAAACTGACTATTGGTGGCTCAAACTAAATACGAATAATTTTCATAAATATATGTTAGAGGAACTTTATAAATCGATTTCGGATGAAAATTTGCTTCAAATGCAAATCGCTAAAGTCCAAGATTAAGGTGCGAATTAATAGAGATTACGTTGACGTCGGAGCGAATTTATATTCATTTTATTATTGTCTATTTAAATTAAACGGTTTTCTCGTAGACATAGTAATAGTGAATTCTGACATCGGATAGAAAGCGAGCTTTAATTAAACCTGGAAGCAATTAAGCATCTAGGAATATTACATTGCAACATACCATTCTACGAGTTTCGTCGCGCATTGCTAGGAATTCTATCATCTCCTATTGCTACTATACAGAAATGAGCGTTCCTCTAATCTTAAATGCACGTTCGTGTAGCTTAATGATAAAATAATTGTTTTCAAGAGAAATGCTAATTATTTTAGTGAATGATAAGTCTCAAAATAATCTTTCATATTTGCATTTCGATATTAAAACGTTGTCGATGGTTTCAATCTCAATTTATATTCATTCAATAAAACTTCGATATTCATACACAATCTGTTCCAACAGATAGTATAAATAGTTTTTTCAATGAATATTGAGTATTTTTTCATATAATATATCAATTTAATTAAATCAACACATGATAACTCATTTACATCTATACAAAAACAATAAATATGCATCATTGCACATGAAAATTTCATCTCGCCTTACAGATTTTCCAAGTCAGAGACGCTAGTTCCATTTAAAATTTTAACAAAAATAGAATTCTGTTGCATATAAAAAACAAAATTTGATTTTTTTTTCAATCGAAATTATTAATCGAGCGATGAACGAAGCGAATCATACGAGAGAGAACGATCGCGAGCTGCGAAATCTGATTAAATACATTAATTATTTCATATCCGCGCCATTGGCCGCAGCTCGGGAATTAATCCATGCAAATCCCCGTACATTGTGGAATTCGATCGTGAAAATTCGGAAAATTCACGCGAACTACGGAAAAACGTAAATCCTGAAGCGCGCATATGCCCCGTTTTGGTTACGTGTACACAGCGAGTTCTCGTCACTCTTTTTATTCCATTTGGTCTTTTCCGACGAATTTCATTCGAACGTATCAATTTTAGATTTGCCGAAACTACAAATTGCTATTTTCTATCGGAAATATTTTGTTTCATTCTTTTGAAATTTGATTTTATACAAAAATTCGATGTAATCTTCGTTGAATATTATTTTCTTGCTGCAAAGTTCTAACATTACAGTAGTGTAGAACGAATTTAAATCCGAGTGTTATTGTAAAAAATAAACGTACAGACAAATTAGTGCTATTATTTATTAGACATGATATTTTATAAAATTTATTTCGTTGTAAGCCTTGACCTCTCAATCTAGACCGATGAATTTATATTCCTCGGTAATTCACTTATTGGAATATGGTCGTTTGGGATAAAAAACCCAATTATTGTTTCACTTATGATTCTAAAACTATAAGTTGTATCAAAATAAATGTTGAGTAATAATTGTAAAGAATTTAATGAAACAAATTATTGTCTTCGATAAAAACAACCCCTCCTGATGTGTCCTCCTTTCCAAATAAAAGCACACGATTAAAAACTACACATATACTAAAATTTTTATTTTCTTCCAGCTGAAACTATATAACCGACTAACTTACCGTACTTTTATATATATCTATACAATTTTAAATTCGCAATATGCATCTATTGCTCCACCATCTTCCCAAAATCAATTTCCCGACTAATCGCGATAAATCCGAAAGGTTTCGGATATTGAGCTCCTTCCGTCGCGTAATAAATGACGATTTAGCGGATTAGCGGCGGCGGTGAACTTTTGTCGATATTAAATTTCTATCAATTCGAATTTCGCCAAGCAGAAGGGTATAGTTACCCTGAAATATCCCCCGAATAAACGTTTAATATATTCGCACTTTGTTCCCTTTGCGCGATAATGCGATCGTGCCCCTAATAAAAAGCCGGTCCCCAACTGTTTTGCGTTAACGATGTGGTAATACGGTCTTCCGATATACTATTATGGATATTACGATTATTATTGGCACTCGGGAAATTTCGACGATTGCCCTCTTCGATTAAGGGAAATTGTGAGATTTTAATATTTTTTTATGGAAGGATTTATGTTGGTTTTTCGATGGCTTTCGAGAGCAGGTTTGATGTTATATTTTATAGTCGGTGGGTTTGGGTTGATTTTCATTTTGTTTTTTATTCGGTGGATTTATTCGAGGAGGATGTTAGAATGAGAAAATGAAAGTAATTTGTTAAAAAATTTCTTTATATTACGGTGCGTTGATATTATTTTCGTATGTGTGCACATGTGAAATTGTCAAAAGCGTAAATATAATATGAGCTCTTTGAGATGAGTTCTTGGAAAATTAAATTAGCTTTCTTTCTTGCATACACTTAAAAAATTCTTCCATTATAATATGAAGAATGATATATTTTATATAAATTCCTGAGACAATATACTCAAGTATTCATTTTACAAAATTATAATTAGTAAACACACTCATATTCATATATTTGAATGATAATCATAAATTAACACTGACAGCGAAAAGTTATCTAATTTATTAGAAATGCTTTGGCTCTGCTCAGAACTTATAGTTTAGTCATAATTTTGTTACCAAACTTTAATTTTCAGCCATATTTACTAAGTGAATTTCATCAAAATAAAAAATTCATTGAAAACAAACAAACAAAAAAGTTTCATTAATTATTTTAAGTAAATGGAATTTGATGAAATTAACATTTGGTCTAAAATTCACATAGATCACAGAAAATAATTTATACAATGTAGCTTCGTATAATTTTTGGCAACGTTTAAATGCGGTAAGCATTAAGTTCGGAAAGAATACAATATTTTTATTTGAGCGAATGTTTATTCCGATTCGAGTAATGTGAAAATATGTTTTTTCGGAAAATGACTGAACATTGAGTGATTTAACTTTATAAATTTATTTTTAATTATTGAAATATTCACTGATGTAAGAAGAGACTCAAATAGTAAATTTCAATTTTCATACGTTTGTATATTATTGAATACTAATGCAAATGCAGCTTTAATAAGCACTTTCGACATAATAATTTATAAGTAGACTTGGAGTTAAAAGCTTCCTAGAATATTGACCATTCTAGTAAAGTTCTCAGAAACACACAGTAGCAGATCGATGAGCACTATCCACAGAAACACATTATTATTTCTTGCTGCGAAATAGAAGCCAAATGGCCTACGATCGGTCAACGCCAAGAGCATGACCAGATTCTCTTAATTCCGAGTGTTTTGCATAAAAAAATATAACGAATCCCATAAAAACGACAGGAGAACGAAAGCTTTTTGCCTACCTAAGATACATACATAGGCCGAGAGAAATATTCCAGAAAGTCGAAGTTGGAGTCGAAAGTTTTCCCGAGTGTAGTGCATGCATATTCGGAGAAAAGTGCTATAGCGACCCCCCTCACATGTCATCTTGCCATTATGCGAATTTATTATTTATGGATGCAAAGCCATCGAGAAAAATTCCATGTGGATGGAGGAAAAGCCAAGTTTTCCCTCGTTTTAATGTAGTGCGTCGGATGTAATTTGAGTTTTTAAGTGTTTTCGTATTATATTTTATTCGATAAAAATATATTCTATCGTATTTTTTATTATTATTCATAAAATATGATATAACAAAAGGTATTGGATTGAATAACAAATATATATCGAGAGATTATGTGAGTCGAAATATTTCATGGAAATTTGTTATTATCAACCAATATTGCTTCTAGGTATCTATAAATAACTATAATTTAAATAACATATTCGCATCAATCGATTGAACTTAATACGTTTAATTAAGTTCGATATTAAACCATGCTTCTATCAAATTGGCAATTAATATTGTAATCAGATGAGAAACTAATCAAAGCGCAATATATCGATCGATATTACTGAAAAAAATATTTTTATTCATATAGAATTATACGATATACGTATTTAGAGCTAATACGAACTTTTTATTTTGTTAGAGCTCGTATGTTTTTATGTCTTCGATAAAACCCCTCGAATGATCTTATCAAATTAAAGCAAGACTTCTATTCGTTTCGGTTCACTCCCGGGATATGAAAGGTTTTTTTATGTTTTTCCGTGAAAACAAGTAGGTTTTTCGTCTATGGGTGAACCACCTTTTAAGCATTAGTAATAAATCTTTTGGGAGAACTCTGTTGAGGCAGCCGCGGATATATTCTTTTTGGGAATAAGGAAACTTTATTGCTGTGTACGTACGAGGGTTGATGACCTATGAATGCACGAGATATTCCAGGTTGCCTAACTTGAATAAACCATAAAAAAAACGTACCCCTATGCGAGGTGTTATCAAAATATGATGAAAAATTTATGTATGGACAAAATGCTCGACCTGCGTAATGAGTAACGTAATACGTACTAGAAGAGCTTTTCGAATATGTTGCTGAAATTTTCACAGAAAAAAATGTATGAAATTATATAATTCCTGCTCTGAAATAATAAAATGGCGATTTTACACGCTCGGTCGGTTATTAAAAGCGAACTTTCAATGCTTCGATTCATTATTTCTACCAGAATGAAATGCGATTAATAAAAGTTTTCTCGCTTTGAGGGTGCGAATGATTAAAGACGGTCAAAGGTTTCGAATAATATTGAATATCGATTATGAAATTAGATATTTGACTCGTTCATGAATTCGTATTCGCTCGTAAAATAATGCTCCGAATATTTTAACGTGACTCAATATTTTTTCAATTTTATACCTTTCAGAATCATACTATGGATTATATATCGATACAATTATACCTATTCAATCTCTTATTTTTTTTAAATTAATTATTTACTATGATGTATGTATACTCGTAGAAGCATTAAGTTAGAAACTTTCAATAGTAATAATATTATTGCATTAAAGATGACACTAAAATTGATCGAAATAAATTAATGCAGACAAGATCAAGCAAAAAAGACAATAATTTTTAATTAGACTAATGATGAAGGTCCCCCTATTAATTTATCTCTGATTTATGAGTATATTAAGCACATTAATGACAGAGCAAATTTCAAGAAATATCCATCTAGGATGCGCAATTTTTCAGATAAACTTTCAGTCATTAAAATCTTAATTTAAATATTGCAGGAATTGAATCTGAAAGTCGAATCAAATCTTTATGAATGAAACTAATTTTATTCCGAATATCAATATGTTGCTTGAGTTCGGAAGTATAAAAAACGAACTAACGCGAAACCCATCTTAAGCTTACGCTCACTAGCAAGGAAACTCATCCACATCGTGTTAAAAAACGATTGAAAAATCAGAGATTAATGCAAAAATTATCATTTTTTTAACACTTAAAAAATGAAAACAGTTCTAAACTGAATTTAATTTCAATTCACTCTAATTCCAGCAGTCAGATCATAGATACACTTAGGGCTAAACGCGAACGTTCGGACAATAAAACTGAGAGACTCGTCCACAACATGCTAAAGAACGATTGAAAAAATCAGAGATTAATACAAAAATTAACATTTTTTTCAACTCCAAAAAAATTCAAACAGTCCCAGACCGAGTTTAATCTCGATTCACCCTAATTCCAGCAGTCAGATCATATGTAGATACACTCACGGCTAAACGTGAACGTTCGGACAATAAAACCGAGAGACTCGTCCACAACATATCAAAGAACGATTGAAAAATCAGAGATTAATACAAAAATTATCATTTTTTTTCAACTCCGAAAAAATTCAAACAGTCCCAAACCGAGTTTAATCTCGATTCACCCTAATTCCAGCAGTCAGATCATAGATACACTCACGGCTAAACGCGAACGTTCGGACAATAAAACCGCACGAGCTTAACGGTTGCTAGGCGTTGGAGAGCCTCGGCTTCTCTTCGCCCATTGTGTGCTCAATCTCTTTATCGTCCATAGAAAGGTGCGAACAGACTCGGGCCTCAGGCGTAAATTGGAATCTAATCGGAATATCTGAGGTGGAGGGGAATAGGGGGCTGATTTTGCGGTAGGTTCTGGCTTGAGGACAGTTCATATCGTTCGATTTGATTTATTATGTTTTGATATTTGAAATTTTTAATAGTGGATGTCATATTTATTCATTTGATTTGAGGAAGTTTAAATATTTTGCGGATTCTCGAAATTGGATTCGAAAGTGTCATTTGAGGTATATCATGGATGCGTGATTGATAAATGTGTAATAATATTTGATGTATTGTTGTAAAATAAGCAAATCGTTAATTCGGTAATGCTTTTAAGAAAATATTTTATTCTAAGAGCTAACTAAAAGAATCTGTAGTTACAAAACTGCTGAAAAGCAAAGTTCCAGGTCTGATCCTGATTGTGATATATATTTAGTGTTCCATTGGAGTATCAATATGAAAGATTTGATATGTGAATCTAATCTGAAGTACATAAAACTCAAAGTATTTAAGCGATGTATTCAAATCGTAATTGAGTTTTTGAATTTAATTGATATGAGATTTATATATCAGTGAATTGTTATTTTCATCTTATTTCTTCTATTGTATTCATATTATATGTATGTGTTACATTTCCCGCATCCATTTTCATTGTATGATTCGATAACAAGAATTGAATATACATACATATAATACATTCTATTACTATTTGATAAAGGAAATGCATTTCCTGAAACATACTGTCATAACATAGCTTCCTGCATCATAAAATAATCCTAAGATGAAAATGCAATAGAATATAAATCGATCATTCATTTTACTTTACATACATAAAACAAATTCTCGTCAAATAAATTCACTTCAAAAATCTGATTAAGACAACTAACTCCAGCAGATATTATTTAACAGACGCGATACGAGCGAAATTTGAACCAGTCGGACAAATTCGAATGAGCTGAACGTGGAAATGTGTCCTTAGGGAGATCCTTCTCCGGACTCAGGATGGAGTTCTCCATAGATCCCCGAGAAACTTGATAAGATATCGAAAGTGTCTGAGGTACCTTTCCGCCTCGGTGTTCGTTCAGCTCTCGCCGCTTTCAGGATAACGACTTGGAACTTCTTAAATAGTCCGGCGCTTCGCGAGGATTCGGCCCCGGCGATAATTGCGCTCGCTATTAGCTTCGGTGGTTCAATTTTGGAATTTTTGAATTTTGCGACGCTTTTGATAAGTCGGATTTGATTGTGGGATTGAATTTTGTATGAGATTCAATTTTTTTAGTTTTAAATTATTTGAAAAAATGTATCAAAGTGACGATTTTTGCATATATATTTAACTTAACTGTTGAATGAAAAATATTTTTTATTTACTATGGAGAAAGTGCGGACAATTGGGACAAAATATTGGAGTTATTTAATTTTTTGGATTTCAAATATAATCAAATGGAGGATAATTTAATTACTCATAATATGATACAAGCTTCCCCAGTATCCTCTAATGAGTATAACTACTCTAGCTCGTTGTTGTTTGAGAGTCTTTGGACATTTTAACTATTTTGAGTCGTTCTTTGGTAATTTAAAAATATATGAATAGGTGAATGTGAAGATGCTTGAACCTCTGGGACATTTGATCCCGCTTTTTAATTTTTGTCTTTAACCTCATTTAAAACATATTTGGATTACTTGGGGTTACCAACTGGAAATAATATGACACTTTTGATATTAGAATTTTCAATAAACATAGGAGAGGAATCAAGTGTCTCTACCTTCCCCTAAATCAAATAAACTGAATTTGAGACGACTATTGTATGAAAAAAAAAACGTTCATACTATCAACTCCCTCATGAAGTTTGACGTAACCAAGCAACCAAGTTCAACGAACGTGTTTCAGTTAAAGTAATTAACAATTTGAATTTATTAAAACAAATATACAAAGTGCGACGTAAGTACGATTATTTTTAGAAATGATTTATTTAAATTGAAAATTATATAACTATTGTGACGATGGAAGCTTTTTCTAACTTGCAAACTACTAGCCTGAAAAGTTTAATTGAAATCTAATGAGCGATTTAACTGAATAGAAAAAAATGTAAAGTAAATAGACATACTGTAAAATATTCGAACCCTACAAAATCGATCCGAAACACTTGAAGACATTTACAAACACTCGTATCGAGGAGGGGTTCTACCGAAATGCAGACGATTTCTCTGCACTTCGGTTCAGGGGCACTTTGCATTTTTATCGAACACCACATAGAGAATTCAATTAGGCTGATCCTTAGCTCGACAGGGGGTTGAAAGAGCAAATATGGCCGGAAAGTGTTTACGAAACCTTCGAATCCATGCGGGGACACGTTCCCCACCATATAATAATGCCATATTATGGTGTTAAGCGATGGCTCCCAGTGTAAATAAACGGATTAGCACGAAGAGTTTTAGACGAATTTATCGTAATTTGTTAGTAAAATAATGTCGGAAATCTGTGTATTGTTCGTAAACAATGGATTGTTTGTGATATTGAAAATTTTGAAGAATTTGTATGAAAGAAAATTTATAGATTGTGATACCTGCAATAATAATCATAATTAGAAAAGAATTTAAATGTGGAATAGAAAACGTTTGCTAGGGTGCTAGTCCCAATTCGCTTTTTAATTATCTCTACTTATCATGTTCAGACTCATATGATAAGTTTTCATTTTTTTTACAGAGAAAATAACGATAAAGATGAAATAATAAATATTGTTTATCTTGGCAAGACCCTTAAAACAAGTCTATCGATTTGCCCATTTTTATTTATAAAATCTTTGTTTTGTATTGATGATTAAATTATATTTATCGTGTAATATTTTAATAAAAGATAAGGATATTTTTAATTGAAAATTAAAATATTTTTTATGGAAATCTAATTCAATTTTTATCCACGCGTAGTAGATTAATTAAAATAAATATGCAAATAGAGTGAGTATAGATTAATTTTCATATTTCACGAATGAGAGATAAATGAGTTTCTTTTAAAACAACACGAGTATAATTAATAACGAAGCATATTGAAAGCACACGGAAAAAAAACACGGCAGAATGATAGCTATAACGTTATTAAATTCAGTGTATAATTTTTCATACAAAAAAATCTCATCAGCGTCACATTTTCCAATCTCGCTCTAGCTGTCCAATACAAAATACGACCGCAGAATTTTTTTCGAACGCAAATTCGCACAAAGACGTTTTAATTTTGTTTTGTCGCAGCTTTCAAACGCATGCCGTACATTTATATAATGGTTTAATTAAAACGGCGGTTTCGTTAGAAAGCATACAACCATATAAGCGAACACGCGCTTAAATTACGACCCTTACGCACTTGCCAAGATATTAAGGTGCGCACACAACTCACGGACGCACGTACGCAAACGAAACGTATCGAATTAAATTCTATCATTTAGTTTTGATAAATTAACTTCATTTTTAATCAAGTTTCATTTGTTTATCTTTGAATAAAGTAAAAATTCATAATGAAAAACAAATGATTCATATTTTGAAATAATTTATTTGAATTTAGTATAAATAAAATAATGGAATTGAATCGTTTTCATGGTTCAACATGAGGTATTTTCCGGAATTAATTATCACAGTAAAGTAGAATAAATCTGAGGACAAATGCGAAGGGCGCCACCCTGGCAGTTGCAGGCGGGTACCTGGACTGTGTGAAATATTATATTAAGCAATCTGGACAAAAACCATTTTTCCACCACAAAATTGTGGTTTGAATTACATGGCGTGTTTCAAAATTCATATTTTTTAATCTTATATGTGGATATAAACAAAATTTTGAAGAATTCTGTGCACTTTTCTTAGTAAATGTGAAAAATGTTGCGAGTAATGTATTCGTTTGTTTCAAATTTTTCCATGAAAATCATTCCAAATGTTGATGCCAAATGCAATATTAAAAATGTATTTGATCAGTTTTCAAATAATAAAAGAAACTACGAACCTAATTGCTAAAAATTTTCGGAAAAAATGCAACATTTGTCTTAAGTGTCTAGAGTTCTTCACTACAATGGACGTCAAAGTATATCAAGATAGACAAAGCGATAGTGCAATATTAAATAACACAAAGTATAATAGTTCTAGGAGATAAATTCTATAATAAAGATTCCAAACTCGTATCGATAATAAAAAATAAAGTAATATAATAGAGATTCCATAAAATTTATTGAAACACTCTGTGAGTCTATCCAGCGAACGTGTGTGAATATGAATGGGAGTGTGCAACGCTGAGGACCACGTTCCAAATATAAAATCTCCTCCCAAGTTTTTTAATATCCGGAGACAATCCTGTCCCTTAATAATAAATCATATCCGTTTACGGGTGGATATTTGAAAAGTACGCGAAATGGGGAAAAAACTTTTTTCCCCTGCACCCCACGGAGTACTGAAAAGGGCCGAAACTGGCATTGTGAGAGTAGGCACGAACGCACTCCGCCTCGTTTATATGCGGATTCTTCTGGACGCTCATTTGTCAAAGGGACAGCGCGAATTATTATCGGTGCATACAATGAATATTTTTCAGAGACGTGCTTGGGGTAAAAATTTTGATAAAATGCTAAAAAAGTTCATAATTCGATCAAATATTCAATGAATTCATGCAGTGGAGTCTTGAACTTGAAACATCTTGATATAGAAACCCGAGCATTTCGATTCAATTATATTGTGTTAGAAACGTATCCTTTGTTCGAAAATCATGCGAGTTAAGGGATTAAGTGATAATAATTAATCAGAATTGAGTTTTTAAATTAAATATCTATATGTATGAGTTCAATTATAGTGATTTGAATTTTTCACGTTTGCTCCTTGATTTCTATAGCCTTTAAATGCATCTACCTTCACTAAGTGCTGCAAATATTCAATTAGACTTTATTAGTCTTTCAATTATTAAATAACAGCAATAGTGATCTGTAATTTGGGCTGCAGAAATGCAACCCTCATTGTACTGTAAAAATATTTAAGTTAATTGATATATCTTTACATATACGTAAAATACATTTAAAAAAATTATAATTATACTATCTTAGTTAATTATTCAATTTTTTAAGGATATTTTTTCCATTTCGACTTCACAGCAATAACTCTCTCCTTCCTGAATAGTTAGCTGCTTGTCCGTTCTGTATATGATCGATATTTTTTTTTTCATATATTATAGTTAAAAGTTAAAACATATTCAGGCCGAATTATAATATTCTGCATATACCCACTCAAGATATATTAGCTTCAACGAAGAAAAATCATTTAAAAATTAATACAAACATAAACCAGAAAATTGATCAGAACGCTCTGGAACAGTATTAAAACATAAACAACGCAATAATGGGCATTTAATAAAAACAAATCGAGCATAAGACCGGGTCGGCGTTAAATTGAAAGAGTGACACGTCCCTCTGAAGGGGAAGCGTTCAGCTGAAAAACGAGAGTCGACTCTTCGGTGACGTCGCGTTATTTCTTCGGCGGAGAACGAACGCCGATAAATTTCCCTCTAGGCGGAATTAAGATGTTTGTTAGTTAAATAGGAAGGGATCGCGCCGAGTAGACGAGGCGAGTTTTCCTAATGAATTTTCCATGGAAAGCGAGAATTTTGCGGACGAATCGGCGAAAAGTCGCCCCAGGTTAATCCGCGACTAATCCCGCTAATTGCCAGCTCTGGAAAATGCGAGGCTTTCATTGCTGCACCTACATTTTCCGAAATCGCACTGTTTTTGAGGCTCTCTCTCTTTTACTTCATCTGCGGCTGATTGTGGCTTTGTGTTCGAGGCGTCGAGTGTCTGATTTATTTCGGGGATTTGTTTGTTTGTCTTAATTGATTTTTTTTCGGCGCTTTGAAATTATAAAATGAATCAAAATATATATTCGTATCAAAGAATTTTTTTTTCATGAAAGCGTTGTTTCATAAAATGTTTTTCGCCTTTGATAAAAAATGTGCTGGAAATTTTATACTCAAATATTTGAATTTTGATATAAAAATAGTTTTAGCTCGAGTGGAAAATCATTTCCGCTATTTCTGCACAAATAGTTGTTAGTTTCGTGCGAATATATTTAGAGCGTAATAAAACGATTTCGTCTATCTAATAAATTATTCATTGCACGAATGCTTTTTTAGATTGTGTTTAATGTAATTTTCTTTTCAGGTGAACAAGTCGCAAAAACCTTTTTTGAGAATGCAATAAATTTGCGACCTGATTTTTAATGAGTCACTACTATATTCAAATACAAATACATGAATTTTATGAAAACACTTCGAATTCAAGTCTGAATGACATCTTTAATTTATTTTTATATCTTATATATTAATAGCGTTGATTTTGTCTAATTGTTTACTTGTCCACTAAAATGTTTATGATTTTTTTTTGAAATATACAAATCAAAACTTTATTCTAATCAAGCATGCATTAATATTTTCAACGTGCCGATTACTAGTACAATATATTCTCGTAAATACAGTTTAGGCGTAATACGCTACATTTTTATACATCAAACGAATAAGAAAACTAAATTTATAGACATAATAAAAAAAGACGAAAGACAAGGCTGAAGAACATTTTATACGGTCTCAAAAATAATTCAGTAAGAGAGTGGGTGGAGGAAGAACAAAAAAAAGGAAGACTGCGGTCGATATTAAAGGTTGTGTTCGAGGGACACGTCCCTCAGGCTAAGCAGACTTTATGCGTTCGATAATGCTTTTGTTTTCGTCGAAGGCTTAGCATCGGAAAAACCCACCGGAATCACATGGTCAGAGGAAAAACCACTGGAAAAATCGTCACCGGCTAGAACGAAATCACGCCCGGAAAAAAGTTAGGTCGAACGTTAAACTATTCGTTTTTATTTTATTAGTTTGTTCGATCCGTGTTCGGATAGTGTATTTTTCGTTCATTTTTATTTTTTATACACCCATGTGCCTTTATTTTAACTATGGTGTAAGTCTACAAATCGAAAAAAGAATGAGTTAGTCGCTTTTTCAGCTCACACTTAGTATATGAATTTTAAGTATTACAGCCACGCTGAAATTTTTTCAAAACTGGAAAATTCAGCCACGCATTTCAAAACTGGAAAAAAATTGAGTTGAAATAATGAAATTTACTTTTATTGATTCATTTGATAACATGGTTGGCTTATACCACTGTCAAAATAAAGGACACATGTGTATATTCGAGGCGCATGTTTTATTTATAGAGTCCACGTGTGGAATCGATTACTTATGTATGTGTTTTTTGCGTTTGTTTAAATACGGTCAATATAATTCATAAGTATGAAACAACGAAAAAGTGTTTCAGACAGAAATGTAACCCATGTCAAAAAAATTTACCAACCAACGACTCTAGACAGATTCAACCTACCTCTTTTCTATTTTATGGTCGAGGACCGTAAATCATTTATTTTTGAGGTTTTTTTAATGTACTATACAAAAAAATCTAGTGTAATTTATCGTATAATATTTCATATTTACTATAAGTAGTTTTATATATAAAAATGATTTATATATTAAGTAATTAGGGTAAAGTTTGCGCTAGAGTATTTGCGTAGATGCACTAAATCGTCCTTCGACTATGAATTTCAAATCGCTTATTTAGTAGCTAATTTTGCCGAAAATAGAAAATGTTCAGCACACGGCAGAATATAAATTGCCTCATCTTTTGCCGACCATATTAGATATTAAATAGAGAGAAGTACGTACGCACAGAACAACCATTATAAATTTAAGCTAGTTCAACAACTTCAATCAACCGCATCTAAAATTTATCTCTGGGTATTAATCCATTGCCCCAATTTATAAACGCATTCGTTTCAACGATATCATGTTTCGAAATTGAACAGCCATTCTCAAATAATAAAAATTCGATATTTTGATATAAAATGGAAATTATTTTATTTTATTATAATTATTATTAGATGATGTGACCTAATGTTGTTCGAGATTTTATGCATATTGAATAAAATTGTGTAAGCTGAGCTGATTATTTTTGTCGAATATCAAACTTTTAAAGCTCTATCAATTGTAAAATGTAAATATGCAAAATAATTCCAGATATTTACAAAATAATTCTGAAAAGATTCATCTTGATTGGATGAGTGATAAACGAATACATATAATGACGCATCCACACTCCATACCTGAGCCGACGGCTTTTGGCAACAAAAGACAATATGACATATAGCACTTTTTTTTTCATATTCGTACATACTCATAGTTTACTTTAATCTTATTTTATTTGAATTATGAAAAGATAAAACGTATTATGTATAAATATGAAAATTTCTGCTGTTTTGTTGCAGAAGTCGCCAGATTAGATATAAGGAACACAAATACCATACTCTCATATACATATGCAATATTTTTAATTTATTTAGATAAAAGATGAATACATTGGCAATATAGAATATATTTCTAAAGGAAAACGAAAAAAAAAAACGAGATTCAATAATCGAATTATAGCTCACGTCATGTTTTGCTTCTTTGGGGTCAAGGGGTGGTCCGGCTCGTATAAATAAGGGCGCCCTTGCTAAATAAGGGATAGCGACCACCCCCGAGCGGTGATTTAGCCGGTCTCTAAGTAAGATCAACATTTACACTGCATCTTTCATTGAGGAGGTCCTGCGGGAAGGGATGCCTAATCTTCGGGGAAGGACGCTGCATGGCAAAAACGGGTCCTTCCTATGTGATTTGGTTCAATTTGGACCGAAGTATGCATGTATACGTGTATAAGGTTTATTGTGGTTTTCGGACGGATTCGGTTGTATCGATTGATACTTAGGGAAAAAGTTGGGGTTCGAATTATTTTGATGGAATATATAAAATTAAATACAATTTTGATATTAAATATGTTTTTTATCTTTTAAATCGATAATTATAATCATTAACTGGCTTATTACTATATTTTTCATTAATTTTTGATGTATCGATGGGTACCGTGACAAGCAGCATGCGGCACGCATCGTAGTTGACAATAGGAATAATGGATTTTGTTACTTGGGGACCATTGTTCTCAATGTTGACTACGCTGCATGCCACGTGCTGCTTGCTGCTTGTCGCAGTACGCCAAATCTAGCCTTAATAAGTTGCAAATACAATGCATAGTCTACATTAGCAACGAAATTAACTACGGGAATGGATACAGGAACAAGAACAGGAACGATAAAACTATACGAAAGTACAAAATTAGTTAATAATTCAGTGTTTCGAGCAAAGGCAGGTCACAGATGCTAGTATAAAATATTTATGTATCTCTCAAATATTTAATATTTAAATACACCAGAATTTCAATGGAAAAATAATAAATTTTAAATTATTCATTATTTATTATTATTTTCTTATCTTTGCGATTCGAACTGGTTTACTATTTTACCGTACAAAAAAAGTTGCAAAATTCGATATAACTCATTAATGCCGTAATAAACGCGAATACAATTCTTCACCTTGAATACGTAAGTCTGTGTTTATTCAACGTTCGTGATTCGAAGCTTTATTGCTTTCATAAACGAATTCATTACCATACTTTGGCCGCATCGCCGAATGAATAACTGCCTCACTTTTAAATACGTTATTAAAACTCAAAAAAGTGAAAAAAAAAATGATACATTCCCGCCAACAACGCGTTTAAATCTCAACGCATATTTACGGCCAAGTGAAAATTCAAATGTATCAGAAATAATTTTGAATAAAATTTTAATAAAAACGCGCCGTTTATCTTTCGCGTAATATTTTAAAACTGGGCATTATTAATGCGAATTATTTACTTCGGGCCCTTCACAGGGTCCTATCCGTATAAAGTCCGTTTTATTATGAGAGAAACGACCAGCTGAAGGGAAAGGGATTGCTGTGGATCTCTAATAGTGGAAAGTAGGGTCAGAAGATGGTTCGACGTCGGTCTATTAAACGGAACAACGTGAGAAGTGGAACGTATTATTATATGACAGGGGTGGAAATTGGGATTTGATGCCTCGTATTATATTGGGGGGTGAAAGTAAAAGTAATTTCTTCGTTTGCTTTTTTTGGATTGAATGTAATTTTGTTGGAGTGTGGTATAAGTAATTGAGTTACAGTTATTACTACTCAATTATTAGAAATTTCTCAGTAAATACCATTCACTTTTGACTGGTGAAGCAGAATCACTCGGCTTTTTGAAAATACTCTAGATTATTCAAGTATTACCCACTTCAGATATCTAGTATACTATTCCACCCCATCCCGTTTTGCCTCCAATATTTGAGGTTATACTCGTATAGCATAATTAGTTGAAAGACTTGCAAAAAACGCATCGAAATATCAGTCAAATAGATCAAAACTAATTGCAACGAATTACTGAATTTCGAATTATCATTACGTCAATAGATATATTTGATTACATAATTACATGACAAAATACTTTTCCACTGAGAAAATAAGTCGTTCCATTGAACCCCACTATGTCATTGTACTCATATTTTCCTCTAATTGAAATATTAAAAAAAAAATGTAAATGTAAATAATAAAATGAGATTCATGAATCGTGAAAATAAAGACGATCATTTCGAATCTGTGCAAATAAAACTTTACTCTTTTCCAGTTTAATGTGTTCAGATAATAGACGTAGGTTTTACGACACCGTTATGTGTGCGAGTGCACTATAAGCATCCGAGCATTAGCTGCACAATCCGACGTTGAAGAAAAAGCTTCGCTTCAAGCTTAAAAGGTTGATATTAAGACCTTTCCTAGTAAGGCATCGTCAACATTTTTTCACTATTTCCATTCTCTAGAACACAGATCCGATGAAAAATGACGACATAACTCGTACAACGTCGAAAAAAAAACAGTGATAAAATGCGCTACATAAATTTTTAATGAAGGATTTATTCGACATTTTCATAATGCCTTTATTCTGTGACGTAAACCGGTAGTGCGGTACGTGATGCGACATTAAAGCTTTTCCATTTGGCCAGATAGAGAAAAAAATGGCCTATCTAAACCGAGAAAAATAAACAGCTTTATGTGAGGGTTCGTATCCGTGTCAACGTTGGGTTTGAAGGCACAACCTCCAAAACAATACGATAAATCATGGGATTCGAAGAAACGGCGCTCTATAAGGGCCCATTGATGGAAATATATAGTGGCGATAATCTCGTCGTTTTCCGAGGATTTCGGATTTTTTCCGATTCATGTTTTATGTATACGATCGTATAAGAATGTGCTGAAAATCAAAATCGAGATTCAATTAATCGATAGGTGTATATTAGCTGTTCAGTTCACAATTCGATTGATTCTATAAAAATATAAAGTCGACAAAATTGATGCACATGTTTGATGCATTCTTCAATTTTTTCTTAATTTTCTTCATCATTCCATTTATCTAAAATTATAATCAAGAGACAATGGGATAAATTGTACGGATCATGATATTTGTTCCAATTGTCTTAATTTATGTAATTATCGAACAAATCTTTTGATGGAGTAAAACTTCTACTGTGGCGCTATTCTCAGTTCACGTATTCATTTTCTCATACTAAGTACTCATTTATTATACATAAGATGACAGTAAAGACATAGCTTATCTCCAATCATATTCAGATTTGAAACTTGCTGCGATAGTAAATATTGTTCCTCTTGGTAAAACCTTTTTAGCGGCACAACAATCATATCTATCGGAGTTGGGTACCAATTTGCACATTATCATTTCGTTTATAAGAATCCATGATTGTGAGTATTTCACATTAGAATTAATTAAAATTGCCTCTGAAATACATGATTTTTTATTCAGTGGCCAAGTAAATATTGATATTTAATGGTATATTTATCTCTATTATCCAGAAAATGGCTCATATGTGTATTTATTTATTTAAAAATCTTAGAAAACGTAAAACATTTGTATAAGGATGGTTCATTCCAACGACAAGATCGCCGAATTCAATTATTTATAAGGGTAAAATCGAGGAGGAAAACAATGCTTTTTCCGATAGATACTGACGCGAGTCTACAAGCGAAATGCCCGTAAGGGATGCTCTCTTTCATTTCATTAAACGCTTCTTATTTTCGGGGCTTTTCGCTTTATACGTGTGTATGTACCGCAAGATAGGTCTTCTTCCTCTCATGGGGTGTCCTCAAAAACCAATTTCATCGTGATTTATTTGGACTTAACTTAAATTTCCCATTATTAACTTTCCCGAGACAAAGTCGTGCGATAGGAAAACTACCGCCGTGTACGTCTATGGACTTTCTTTAGATATGTATGTATTATACATTTTCGATCAACTTCTTAATAATGTGCCATTGTGCTTTTCGAGAACGAATTTAAAAATAATAATGCTCGAGATGTACAAGACAAAAGCAAACTTTCCAATTTCGGGTCGATTGTATTCCTATCTTGCAAGGATTGAACGTGAACTGAATTCCGCTAGAGCAGTAATATTCTGTCCACACGAAACTTTATTTTTGCCAAGTAAGCTTAAGAGCATAAGATTTTTTTTTCGTTAAAATCGCTTTCAAAATTTTATGAAATCCTTTATATGAAAAAAATCTAGAGAATCGTGATCCAATTTCATCGAATCTTTTGCAAAAATGCGTACGATCATATCATCTAATACGTTTCTAAGCATTATAGAAAATTTTACGTCAGATGTTTGTAATCTTCCATTTTCATATAAAATAGTATTAGATAATGAACATAAATTTTTAAAGTTCTTATCGAATCATTAAAATCATCTATCGTAACTATCAATTGATAGATTTTGTCTATAAGCAGTCGGTGCGACGGCAAATATTAAGCTTCATGTACTCGACGCGACTACAAATACTGAGCTATGTGCAGTCGATGTGCTGAATTCTACGCATGTGCATGTACTAAGAATTAGTTTAAAATCATAATAAGACTAAACCTAGGATCGAACCACCAAAAACTTATCATCACCGTCCATTACGAGCGATATATTGTGCGGCATGGAAACTTTTTGACCTCCACTTAGTATCTAGCCCGGCCTGACCGTTCGTACTTCGCAAATTGCTTAATGGGCTCCTCGCCGAAGGTCTGCCATCGCACCACTTATCATTAAGAAGATGGTAAGCACAAATAATGGGCGGGCCCCATTGTAAATGGTCGTATTAAAGGCAATGAATATGGTCCTTATGAGACGTACATATCACATTAAACGGGCCATTTCTGTGCGCTTTTCGGCGCGAAAGCGGTTACTTCTTCGTTTCTGAGTTGCAATTAGTCCCCTATCGAATTTAATTATAAATTAATTAATTATGATTTTAAGATATTGATAATATAAAAAAATATGATTCGAACATCACAAGTATGTTGAATCGACACGGCATGCACAAACGTTTTATACCCTATGCCTTATCGACTAAGTGATATTCAACTGATTTATGATTGAGAGAATTTGTCTAGTGATTTGGCGGTGTTATTTTAGTGTGTGTTTTTGAAAGTTTTTGTTTTCGATGGCAACACAAAGGGAATCGTTTTAAAGAAGACAGACACAGATATCGATGGCTGTTTCTTCGGTTCCGTTGTCATCGAAGAATATCTGCGAGTTCGAGTTTAAAGTTTTAACTGCAAAGTTTTGATTTATTTCAGTTCTCGGGGATAAAATTTTCAAGTGGCCAACTTTATTTTAAAGAAACAAACTTTATTGTTCTTATCGCTGGCATTTATTTGCGAACGGCTTCAATAAGGATTTATTTGTGTCGAGAAACTGCAATGTAAGTCAGATTTTCATCGTCGGAATTCTATGTACTTTACCCTAGATTTAGACGGACGTAAAAGAAACTACTGAAATGCTTTAATTGAATGAAATTCAACTCTATAAACTTTCACGATTAATTTGAAAATCTTTACGGTATCTCTTGCTTATTAAAGAAAATATCAATGAAACTTTTACAGTCCGACTTTATATTGTACAATTCAGAATACATTTAGAAAATAGTGAGGAAAATTGGTGTTAAACGCAGCACAGTCCGCAGTCTCATCACTTTATTGCGGTCATAAACTGCATCGCTGCACTCGCATTGCAATTGCAATCAGAAACGTGACGTCATCAGAAAGCTCTACCCTGAACATAGCACAATGCTTGTATCAAATTTAAATTTGCTTATACTACCTCGTATTAAAATATACAAGCTAAAATATGTACAGAATAAAATTTCAAAATATATCTTCATATATACCTACTAATAAAAATCAATGATTAGTATTTAAAATGTTTTCGTAGTGCATTCATCAGATATACATAAATAAAATGATTTAAAGTTGATGTGATTATATTTAGAAAGATTTCTAAATCATTATAAAGTCTTAATTGTATGATTTATTTTGTTATGAATTCAAATTAATAATTAATTTAATTTGAAATTTATGCGTCTGTTGAACTCGGTTGCTTAGTTACGTTAGACTTTGATAAAGTATTGTGAACGATTAAACAAACCCATTCAATATTAGACACAATTTAAATTTGAATTCGATTCATCTGTTTAATATTTTTACAAAACAAGAGTACATATTCAGTTTTGAGTATCATCAAATCACAGAAGCTCGTCTAACGCCTGATATTTCAATCGTTAATTACTCAATTTACAATTAGATTTTATGTAAAAACGTATTGACGTATTCCCTAAAGAATTTGAACATATCAGCGATACAAACTTTTAATTTGAAAAAGAATTTAATACTAAAGCCCACTGTCTAAGAACTAGAGACACATCTATCCAGCTCTTTCGTATAACTGTGTCTCTAGTCCATTCCGTCCATTCGGCGTTAAGTTAACTAACTAACGATCTAAGAATCGAACTCGAGTAAGATAAATTCTACTATTTATAAATTTAGATTCGTCTATCTATATCAGCTACAAATACACACGCAAACATACAAAAATGAAAACAGAAAGAACCGCCCCGAGAACAAATCTGTAACAGTACACATCGTCAGCGTTTGACGTCAGATTTGTGTTAGTTTTCGCCTCGTCCTAATGGAGGTAAGTAATGGTTTCGAGTTTCCCATGTACCGAAACGGGCGAGGGTTGTTCGCAAATGTCGTCTGAGCAAGACCGGCAGCTATATTCGACTCCTGGCTGAAACAAGACCGGCAGACAATGAGGAGGGGGCTCCAAAGACACTGTATACCCCCCGGGGTCGTCTCTGAGGGTGGTGAAGAACCGCCCTTGCTTGTATTAAAAAATAATCGTGTTAAGATCGAGACGAGAGTACAACAATCTGGTCTAGTAATTTAAGCGTAATCTGCGAGCGCTACTTCAATTATTGCACGATGAAGTCTGTCTGGTTTGTTTTGTTTTTGGTTGAATTTTTTATGACGTGTTGGATGTTATTTTTTTCAATTATCTATGCACAATATTTTTTGTAAAACTATAAGTGACTCTAGTCGAATCCTGCATAACGAATATAGTGAATTGACTCAATATACTGATGCATCATTGACTGACTATATTGGCTGAATGATTTATCGTAATATACACTCAAAACTGATTCAAAATATTCAATCATTTTAAACGAAATGAATCATTTTCATCATCATAATTAAGTACATAGCTTATAATTGTGATTAAAATTTGCGTCAATGCATAAAATTAACTCTATCCCTCATCCCATATGCATCAACGAAAAATTTATATCATGGCGATATTTCATAATAATAAATAGAAGACTATTCAGAACACGCTTGTACACATTAAACTAACTCCATTCTAAATCATATATTAATCTGGGGACTAATTCGAAAGTTTCACACATACACGCGACATGTGTGCATACGAACTTGGGTGTTAAATCTCGAAATATACTTAAGAAGTTTGGTCTGAAACGTGCGGCACCTGCATTGCAAAATGCACGTCCACATAAAACTGCGAGTACCACCTTTTGCATAACAAATTCTCCTTTGTGTTTACTTAACCGTAAAAAGGAAAAGGCCATAGTTGCGAAAATAGCGTTAGCTTTTTTTCCGGCTCTGCCTCCATGGAAAATTCTCCCGCAACAAAGTTGTATTATGTGCAGTTGATGACTGTGTAATGCGGCGTGGCTGCGGAAAACTGCTGTGAAAAAATAGCGTAAGTGGAATGCTTTCGAACTGAAAAGTCATAAGTGAAAATTGTCTAATTATTATAATTGCAGCGACTCGTTGAAAAAAATTGGATTAACTCGAACTAAATTGTGAGAAAAATGTTTTATAGATTACTTTGAGTAAAGCATGCAACATTTTTCTCCTATAAACATGATTTATCCATGCGTTTCAAACTCATAGGAATACTTTTGATGCGTATTCACTTTAGAAATCCCCCATCAAAGACTCGACTCTAAAACATAATATAAAAGTAGTACCATTCGAACGCGATACTTCCACTTGTGCACGCCTTGCAATATTTACGGCTATTGCGAAGGGGATTTAAACATCGCATTTTGCAATAAACCACTAACAACCACCCCCTTCTACAACCCAACCATCCAATGCTTACTCGTGCTTTTAACACTTGCTGCGTACGAACACCAACGTGCTGTACTTGCGTATACCATTGGAGAGGGTAGCCATCGTGTAGAGTTCTATTCACACTGTAACCAAACTTAGAGTTTATTTATGTTTATTATATGAGTAAATTCACTATTAAATTCGGTTATTTAGTTAGAAATTCATTTGGTAGGTCTGTTAAGGTTAAGTTAGGTGAGATTTTAAGTAAAGTAAGGTAAGATGCGATTTGAAGTTAGGTTAGGTTCGGCTTTAGTTCATATTTTCATGTTAAGTTAAATTGGTCTTTGTATAAGGTTCGGTTATGTTTTTTTAAGTAACTTTCTGACAAGATGACTGACAAGTGTTGAATTCATTTTTTGAGTTTTTTAAAATCTTCAAAACATTGCTGCTGGGGTAGTTGAATTCAAATCTTTTGAAAGCTTATGAGAAAAATTGAAAGTTAACAACTTGGGAGATATTGATTAAGGTTATTATTTGTAGAAAAATGCAACTGACTTACTCCAACACAATAATTCTGTAAAAAGTAATTCAAATAATTATTGATGAGATATTTATATGATGTTTTTTCTTGCCTAAACGAGTGTTGAAGTTAATTTAGCCACTATTGCGTATTTTAGAGTCTTGAGAAGCTGAAAAGAGGGAAAACTGACCTTCACAATGAATTTGAATATAATGATCAAATCATAAGTTTGCTGTAAATATAAATTCGTTGACCATAGTTTTGCCTAATGTTGATGGTACATAACTAGACCAGCCTAACAAACTCACACAGACTAGGATGCAGTCAACAGGCTCGATGATGATTTTCCCTTTCTTTATATATATATTTGATTCTAAATTCATAAAATCTCAAAGTTCAGCTCATGTGTGAACAGTATACAAAACGGAAGCTCAACATCGTGGGGTGGGATCGGAGTCGTCATTAGTTTCAGGATTGACGATCGATGTTACCCTAACGGCTTAGCAGCCTCGGGGCCCACCTGCCGCTACATCCACCATCACCATTGAGGTGCAAAGAGAACAAACCCAGTAGAGGATGCGAGGTGGAGATGGCGTGTAAATTTGGCAGTAAATGTAAATGTTGTTTCGCCGTGGTCAGTGACGGAAGCTAGCGTCAACACAGGGGCTGTGCTTACATCATAAGTTCACTGAATTTCCATGATAATATTAAAAATTTAATTTTCATTCATTCATTTTTTCCATTCCTTATTAGTTATTTCATATCTGTGAATATTTAATAATGTATAAAAGCGTTTCTGATATGAAAGAACACGGGTAGAGTTAGGTTTTATGTTCTCATAATCATCTGATTGAAATGTAATAATCATAGTAAACTACAAAATCATGAAATTCATGAAAAATAATGAATGAAAATTGACTGTAGAGCATATGATATGACTTAGCTGATGAGGAAATTTGAATTTTCATGAAAAACTTATATGGTAATTGCCAATAACATTATCACCTGATGCCTGAAGCCAGTCGACGTAAGCCTGATAAAGTTATAGCCATTTACTTTATCTATGGTAAATTTCATCTTAATGAAAAATCATTAAGTTGCCAATATTTGACTCTTGAAATCTGTTTTTGGATAAGAAGTTCTCTTTGTGGATATTTTCAGCTACATATCTTCCATTGCCAAAATGCAATTGAGTGACGAAAAACCTGAAAGCATGCTCTTAGGTTTTGGGTTTTAAGGTCCTTTAGATTTCTTTAGATCCAGACTTATGCACGATTCACACTTAAATGCCGCGAATTCCGAATGTAAATGATTTTACGCGTTTTTTTTTATGTGTTCGCACTTCGCGTTTGCGTTTGACGTTCATGTGTGAATCGCGCATGACTCCGGAGTAGTCATAAAAATTTAATCAATCTGTTTTATTCCACACATTTCTTTATCAGATTAATTTGGTATTATGATTTATGATTCAAATTAAGACTAAATACTGAAAAATCATCGGAATTTTAAAAAAACCCGCCCCTGTTTTAGATTGTGGCACTCGAGCGGCGTCGGTTTACCAAACTATCGACGCCGCGGGGCGTCATCAAGCACCGCGTGTTGACAACAGCCGACCGGTGAAGTTTAACCGAGCCGAGTAACGCGAGACGTTCTTGTTTTGTGTGTTTTGGCAATGTGTACAAACGTATGTATTCAGCCGAATTCGGATGCGAGCTTCGAGACGGCCACGTGTCGCGTATCTCCTATCCTTTCGGTTCGGTTCGATTCGAGGATTAGATTCGCGTATGTGGAATAGGTCTTTTGTGCGGTTGGGAATTTGATAAGATTTGTATGTGTGTGTGTGTTTTGTGTTTTTAGATTGTAAAAAGAATGTGAGTTTAAGGTGTGAATACTGAATTATATGTAGTCAGTACGAGGTCGATGTGAGTGCATATAGTCTAGTATTTGCACTCAGTGATAGGTCGATGTGAGTGCACATACATAGTTTAGTATTTGCACACAGTGAAAGTATGTGTAGCTTAGTATTTATGCTTACAAGAGGTGGCGTTATAAAGGTTGCTAGCAATTTTGATGAATCTAGAATCTTGAAACATGAAATAATTGTGATGATGGAAGACGCAACTCTAAATGATTTTTCAGTTATTACAGTTCAAAGTTCAGCATATTTCCTAGGTACACTAACAAAATAACATTTTAAGTGGAACTTTTTATTCATGGTATAGAGATTGATATAATTATTACCTTCATCCATATGATGATATGTCAAAACATTTCATTTAAAACATAACACTCGTTAGTGTACCTAATTAACTGAACATTGACCTGAGATAACCAAAAAAATATCGAGCAAGGTTTTCTTTCCGTACAACTATTTCATGTCTACACTTACACTATATTTCAACAAAATTTCGTTGAAATTAGCGGATATACGTGTTTATAACGCTTCTCCTTGTCCGACTAAGTACACAAATCCCAGCACTTGCACCCAATGAGAGTACATAGTATGTATAGCTCAGGATTTGCTCTCAATGAGAGTATACATAACCTATTATTCGCATTCGGAGCTAGATCATCTATACGAACATCCCAAAAAGAAATCAAAGAGCATTAACATCGTATGAAATATCACGCTGCATCCAGACGAAACATTTTCGCGAATTTTTTCCCAGTCGTCTCGAAGACGAGAATACACGTCTTTCCAGAGCTCAACGAAATGATTAATCGGCGCAAGATGAGAGGGTTGTAAAAGGCGATGTCGGTGTTTGAACCCTTCAGACTATTTACTCGCATTGCATGTTTGCCTTCGAGGACTCGTTCGGAAAATTCTCCGAGATGATTGATGATAAAGCGATACGAAATCGGCGATAAACGCCAACAATGAAACCCGATTTGATCTCGTTGAGAGGTTTCTCTATACTCCATCTCTAGTGTGTAGCTCGTTAGTGTTCGTCCCTCGAGAGAAATGCCGCTGTATAATTTGGCTTTGTATGCAAATCTCGCGATGTATTAAGAAAATGCTCGGTGTAAGCGTAGCTTTGTAAATATTGTACGTAGACGTCGACTCTTTTAGCGAGAGACTGCTTTTGTCTGTGTTTTTCTTTCGATTCTGAGTTCTGAAAGTAAAATGCATTAAGGATAGTGTGCTAATATTGATCTTATTTTGTGCAAAACTTGCTGTTGTACAGATTTTGAGTTGTTAAAGTATTCACGAGATGGAAAATTCACATTCAAATATACGAAAAACATTACATTAGTTAATTTAATGAATGTCATCTCATTTCAAGACTGAAAAAAAATCAAAAGCTTTCGCTGTATGTAAAATATTCACTTTCAGAATATCCACAAATATGTGAAGTATTTTTAAACGTGTGCAATTCGCATCTTGAAAACTGTAATAAGGAATGAAGAATAGTTTCATTTAGTCATACACGAACCACTGAGAAGAGATGCTTTCTATGTACGTAAGAGGAGAGAAAGAACTTTTACAGCAAGCACGAAATCTTAACGCGAAAAACGCACGTCGTGGCAGAACCACTCGAACTATACGAATTTTCATATGTAGAATATATTATTTCACTTTGAGCACATACATTCCAAAATATATGCATACATATTTCAATTTCTATAAATTATAATTTGACATAAAATTTTGAAGAATTTTAAGGCTTTTCGACTCATGTACGTATACAAAATTTCGACCTGCAATAATTAATAAACTATTTAGAATTGCGAATTGGTTCTTTATCATTATTTAACGTCTATTCTCAAACTATATTTCTACAAATTTTCAATAAAATCAGTAGAGACTTTTACAAAACATTTCCACATAAGTAAGGTTTTATTACACTATCCAGAAATAGAGCCTGATGTGAAATGAGTGAATGGGACCTCGCGTTTCGCGCAGATACAAACTAACACACACACATGTGCTCGAGATAGTTTCATTTTGCGAATTCCATTCAAACACTGAGAATTTTCATTATACATTTTCCAAGAGACGACGAACTCACCCCCTGAATTTCTGCTGAGGTGTATTGTGTGCATTATATGACTGCGTTATGATAAATATGTACGACGCGAAGCAATTACGCTGTCAACAATAACTGGCTGTTGAGGGGTTAGGGGATGTTGCAGAATTTGTCTTATGTGTGTGCAGATTGGTTTCAAATTTTCAAAATGCTCAATTTTTCAAAAAAATAATGATTTTGATGAGTTTGAATCGGTTTTGATGTGTTTCGATTTGCAGATATTTATTAGATGCTGGGAGATATAGTTTATGTTCCAGCTGCTGTGTTAATTTTTGCATTAAATGCTAGCTTATGTATTTGTTAACAATTTTACGTAACTAAGCAACCAAGTTCAGTTAAAATTAAGTTTTTTAATCAAAATTATAATTATATTTGAATCCATAAAAACAAAAGCGTATTGTTAGCTCGTCAATCCTTTGTAGTGTTTTTTCTTTTCGTAATATGTAGTTGTAATTAGCCAAAAAAAAATCCAGATTGGCATACAATAATTGAGAAATTTGATCATGAAAATTTGAAATGAACATAATGTAGACAGATAGACATTTATATTTTTGATAATAATTATAATATAACACCCATTATGATTAAAACAATACCCAGTTAATTTAATGCAACGGAATTATTACACAATATTCACAACAACATCGCATAATGCACGTATTCTAATTAGTATGAAACATCCATTAAGTAATTAAAGCAAACTTCTCACATCTACTTAAACACAAATACGCATACAAACTCGCATAAACAACAAATTCTACCACCAAAATAAATCGATACATAAAAAAAAATGTCTATACACATACAAAAAAACAATATCTTTCGAATGCAACACGCACATTTCCTCGGGAAATATTGAATTTTCGGGTTGGCACTGCTATTGCAATATCTTTGCAAAAAGCGTCGGCAATAAAACGCTCGTGGCTTTCACTCTCTCGGATATTTTTTTCTTTGTATAGATAGAAGGAAGGAAATAACAAACGCACCCTCAGCGAAAACGACCAGAGTCGCCACATTCTCACCTACTTCCACATCCCATAAAATCATGTTTAATGGTCGGTACAGACCGGAGAATGAAAATAGAGAAAAAAATATATAGTGGAGAAGTGAATCGTGGTTACCTGTGCGAAAGAATACGCCCTCTTATTTGACCCGAAACGAGCTTTCAATGGACGTTTCGTTTGGTATTTATTTTTTTAGAATGTATTTGAGATTTTCGTTAAAGAATTAGTTAGTGTGAGCCAGGATTATAAGAGATTTTATGGGGTTTAAGCAATTGTGAATTGTATTTATATGTTATTTATAGACTCATTTATAATTGATCCTTTGCCAATGAAATTTTTGAGAGTTTTCATTATCACGTCAGAGAAAGTTTAAGCATCATTATATTTGATAATTTACAATTATTTTGTAAACAATGAGATTTCTATCGTTTGACATTTCTTAGGGAGCCTTTTTGTAGCATAACTATGGCAAATATTATGCACGTTCTACACATATCATGAAATTCGTTGAAGTAACGAGAAAAGGAAATACTATTATATAAAACTGTTCTTAGTCGACTTTCAGTCTAAAGAGTCTCAATTAACATCAGTTCTCAGAAGTTAGTAATAAATACAGAAATGCAAAATATCTTTTGAAACAACATGTTAAATTATATCATGTGTGTAAGCCATACTAGATATATTTGATACACCTTAGTGCATGAAATTCACATCAAATATCAATCATTCGGTTTCATGTCGATTGTAAAAGTCAATCATGCGAAAATCTTTCCAGATGCATATTACGTATATCTAGTAGATAACTGAAAACTTTCATCGAAATCTGAAAAAAGCCAAGGAACACATCGAGCAAATATTTATTTTTGATAACGTAAATTAAAATAATGATAACATTCGTCAAATATTCCACACATTACACATTCGAAGCGTCGAATCCAGCAGACACACTCGAGCCTCGCTCAAAGGCAAAACGCGAAAACTCGCTCTAACCCGTTTACGACCGCGTTGTAAAACGAGAGAGGGTTTTGTTTTACTGGCACCGTGCGGCGAATTTAAGCTATTTTTTACATCCCCGGATTACCGAAGGCTGGCGGCGAAGATTTCCCACAATGGCGACGATTATGTCTGGGCCGGGGTTGTGCGTTTTGAAATTTTCAATTCGCGCCCATTATTGCGTCGGTACAAAGGGGCGACGTCCGTTTCGCGCACCTCGACGGATTATATTAATTAATCGCACAATAGCAGCCGCCGGAGGATTCTAGGGGACGCATTAACAAATTAAACCCATTAAGCGCCAATAAAAACGCAATCTGATAACGGGATTTGAGAATTAGGTATACGTTCGGAAGAAGCAGATTTATTGTGCGTATTATGGATATTATGTTATTAAACGTAGAAGTATAAAATGTTTGTGTATACAATTTCGGACTCATTGTCAAAGTCCTTGTGATGTTGGGTTCGAGTCTTGTTGATATGGCTCAGATAGTTTGTGTTTATGTTGAATGATTTGGGTGACATCTATCAGTTGCCAGGGGTTCTACTTGTTGAAGTAATTATCATTAATTCCCTTTACACTTATGGGTTGTGCTATTTATGGTCAATGTATGGTTGGTTTAGACTTTAGAGGTTAATCACTTCTAACCGAAAAATTCTCATGTTTACGAAACTGCTGAAAGTAGAAGGTCTAGATCTGATTCACACTATAAAAACTATAAATTAACTAAAACTAAAAAAATCACAGATTCACACTATAAATTCACGCCATTGAAAGAAAATCATCCAATGATGAACAATAGTTTCAATGTCCTCGTGATACTTGGTTCGGGTCCTTACAGATCTTGGCGAGAGTCATATGTCGTTTTTCTTAATCGATATGATCACTCAATTGTTTCTTTCGAATATTTGATATATGTATTTGAATAAAAAAATAAAATGCTAACCCTTAATAAAATATTTCTTAAAAAGAGATCTCACTACTAGTCTATATCAATTGAATTCGATCGATTTTATCGCCCATCTTTCACGCTCTATTTACTCTTTTAAGTTACTAAACCTAGCGATTACTCAAAAAATGAATAAAATAAATATCTAAATTAATAAATAAACGATTTATTCGCTTAATTGCCAAAAATCATACCCCAAAACAGACCCAATTAATAAACAACCGCAAACCACCCCCACGAATCGAAACGCCATCAAACGCAGCAGCACATCTATCCCCCCGTATATAATATGAATACGATCTTTTCTCGAATTAATTACGCAGGGGATGAAGCTGAAAAAAAATCTTCACAGAAGCAATCTTCTCCGCGTTTACCGCTGTTATTTGTGCATTATCGTGCGCGCCACGTGTGAGAAGGGTTAAAGTAATTAACGCGAAGCATCCCCGAGTGCCAGATGGCGGACGCTTTTACAAGCCAAACGATTTTCCTTGTGAATACGTCGAATTCATATTCGCATCAGCTAACAAACATCTAATTTTTGTCTGAATCTAAATTAAACGTGCTTTCTTTTTTTATTTAATTATTTATTTTATAATATTTCAGTCAAATATGATAACTTGGAAACTTTTGTATGAAGGCATACAGTAACACTCCTTAATGAAAAAGCTTCATAAAGCATATACATATATTCATGGACAACCGTGAATTTTATGTCACCATATTTAGACCATCTGTTAATTATGCTTAAAACCAATTACTGATGTATGTACATTATTCATTGATTTATGAATTAAATCAATATTATAGATTTTATGACAAATTAACTGGTTGTGTAATCTTGGTAGTGTCAATTTCATTGTGGTCCATATTTGTCTCTTTCCTGTCTATACAAAATGCTTGAAATATTAAAATTTGCTATGATCTATGTTTGCTTTATATCTATAATAACAGCTTATAATTTATCGTGTAAAGTATCTGTCGTAAATTCAAATGAATGAATTAAATATCCTGTTTTGGTTGTTTTTCGAAAATTTATTTCAGTTGTGTATATATGTATTATATTTAGGGGGTATTTTTGGAAATGTCGTTTTCAACTTAATTTACATATCAGTTATTCATTATTACAGGTATGTTGAATCGTAAAGTATTCATTGGGCGAGTGATTGATATTCCAATTTTGTGTACACGAAATATAATATTCCGTACGTTTTCCGCCTAATGATATTTATTCAGATATTGAGAATTATGGAAATGGAATCACGTCTATAGGAATCACCGAAATATCTTTGAATGAAAAATTGATTTGATTTATTTTTAGAGTATTTAAATACCATAATTAAATTACAATATTAATTTACTAAAATATGAATTTATTTATTTAAATGATATTATAAGCAATACATTCATGAATACAATTTACACACTATGATTAAAAAAAATCTAAGACTCGTACAAACAACTTACTTTGCGCCGTATTTGACAAGAAAACAAACCGCTCCGACCGAAAAGCTTTTATGCGAACGATACGTAAACATTTTTTTCCACATATAACCGAAACCCCCGACTAACAATTTGTTATTCCTGAACAAAAATACATCTCGATAATGCGGCTTTAGCACAATTCATACATAAGAAACTGCTAGAGAAACGGATCTTAAATACGAGCAGTTTCGCAGAGCACATAAATTCAGTGTTTGTTTCGAGAATATTTCCGCTCGGTAACTAGACCGGGTAAATGCAGTCTTCTAAACACATTAGTGAGTTCGAGACGAGAACAGAGTGGAAAATAATAAATTTAAAACAGGACGAGTGAGAATTCGTTCCTCCGTAGCAAGTAGTAAGTATCGCATTGGAATAACATGTTAATTTATTGCACGCGAAGCGATATATAAAGTGAAGCATCGCAAATTTATGCTGCATGAGACAAAGGGGTTTTCTTTTCAGGAGATTTTCATTTTGAGCAGATTGAAGCTAGCGTAAAATGATAAACGGGTAGATGCATTTACGTGCACGTGAATATGAGATTTGGGATGAAAAATGGATTTTCATTAAAATATAATGTTATGAATCTTAATAAAAGCTGGCAAATATGAAATAGTGCACTAATATTTATTCTTATTTTAAGTAAAAGGTTAAATTTTAATATTTTTTTCTCCTTTTTACTATTTGTTTACACATTGCTTTATAGACCTTAATATGATTCAGAAAAAAGTAAACAATTTTTAATTCAAATATATATGACGATCGAAAAGGCCAAGGGGTACAAGTGACATTTTCGTCAAAGTTGAGTACAGGAATCACTTCTATGCACGCTCATTTATTTGGTGGCAAAAGGATATAAACGAATGTGGAACGTGTGCCCAGATATATCATCAAATCAGTCGACCTCGACTTTGATCAACTTTGGACGAGCTTTTTTCGAAATCATCGCAAAGTCACTTGTACCCTTTGGCCTTTTCAATCTTCATATAGTATTCGATATTATAGTATTTCCTCTAAATATATGAAAATTGCATAAGTTATACAGTATATTTCAATATCTGGTCAGACCAATTCGGTTTTTCATCGAAAAGTGGAAACGCGTCTCTCGAAAAAGAGCAGCATCGGCCGATTTTCCACGTGTGCGCCTCACGAGCGGCTGGAAAATTGTATCCGGGATTATGCAAACAGTTCTCCCCTTTTTTTCAGGAATCACTTTTTTATACAGTTTATAGTTTGCAAAAGTCTATCCGTGGGAGGGTCCGACAATGGTACGCAGGATATTTTTATGATGGCGTCACGCGCGTCACGGACCCCATAAAAAGCACATGCGTTCCTCCGCCTTTCCACCATTACGCCCCTCAACTAAAATAATACGACGATATTGTCATACTCACATAAATATTTTTTATAAGGCTAGAGAACGTTACTGCTCATATTCGGGCGATATTATTGCTGTACGACATTAAGAGCGAGCTCAATGGGGCTACTACGATATGACGATTCGAGTGTTAATAACGCAATAAATTTCATTTGTTTTTCCAATGTTAGTTAAAGATTGAAGCTATTTCTAGCGAAGATTATCGATAAAATATTTTATGATTAGGTTAGATTAGGTTGGGGTTATTTATAAGTTAGGTTAGGCTAAAGCATAAATGGAAGAAATAGATTGGGGAAGGTTATGTCTAGACTTATATATTTTTTTCATATTACTAAAGATTAATTTAAAATGATTAATATTCTATGGTAAGTCGAATATCATGTAGATTTTCTTTTCTATGAGTGCCTTAATTAATATGTGAAATAAGCTCAAGCTTAATGGACCAAAAAAAGTATTGATTATTTGACATAGTGAGCGTAATAATTTCATTATCTATCATTCTAAGTATACTTTCATATAATATTGCTCCATTTTCCGGGTCAAAATGTACCATGTATCAGCATCGAATTCTACAGATTCATTTATCTTTCAATAGAAGCTCTAGTAAAACAAACTCAACCATAAATAAGAATTCGAAACTGAAATAAACAACATCGAAACTTTCGCATACAGCACGTTCGATAAATCACTAAAGACACAAAATAAAACCATCCTCCATACAAAATCATCGTTGCGTCCATACCGGGAAACAAGCGCTTTTCACCTATAAAAGCCAAACAGGTCCGAAAAGAAAAACCATCAGACTCGAAACATTTTCCTAAAATCCCATACACAAACACACAAATAGGAATCTCTCGAACCTTTTATACGCTCGCATCGTTTTGTGCGCAATGCGAAAAACAGATATCAGAAGGCCGCTATCAGAAAAGCCGTAAAACCACTTAGCTGCGGCTTCCAATTAATCAAGGGCTCCGGCAATTTATTAACATGTACCATATTCGAGTCTGTGTATATCCTATGTGGGGGAGAGTCGGTAAGTCCTCGTTTGTGCCCGGGGCATTTTGTTTACTGGCACATGTCAACTAGACTAGGACGGACGTCCTATTCTATATAAGAGAGGGTTGGGGTTGAAAAAGGCGAGCCGATGTCCCTTTTCGGCTAGCTTATCACATATGAAAGGGAACATAATGCGCAAAAAGTGTGTCTTTTTCTAGTACGGTTCGGCGATTTTATTAGTGCGCGCTGTGGACGAGTACGGCGTAATGCGACGTATTTTTTATGAGGGAATTTTATGGTCTTTTTTTGTGAAATTTAGAGAAAATTTGGTTCAATTCGTTTTTAGTATGAAAATGAGAGTTGGATGTGTTAGTGTAATGAAGGTGACCTTGCTTATAATAAGGGATGAAGCGTTGTGTAATAGCAGGTCACGTTATGAAAGGAATGGATAACCATTGAAAATATCGAGGTGTATCTATTTTTAGTTATTTATGCAAATCAGACATAGATTCATAAACATATTTTTTTATTGCTATGCTCATAATTACGTTAGTTCGAATATTAATTCACTAAACTTATTTTTCTTTACCTATGTGATGTTTCGATCAAGAACCTATACTTGCTTAATAGTATCGACATTTAAATGAAATCATAACATATGACGACTAAAAAGGCCAAGAACTACAAGAGCCATTTTTGCTGAAATCGAGTTATGTACATCAATCGCTTCTATGCACATTCATATATTTTGTAGTAAAAGGACATAAACGAACATGGTATGTGTACCGAAATATACCATCAAATCATACGACTTCCTCCTCCATACATGCTCAACTTTGAGCGTGCTTTTCTCGAAATCACCACGAAGTCACTTGTACCCCTCGGCCTTTTCAGTCGTCATATGTAATGTATAATATGTATAATCATAGAATGTGCGCTTTGGTGTGCACGTTTCGAAGTCAACTAAAAAATTACATTTTTGAGAGGAGGAAAAACTTTGACATTGAACAGATATGAATACTATCAACCACGTGCGTCAAACAAAACAAAACATATCATACTTCTGACATTCAAACATTGCTTGAACAAACATAATATCTCTTTGACTCTAAATAATAATGTAAAAAAATGAATATGAAAATAATGGATGAATATCAGCTTGGCCTGTTCGTTTATAATCGGGTAAAGTTTCGTTCGGAGACAAGGGGACGCGACTCCCCTCATCAGGGCACATCTGTCTGTCACCGACGGACGGCAGAAGGGCCCAAAACTGACAGTGGAATTAAATTAAAACCGCCGAATTTGGCGAAAGGGCAAAAGATACGATTTCTGTCGCTGAGGCGGGGAATGGGGGACCAAATGACAAAAACTGCCACGCAATGAAGATATTTCACGATATCTTATTAACGATTGATGTTCCGCAGAGAAATTTTAATTGAATGTTTGATGGTTTAAGTTAGTTTTTTTAGTTTGATCGAAATTTATTAAAAAATCTTTTGTAATCGTATTCAACTGTTTAGTAGATTAGTTGTGTCAATCTAACGGAATAATGCGAATTATTTCACATGCAACGAATATTCGTAATAAATTTAAATGAGGATAGGCAAAAATGTACGACGGATGTTTTTAATCCATAATAATGATTAATTTGAAGTTTATCAACTTTTAATGACCCCTAAAAGTAATAATCATACTTAACCTCAAAAACATTGAGATTTTTGAAAAAATTGCATGAAAGTTGACTATAGAGTGCAAAATATGACTTGATGGTTGATAAAATTCAATTTTCCATGATATTACGTATATACTGTGGATGCTGTAATTGAAAAAAAAAATGTTAGGATGCTTGCATTTACCTGTTTTTTGAACTTTATTGATCAGCAAGAACATTTATTACCCATATTCCTTTGAATGAAGAAAATATGAGGCTAGTTCACACTTCAGCGACCAAACCAAAATTGACAGAAACGGATCTATACAATAAGACTATATGTGGAAATGAGATCACTATATGAGCATTTAAGATGAATACGTAGCTATTTTACTTGCATATAAAGACCTGTCTGTCTTTTTTGATTTACTTACTATCGAATGAACCTACAGGAAAACTTTCACCTACCATAAAAAAAATACACGAACACACACTAGAGCACCCTCGAACAGTTTAGGACTCTATCCATCCAAGAAAGGCGGGGGATGAAATTTCCGAGTAATCTCGTATATTGAAACGGTTTAGCGGCTCGGCATTAGATATTCGGTCGGCATCGCGACGTATAAATCATTAATGCCACATCCGTGCCCGACCGATTCAACCCCACTTCGGGAATTCGGCACATTATGTACTGGAGCCGGCCCTGTGTGCGTCGGTGTCCGGTTCACTTTGCACGTCAGCACGTCTGTCTGTCCTTCCGTCCGCTAAGCGGCGAACAATTGATATATACGACAAGTTGAATGCTCCAACTTGGACGGCGTCGCCATCATTCATTGGCCATTGTTTCGTTTGCGAAATTTCACTTTGGAAGATTTTAGAGGAAGGTCGAAATTTATTTTGTTGCATGCGGAAAGTTTGTTCAGATTCTAGAAAATGAATTGTCACTGTGAAAGAACTCGCTGATCGAGATCAGTTTGAATTTTGCAGTGTTGAGAATGTTGAGTCGGCGACTTAAGCCGGCGGCATTTGTCGTTTGCGTCGTGTGGACGGGGCATTATATGGATTTTTAATGTAGCAGTTTGATACTAAAAGTTATTATCTGTTTTATACTCTAGAAAGTAAGACGTTTGAATTTTGCAGTGTCGAGAATATGTGAAGGAGAGTCGACGACTTAAGCCGGCAGCATTTGTTGTTTGCGTCATGTGGATGAGTCATTATATGGATTTTTAAATTGGTAGATTGATACAAACAGTTATTATCTGTAATCTACTCTAGAAAGTAAGAAGTTTGAATTTTGCAGTGTTGAGAATGTTTGAAGGGGAGTCGACGACTTAAGCCGGCGGCATTTGTTGTTTGTGTCGTGTGAATGAGTCATTATATGAATTTTTAAATGAGTAGATTGATACAAACAGTTATTATCTGTTATCTACTCAAGAAAGTAAGACGTTTGAATTTTGAGGTTTCGAGAATGTGTGAGGGGGAGTCGACGACTTAAGCCGGCGGCATTTGTCGTTTGCGTTGTGTGGATGAGGCATTATATGGATTTTTAAATGAGTAGATTGATATAAATAGTAATCATCTGTTATCTACTCAAGAAAGTAAGATATTTGATTTGATCTATCTTAAACTGAAATTTAACTCAACTTATATTAATTGGATTTGTTTAATTTCTATGTTGACAGAATAATAGAAAACAATCCAAATTTTAAATGATTCAAATCGTAACGATAGTATTAAATTAATAAATTGTTTTTCACAGACATATTTTTTAGTGTTCAACTTCACATTTAAATTATAGGTAGCTTCAGGATATATGATAGAGACGAGAATTAGTGAAAGGAGTCAATAACTTGAATCAATGACGTTTTTCATTTACATCGTGTGGATTCTCATTAAATCAGATCTGCTTCATAACTACCATAGATTATTCTAAAATAACTCATTAATTTCGTTCACTGAAACGAAAGTCACACCCACAAGTTCTAATGAAATTCAATTCAGTCAATCAACGGAAAGTCTATATGCCTCGACATCAGTCATTTCGTTCATATCGCCGTTTCCGCCGTCCGTGTCGTTCCGTGACGTGACGTGACGTGACGTGATGGTCACGCGAGACCGTACGACGATTGTCACGCTAATTGATAAGCCGTCACAGTGTTGCGCGATTATGCACTCGTGAATATTCAAAATGGGAACCATTTTCGGTGAAATGTGTCCGAATGGAAGCCGCTTCGCTTCGATCACGTGTGTTGTGCTAGGTTCGATTGTGCCGAAGCAACAGATGAACGTGTGGATGGGCCTTTATCGCATTTCCTGAAGTTCGCATTGTGAATTTCTACTGAAAGAAAATGTGTATGGATCGATTCAATTAGTGGTTAGGAACGATTGTCCCGTTGAAGGTATCAACGCATGCTTAGTTAGGATAAAGTTTTTGAATGTCGAAGAAAAAGTATCTTTTGTAATAGCCGAAAATAATACTCTCAAGGCTAAAATTGTCGAAGTATAAAACAAAAAAAATCGATATTACAGTCCATGGTGAAAGTTTGTAAGCGAATGTGAAAAACTTTATTCGAAAATGAGCTATTGATTGTAATATTGCATTTCAGTTGAAATACACACAGATGAAAATATTTTACTTTCGATCACACATGTTGAAATAAAAACAGATTATTAGATAATAAAACGTTCAATTTTTATTTGAATTCATTGTTTTCAAAAATAATATGATTCGAATAAATATGATTCAACATAAACAATAGGTATTTATTCATCTCGTTATAAATAAAATGAAATATAATCATTTCATCAAATATCAGAGAATGAAAATATTTTTCTCAGAATTATATTTTCAATACACAATTCATATTACATAAATAAGCGCACAAACTCGTATATTTTTTAGTGGATGAACACATATTTTATAGAAGAAAAAGTATAATTTTCATAAAAATGAAATCATTTCACACTGCAATACGTAGAATATACGATGAAAAATAATTTGCTTTTCAAATTATGAATTCTCATTAATTAATTTTAATTGAAACATCGCGACGACATAAAAATAGAACGAGTATAATTAATAAGAATTTTCTAAGAAATTCGATATAACCGAATAAACGTACTACAACATAATAAAATAAACCAATCTAAAGGCGCAAAAAGTGCGTCAAATTGCCGAAAATAATTAAATCACAGCATCCAGATCACCTCCATTCACCATCAAACGAGATTGCTTTCGATTTTCGTTTAGCGCCTAAAACGCACGAATATAACGCGAAAAATCGCCCGAGACGCGCTAATTGATTAATCGAATTCCGACATCGGAAAAAACCCATAAAAAATATATTGAAAATTTTCCCGACCCCCCTTCGTTTTCGCCTCGAACCCCTTGATTCGTTCGAGACATTTCTCGCCTTTGTTAGACCGGAAGGCGACGGGGGACCGGAAACTTCAGTCTGCGGGGGGGTAATGCCCCCCCCCTAAGGGTTGGAATAAGGCTGTGTTTTCACTTTTCAATAACTGGATTTGATAATAATAATAAATTTCTAGTATTGTCTTACTTAAGATGAAATTCGTCTTATTGTAGCTGTAGACTAGGTTTTGGTTACACAAATGCATCAATTTAAGGCTTTGTGAAACAGCTCCTCAAATTATTATTATGATTATTATTAGCTTTTGTCATCGTAAGTTATGACATCATCTACCAACTGCCTAAATCGTGTTAGAAATTTCATGTCTAAAAGCGTATTTAGCACCTATCATTGTGCTCCAGGCATTACAAATCTTTGATCTAACATTTGTCATACAACTAGCGAACAATTTGTTGAATATATCAACGCAGTTTTGGAGCGTTACATGGAAATACAGAAACACAGAAACACACACACACACACACACAGAGAGATTAGCGCTATTATATAGTTAGATACTTACACTTAAACTCTCACTCTAAGATTGTTGAATACTTTTAACTGATAAAATAGTGATACATACAAGTATCTTACAGTGTATGTATGTACATATATATTTGACGACTAAAAAGTCCAAGGGGTACAAGTGTCATTTTTGCCTAAATAGAGTAGAAGGAATCACTTATATGTACATTCATATATTTGGTGCAAAAAGGATATAAACGAATATAGAACATGTGCCGAGATATACGCTTAAATCGCTCGACCTCTTCCTAATACATGTAAGTACATGCTCAACATTAGCACGCTTTCTTCGGAATCACCGCAAAGTCGTTTGTACCCCTTGGCCTTTTCAGCCACCATTTAGAATACGTTAGATTTTTTTCACGTTATTTGAGATTTGGTAACATTTTAGCTTACGTTAAGTTACTTCAAATGTTATCCCAAAACGACTGTATGCCGGAAAAAACTTTATATGAAATCCAGTTACAGTGAAATCTACTAAACACATGAACCCGAAACAAGCGGTCACTTCACATACACAGGTACAAATCACAAGGCACGCAATCCTCATACACTCGATGATGAATCGGAACGTGAAATCGCACCCTAGTGTAATATCGCAGGGGGGCGCAGGCCCGGGGCCGGAGGCTTCGCCCCCTGGCCGGAAATCCGATTAGGCGGGCGGCAATTTGCGAGGCGATAGCTGTTTCGTACATAACTGAATAATTAATACGCCCACCCGAGGCCAGGACGTATTGGAAAGTAATCGTCGACGAGGATTAGCGAATCGTCTTTGAGGTGGATTCGGTCGACGTCTTGGGAAATGTGGCTTTTTTAACGAATTTCAAGCTCGATTTGGTTCGATTGTGAGACGAAGTTTAGGTTGTGTCACAAAGTATTGTAGGGAGTTGATGCTTAAACATTACATATAACATTGCTCATTTCGTTCGTATTGTCCAAATCATCGAAATGAGCGACAATCTTAAGACCGATTCACACTTAGGATAGTTGAAATCCACGAGGACAGAAGAATCAACTAGACCAATATGAACTTCCAAATTTAAAGGATGGTTCATATTGAGAACAGTAGACAGTCAAATGAATAGTAGATAGTCAACTTGACCAATGTGATTACTCTATTTGATCTCAAATTAAAGTAAATATAAGTCTAATTGACTCTTCACTATCCACTTGACTATCTAATGACGCTATTATGAATCGACCCTTAAGAGCAACATTATTGAAATGTATTTTGACAGTTCAGTAGGTCCCAATGCACAAGAACACAAAAATAGAGTAAAGCGTCCCTTAAACGAACTGTATCCAAACAATTGAATCATAGAAAATTTTGTTTTTGAAATATCCAGAAAATTTGGCACTAAGTGCAACGAATATGGTATTGAGCTAATGTAAACGAGTCATAATATGTTAGTTTTGGTTCGTTTGAGGTTTGTTGATCGTCGAACAAAAATAGTTGCGAACTGTTTAATGAGAATCGTCGCGAATGTTGAGAAATTGAACTGAAAACTTCTTACTTGCCGTTTGAGTTGTGTGTAACTTATGCCGCAAGCGATTCATGATTAAGTGTATCACTATTCAAATATGTGCGTGTTTGTTGAGTTTAATTAGTAAGTATTGAGCTTATTGCTCAAATTAGTTAATTGGATTCTGAAAATAATAAGCTACACGAATAGTGGAATGAAGCTATGAAGAGATTTTCAATGAAAACTCTCTTGTGGCAGAAAATATACGCTTTTTATACTCTAGTTGTAAAATGCAAAATATAACAAAAACGAGTTGATAGCCGACGCTTGATTATGACCGCGGTTCTTGAATGAAATCAAAAGATTCTGTATTACAATGCATCTCATAATGTATAATAAAAAGTACGATATAATACAATGTAAGAAAAATCTCAACGCGAAACTGAAATTTTTAAGCCTTTTCCGGCTGCTATGAAAACGTTTTCAAAAAGAGCGCTTCTATAAAGCACGGCTATGAAAAATGGACTGAAAAAACAATACAGGCCGGAGCTTCGCTAATGAACCTCACGAAGTCTTTCAATTTTTTCTTATTAAAAATCTCTCGTGGGGTTTTGGCACGTTTAATTAAAAAATAAATAAAAAATTGAGCTCGTCTATATTGCCGGTAAATAGATATTAACCATTATGTTCTGCGAAATTAATGCGCAGATAAAATTCGAGAAAAATTAATCTTTTCACTGAAATTTGTTAAAAATTTCCAGCAGAGATAAATTTACCGTTGCACTTTTTTCATCTCAGAATTTTGATTGCCCACAGTTGTCTATATCGAACTGTAGTGCTCATAGTTATTGCTGAGTTTTAAGACCTTATAAAAATATATTATTACTATATTTGTATATGTTTACTTACTTTATTCATTTCCGATAGCTTCTTACGACAATTTCGCAATAAATACCACGATAATACTTATCTCAAACAACCATTGTCCCAAACACCGATCTCCGAACGCTCGTAAAGGTAAAACTTCTGCAACGCTATCATCCAACCACAACGATTCTATCACTTACCATACTTAGAATAACATTCTACCCAACAATGAATAAGATGTGTGAAATCATTTAAACTTCCAAACTAACTTTTTCTTATAAACTTATAAAGTATACTTATTCTTAATACTTATTTTTCATATGGGAGACCATGTTCCCGCGGTCCTTAAAGGGAAAGCGTGTACTACAACTAAGAGAGGAGATATCGGCACGGTCATTGAACGCGAATCGGACAGTTTTGTACAACATTGAAACTAGAAAGCCACCTTTGGCCTTATGTTCTCCATTAAGTCGACTTACAATCCAATTCCGACGTCGGGAGAAGCAATTACGGGACATAATCTTGCGAATTCGAGGCGCCATTACGTACGTTATGGGAGCGGTCGACGCCTAATGTATGGGGTATCGATGTGGACGACTTGCAAATTTTCAATTCGATGCTTAATTGACTTTTTAGAGTCATTAAAGACGCTTAGATTTAACTTAATGTATGCACTCTTGAATGAAAATTTATTCGACTATTAAGTCCAAAGCGGAATTGAAGTAAGATGAACTTTCACTTACTTATTTTATCACTAATTTTACCTTACATTTTATTGAAAATTCAATCGATAAACATTTAATACAATCAGTGAGATCCATTTTTATAACAGAAACCGTTTTGTTAAGTATCAAATTAACACCTTTTAATCAAATATGTGATTTTATCTAGAATTAGACAGGACTCAAGTCCAGCATTACAAGGATACTGAAGCCCAATGTGGCTTGTATAAACATTTTATACACCTAAGCTATCGTTCGGCTATTTATATGATGCGATCTTTGAACTTTCAAGTTTATAATAATCAATTCTGTAACTAAACACAAACAAATCTCAAATAAATTCCGTCTTAATTTGTAATCGAATCGATTTAAACCAAACTTCCTTCTTGTGCGGTTTAACATTTAACATCGTCCCACGCTTTCGATAAAATTACAACTCTCAAAATCAATTGTTTGCTATCGAACGATTCTCACACTAGATATATCATAAGACGCTAAACATCTTCAACTGTTAATTACGACCGATGTTCAGGATTGAGCAAAAAAGCTTCGCTATACAGATCATTAAATAATATCATCGAACATTAGCTGTATCTGATGTAAGGGTGCAGCTAATTGCTCGTGAGCGAGCGAGATTAATGCTCACCATGTTCAGTGGGAGTTCCTCAAATAAATCAGACTGTAAATAAAACACGTCAAAGTGCTGTGAGGATATTTATAATTTGCTTTTAACAATATTCTAAAAATACATATCATTTAACCTTTTGAACTCTTCGTTGAGTGTGACTCGACAACTATTTGTTTTTGTGACGAGATTCATTTTTTTTTACCTGCTTTCAGTCTTTTTATAATTTAAAAAAATGCTTTGAAAACCACGAAGTTGAGGGACATTTTTAAATTTTCCCAAGTAAAAGGGTTGAAAATAGCTATATACTAAATATTATATTATCCAGCGATGAAAATTTACACCGATTGTGAGTAATTGGTGACTGCTAAAACTTATTTTTGTGTAATATAATGAAGTGATATAAATCGTTTTTGTATGCTGCGTCAAGCTTCGGTGTCTTCTTTATGCTGAATTAGAATTCTGTCAGATTTTTGTATTGATATGATAGTGAAATCGTTTCTTTCAACTATTTCATCCATTTGATTCGAAATAAGTGTGCTTTATCAAACGATTCCTAAACAAAATGAATTCTTGCCTTATCTGTATTGATAAAATTCAATCGATTTCAGTTCAATCATTCGTGTGTTGATATTGCTCTTCAGAGTCGCTATCCTAGTGGATATTCTTTACATTAAAATTTGTAATTAATAAAAAAAATGGATACCAATACCAGTAACAATGAATAAATAAACATGAATGATTTAAAAATAACTAGTCAACATTATCCTGCGATGAAAGCTCACATCGATCGAGTGTAATCAAATACTGTTAAAACTCATTTTTTCACAAATAATATCGAATTTATACATCCGATACGACACGCAGGGAGTAAATGTATCGGATTTAAATCCGATCGAATTTTCAATGTGCGTCGTTACGTGGATAGTGTCATGGGGCTTGCGTCGATTTTAATCCAATTAATCGGCTATACGTCCGGAAGACAATAGTCATCCCCCCGGGTCGCAAATAACGATAAAGTTTAATGATTCGATACATTGCCGACCAGGGGGGTGTAACAAACCAACCCCCATTATCCAACCCCATCCCATGGGAAGATTAATTGTGATTTCGCATGTGAGCGTTATGAAGGTGCGGCCGTAAGTTAGTGCGCGGCTCGTTTCGTACACGAAAAATGGCCTTTCGGATACGATTTTTTTCCGACTCGTAAATTTTTGATAGTTTTAATTGATTACGATAAAGCTGGAGGGCTTATCGCGATTCTGGGGGTGGGTTTTGAGGGTGGTTTTTGGAAGCGAGCCGCGGAAAGGTCGTGTTCGATAAACGACGGAAGTCTGATAATTCTGATGAGTGCCACTTTTTGTCGACACACAAAATGTGGTTTGAAAATGTTTCATGTGAGTGTAATGAATGTGTTTTTTTGTTTTTGAATTTATTTTAATCTTGAATGGAATCAAATCATTTGATTAAATCAACCTCTATTGTTATGCATATGTACTTACATTAACTGTTTGTACCCAATTTCATTTACATTGAGAGAATAAATGTTTCAAAGCAGCGATACATATAAAAAAAAATTAAAAATGTCAACAAAAGCACATTTCATATTTTTCGTACTGTAAAGACACGAAGAGAAACCTAATAGATTAGAGAGTCGTAGAAACTTTTGTCTAGAAAGTCATGTTTCTTTCGATTTTTTTCATATTTGACGAATGCTCAATGTGTTTTTATGAAGTAAATATAATCTGAAAATATATTAAATGCATAATTTGTGAGAGAAACGTATTATTTAGGTCGTTAGTGGGTTATATATTACACAGCGGGTTACATTCGCGTACACACGTCAGGAAACGGTCGTTCAGTAGCACAAATTACATTTTTAAATATCAGAGCTATTTTTCAAGATTCAATTAATCATGCGAAAACGTTTCATTACGTATACATACAATTTTTCCTTATTCAACGCAATGACAGAATTCGTATAAAAAGCGAAATATATTGTGAACAGAGCTGCTAGAAACTTAGATGCACGAGCTCAGATTAAAACTCCCTCGAGTCGAATGTGAAAAAACCTGCAACGACACATCTAATTTGAAACTGGAATAATGAAATCCTGCAGTTTTTAATCTAAAAGATATAAATTTCATATAAAATGTAAGTAACAGTTTTAATAAATAAATATAAAACATAAGAATTATTAAAATAAAAATATATACTAGGGGATTTAAATATGGATACTTACGAGTATTATGAATTTTTCATTATTTTGGATTTTAGTTCCTTTTATATTTTGAATAACGAAAAATTATCTGCAGTTTTAAATATTACAATTTATATGTTGATTTTACAAAAAGAATGAAAATTTATCGAATTTATGAAAGTGTTCACAATTGATTCCCAAAAAATCAGTATACGTGATTATATATATATTTTATTGAATGAACAAGTGAGGTCCTTAGTATTGTACATTATATTAATTTTCGAATGATTTTACGAAAAATTATCGAAAAATGTCCACAATTTATTCCATAAGCATGCTATAGAATCTCTGGAAAAAAAATAACTAAGTCTAACAACTGACGAAAACATCTGCAACAGATGCGCATCTAGCAATAAAAAAAGCGCAATTAAAGCACACAAAAAAGGCAATAATAAAACGAAACCATTTAAAATCTCTCCGTAGATATACATATAACTTAACACAAATGCAAATAACTTCGGCAAAACAAATTACTTTACGAGCGCGAACGTTCTATATGCACTTAGCGCAATAGCGGGTACCTGCTTCCACTATCTCTGCGAAAATCATAATAAAATCGTCGCAATAAAACTGATTAAACGCTGAAGCCGTCTGAGGCTGCCCACTTTCAGCCCCTGCTCAGAACCTGCTCAAAACCACCCCAAAGGCCCGGCCATGGCAATTAAATTAGCCCGTTTGTGTTGTGTTTCTGATGCCGTTGCATTATATTCGAGTGCAGCCTCCGCTCGAGCTGAATATTAAACCGAGGTACCTATGTACGGAAAAGCCGGAAAAGCGAGGAAAAACGGGCTCCCTTTATATATTCTGCGTGCTTCAATTTGTTCGTTTATTGTCGCCGGGCGTTTTATTGGGCCGCAATCTGATGTCGGAGATGTGTATTGAATGCTTAAGGTTGTGTTTTTTTTTACAGTTGCTATTTTGTGCTGGGTTAGTTTTGCATGTTGTTTGAGGGCGTGGTTGGATTTGTTTGGAAATTTTCATGGAATTAATTAGATATTCGCAATGTAGATAACTGATAGCGTGGTACTATTAAACGTTTGTGCATGCCATGTCGAGTTTCAGTGACTTTATGATTGTTGGGTTTGAGTTCAATCGAATCTTTGGGAAAAGTCACATGTTGTTTTTCTTAATTGATACGATGACTTGATTTTTTATTTGATATATGAATTAATTTAAAACTTAACTCAATATTTTCTAGAAATGGATGCCTTTGCCCTTGACTGCATCCAATAAATTTGATCGATTTCCACATGCTGATATCACCCATAGGAGATTTCAATATATCAGCAAATTTTCTTCACTTTGTACTGAATGAATAATTGAGAAAAGATAACGGAAAAAAATGTTAATACAGTGGTAATAGTTTTAATAGTCATAATTTATGTATCATTTGAAAATACTTTTAATGTAGAAATACGTCTCTTAAGCGATACCGCAACTAAATGTATTGGATGCCAATCTGCATATCGTCATTTAAAATGATTGGGTAACACACATGTAACACTTAATAAATACAATTTAAAAAAAAAAGATAATAAACACGCGTGTCTAAACATTTTCCTTAACTAATCAAGTCAACTTTTCAAGTGTTAGTGTGAAGAAGAAAAAAATCAAATCCTTCTCCTGATTCTCCTGTACTTACTAGTGGGGGCACTTTTTTTTCTCCACTTTGGGCTTCAATGTGGAAAATCGGGAAAAGAGCGTCCCCCACGAAGCCGACCGGTTTTTCCAGTTTGACTTTTTGCTAGCACGATTTCGGTTTGATTTTTTTCCCGGGCAAAAACAAAAAGTCCACCTTCGCAAACTAACAAATGTCGGGAGACCGAAACTTGGAACGTTCGGCTCTCTCTCGCTCTCTGTTCCGGTTATTTTTGCAGGAAATCTGTTTTTAGTGTCGGCAGCCTGGCAAAAAGCTGATTATCTTGAATCGAAGGGGTTGAGATTCTATTTTTTGCTAGGTTTTTTGCGATTCCTATTATTTTTCATGGAAATATATGAGTAATCGAGCGTTCGCTTTAGTCGAATGTGCGCTTTAGTTTCTGCGTGTTTGTTGAAGCGTTTTCTCATCAGAATTTATTCGCCGAGCGAATTTGTTATGCATTATAAAATTAGTTACACATGACAATGTTTCGTCTAGACTGCATTTGATTATGTACTTAGTAACGTTCTAGACGTTAATAATTTACTATGAATTCGTTGCTGCTTATTTATTACAATGAAAATTAAATTTCTTGCTGGAAAATTTCATTCAATTTTCTCTGTAAAAGGGTAACTAAAACATAATTTACTTAAAACTAATTGTATTTTTCTTTACAAAATATTAAATATGGAGAAAATTTTCCATTGTTTGTAAATTGATAAATTTAGCATTAATTAATATTAAGAATAATTTATTTATTGAATTTTCTCATTCTATGTATTATTATATGAGATGATAGAAACATAAATTAACAATGGAATAAAGAATTATCTATAAAGCCTGAAGCTGATTCGTGATTCAAAAGAATCTATTGAGCCTCCATATCACTCAATCAATTAGTAAAAACAATATGTTACTATTCTTAGAAACTGACAGGACTCAAGCTAGCATTGTGAGAATATTGAATCTGATACAGCATACACAAACATTTCTATTGCTTTAATATGGGTTGAATATCTTTACAAATAATGTCGATGAATAATATAATAAAATTTCATATTAAAAAAAAATAAAAATAATGGAAAATCTAAACATGACATATAATTGATACGATACAAAAAAGCATTTTCCACACATTTCCCTATATCTGAAAAAAATATCCATTTTCACATAGCATCGAATCCGCATCACAGGCAAGGGTAGGCTTTCATCAATCAAAGATAAACCGCATCCCAGAGATCATGAATCCTCTTCTAGTCCTAAAGGTTCGATGGGGGTGGCAACCCTCGAACCTGGGCCGTTGTCGAGCTCTTTGTTCCGGCTGATTAAGGACGTAAAGCCGTTGCGAGCCAATAAAAATAAGACGGAGTGTTATTTGATTCGTGGCGTGTCTGCAGCACATTCTGGCCACGGTGGCCTGATGGGATAATGAAGGACGCGCCTTCCCTCTTTACGATGGAAATTAATTCAATAAAGTACACGGGTCCCGCCTAATGACGCACTCGCTTACTTATTGTTAGACGGGGACGTGTACAGTCATGTGCTGCTTTGTCAATTTTTAAAAGTCTCCCGGTGACTACAGATTTTTAATCGGCCGATTGTTTAGTTGGGCACATTGTAATATAAGGTTGTAATATTTGTAATATGCGCAATTCTGTACATTTCTAAATTGATTAAAGAGCCCGATTAAACTGTTGGCCAATAGAAAGTCTGCAGTCGGCATGCACTCTAAAAGTTTTTTTTTTTATTAAGGACTCTTGCATTCTAAAGATTTTTTATCGGTCGAAAGTTTGGATAAATTTTTCAATCGGTATGGAGATGTACAGAAGTGTATACAATGTGATATTGAGAATATTCAATTTTTATGAGAATCCCATACCTATTTAACTGCTATTATTATTCGTATCGATTGAGATATATTTGAAATTCGTTTGTGGGTTGAGAATTTCCATTGGGGATATTTTTACTCATCCTCTTTTATCATGTCTCTCATTTCGCCTTCATAATGCATCTCCTTTAACAACATAATATACCATAACTCACTACAATATAACCCTTAAGTCATCTTCTTTTGATATGAAACCTTATTAAAGCCATTGTTCTACTACAGCATGTTATATGTATGTTAGTATCTTCTAACCGCATTTTATATAAAATCATACTCGCTTATTAAATATTTCGAAATGAAAGTACAGAAATTAATTTATTAATATTTAAAAAGTTCATTTTTTTATATCAAATGAAAAATTATGTTCGATTCATAAACATATAAAAGTGGTTAATTTGCGTTTAATTTTATCACTGTATAAAGATAACCACAAAACGGCGTTATCTTCATCGAAAAGTTTGGGCGACTAACGCTTGTTTTTTTATTGGCGAACTTTCCCAGCATTAAACAGACACCGCGTATAAAAAGATCCATATAAATCTGAACCTAAGGTACACCGTAGACGAAAAGAGGAAGAGTGTGGCCGCCTGAAAGTGGACATTAAGACCGAGATAAAGAAACGCATTAACGTTTTATTACATTAATATATTTATAAGGGAGCGGCCTGAACGATTCCTGAAACGCCTAGCTCTTTCCTCACGTCTATCGGAAAATCTTATCGCCGACCCTAGAAACAAAGACCTGAGATATGAAATTTTCCACGTTGAGCCCTTTTCACGGGAAAATAATACTTTCCTTTTATGGGTGAGTTTGTTAATTATGAGGTAACTTGATCGATTTTGAATATGAATTTGTTTTATATAGAACTTTTCAATATAATATAAATACTCGAATCTTGACAGTTAATTACGGCTATATTAATGAATTTAAATTTAAAGGTCGATTTTTTTCACTAATTAGAGTTACTGACAGTCATCCAATTACAAATTGACATAAATCTGTCTCTGTTTCGTGGATTTTTTACAATTTGCAGGTAGAAAACTGACAGCAACTATGTTTGGTAAACTAAAACAGTGAAAAGACTGGATTTAAATCATATTTAAACAATAAACAATAGCTTAATCATGTTTTTTCATAGGTATTACAGTTCAAGGTTAGACTTAATTTTCGTTTTTCAGTGATTTTGTAACTATTGATTCATTCGGTCCAAGTAATTAGTTCTTAAATCAACCATATTTATTCATATGTGTCAAACAATCTACCTGTTATGCGACAATGCGACAAATATTATTGACATAGCATACACACATAGTTGATTTTAAGAGACATTTGAGAGTTCATTTTCGATAAACTACTTCTTGAAGTATTATTTATTTTCTTCCTCGATTCAAATGGAATAAATAATCGAGAAGAATCTGATGAGTAGACAATTTTCAACTACAAAATTCCACTCATGCCAAATACTAGTGTTAGGATTTGAATTGGCGGTGTTCATACACACTATACTATTGCACCACCGTCCTAATTCACACTTAAAATGTTACAATACAAAATTAATTTTAAAATTTATAAATTGAATATGCATTTACCATAATTTTATTTTAAAGATCGAGCGCTCAAAATGAAAAACTCTATATACAATATTATTATATGAAAAGGCGATGGCTCGATCTGTTGTCTTCGGGCGATGTTTTCAAAACTGACACACTCTGAAAGCTTCTTGAAAAGCATAAATTCAGAGGGGAAATCCCCTTCGTCGGTAGGAAGCTTTGCATACATCGGACGGTGGACGGTTATTAAAGCACATAACCGCTCCGGTCGTAAATTATTTTCCATTTTTACGCTTTGGAATATTCTTTTGCGCGATGCAAGCTGCACACAGGATATTGCAACACATAATTCACTCGTTCCAATATTAAAAAGGTCTTTGACGAGCTCGGGAAATTTTCATATGTTCCCGCTTGAGTTTTTAAATAAAAAATGGCGGTCGTTAATTCGTGGAAACATGTCAATTAGTGTAGCGCTTTCTTGTTAATTTCGTTCCGCTCGATTTTCCGAAGAACAGCTGAATACGTTCGCACAATGCTTTTCTCTAAATTATAGGGTGAGTTTTTTCAACTAAGGTATTATTATGTTGTATTTTAATGTTTTAGTATGTCAATGCAATTTGATAAATGAATATTACAAGCATGAATAAAATGAAAATAAATCTGCCAAATTGTAACAGAGTGAACGCGCGGCATTCGGGCGAACTCCCATTTACTTGTTTCAGTTTTTGCACATAATGCGATAAAATTTCCGAAGCTCGCACACAGAAAATGCATTTCCCTCTAGAAATTGTGGAAATTCCCTGCTTTGAGCTCATTATTCAACTTTTTCCTTGCGCCAGCTCTAAGAGTAATCGCGGTGCACCGAACGGGCCCAGACTTTATTATCTATCGTGCGGTGGGTTTTCCCTCGAATTTCCATTCGGTCCGGGGATCAAAACGTTAATTTGGAAATGGAGCTTTGGGTCCGAGGATGAACTTTTCCTCGGTGATCGATGAGTTTGGTCTTGGCGCTTTTCACGGTTTGTTTAGTTCGGAAGTGCATTTAGACTCTATCGACTATAAATCAAGATCCGAAGATCGTCTTTTGAATTTCAGAAGCTTTTGCTAATTTATTTTGGAACGGAGAATTTCAAATGCATGTATATAAATTGATAGAAATCATTCCATTTTCATACTATTGAGATATTCAAAGGCCGATCTTCATTTTGTATTCTTAAACGAACGAATTAAACAAACTTACTTTAGGGTAATAATGAGTTGATAAAAGAAAATATAGCAATGGAATTCTAAAGATACATCTTCATTTGTGTTCATACGATTCTTCATAAAAATCAACAAAAAGTGCATGACATGCTCGACTGTTTTTATACTTTTTAGGTTTTAGCAGTTTAAATTAAATGTCTATAACTTTGCCAAGCTTTCCTACAACTAAATAAATCAAGCAGTTTTGCATATATTAACTATGTATGTTTCTCGATATCTAACAATTTAAACACGTTCGTCTGGCATTTAGAACAAAAAAAACACTGTGGAATAACTCAATTTATCTAATTTAAAAAACACGTGAAATTATATCCACAGAAAAATACTAAAGAAATTATATCCCTTTAAGCAATTCTAATGATTTCAAAGTCTACCTATCTTTAGAATCATAATGAGTTGATTATTAGCAAATTCTTCTATGTAACTGGGCGGGTATGACGGCCATAAATTTTTGCCCATCGTTCTTTATTACGAATTTATACGCTTCGCTGAATATTATTTTCATTTGAAAAATGATGTATTTTCTTCGTATCTATATTGTTTCGTATGTATGGAACTTTTTTCGCGTGCGCTTTTTCCGAGAAAGAGTTTTCTTTGTGCATCGCGGACGCCGCATACATTATACGGGTTGACGTCTGGATTTCGCGATTTATAGATGAAAAAACAATGGGTCGGTTTGGCTAGGGCTAGAACAAAAAGAGCCTCTACCTACACGCAAATGCGAAAGGGAATAAAAAAATATATGCAAGGAAGGAAAAAGTGAAAAAATACACGAATCGGGGGGACGGAGATGTTTATTCATTATTCATTGGGCGGAAGGAGATCGTAAAGCTGATTCAAAGGCTACGCGTTCAAATCTTTCGCCGGTCCAAAATTGGAAAACAGAATTGACAAGATTTTCCCAGAAAAGAAGAAAAAAGCGGTGCGTCGGCGTAAAAGATTCATTTCTCCCGCTGAAATACGCGCTAGTAAAGGCCCAATCCTTTTTTTTCATCAATGTGTTTCTACTTCGTGTTTTTTTATATATGCTTGCGCTATATAAATGTATTTTTTCGAGCCTCCTTCGCCTTTGGCGAAAGTGAGAGACGTTGATTTAAATGGAAATGTAACGTCGATAATTTATTATATTTGTCCCGAACAGAGGCACTGTGTAAAGAGTCGTGTCTGCGCGACGAACCATTTATCTTTTCAATGCATAACTAAAGATTTTTGGAATTGTGTCAATATGGGCTTGTATAAAGTGTTGTGTAGATAGATATTATACATAAATTTTGATGTGTCTGCTTGAATAAATATATTGAAATGGTCAAAGGAGACGTTCAAATAATACAATACATACATACAACGAAAAGTATACTTAAGATTTAATATTTTTTTATAGGAATTATATCATAGCATGACTTGAAATTTGTCAAATAATAATTTCATCATATGATTTCATAAAGTCGATTTTCATATCGATCATTGGAAGTGAGAGTAAGTTATTAAATTCTGCGTACCTATTGATTTAATAAGCATGTAGTCACTTAGTTTACGCTTAATCACTCTTTTTTTTAATGACTGAATTGTGATATTCAAAATAACTCAATCTTGGTTAATGAAAGAAAAAGTAATTGTTCAAATTATGAAAATTATAGGATGATTCCGGTATAGATGGGCATATGGGAGATGATGGCCAACTTAATCCCAAGACATCTAACTTGAGTGCAAAAAATAAATATTATCGTCAATTTTTGAGAAAAAATACCGTTGACCATCAGTTCCATGTGGTCATCTATATCAAAATCACTTTATAATTGAAATAAAATCCCAATCGATAGTCAAAACAACTCATAGACACGTCTATCCAAATGTCCTCGAATGGGATTTTAGTCTGGCGAAAAGAATATAACACAAATCTGGTCGGCATTAACATACAAATCGAGTTATGCAAACATTGTTTTCGAGAGAGGCCGTAAAATAATTTCGGCCGACCGTAAACAACGAGCCATTTGCTTTAAAGCAAATAAAAGAACGACTTTCGTATGATGAGGTCGGACATCGAGTGGTTTTTCGCTTTCTGCCATCGCCAGGAGCAACAGACTGTTGTTTGTGATTCTTTTTACTGAAGCTGAGTTGTTTGTCTTGTCGAGATGCGATTGGTTGATGTGTTGCTTCAGATGAGATTTGTTTTCCACTGTATATACATTTTGCTGTCTCAGATTTCAATTAAATTCAATTCGAAGCGATTTTAAAAAATAAATATATCTTAAAATTTTATAAAATCCAATTATTCATACATGAAATTAGATAAGTCAAAATATTATTCCAAATCAGATAATTTTTTCTCGAGTTGAAGATGAGTCCATGTTTATCAAAGAAATTCGTGACAAGAGAAAGAGAGATGCCCGTTTGAAATATGACTTTAAATAAAGTTAAATGCTTTGTAATGTTCATTCAAGCTTGTTATTAAACGTCGCCCGGCCCGTTAAGCTTCCAAAATAAGGATTAAAACTTTTTCATTAAACGCTTTATTTATTTAAAACACTCTCGAAAACAACGCAGGCGCTCGCAATTAAATCCCTTCGAAAACATCGGACCCTTCAGACGTGGAGTGGCGAAAAATTGGAAAAATGAGAGATTGTGTACAAACTGGCTTAATGCGAGGCTAAATTAAATATTATTTAAACTGGAAGCCGAATAGGGTGAATTAATTTAAAAGACAATGACGAAGTTGAAATTGTTTGTGTCGGCAGTTCGTACATTCTCGAAAGATCGTTTAAAGTCAGATTGTTAGCATTTTTCAAGTTTTTATATCGATTGGTTTCTCTAGTGTAAATTCATATTCATCGATGGAGGAAAGCTCGTGCGAATTCAAAATCATAGTACGAATTTATAAAGCTCGGTTGAAAATGGGATGAAACTTTTAATTGAGCTGAAATTTAATTACTTTTGGTGTTCCGGCAACAACAACAACAACAACACAATTCTGAAAATATCCCATCACATAAGCTTCGTGAAGCTTTTGTTTCTACGAAAATATTTAACTAACAATTCATAATTACGGCAAATTATCAACTTTAACACAAGTTGAACGTATGAGGAGCTTCGAATCTAATTTATTTTCTTTAACAATAGGTATTATTAATTAACCACGTTAACGATGTATCGATTCCAAGAAAAAACGTTTATTACATATCAAAATATTTAATAGGATTATAAAACAATATATTTATATAATACTAGCTTCTGTTACTAAGCATTGCTTAACACTATATGGATTTTGTTGAATTGTTACGTATGTAGACGGTGCAAAATATTTATATAAGGAAAAAACCTCCCCTTGAAATTTTAAATTAATCCCGTAAATAGTAAAATATAAAAAGTAATAATTCAGAAACCATCCCAGATGTACAAACAATAAACTGTGGAAAGTTATTTTCTGTTCTATATTCCTATATTATTATCGAAATGCGTATTTCAATATTATAAAAAAGCGCGCGAAAAACGCCTGTCATGTAGAAGAGGGGTTACACGGCGAGAAAATAAACCTTTAATGGCTATTTTAATATTATTATTTCATTTCAATTCATACTTACAAATGAAAAATTAATTTATGCACATACCGTATTTCAAAAATATAATTGATTTTAAGTATCCAACATTTTCATGCATGAATTTGGTCTCGTTTACAGTAACGTCTCTCCACTCGCTGCAAACTCGCGTCGAATTTTAATACATTCACGGCCCTTTAAGCGTATTTTTCAACGTAGACTTTCGCCGAACCTTTGCCAAAGCGTGTGTAGCACATCCTCGGAAAGGGTCCGCCGAAAGGAATGCTTCTAACTAAATTAAACGGGCAAAAGAGCCGTTTGGCAGCAACGCTTCGACACGAAAACGGAATATTTCCGTGAGGAGTCAAGCCTCCAAATGAAAATGAGTATTTGTGGGGACGTCACGCTCCACTACGGACTTTTCCCTCTTCGAAGTATGTGTATATTTGTATGTTTAAATGAATTCGTGTGTATGTGAGAGTTCATATGTACAGTCATCCCCCGTTTAGTGCGATTACTTCGCACAGTGCGGTGTTTTTTCGAAAAAATGCATAGACATGATCACTCGTAATAAGATTCATCGTGTCAGTGCGTTTTATCGGAAAAATATCACATGCGCATTGCAAAAAACCGTGTGAAGTAATCGCGTTAAACGGGGAATGACTACATTGATACTCTGTAGGACGCAGAAATACATTTTACGTATTGGAAAAACGTGTAGTATGAAGGCGTAGTTAAGATTAAACTCCAATACTCATACATTAGAAAATACTATTGATGCAGAAATACGTCTGCTATGGCACTAGTCCCAATTCATATTTCCATTATTTCACATTTATCACACTACTCATGCAACTCATACACTTAATTCTCATTTTTCATATAGAAAATGACAGAATAGACGTTAACCCCTAAATCCAATGAGATCCTTTAAACGACACTACTGTCAAATCAATTCAAACCGGCTACCAATTTGCATATTATCCTATGTTTTTTCTAATAATACATTTAAATAATATATTAAATATGTCTATTATTATCATATTATTGATCAATCCATCAATCGAATTATATGTCAAGTACCTCATTTTGAGTTAAAGAACCTATAGTCATCCTAAGAATCGCGTTTTGCGGGAGCGTGTAAAGTGAAAATGTTTCGCACGTGTAATACGAAATTCGCGTATTTGGAGGTCGCATACTGCGAGGGTCGCATACTGCGAGGGTCGCGTACTACGGGGGATTACTGCATGTTAGGTTATTGTGCTTGTACGTATTTGAAAGTACGTGCAGAGTGCTCAGAGGGGAAATTGTGTCGAACGAAGCTCTCTGACCAGATTGCCTTCGGTGGCACGTTCCATTATATTGCTGTGGACATAGTTGGAAAGCTCTTGTAAAAATTCAAAGAAAATTCCTCGACTGCCCGTTTAAAGTTGGAAAATTAATTAACTTTTTACGCAGGAAGGGCCCGTCTGCAATATGCGGAAATTTCGCACGAAGAATCAATACGTGTTATATAAATCAAAGTATTTTCAAATTATTAAAATCGAACCGAAAATACAATGTATTCAAAGAATGAAAGCGACATAATTGCGCGTTTAAAATGATCGGAAGTACAAATTTTCACCTTTTTATATATATTTATATAAAAAATAAAACGGGGCCAAATCGAATTTTCATTCGATCGCTCGCTCGGCGGAATTCTCGCTGAAAAATACGATATCGAATCTATCGGGATTTCGGTAAAATTTCATTAGTGCTTTCAGCATATAACCGCCGTGAAATAGGTTGAAAAATTTCGACTAAATTCGATCGAAAGCTTTATTACATTACCGCGCCGGAATTGAAGCCGTTTCCTAATTTTTCAATCAATTCGATCTCGATTTTTCGCGTTCCACGAACGCACTATATCAAAATATTTTATTATACGGCCGACTCGATATAGATCCAATCGAAGGTAATGCGATTTGTGGATGAAAAGAGAGGAAATTTATGTGTGACGTTTGAATTTGGCGAACGGACAGAGAGCGGAAGGTAGTTTTTAGACTCGTCCAAACAATGACTGAAATATATAATGTTTTTGTAGCAATCGCAAGGAACATTCTCACAAAGACTTTGAAATCACTTTTGCTTCCGAGAAAGCCTACGATGAATGCAAAGTTCTTTGAAGAAACTTCGGCTCGGAGACAAGTTGAACTTTGTTATTAGCGATTGCCTATGAGATGGCGTAGACAATAAAACGCTTTCGATTGTGTAATTGTTATGCCAGTGTTTATTTATGAAGTTGATACGAAAATACATGTGAGAATATATTTAGATTTAAGAAAATCAATAGTTTTTTTATATAAAATTTATTGGAAAGAGCAAAAATCGTGTTGCATTTCATAAAATATATATTGAGAGCGAAATTGAAAAAAAAGGTCTTTTTCGAGAAAGTCGCCGGTAGAAACACATTAATTTCCATCAAAAGTTTTTCCACGAGAAAACTCGAACGCTTTAATATCCGATTCTATGGCGGGCACTCGTTCTATGAAAAACTTTACCTTCCAATTACGACTGTAAGAAATCACAAATCCAACTAACAACTTAGACTTTCGCTCATTGTGAGCGCGAAAAATTAACGATTTAATGCGATTTTCGTCGGAATCAGAATTTAATCAGAACAGTCCCGCCCTAGAGAACGAATCAAATTCTTACATTATCTCGTTCGCTCGAGTGAAAAACGTTCATTTCGCTTCGATTGTTCGACTTCTTTAAGAGGCTCGTTTCTGCGAAAGAGGTCCCTGTTTCTTGCAGTGAGAGAGAGTGTCTTTCTATACAACGGGGGTCCAAACAAAAACATAATAAATCGACTCGGAATGTTTTTTCGATACGCCTTTTGTCGACGAAAAATTGTCACCGGCAAACGTTTCAATTGTCCCCGAAAGGGAGGGCGAGGCCTGAATTATTATCTCGGCGACGAATAAGTCAAAAGTTTTGATTGCGATTACTCTTCAGATTCTGATTATAACTTTGGGCCGCTTTCGTTCTTTCGCCGTTTTCCACCCGCCGCCCACTTTAGGGCTTTTTATCGCTATTCGTTGAGTGCAGAGAGATTTCGTACAAAAAAGATGATTTTTTTCAATGTTTTTTTGGACGAATGTAAATTTTGATTTGTTTGTGGAATAGTGCTTTTGATTATCTAAAGTAATCTTACATAATACTGGTGATCATTTGTCTGTATGTCGCAATCTACTATGATGTTCAATCATTAATACATAATACGTTTTTTTAACTTTACTTAAATCAGGTGTGAGTTTATAATTTTAATCAGTTGATTACTTATATAAATTGTTATTTTTAATCATAATCAAGCTATCATTGACTAGAAACAATAACCCAGGTGAATAGTATCTATATTATAGGTATGTATGTCAATATTGTTAAGTATTTACATTGTTCCAAAATATTTATTATTATTTATAAAAAATTGCCGAATCACCACGATTTACTTTGAAAACATAATAAAAAAAAATAGATCACGATTCTATTTTCAGAGATTTACGACATTCAAAAATATATTCACATGATTAATATTTTTTCTGAAACGTCAACGTGTATTATTGTGCCATCATTCTATTTATACCAAAATCAAATATATCGTAAAATTCGGATTGAATACGAGCTTATTTCACACTTTTCATAGAAAACGTTATAAATAGAAAAAGTTAGTTCCGAGAAAAATTCTCAGTACCGTGTGAAATTCGCCATTTGTCGTTTCCTTACAAGTGCTCACCAGTTCGATTGCCTTGTTGACATACTAGTTTCTCGGAACCGCAGTTAATTGCAGCGAAACTTCTTCCACAAAAGAAATCCTAGAACTGAAAACATTCAAACTAGAAAATTGATAAATTTTATATAAAAAAAAATCGAGTATTCGAAAAAGATTAACGCGATAAGGGTTCCAATTCGATGGCCAGTCCGATCGTAAACTGCGAACCTTAGGGCGATTGATCGACGCGGTGCTAATATATAAAAATAATGACTGAATAAATCGTCCTTAAGGAGTGTTTACGCGAAAACAGGGCATTTTATCGCGCTATTTACTGCTCGAAAAGCTAATCCTTGATTTATCCTTTTTTTAGCACTATAATCCCGAATTCAACACCATAAGCTCGAGGATATTCTTATTTAGAGGTCTCGTCGCTGCAAGGCCTCGAAGGGAGAGCGGACCGATCGGAAGTAATGTGAGAATCGATTTTATCGAAATCTTTTTTTTCGGGGAATTTTCTAGTCTTAGGATTTTTCCTTTTTGGTCTTTTAGAATGAAACACGTTCGTCGATGTCGCGGCCACTGCGAAAAGTTCTCGCAGACTCGGTTCGGATCGTTTCCTAATGGAGTTTAGCGACATTACGTGAACTGAAACAGATGTTACGCTCACCGACAAATAAAATGTTCTGAAAAAAAAAGGAAGATAAAAATTCGAACTAGATTGCGACTCTTTTTCGTTCGTTGTCTATTTTGGAATGTAATATGCGATATCGGATCCATTTTTTTCGTTTTTGTGATCGTAAAAAATTTCGATGAATTCAATATTGTTCATTAAAGTGGATCGATATTCCAATTTGTTTTATTTTTAAAATGATATAGTACGGAAAGTTTCCGAATCAACAGTAATTGCCGTTGAATAAACTTAAGTAATTTAAGTACGTGCATTCAGAATATTTCACGTGATATGAAAAAATACTGTTTATTTTCAATTTTACATGAACTTCAAATGCAATGTAAGAACGAAAGATGTTATACAATTTTATGACGTTTTTCTTCTCATGCCTATAATTTAGCAACTTTTTCATACTAAAGCGTTTTTCAAATAAAATGAATCACTGGTCCACTTGAGATTGAGTGCATATCGAGTTCATTTAGCTTAGTATTTGCATTCGCATTATACTCACATCAAACTGAGTGCATATAATCTAGTATTTGAGCAAAATTCGAGTGCATATAACCACATTTCATAATGAATTTAAATCTATATAATTAATAAACTTATCTGAAAGCTATACATATGCAATTACTGACTGATTATGAATCGGAAAAATATGGCTGGAAAAAATATATCGTGCTTACGCTGTACGTTGCACCGAAAAATTCAAATTTTCACCAAACATTCAAACTTTTCACGTATGTTCTGTAGTAAAAAAAAATGCTCGATTAATCAAATCGCAACCACAATGCTCGGGTCATATCGAATTTTCGTATGAGGGTCCACCGGAGGCTTTCGTCTTGATCCGAGCCTGTCGCTTCCAACGTGAATGGATGAAATATGACGTGCGTTTAACTCGTACGAGAAAGGCATTACAAAAATGGTTTAAAGAGGAAGGTGGAAAAAAAAAACGGCGAATGTTCGCCATTGTGGTGGTCGGTCGGAAGAAAAATGGTTTTTTATTGTCGACGAATGAAAACGCCGGGGAAAACTTATGAATAGTTTATAATGGCCGATTTCGGTTTTGACGGCGTCAGCTTTCGTGCGATATTGGGTTTTGGCGAATCTGCCGTTTGATTTGTTCGTGGAAATTCAATATTTAAAATATGTGTTTAATAGCAAATATGAAAATAACTGACATAAAAAAATGACTAATGAAAAAAAAGTTCATACACATATGTATATACCATCCGGACGTTCAAAACGAGGCTTTCTGCCAATTCTCATTGAATACATACCTATACCATCTGTCCATCATTATATAACCCAATATTTGTAGATGCATCGTACTTGGACCGTCTGCATTTAACCTTGAATTCATGCACTGTTCATCTCCTCATAACCAAGTATATTTACTCAACCCGTGTGCACATAACTACAACCAATTTTTGACTGCAATATTTCAAAAAAAAAATTTCGTTAAATACATATTTTGACAGATCAAAGTTCAATCGTTTGAACGTCTATTTAAATTTATACGTAAATATTCTGAAGACTGTCATCAATCTATTTATGAAAAGGATGTTTTGCCGTTGAAACTGATACATTTTAAGTGATGTATTAATAATTCGACTGCGTGATCGAGAGGGACATAAAAAGAACCGCGCTTTATTTTATCGTCTTGTTCATTAGTTTTTATCGTGCAACATTCGTCATATCGTTTATTTTCGTAATAGTCACTTTTTTATAGTCAATAAACTTTGTTTTATCACGTCATGAAAAGAATAATATGCGAATCGACGACGATCATCGTGTAACCTATTATAATGTTAGCAGTGAAAACTTTAAAGGTGAAAGAAAAACTTGGGGTCGTTAAAGCCATAGTGGCGAAAGATGTCAAGACTATAAACTAACCAAGTATTGAAAGAAGTTTCCTTTTGAAATTTTCATAAAATGTTTCAACAGTTTATCGCAATATGTAACACTTAATATTTATACAGCATATCGATTTAAATGCAGGTTTTCCATTTAAATTTAAACAATTACCGATTCAGGTTATTTTTTTTCATCTTTCATATAAATAAGATTAAATGTAGATATTTCTGTATCTATTTTCACATCATGATTTGGGAATGTTTTTGCAATATTTTTTATATACATATATTACAATTTAAAAAGAACGAAATTAATAATTTTTGATAGTTCTTACGTAATCCAGCAAATATTATGCACGACCTTCACACGCAATCATATTTTCTACTGGAAGGGGAAATGCAATTCAATAGTTCACTATCGACTAAAGTTCCAAATATTCGATCAATATTGAAGCTTACGTCAAATAAATTTGAAATCATATAATTGGTGCAACACAAAGTGATCACTAGTCATCAATGTATTAAGATGTTCAATATTTTTTTCATAAATTTGACTTAAATTGAAAATTATTTGACATTGAATAGAAATCCGGAAGAATTAATCATAATTTTTCAATAAAAACATAATGAAAATAAACTAAAAATAAATTCATGTTGTTTTAACACCTGAACGACCACCATCGACCGTTCGTCCGAGGCTAACGCGCTGTGACGTGCACCACTACAGTGTCGCAGTTAAGGTGTCAAAAATAACGGAATCCCTTTCAGTCAGTGGTTCAGAATGGCGGAAAAACGCCATCCGCCCCAAAACGCCATATAGAGGTACAAGGTGCCCCGAAGAGAGGGTACAGGGTGCTTTCGCGGTCGGATGGCTTCGTTTGACGGACTCGGTCATATCGCGTTATTAATGGTGATGGTGGACGACGATGGTGATGTGTGGTGATGGGTTCGTGGCCTGTGTGGGCTTGATGGTTTTGTTTTTGTCGACGTTGTGGGGGTTGGTGTTTTGTGGTGAGTGGGTTTTGATTAGGAGGTGGTTTGTTTGTCGGTGGGTTGAGTCGGTGGAAAGAATTTTGATAGTCATTTGATTTAAAGAAAGTTGGTATACAAATGTCTGTTTTTCATTCGTTGAGTTGTGGGAAAAAAAAATAATGCGATCCATTTTATAAGAATTGCGATGCAAATATACCATTAGTTTTTCATTATATAGTGAAAATTCAAAAGAAATTCAGTTACTTCTTTTTATAGAGGATGACCTCGATCAATGTCTTCTGGACTATAAACTTTCAACAAAACTCCTAAACTTTTGGAGGAAGATTTGAAGTTTGGTTGGTCAAACAGTAAAATTTCAATTCAAAATTTTGAAGTCATATGACAATTGAACAGGCCAAGGGGTACAAGTGACATTTTTGCCGAAATTGAGTTATGTGCAGGAATCACTTCTATGCACGTTCATTTATTTGGTGACAAAATGATATAAACGAATTCGGAACGTTTTCCGAGATTTATCATAAAATCAGTCGTCTTCCTCCTAATACATGAAATCAATGCAAAGTCACTTGTACCCTTTGGCCTTATCAGTCATCATATAGAATACAAACTATAGTGAGCAATAAATTATACAATCAAGGAGAAATTAAATGAGTTTAAGCTGCTTCTAATTTTAATTGAACGAATTTTTTTCTCGCGAGTTTCCGGAAGGAATTTTCTCGACACATATATTTTTTTTAATTCTAAATTTTAAAGTTATCAGAAAAAAAATAATAATTAACATCAAGCTTTATTTTACAAACGAACCATTTCCAAATCCCCCATCACAAATCATCCGATCGAAGCGAACCGCGATCGAGCGTCGACCGAACACAAACAGCGCCTCATTAAAACTCTCGCGCCGCGAAAACGAAAGAAACCCGGCCCTAATTATTCCGAAGATGCGAATCTTTCCGAACGGCGAAGGTCCGTAGGTGGGAAACAATAAGCGAAAACTTTCGTCGAAAGTTCAACAGGGCCATTGTCTTATTCGGGGCGTCAGCACTCTTTTGTCCGCAAGTAGTTGCGCGATATCAATTCAGCACTTTTGCCCGGTTTGAAGTGGCCCTACCAAGTTTTATGGCGATAAGTTATCTCTCTCTCGCTATGCTTAAGCAACCGTCGTGTACACTTCGACTTCATCATTTCGTGGATAAGGCCCCCCGGTTTACTTTTCGGTTCTTCGGTTGAGAGGAGCAGCTTCGGGGAACTCGAGGATTTCGAGCCTTTTGTGGTGCAGATCGGATGTAGAGGATTTTACTGATTGCATTGTAATAGTATGAAATGAAATTACTCATGAAAACTAATAGAGTTGAATCTCGATTAACGATTGTATAACGAGTATAACAAAATGTAATAAAATATTCTCTTAACGAGTGATGTTTCGCATACAAAGTAACAAGATGGGGTATTGTGAAATTATATGTAGCATCTTAATTATTTGTCGTTCGAAAATAATTATTTCCTTTACTATTGTTCATACCAGAAACCAAGGAGACAAATTTACATATAAAAATTATTGTCATTCTCTCTCACGTATATATTATATGATAACTGAAAAGGCCAAAGGGTACAAATGATACTCTCGGACTTTTCAGTCGTCATATTTAATTTCACTAATATCTAGACTAGATGCATCCATGTAAACGAGTTCTAAAATTTGAGAACGAAATATGTTCGTTATGCAAGATTTTCTAATACTATAGGTTCATATAATCTGGTCGATTTATGTAATGTTAAGTTACGATTGAAAAAAGACGATTATGCAAGTATCATTTTTGATATTTGAAAGCACTGAAAAAATTGATTACATTGATAGCATACTAAGTTAAATTGAAATACTATCAGTACTATGATTGCTATGAAAATGGTGTTTCAATTTTATTACACAGTGACATGCGAAAGCAATCTAATCCATATGCGGAATGGCTTTCATCAAATGGTAACTTTATATAACACACGATTTGTGATAATTTTTTCATCGATCATAAGTTTTATTCACATAAAGTTTTAATGCAAAAAATAGAATCTAGATAAAAAAATCTTTGCTGAAAAAAGATTGTCAACCGAAGTTCTTCGTCTAGCCTTCGTTTCTCAACTTGTGGAGTTATGGCTCTAGTTTTGGATGTGAATCATTCATTATCGGCTTGTTATTCGGACGATGGTAGGACGCTTTTTGTTTATGACTTTATCGGTCCGCAGTTAGAAACGAGCAATATTTCAATAGATAAAGTTTGTTAGCTTTTCTTCGGAACGCTCTGCGTAGTGAATGGACGTCATATTGCTTTAGTTTATATCATACATTCACATTACTTTAGTATCTTTTATTTTATTACAGTGCACATTTTCGATTATCAAATATTTAAATTGAAAATATTAATAAAAAATATATTTAATATCGTAAGTTTGGATCTAATAGAATGTAAATTTTACGTGCACTAAAGGGGAATTGAGGGGAAAGATGCGTAAATCTGCGGCTAGCACGTGCGAATGTTTCAAAAACAATTTTTATTTGGAGTAATATTTTTATGCGTTGTCAAAAGCAATACGGCAACCCTCACCGAAATAATAAAACGAAATAAAACAGCGATATAATATGAAATATACACATCGCAGACGAACCATCGATTCTGACTACTCTACCAATTTTCCTCCCCGTCCAACGAACGGCCTTCTTTACTGCCTTTATATAAGTAAATCCGAGAGCCAGTAAAAATAAATCTCTCGCTGATATTATTTTCTTGCGAGACAATTTTCCCAAAGAAGAAATGCGCAAAAACTAATGTATTTTTTGGAATATTGGATTTTCCCATCCCACCTCGACATTGCTTCGTATACGAAGACTCCATGACACAAAGCAGCACTGTTTGATTTCAATGGATATGGATAAGAGAAAAAAAAGGCGTACATTTTACGACACTAAATCCCGTTTATCGTTGCGAATGCGTATAAAATTCTTACATTATTAGAAAATAAAGATAAAGCTCATTCGAATATATGTTTTGGAAGCACAATAAAATCTACATATGAACGAAAGTTGACGCAGTTTGGCTTCATTATGAAATTACGCACATAGCCATCCACGTCTACGATATATTTTTTCATAAAAATATTTTTAAAATCTTTGCGTTTTGGATGCTCTTTTATGTTGAAAATATTTGAAATATTCATATGTGCGCATGTTTTTATTTCAAATATGCATATTGCAAAATTTTCATAATATTATTTTAATAAAATTGTTATTTTGTGAAAAAAAATATAATTCATAAAGAATTTTTTGGTTAAAAATATTAAAAATATAAATAGATTCATATTAAAGCTTATGTTAAATTATCGTGTTTTTTATACTGAATTTTTAAATTAATATTTGCTACTATCCAATTGGTACAACACTCACAAATCAGGTTATGTTAGGTTGGGTTGTATTTTAAGTTAAGTCGGATTACGATTTATTTTTCATTTTCAATATTCGGTTATGTTGGGTTATGTTTTATGAATCAATTAGGTTAGGTTACAATTCTTGCTGATCAGATAATAACCAAGTACCCAACTTTAATAGGAGAGTATCGAGCTGGAAGTTCTGGGGACAAGTTGTTCCGAAGTAGTCGTTCAACAGTCGTTGCCGAAATAATCAAAATAGTTGCTAAAAATCAATACTTTAATTATGCCCTTCAATTGAAATTTCTATCTATTTCCATACAAAATAATTCTTCTCGGAACAACTTACCCCTGAAACTTCCAGATTCCTAACACTCACCATCACTTCTCTGCCAATTGACTAGACCAAAACAACACATGCCTTTAGCACACAAGTACCTTTATACATTCAAAATACAAATCTGCAACACAACCACACGTTTATCACACCCTCACCACCCTGCGACCCCAAAACACCATAACCTTGCGTCCTTACATCGGCGCCATCGTTCACGGAGGGCAATCGCGTCCGGCTGTTGCCCGCCGAGGAATAAATTAAATTAATGTCGTCCAAACCACCATGGCCATGGCTATGGTGGAAAAACCTTCGAAGCCTCAAAATCCGCCCGGGGCCACTTGTTCCCAACGCCTCGACGACAGATAATGCGACAGAGCAACGCGCCATAAATTACGCACCTTATGCCCCGAAATATAAATTATTACATGCGTAAACACGCGCCGTAAATTTCGCTACTGTGTATATTATGAACGTGCATGTGGGCCTCTTTTTTTCTTTCCTCCGGCGGCGAAAAGCGACCCCTTTTTCGTCGTTTACATGTGACGCTCTGTGGGTTTCGCAAGAAAATGCTGCGAATTTTGACGATTTATTTGCTATTGAAAATTTGAAATATGTACGTATATAGAGGTATGAAATATTTGTGTATGAAGCGTCGGGTTTCAGTATCTCCGTGATGCTGGTTTTGAGTCTGTTGAATACTGAAGAGAGTCACAAATCATTTTTCAATATTGAGAGACTTGGAGACTGGAGATTTGCTCGATTCTTTTGAATGTTTATTCTGTTATGTTTGAAAAAAAATGTTAATTTAATGCTTTTTGAAGTGGTTTCTCATTCAAAATCTTAACTTGTCGGTGTTATTCGGATTGTTTTTGTGTGTATGCTAAATAATTCGGGTGACATCTATCGGCAGATGAGGTTTCTAACCATCTATATTATACCTCACCTAGTAAGAGTTAATTGACGAAGAGATTGGATTTGATCACCTTAACTCTAAGAGGATGATCTGTGCCATTTATATTCAGTATAAGGTTGGTCTAGGTGCTACACTGTAAAAAGTAAATCTTAAATCCCGACACGATCTTAAATTTGAACGGTCTTAAAAATCGATTTACGTCGAAATTAAATTGCTCAAAAATTACGTAAACCTGTTTAAACTGTATTTAATATATTGAATATATGGAATAAAATATAATTTTAAATTTAATACAGTTCACATAATTTTTAAGCAATTTAATTTCGACGTAAATCGATTTTTAAGACCTTTCAAATTTAAGATCATATCGGGATATAAGATTTACTTTTTACAGTGTAACTACCCTCAAGCAAAAATAACCATAATTATGAAACTGCTGAAAAGCAGAGGTTCAGGTTCGATTCATACTTTAGTACTGAGGAAAAAATCGGTTCCTAAACATGTATCATCAACCTGACAGTATCAATTGAATTTGATCAATTTTAGAGACGAATTTCGTGAGTTATTACTGTCAGATGTTTCTACATTTACACTTAAAATCAATTGAAAAATCAAAGAAATAAAAATAAACATATATAAAAATTTAATATTCTTCAATATGGAATTAAAATTATTTGAAAAATATTGACAATAATTGAAAAAAAAGCACTCGGTCTCCTCGGGACCGGAACGTCTCGTATGATGTACGACGCGAGCGTCGTCGAGTACCGGGTGGCCCGAGAGAAATGTCGCCGATGATTTGTGTCCCGGCGATCAAGGAAAATGGGAAAAAATGATTAAGACCCCGCCTCTGCTTCTGCTCTTCGAGCTCGTTTGATTCATAGCCTTATTTTCCAACCGGAGTGTGTGTATGCGCCCTTATGCGGCGCATAATTGATGAGCGCCAAAGTCTAGCTTCACTTTATTTATAATGTCGGCCTTCGTTAATTTTTCAGAATCGATTCGGTGACTTTAACTCATTTGTCTTTTAACCTTAAAAAAACGTGTAAGTGCTCATTCGTTTTAACGAGGCGATTTGTCACTTTTTTATATGCACTCGGAGCGTGTGCATTTACTTGGTTATGAGCAGTCGAATTTGTTATGTTAGAGCGACTTTTTCAATTTTATTTCGAACTCATTAGGAAACAAATTCTCGCTCGTTACTTCGCACAACTAGTCGAGTGTAAAGTTCAAATTGAAATACCGTCGTTCTAGCTCCGCGTCAAATGGAGCAGCAAACGAATTTAGAGGAAACGTCACTCGAGATGCACGCCCAATTAAAAGTGTGTTTGGAAAGTGCACGGTAACGCTTTGTGCCCATCGTTGTTACCGTGCAACGTCGTCAATCGCCTGTTTAACTTTTGCAAAAGGAGCAACTTTAAACTGCGCATAGTTCGATTCTTTATACGTACCAAGTTGGCCATTGAAATGCTTCGGTAGTTGGATTTTGCATGAGCGATTTTCAGTCTAATGGAAAATGCACGTCGGTTTACTTATAAAATGGTAGATTCAATTTAATACTGTGAAAAAATAATGAGTCTGTATTATTAAATCTGAGCGGGTCGTGAAAGATTTTTATTTGAAAAAATAAAACGGCTGTGTTTTCCGAGAAATTTTCATCATCCTCAAACCTAGAGCCACGTAGACTTCAGTTAATAACCTATTAGATCTGCTTCGCGGAGCTTCAGACAGGCAACTTAACTACTTTAAGTTTATTTCCTCTTTTTTAGTCTCAATTACGGACCAGCTTCCAGGTATTTCCGTTCTCATCTAATCTATTTTTGATCTAAGTTTCTAACTCCAGTCTGGGCTGCAGGTTATCTCATCAGCTTGGGACGTACGAGTTTAATCGGCAACAAGATTATTTTTATTGACGGTATGAACTTAACCGTCCGGACGATAAAATTCATTTCACGGAATGAAATGTGGACGATTGAAAGTTTTTCATTTTATAAATGCGCTCTAAGTAATGATAGCTTTAGAAGATTACTGCTGAATCGCTGTGTAGCTTCGAATATATGTATTCTATATTTTCTCAACTATTTATTACACAAACTATCCTATAATGAAAAATATGATACCTGTACATTTGTATAATTGAAGTTTGAATATACATATATTTCGACTATAGACATAAAATTCAAAGTTCAAAAATTGGTATCTAATTAATGAATAAGTGAGTTTGATTGATATCTACCATGAATTGGTTGCTCGAGATTCTATAGACTTTGTACTGATTGTGAATTGTCAGAATTACGTTGCGTGTGTAGGCTGTGTCTAATGTTTGGTACGTTTTTGTTAGAAATCGCGTAAATTATAAAATGTAATGATGCAGAAATCTTTCCAAATGTGCATAAAATGACTCTCCCAAGTTTCATCGTAAAATGAAAAGTCATTACAAAGTCCTTTAAGTCGGACAAAAACACATTTATTTTTATTAAAATTGCATTATTCTATTCATAATTCAACACTTATCAATAAAATCTAATACACACCACTATAAAACCACAACCTTTATAAAGCAAAACGAAGAGTAGGGGACACAAACAGCCATACTACCGGTACGAAATTGAAATTTAGAAACGACGCAACGAGCTGCTCGGATTAATTAATTAAGGCGTCCCGCTCCTTGTGCACACCCCGAGCTTTAGCCATTGGGGAGACTGGGGATGGAAACTTGGCCCAGTTGGACTGAAACCGAGGAAAACTCGGCCCAGTTGGGTACCGACGCTTATTTCCCCCAGACGCCACTCGAGTAAACATTTTCCGCCGCCTAGTCGCCACTACACTTTATTAATGTTGAGGGTTTTTTTTTTCTGTGTTGCCTTCTGGCTACAAGGAAAAGGACAGCCGATTGTGTTTGCTGCTGGTTTGGTTCGGGGTTGATGAGGGTGTGTCTGAGTGGTACGTGGATTGCTTAATTTTCGTCTGGATGTATGATATGGTGCTTTTAATTATGGTGTTAGGATCAGGGATGAATGTTTTAAGGTAAGATCAGTACTTATAAGAATAAATAATGAAGTGTTCGCTATTAATTTTGTTTTTTTTCAGAAATGTATTTTAGTGAAGAACAAAGATGTAGCTTTCAATAGCATTTTAGCTAACGCTAGTTAAAGTTTGGTATATTTCATAGGTGCACTGACAATTGTTTCAATATAAATGATAAAAGCAACAATACTAGTATCACTACATATTGAACAAACTATGTAATAAACCTTATTTGAAATATCGATTGCAAGTAATTTTAACGAATAATCCAAAATTCGTTCTATGATAGCTAAAAAACTATTGAAAGTTGCTACGACTATTCCATGTCTATACTTGCACTGCATTTCGACAAATTTTTGTCATAAACGTTGCATACCTTTATGAATCCTTACTTTTTTAGTAAAATAATATTGAATATTTTTTTATACATTAAAAAGAATTAAGTTACGTGAAATGCTTTTAATAAGCTGAAATGTAAACGCTTAGAATATGTTGCAGTATATTTAAGATTTCTCATTCGTTATGCATACAGCAATAAGCGAATACGAAGATAAACACTGAGGTGTGAAATTTTAAGAAAATTCGCAGAGGAAATTTTCACAGTATTGCTATATAAAGAACGGAAGAGTGTATTTAAAAATGTTAATTAAAACAAAGTTAAAATAGTTTCTTAACGAGTAACTTTCTTAAAGTGCAATTTGTATTTAAATTTTCTTCAGTCACTGATTAGTGCGAGGTCGAAGCGTGCAACATTTTTAAATTTGCGTGAAGTTCAAATAAAACAAATTTTAAATACGCTGAGAATTTAATTATTTATTAAGAAGATACCAGGTTGATTGTAATCTTTTTACAAGATTGAATATCTATCGCTGAAACAAAGCGAAATGTACGACAGTAACATCGTTTTTTAATACGTAAAAAAATCGCATTTCCGCTCGGAAAAACCCAGATAAAATCACAATGGAAATTTAATGCATTTAGAGCAATAAAAAGACCCCCATTTTATAAATCGCGAACGTATACGATTCGTTCCCATGCCACTATGCAAATTGGATTTGCGAAAGACTTATCGTCGCCGGAATGCAACGGCCATCGCAATGCACTGCGCTTTGCACACAATCTTCTTAAATGCGAAACACAAGAAACGCTTTCGGATTGCCGTTTGTTTTAATATAAACTTCAAATCGAGGGGGTCTTTTGTACGTGACACGCAAATATATGCTCTGCAATCGAGCCCCGTGTTTATTCTGAGAGGAATGCAATTCGACGCTCGAGTCTCACTTTGGGGGATGATGGCTGTTTTCTGCCTTCGGACTGAGTAAATATAATGTAAGAGGTTTTAAAGCCTTGAGATTTTTCGGTGGAATAAGGGTTTTTCATAATATAAAGACAGTCAATGGTGTACTGGTATAAAGCGTTTGTGAGTGTTGCGTCAATTCGGCATACTTGGAATGCTTAGGTTCGAGTCTTGTCGTTTCTGGTAAGAGTTCAAGTGTCGTTTTTCTTAATTGATTAATTTGTATAAAGACTCACATACTTTTTTTTATATTTAGTCGTTCACTTCTCTAAAAATTGAATGATATTAATTAATAAATGGGTAGCAATACCTGTATGAAAAAGATGTACTCACAACATATTCAATTCTAGTTTAAAGAAAGACTTCGTTAATCTTGCCATAAATATTCATAAAATAATCTTTCTAGAATTAATTTTAGAATTTAATATTAAAATTCAAGCGTATTACCATTTTAATCTCACATACAAAGTTATAGCTAAATAAATGACATTAGACATAAAACACAAATGTGAAATTTTATCGAATGCCGCATTTGCATCATGCGGCGATATGCTCCATAACGAATACGACACGAAAACATATATTCAAGATAAAACAGAAATTCATAACATTTTAACGTGTAACGCATAAACTAATGGAGATACGGCATATAACATAATAACGTTACGAAAACACACGGCGCCATAAAGTTACCATAACACATACATACAGCAGGTCCTCAAACTCTGAATTGTCGAAAATCAGCGCAACAGTACGTTTATATCTGTTTGACAGTTCGCAGTCGGAGGACTGACTGTACACACAAACGACACATAAAAGCGTTTCGCTCTAAAAATGTACATAAACAGTGTGAAGCAGCGTTTGAATTGCTACAGAACCTAGAGAGGGAGAGAGATGAATGTATCGTCGTATAAGCGTGTCTCATTCATCAGTTTCTGTACTGCTAAGTTCACTTGCAATATGAATCGACCATTATTCTAAACAGGTCGTAAAACGTTTCAGATTTTCCATCATTCGCCTAAATGCAACGATGCATAATGCATGCACATAATCGCTTTTCGCCGCCGTTGTTTGCTGAATCTACAAAGCAAATTAAAACGATAGATCTGGCGTTTATGGAAGATACCTACGTTATTTCGAAGCGGAGATTCGTTCTCGGAGATTTCCCCCTTTCGTTCGGCGCTCTTGGGAGTCTCAATAAATAAACACACAGATAGAATGGAAATTCCGAAATGACTAGTTGTGATTGCTATTCCGTATTGTCTGTCTGAATTCGAACCGAATTAGATTTCATAAATGAATTAGTTCGGGTGTATACATGATGCATTCTAAAAGTAACAAAATTTATGTATTTTCTTAAAAATATTGAATGAAAAGTTTAAATTCTTCGATGTACTCTCTATGAGTATCTATGTTTACACATGCTTGTACATGTTTTTTTCAGATTTTAAAGTAACCCATTTTTAAAACTATTTTCATAGCTGCTTGGTTAGCTTCTCTACATTCAAAATGATATCTTTTGGCTCTAGTCTTTGTCTCAGAGAATGATAAGAAAATCGCTAATGTGTGACATTTAACGATTCGACATTTTGATGATTCTGACTCCATTCATATTTGAATCAGGCTAATTTTCAGTGAATTGTTTTCCCAAATATATTAACCGTCTAAATCAGTTATTTTGAGATTTCTGGAGAGCAGAAATAAAATGAATTTCACGACATTCTGAATGCGCCGTGTTTAGTAAGAATTAAATCTATCTGTTTCAATTTTCAGATCTTCTAAATAACAGATATCCATAATGAAAGTCAGTAAAACTATTTGAGTTGCATAAGCATCACTTTGACACATAAGAACAAAGCTATATTCAAAAGACAAACGGTGCGTTGAATTGAATTAGTTGCGACACAGCTGACCCATAAACAAGCGAACCCTTCAAACGATTGTCTAGACTTTTCCATGGAAATTTACTCAAGAGTTAGAAAAAAAACAGAGAAAGTAGGTTGTTTCAACAGAAGTCTGTATTGTTTCGCAAAGACATCTGTCTTCTTCATTTATCTTGCATATTGAAAACTTACGGCGACAACAAAACATTTCAGTTCAATTCAATAAATTGTGCGCTGATTGCGAGTTTTATTCAAAGAAAAGAATGTTTTGAATTTCGGATGAAAATTTTGTCACGTTTCTCATGCAAAAAGCATAGTCGAGACAAGGGAATTTCAACTAGCATAATAGTGTTTTCTTGCGAGCAATGATACGGAACCGAGCGGCAATGGCTGTGCAAATTATTTTATTTTCTCCGAGAGAAAAAGCCAAATAAAATATATATTATATATGCATGAAAAAAATATAACAGTGGTGGAGAGATCCCGAGCGCGGATTTACGAATCCGCATTATGCAAATACACGGCGAGGAAAACGGTGGCCGATATGAAACGTTGCTGATGCTGCTACGTATACAACTCTACGTGTAAATAGTGGGGTAACCAACCTTACTGAATTAAATTAAATTCGAAATTTACATGTTTTTTTAAATCAACATGATAAATATATTTATCTTAAAAAATAAAAATGAATGAATATGTCTTTTTATTTGATTTATAAACTCCTTAATCTTCTATCTTATCGATATAAAAAAATTTAGAGCTATTGTATGGACATTAAGAAAGATTTCTGCATTAATAAATTTCTCAATTTACTTTTAATATTCTATAATATGAAGAATTTTCGATTTAGATTATTCATTGAGGGATGTTTGTTGTTGTTTAGCCGAAGCATTGTGCATTATTTACATAAGCAATATAAATTTAACATGTTTTGACGAAAATTTTGTATTTTGTTTATTTTGATTATAAATATTGTTTTATTGAATATAGAGTCTCATGCAATGCTGATTCATAGAAGAGATTGAGGCTGCAAGTTCCGGGGGTAAATTGTTCCGAAGTTATTTCGTAATTCAACCAATTGATGCTTTAATTATGCCTTTTATTTTGTATTACTATTACTTTTTCTTAAAAAAATATGCATTTATAAAACCTAACCCTTGAAACCACCTAACGATTTTATAGATAAAAATTATTCGAATATTCTTTCAATTAAAAATATCTAATATCACTCTAAATTCATGAAATTTTACAACTTGGCTTCTCACACACATAAGTGCATATATGGCCAACGGCACCCGTGAAAAGTTGGTCATCTTATACGATATCCAGCTCGGTGCCAAGGCGAGTTTTTCATTTGTGAGCCGGGAAGATTTTTCCATTTGCCATGCAACGCTCAACGGTCATATTTCATCTCGCCAGTATTTCATTTAATTAAGTGCTCGGCCGGCTACGTGGTCCTTCCCTTGCTCCGGTTGTAGCCTTTTTTTCTTATATTATCTTATATATATGTACGATGGGGGTACATTTTTCCATAGTCGCTTTGCTCTCGAGGCCATTTCGCCTTCTGGTCGAGATTGGACCGCGTCTCCGAGGCTGAATTTTTAATTCAATTTGACGATAACAAATTGACGAGACGCTCAAGCTCGTTTTTACACAGATGAAATGTGTGTCTAGTTGTTGATTTGTTTATTTTGCTAAGTGGGACTTATGGCGTTTCCTTTCAGCGAGGAGTCCTCCGGAATCCAATTTATCTGCTCAGCTTTATTTTTTACTTTTATAGAATTATGAATGTTTCTCTTGAAGGAATGACTGGATAACTGTTTTATGTTTATTTTCTCGTTAATTTATTATTTATGGGTTTTAAACCGATCAATATTAAAATAAATATAAATAATTGTACGTTTGTACTCGATTGATGTCTCATCACTACAACATTCTAGAGCTATTTAACAATAAATGGGATTTCTATCATTTTAAGTTTCACAAAAGTGCCTTAGCTATAGCGAAACCAGAACAAATATTGTACATGGCCTACACACGCAATAAGAATTATTATGAAAATGAGAAATACTATGCAAAATTTCACAGTCAGTTAAAAGTTTCGAACAATGCTGAGTTACAGAAGCTAGTAGAATGTATAAGAGAGAGTTTTTAATATTTTATAGTTAGATATATGTTTTAGTCTCAATAATTTTGAATATATTTTTATTGAAACCGATTCAAAGTATATTTGACAAAATCAAAAGCGAAAAGTTTAATTAACGTCGGTCTTTCAGCATTCATTCGAGTGCGTCTCGATTGGGAATTTCTAAAACGTATAAAGCTCCACCCCAAAGCTCCGAGACTAACGATAAACATACATTTAAGGCTTTAGTTCGAATCCAATTAAGCGAATTCGGCGGTCGCCGAACGGGTTGAAAAATGCGTTGTTTTCTACGAAAACAAGCGGTTCGCGTACGAAATAACAAAAAGCACTCAGTTAACTCGTAATTGAAGTGGACGACTTGATTAACTTTTGATTGGTTTTTTCAGCTGTCGCCTTCCCGAATAATCCCCCACCCTTTTAAAACGCTTGTTTACCCAACTGCTGCGACTCTTGTAAATAAATAATTTCCTAGGGAAGAGAAGGAAAAGCGGGCTTTCTTTATTCGGAATTTATCGCGGCCTTTCCTCTCGCTTTTTGTTTATACGGAATTTCATTCGCGTCTGTTCGATTTCCGAGCATGTTATTGACGTCGTAAAAAAGTAAAATATGAATTCGCTATAAAGTAGCCGGCTTTACTCGCGGGTTCGTATCGGAAAATAGGGGAGTTCGGGGTAAAATAGGGCCGCGGTCTGGTTTTCTTTCAGCGCTGATTAAAGCACGTATGGAATATAACTTTTGGGCTTTTGGAGACAACGAGGATCGCTTCGGACATTAATCGGGATCGAAAGGTATTTGGGGGGAAAAATTGTATTGTGGTTTGTGCGATAGGTTTTGCGCTTTGGGATGTTATTACAATATATGTACGTGTGTTATGTCGAAGAAGAATATTTGAATATTTTCATATTAATTATAACTTTATTCATCAAGATTATTTCCAATTAAGCGAAATGAATTTTTGGAGAGAATTTAGGATTATCCTCCTCTAAATTATCAAGTGATTTAATTAAACACTCCGCCGTACGAAAAGAAAGTTAGATTTCCATTCAGTGAACTTAATCCGGTCGCTTATTTTCCCGCTTCTATAAAAGTAATATTCTACCGAACATACACAAGTAAATATTATATTACGATCTTTTCAGTTTTTTTCGGGTGCTTAATTATATTTAAGAATATTTTTTTACATCAAATTGAAGTTTTTAATGAAAAATGTTTGAATTGAGTATTCTACAAGAAAATTAATAAATGAAAAAGATTTTTTTTAAGATTTATTTATTTATTAAAAATTACATTCTATTTGTGTTAAATTAACCTATGTATACTTCAAAAGATATATTAATTCAAAAAAATCTGAAATGAAAACTTAAATTCATTTTCATTTTGAAAAAAAAAATTAAATTACTTTATAAAAATCATATTTTATAACTAAATTTAATTAATTACAAAAAAATGTCATTAAAATAATAGATTTATATATTTTTTATTTTATTTAACGACTTGATGTTTTGTACTGGTGCACATCGTTTTCTTCTTTGCGCACAGCTTGCACCAAAATGATAGACATAACTGCGTTGATTACCTGAAAAAACAAACAATAAATTTCAATAAAATATCTACATATTATTAACAAATTTATTTATAAAATTCAATATATATTTCAGCATATGCCAAACCCAATAATTCCGCACGATATTCACATATGTATGAAAGGTTTGTATGCAATAAAAGGAGCCGGCTGAAAATGAACAATCGTACAGGGGATTGACAGGAAATGAATACGATGATCGCGATATTAAAACGAATCCGTATAAATTGAAAGCCTTTGAATTGAAATGAACATTTTGACGTGGAGATGAAACGTTTGATGTCGAGCAGAACGTTCGCATATTGTATTATATAGAGTGTTCACTCGAGTATATGTTCGGAAAGTAACTTATTATTGTTCTATAGTCGATGTATACTATTGTGTTTCAAATCGAATTAATATTTGAAGAAAATGCCATGAAAAAGGACGGTATCTTGAAGAAGTCAAAACTTTAGAACCATCTAATTTTGTGATTTGTCACGATGTTGTTCTTTTTTGTGAAATTTAATGGTGTATTATTTTGAATATTATAAAAAAAATAATTACATGAATCATGCAAGCAGCCATTACGATTCCTGCTAACCATCCTGATTTTTCTTCCAAGTACCATGTCAATTCTTCAACACATCCATAGAAGAAAGAATTTCCTGTTACTGTATCTCTGCATTCAGCTGGAAGTGGTTTTCTTAGGAACATGTAATCATTGGGTCCATCAGCTCCGCAGCATCCAATCTGTAATGAAAATTTATCAAATTAAATATTTATTTTCAATAATGATTTGAATTATAATCTTGAAACCAATATTTTATCCAAAAAACATAAATAGGATTATTTTTGAGATACGATTATTATTTTCATACGGTAATAAAACATCAACTGTTTTTTTGTTAATTTTCCAATCGAACAAATGTTTATCAGATTTCATTCAGTTATTTCCAGAATATGGCTGTTTTATCATGATTTATTTACGGGGATTAATCCAAACGAGTAGTCGGAATCACTTATGCATATGGCCATTTTATGCCGATAAAAGTCAATCACTTGAAAAGTCGAATACTAAATGCGTTCCAGCTCTATTTATATTGAAGCGCTTTTATTTTAATGGATTTCGAATGTACTGAAGAGGTTCGTTCCGAAATTGAATTCTGTAGGAAATAATTTTCACTTAAATTAAAATTATTACATTGTATACAATTTCCAATGAACTTTTCGTATTTGCACAATACGCTTATGCTCATCTGAATAACGTGGATGCGTACGGACGTGTACACAATATATGACCCATTCAGTGCAAAACATGATTAACTCCATAAAACATAAATTCGAAAAAAAAACATTGAAACATAATTGATATGTTTATCAAATTCTCCTATCTTTTCTCATTTACCTATCCGAAATTATTACATAAATTTCGTTTATAATAATCATCAGATATGGTCAATCATATTAAAGTACTTAATGAATTTTCGAGCGCACCTCAAACTCATAGAAAATAACGCTTCTTAAGCTATAATTTAATTAATATAAGTGAAAAGATCGGTCCTCAATTGCAGTCATTTATCATTCAAGAAAAATATTTCACACATTAAGTCATGATTACCAATTTTCATACTATACCAATGTCATATACCATACACATCAATATTATATCAGAACAATACGAGACAATACTGATTAATATTTTCATGAATCCGATTTAAGTTTCAAAACAAATACTTTGATTTAAAAATCTGAATAAATTTCAAAAACTGAAGTTAATCACTCCATGCACTGAACTGTCCATATTTAGCTGCAGTACGATTCCCAGTGAACTCGAGCCCATTGTCGGGTCAACGCAGACTGGACTAGAAATTGTATTGAATTTCAAATGCACCCAACTACAGAATGCCTTTTGTATAATCAGGCACGAAACACCCCGGGGTGGATTTGCGAAAGCGAAGGGAAACGAGAGGCTCCGTTTGAATTTATACCGCAAACGTGACTCCATACTTTTTTTTATCTCGTTCGACTTAATTAGCGTACGCATTCTCGCAATAGCGAACGCTAATTATAAGTTTTTTAATATGATGTGCGATTTGATTTTTTTTGCATCGGTCGATAGAGATATATCTATACCATAAGAAGGAGATGGTCATATAGTCATCTTTTACGCATAGGTGTGTCTCTATCGGAGTTAAATCCGCTTATCGGTGGACAGTAGGTGATATATTTTATTGCTAGAAAAAGTTCACACCGAACCATATCAATTGAGAAAAATGACATTCAACTGTCGCTAAGATTTGACAGAACTTAAATTCAGCATCATTAGGATACTGACCGATTCGGTGAGCACAAACGCTTTATTCCGCTACGTTTATATGTATGATATTAAGTCCGACTGTGATTTGACCGTAAAGCGACAAACCGACTTAGATTAATTGTTTTCCATCGCGAATTTCATTCTGATTTTTTTTTCAGCACAGTGTACGAAAGAGGCGGCTTTAAGCGCACGCGAAAATTTTGAATAATTTCCACCCATTTATCATTCGCTTTTCAAATGTGTGAAAATAATTCTTGAATTTTCATTTCGACGCAATAGTACGTACTAATGTAGGCGTCGAAATGCCGTCCTATGTTTGAAGTTGGGGAAAAAAAACGCCGAAAATAAAATAAAGCGACCGTCAACAAAAGCTTAAATTCATTTCGCACGATTCGTACTTTTGATACGCTTTTATTTCGGAGGGAAGGTTAATTGAAAAAAAAACGAATTTGAACAATGCTAAACGATTTATTCTGCGCGCTTTGTCGATTGAATGCATTAGCGCTTTCATAGCAATAGTTTAACTTTTATACAAAAGAATAATAATCGAGTCGAGAATCGATTTCAATCAAAACGAAGCGAGTTTGTTAGATAAAATAGACAATTTCTTGATGATGACAGGTTTTCAATCAAATGCGATTCTTAAATCACAGCAGTTCTAGATCTATTTGGTTCTGGAACATTAATAGGTAATAATTGAATTAATTAACCAGAAAAGGTTCTAAATTATGATGATTCTAGGACACTGATAATAATTTGATTAGCGAGCCAGAAACATATTGATATAAAAAGAACTCATGGCTTAGAAACTATCTATTGTACCTGCAGAGATTTTAATGAATTTTACGGATCAGATTTATGCGGAGCACATTGTAAATATTCAAATCGTCTTCATGAAGCGAATTCGATCGGAAATTAGCTTCAGTCGTGAATTAAACTTTCTCATCGGGCGTCTCTTGTTTTAATTTGGTCGCGACTATCGGGAAAATTGTGGAAAATCTCCAGTTTCCGTAACGTGACTTTCGCATTTGCGGTTTTGTGCACAACTCGCAGAATATGCACCAGTTTCTGGCGAAATACATATCCGCTTCGACGAGCCAGACGTTCACCATTCTTATTGCATTTTCGTACTGAACGAAATTCGAGCAGACGTTCATAAGCTAAATTTTCAACACTAGGCCATTCATCAATGCTGGAGAGACGTGTTTAAATGAAAGTTTCGCTCTCGAGCGACGTTCGTGTGTTTTACGTGAATGTTAATAATTTAAATGAAAGATCGTACGGGTGGATAAAATATTTTTGAACTGTGATTAATTGGTGCTCGCTCGTTGTTGATTTTTTTCGGTATCTTGATGACTAATCGAAATCTTAATCTCGGGCTTAAGCTTGTGAGTCACAAGTCAAGGTTTTTGCGATTAATCAAAAGCTCTTTAACGAAAGTAGAACTGAAAAAGTAAAGGCGTACTCAGTATATACTCGTAAACATGGTTTGAATCCGAAAATAAACAAAGCTTGTATTTGCATACAAACAAAACAAAAAGCTCGCACGCGAGCTCCGAATTAGTTTAGTTTTATGCTAAATCTCGCAATGCATCCGAAATAAGTATACAGTAGATAAAAATATATTAAATTAAAGCTCCTGTAGTAGATTAAATTACTGTACTTTTTCAATCGTATAAAACACTAAGCAAATTCGAAAATAAGCGATGCTATTACATTATATTCAATATCAAACCCAAGCGATCATGAATATGGCACGATTATTTAGCATGTTCATGTGCACTTACATTAATCTATCTTCATATGAAAATCGATATATAATCTATGGGGAATATTATTTTTTCCTGAGTGTATCTTATGACAATCGACACATATTATAAACGAACTGGCATAAGTGCTTGCTGCGATATGTGGTAAAGTAATTGCGGTCAATATTTGCATTTCGCTTGATGGATTCTGTCAGTGCTAATATTTGATAACCCGTCGATACTGCGACACACTTAACTAACGGTCTGATAGCTAATAAGACGATGTACTATATACACTTATGTAAATACTCAGAATATTAGAGTGCCGCTTATCGAATGATCCAATATTAGATACGATATTAATAGATCTACTCAATCGAATCGAGGATATTTGCAGAAGTTGCTGCAGCTACGAATGAAAAATAATTATCCATTTTTTTGTTAACGGGAGTTGTTTTTTAATTATTTAATATTAATTAATTAATATCATTTGCTTTGAAGTGAAGAAGTGAGTCATTAGGCTAGAAACTATTAAGTAGTAACGATGCACGAATCTATAAAATTTCAAAGACACATATAAGAATAATGTTAATCATGGTGATTACAGATGAATCAAACATATATACGATTAAAACAATTGAGTCACCATATCAAATAATCAAATTAAGGAAAATTACATGTAATTCTCGCTAGATCTAACAAGACTCCAAGAATACTGAATCAACTCGGCATGCACGGACGATTTATTATTATTTACATTGAGTTTTGCTAATAGCCATTACTATTCAATCAAATGAGAGATAGCCATATGGCCGTTAGTTTACTACATATAGGTGTGACTTTTCGTGTCTGAACAGTTCAGAACCAATGTGAATATACCATTATATAGTTGTGAAATATAATTTATTAACAAAATTAATGTACTTTGCAATATAATAATATAACGATGAAAAAAAAGCTAAAAAAAATCAACAATCGTAGCTTTTTTAAGGGGACATGAAGAGCTGCAGCCCCGCAGCCCTCCAGAAACTCCCACAAAATACAATTCATACCCGAATAAAACCACGGAGACGATTCAATCCGACCTCGACTCGTCCTTTCGAAACAATCGAACTAATAAAACGAACGACACCATAAAACAAAAGGCGTGTTTATTCCGCGCAGAACGGTCCAGGCCGGCCGAGGGTTAATTGATGGACCATCAATCTTCTCTCGGGGGTCGAACGGACACGTGGACATTTAACGGCCACGTGGGGGGAGGTTAATTCACCACCCTATGGCATCGACGTACATGTATATGGCAACATTGGCATCGGTCATTTAGTCGGTGTCGTCGGTCGTTAGACGATGTCGACCGAACGCACTGATAACTGTTGAATAATGTCGATTCGAGGATTTCTCGTTTATCTCAGATGGGGCTAATTGTGTTCGAATGTCGGAGGTGAATGTGTGTTGAGTTGTCGGAAAAAGTCTGTTTGTTTGTAATTAATGTTGTTTCAATTCGTTATGTGTGCTTTTGAGAAAGTTTATGTTTCATTGCAAGCATTTTGTGATCGAAAAAAGTCAATATAAATAAGCGAAATTTCTTTTCTGTCCATGACGAGGGATGCAATACATCTTCGACATTTTCAATATTTTCAACGAACTGATCATTTGTGGTTCGTAAGCAGTTTAAAGTTGATAGAAACTCAAACTTCGCTGACTTATTACTGAGCTTGTTAAAAAATAAATATCAAACAACTATAATACATCCCATGCACAATATATAATATTAATATTTTTTTTGTAATTAATTTACTCACTAATAGCACTAATCGGATTAATAAAAGATAAACGAAAACAAAACACAAATCACAAATTAACACCATCGGACAATACGAGTACACAATTCCCCCACAATGCCTAATTATTTTCACGGCACGTCGCCGCCGTCACGTGCCGGCGCGTTAATACTTTCGCCACTTATAATGTAAACAAAAATGGGAAAACGGCCCGTCACAAATATTCCACCCGACCACCCTTTTCACCCCCCTTTTCCACCCCTGCCGAAAAACCGGTTTTTCCCACGCCGAGTTTTCCCACCGAATTTTCCCGCCGAATTTTCCCGCCTTTTTTCCCGGGGTGGCTTTACGTGAGGCCACGTTCTGCCCGCTAATAACTGTGTTCCGAATATCATCACGTTCTGCAGTAACCGGACCTCGGCGCTGTTAGGCCCGACCCACACCACTCTCGTCTGTGCAACTTTTGGAAAAGTCGTAATTAATACGGCTTTTGGAACTGTTGGTCGTGAGTGTTGTGTCGGTCGGGTAATGCGAATGAAAAAATGTAAAAGTTTCCGTAATGGCTGTTTCGAAACAAAAACGTGTTGATTTTTCGCCAGATCTCGATATGCTTGTATAATGTGTGGATGGGTTTTGTTTTATCTCTATGCGTTATTAATGTTAGGTGTTTTATGTTTTTATTTCGAACGAGTAATTAGTCTTTTGAAAATATAAACGTACGCATCATTAGAATAAATTTATACGAATTGAGCGCTTTTTTTATGCAATCTCTATAAGAGAAGTGTAGAGCAAATGCAACTCGAGCGTCACATATGAGTCACAAATAGACAAATTAAAGCTATTATTATATTAGATATTTGTATCATTATATACTCAACAATCAATAAATGGAAATTTTCTAACATTTAAAATAGAATTTATAAAATAACGATGTAAAAATTTTCGATAATAAAAAACTATTTTTACTAGTTGACAAAGTGAGTTCTACGAAAGAATTTTATCAAAGTACAAATTTTCGATTTATTTAATAATTTAAATTATGGAAATTTTTAAAATTATTATTTAATCTATATATAAATGGTGTAGAATAAAACTTAGTTTATAGACTTTTCAACAAATGAATTACATAAAACCTTTGTTCAAATTTCAGAATAAATTGAATATTTTAAATATAAAACATTTCGTTTAAAGAACGTAAAATATATTTCAATATAATCTGATACCACGTACACTTATTTTCGTGTTCAAAGTATTTTGCTTACGTATCTGTATAGCAGAATTCATATTTAAAAGCACGCAAAATAAACAACACGAAAAATAATGTTTGTCGAGGGATATATTTCAAAAAGTTAAGTTGCGTTACTTCAGAATAAGGTTAGATCTCGTTATGAAGAACTTCAAGGGGTTCAACAAATCTTGATATAATTTTTATTACGTTTTATATAAAAATAATGTTAGCTCGACTTACAACAACTTTGCCAAAGAAAAGTACATCTCGGACGAAAAAAACGAGCACACGCTTTTGTAAAACCGCGAAAATTCGCAAACACATATTTTCGTTAAAAATATCATATCTGATTTGGACAAAAATAAATTTATGCATATTAAAACGATCTGAATTAGTGCTCGGTCGTAAAAAGATCACAAAATAATAGAATACGCTTTGTATGCGCATTTTTAATACGCATCCGTAAGCGATTTTAGATTTAACGTCCGCAATAGTGAAATTCTCCACTAAAGCAACTAAATTTACTGCGGTTAAATCGCTGACTTCCCACACTAGCAAATAACGACTATAAATAGTGGGTGTTTCTAGGAAAAACGAAAAGTATCCCTTTATATTGTGCTTGAATTGGATTCGTTCGGTGCTTCAGAGAATTAATTATTTCTGGGAGTTTAAAAACTGTTTTTCGAATTTACATACCTCTTCTTGAATCATGGTGAGCATGCGTTTGCTGTATTCGTGTTGAGGGTTGTTGATGAACTTGGTTAAGGTTTCTCTAATTAATGGTTGGATTTTGGAGTCGTATGTGGAATAGTCCAAGAGTACTGCAACTCCTGCCAGTCCGAAGATGAATCCGGCAATTTGAGTGATGACATACTGAAAAAATAAGAAAATAATAGTTAATAAATTGTATTATGTGTATAAATTGAAAATGCAATTTAAAATTGAATTTGATGCTTGAAAAATATGTCGCTTATGATGCGTGCAAAATTTCTACTAATAAAATCGCAGAATTTAAAAGCTTTGATGACGTTATAAAATTTATACGATGGCCATAAAAATGTAAAGCGGATTGAGACATATTCCTAAAAATTTTGCATGAAAATAATTTTCTAGCATTTGAATAGAGATTGTTTTGCTTTTTTTTCTGTTGAAATATTCGTCTGAAGCGATTTTGTATTGATAGCGAAGAAAGCGTTTTAGAAATACTTTGATACAATCACCTATTATTATTTGAAAATATAACTTTCATTTCTGCACGGTTTCTACGATCGATAAAAGCACAGCGAAAGCGTAAAACGAAAATTCTTTACAAAGGTGCTTATAAAACGAACATAATTTATTTTCGGCTATGTTGTTCGTGTTCAAACGTAGCGAACATATTAAAATGATTGCTAAAGATGACTATCATACAGAAATATAGCTTATTGCATTTTCAAATATTCAAATGCTACTAAAATAATATATTTTTAATTTTATTTCATCAAAAGTTTGCATTAAATCCCAGTATTGATTTAACTAGAGCTTTTAAGTACGATGGAATCGAAATAAAAAATCAGTTTTGGTAATTTTCCCAACAACCAAAAACAGGCCAAAATGATTTTTTTTTCAGATAATTCGGCCTTTTAAGAGCTCATTTTGATCATTCTAGATTCAACCGAAAATTTTCCCAAATTACTTATGAAAAACGACATCATACGCAACTTACTCGAAACTATCGCATAACCGTTACACAATTTGAACTCCCAGTACTATCTTTAAACCGCGCACGCATTAAAAACCCCATAACTTACGCTAAGAGCAACACTTTGACGCCAAAAATCGCAATCGCGACGCAAAATCGCGCAACACCCTCGGCTAGAAACTAATCCTGAAAGGGCTTTAGCCCACGAAACTCAACCTATATAGAAAGGCATTATAATCTAGGTGTAATCCCGTAATTTAATAGGACATAATAGCCGTTCCCCTTTTAATGTCGCCGCGTTATTGTCTTGGCTTTAGCGGTCTCCCGAGCGACGCGACCTTTTAATTTCGCGAGCACATTCTAATCGCTCTCATCGTGGTGGAAATGTATGTAAGAGTCGATTGGAGTGTGAAGCCGCGTTGCAACCGCTGTTGTCTCACACATACTTTTGCCAAATTGATTTATTTGCTACCTAATGGCTGTGGGGGAAAAGGGTTTAGTTTTCGATGGTTTAATTTATTTTTGGGAAATAATTAGATTTTGATTTAGAAATAACGTTTGTGGTGTTTTTTTTCTGTGTAAGTCTCAATATCCACTTTTGTACCCATATTCATTCAAGTATCGATATGCACGTTTAAAGCAGAATTCATTTTCGAACTTTTGTTACATTTCAAAAAGTCTGCATATTATCGTATATGAAACGCATTTCTGATTAAAAGCTGTATTATTATTTTTATGGTGACTTTAATTATGTTTTGTTTTCAATACTAGTTTTTTGATGAACGAAAAATTAAATTAAAACATAATACAGGATAGATTAAATGGTCAAAAATACACAATAAAAAATAACAAATAGTGATGAATAATTCATATATCAATCGCAATTTCGAACCCTTGTATTCCGCAGTGGAATAACTACCCTTTGTGTAACCTAAATGAATCGGAACAAACGAACAAAAAAAGGGCCTTCGGCGAATTTGTTTCGCGCCAAAGCCATGTTTACATATGAATCGCGAGTTAATGAAGAGTTTCCGTTTAATTAAGTCTTCTTCCCTCTCTGCGCTTTTCAATGCCACCCCTTCGAGTATTACCACTCAGCCCTTTCTTTTTCGACTTGTCAAAATCAGGGATCTCGAAAGAAGGAACAGAGTTGAAGAAAAATCGGATGATGCATTCGCAAAAGTGAGCCCTTTTAAGAGAGGCTTTGATTTAATTAGTGGGCGTGCAAATTCGGCGAACGTTGTAGGAAATCTGTCAAATTGTATAGAAATAAGGGTGAGTCTTTGGGATGATGTCAGATGCAGATGTTCGAAAGCGATTTCGGCTATGATTCGGTTTTTCGTTTTGAAATTTTATATTCGAGTTATGAATTCATTGTTCGCGCATATATTATGTATAATCGTTTTGAATTTATTCAAGAGAATTGAGTTTTCTTGTTGAATTTCGTTTTAATTATACGTTTTATTCATCAGCGCTCCGCGCTTAATTACAGCACGAAATAGTCAAAGCAATTACAATGAATCATTACGCATTGAAATTCCGAGAATTTCGCCGCAAAACATACGATAAAACGCTCTCTGTAGGGATCGTCGAAAAATATTTGTTTTTATTAATTAGTGTTGATTTATATAATCAAGAGAGATCTATTCTTAGTTTTGCTGTATTCTAGTTTATTTAAACCTGAATAAATCTATTATGAATATAACATGCTTCAGTGCATACATCTTATCATTTAAGAATTATTTGATCTTGCATTTTATGAAATTTTAAAATGAAGATTGCACTTTAAATTAATGATTGAGTCATAAAACATTGGATAAAGATCCCTTCGTCAAGATTAGATCCGAGCAGAATGATTGCCACCTTACTAGGTGGCAAAAGGTCTATATGAGCAAGTTGCGAACATACTTGTGAGCTTTCTCGAAAGCTCGTGTGCAACGACTATGTTTGTTCACAACGTCATTCGAGCTCGAAAGCAAACAGTGTTAGTATGAAGGTAAACTGAGAGAGTTGCGCTTCGACTTCTTGTCCGTCTTTGGTAAGTGAGCATTTTGTTCAGAGAATTGCTTTCGACTCGGGAAAAGGTCGCCGGATTTGCATTTTGTACAGAAAGAATTTGATTTTTGAATCGATATCCTTTCCCTATTCAATTTTCGAGATATTTTTCATTTGAAAAATATGCTTTATGAAATGGTTCTTCAAATACAATCTCGATTTTTAGGTAAAAGTCGGATCATTTGTGTTTATATCAATCGATTCAGGCGACAGATATCAGTAGCCTGAGCAATTATTTGACGAAATTATTGACTTTCATCAACTTTGATCTTGTAGTTTGTGGCATTTATAGTCAATATAGAGTTTGTTCTATGAGCTAAGCTAACTTTTTTCAAATTAACGCTACACGCAGTTCTTCTATCAGCTGTCAAAACGGCCACAGGAAGATAAACATACTACAGTTCTTAAAACAATTCATACATTCATCTCTTTCCCCCAGATTTCAACAGCTCATAGTTGGATTAACTACGTGTAGTTTAAATTCGTTTTATTCTAAAACTAGAAGTGAAAAGACTTACTCAAAATAAAAAATAGATACGAAAAGCTGAGGCTCAAGTTTAACCGAACTGCAGCATCAGAGACGAAAAATCAATCGATACATTTTGCTCTCGAATATTGAACTCAACTAGCGCAGTATAAAACAAACTCATCCCAAATTGAAGATGGAAACTGGACCATTCACTTGGACGATTCTCGTGTGATGCGGCCATTATTAATTTTTCTCAAATTCAACATCGACGTATATCCGAAATGGGCCGAAACGAACACGACTCGACCTCTAATCCGAACGAGACGATAAACTTGCAGGGGTCGCGCGAATTATTCGCCGCTCGCCAAGTGGGTCGTGTTAAATCCGAGCCAAGAGGGTTGGGAGGTCGCTGGGGGGTGGTGGGACACCTTTTCAGAATAAGGGTTAATGTATACGTTTAGGATTTTTAGATTGGTGCATTTGGCTCGAGAGGGAGTGGGTCGAGATTGAAAAATTTGGTTGTGTGTGAATTTTTTTGATGTGATATCAAGTTGATCGTATTCTAAATTATATTATTTTTCAATAATTGAGTAGTAGATAGGGATTCTAAGAACTAACAGCTAGCATGTTCAAAGAGGAATTATCACATGGTGCTTAAATCGTTCAAATTTAAACAAAACAGAAAGGGGAAATTTCAATTTTAGGTAGTTTCATTAAATGTCAATGATTAAAACTTTTTTCAAATCAAATACTTCCAAAAATGATCGAGTCACCGTATCAATTGAGATAAATATCATGTGACTCTCACCAGAATTCAATAGGACTCAAACCCAGCATCACAAGGACATTGAAGCTTGAAGAAACAAGCAAACAACGTTTTATACTGACTTACTATCAGCTGGATGATATTTTTATTGAAATTAAAATAAATGTGACCTTCATTATGAAAGATCAAAGTCACCAAAAATTTTATAGATTTTACAGCAAGATTATCACGTTTAGTAATAGGTTAGTCTCATCTGTATCTGTCAGTCCACTTAAATGAAAAATTATGATCGATAGCTCAATTTTTTGACGATTCCCTTACATTTATGAAAAAAAGTTGTTTAACGATGTATAGTGAAATTACAGAACGTCGCTCTTAAGACAAGCATTTGTGACCACACTTTTTTTCCATCTATGAAAGTTTATACCATTCGACATACAAAACCTTAAATTAAACTGTAATAACATAGACATGCATTGATATTTTCAACTGTCTGATTACTCGCATGATATAACCACCGCTTTACACCCGGAATGGGGGTGAGTGGGGAAGCGTGTTCCGGCGGAATCGGAAGTGTCCATTGTCACCTGGCCGAGGTGGGCCTAGTTGGGCCTCTTGTTGGGTTAAGGGTCGCACGCCCTTTCCGAGAGCGACCCTTGTAACCGGATCGAGTGGGAATTATGCAAGGTGCGTTCCATCGAGCGTTACATGTTTTCCACGCGTAAATCTGTCCCGATTACCACTACCGAGTCGATGTATTTCGAGAAAAAATTTGATGTTATGCTCGTTTAGATGTTCTATGTATCCAATGGTATTACATCAAGCTGTGATTTTTGCCGGTTTCGTAACTATAAGGTATTTTTTTAAGTGTTAGTCTCTAAGCCTACCCAATATCGGTCATAGATGGCATAACTCAAATGGTGACGATAGTCGATTGGTTAAAGAACACACGGTTAGTATGGGAATGGCTGTAGCTTTGTCTGTGAATGTAACTTCATCACGTTTTCTTAAAATTTAATAAATTTAGTAATATCACAATGTTGGCTTTATTTGAAATCGATTTCAAACAATTTTTATTGTCTCCATAATAAAGTTTTGAACCGAAGTGCATTGTGAGATTAATTTATTTAATTGATTAAAATAAAAACCTGGTAAAGTTATATTTACGAAATTATAACCATTTATCCAGTGGTAGATGTGGAAAAATATGATACATGTTTTAGCATCAGTTTTATTGTGCGTGAAATAATGGTTTAATTAAAATTTCGAAAACTGTTGTTCGAATGTGAAAACACGTATTTTTTTACTTCTATTATCGTATTAAAATCAGAATGAATTCGAATCCAATATTTTTTCACATTGTTTGTGTCCGTAGGGTATCATTTTACATACAGATGTAACTTTTTCATTTCAAATATAATTACAAGTTCAGATATCCAACCAAACAATATTTTTGAAATAAAAATCCATTTATTTTTTACAAATTCCATCAAACGGAAGAAAATATGAATATGAGGATACGTACACCGAAAGGTCTAATATAATTCCAATGAACCACCCAATTTCGCACAAGCAAATATAATAGGTACAAGCTAACGAAGTTCAACTGTAAATTTTCCCAAGCACGAATCCTTTCAAAGTCCCGTCGAACGACAAATTTTACGAATCACCCACATATAGATATATTCACCCACGATAAGTACATAAATATAATAACACGCCTGCGGCGTACGATTCAATGTTAAGCAGACGAGGAAATGTTCAAAGCCGTATGCATTTAACCCTTTAGCGACTGCGGTTCCGCAGCGCCTGCTAACGAGCCGATAACTCGGGCAATTCACACGAAATGGTGGCACCGATGGTTGCTAGATGTTCTATGGCCGTATTTCTCAAACTTCGGGCCAAATAATGAGGCCTGTGTGCATTCGAATAAACGTTGGTTCAATGAATCCGAAAATATATTTCTTTTTGCAAATATATGTAGCAAATTGATACATGAACTAATTGGTACTCTTTTATTCCCATTGTTGAAAAAGTTACGTTCTGTGTGCCACGTGCTGCTTGTCGCGGTACGCGAAACCCAACTTAAGACGTTCTAAGTACCTATTGATGCTATATTATGGAAGTAAATGCACAGTTTTGTCTGTTATACTCTATATCAGCTTATAAGGTCGACTTATTTTTAGTTCAAAGCCATCAATGCTAGGCGAAGCAAGGATGCATTATTAATATTTAGAAGATGATGTGAATTCAAATTAATTAAAAAGTTAAAGCTTTCTAAGAATATTATGCGTTTAATTCCAAGGATTTGCATTTCGATAGAAGTTCTCTTTATTTTTCAGTTAACTTCAGCTATGAAAGCTATAATATATGAAAAGATACAAAGCTAATATTAGTATTAGAAACATTGAAAAGAAACCCAGAACTATAATAGAAACTAAATCTTCAACAAGCATGTCAGTTTTATGTAAAAGCTCCAATAAACTATAGACTTTCTATCGGCCGATAATTAAGTCAGACTTTTTATTCAGCATAGATATGTAGCTATAGAAGTGTACCTATTACAACTCCATACTAAAAAAGTACCCAACTAAACTATCAACCGATAGAAAATTTACAGTCTGCAAATAACCTTAACATTGTTTTCAACATATGCCCTCTGTAGATTATAAAATATTTAAAAATTTTCAGTAAAAAATGTTTGGGAAGCTCAGTTTATGGTGATGTATTAGCACATCGCACATTTCTGCGGTGGTGTAATTTCGAATCTAGGCGTTGGGAATTCGTCAAACCGGGTTTCGTTCACATTGGCCCGATTCAAAAGCTCGATAGTATCGCATTTGAAGTTCGTGCCCTTCTCTGATTTCGTACATGTATTGTTTAGTTGTTGGAGTTTAGTTTAAGTTGTTCGCTGGTGGCGGTAATTGAAGATTATGTGGGTGTTTGTTGTGGGCTCGGGTGTATTTTATTACTTAAGAAAATATGAGAAAACATTGATAGTTAATATATTACATTCATTTAATTTAAATATTTTGTATTCAATAAGGTTAGGCAGAATATCATTTTTCTGGATAAAGGATCGTATCCGAGATATGCTAAGCGGCTGCAGATAAAAATCCCAGAGCGCAGCAAAAAAATGCATCAAATTATCCTTTTTAAACTATAAAGCGCATCCAGCTTGCTCGAACTTCTCCCCAAGGTGCACGGCCAGGATTAAAATATTCTAATGGCATTAGCGAACGCTACAAAAAGAAATCATAAGGAAGGAGAATAAGACGAGAGTCGAAGTGGATTTTTCCTTGGGTCGGTTGTTGTGACGAAAGGCGCGCTCAGTACGAGGCGATTCAATTTGCATATTATTCAGCAAGTTGTGTTTAATTTTAAAACTTTCGCAAGAATTATAGTTGCGAGGGGAGACAGGCGACTTCCCATAGGAGCGTCGTACACTTTTATTCAAAACTCGACATTGTTGTTCTTGAAAGTTCTCGTACACGCTGCCCCATCTCTTTGCTCCGTTTCCCCATCTTGGCGAATGGCGGGAAAAATTGATAAATATAAAACAGAGATGGAGGACTTTTCTCTGACAGTTTTATTTTTTCATCTCCCCTCTGTATAGTGCTTGCGAAAAAAGCGATCTGCTCCTAGAGATGGCTGCGACTTTCTTGTGTACGAAAAGGCAACTTTTTAGTTAGGCTCCGTACTTCGGAACTGCATTCCGAACCGATGCATTTTGTATGTTGCCACTTTAAAGTTTCTAATTGATCTATAGTACTGTCGAGAAGTTTTCAGAATTGTATTTTATAAATGTGCACAAAAAATTAATAAAAGAAAACTCATTCCAAACTAGAAGTCATTTCAATTCGACTTGCACAATTTAAAAAAAGTAAAGCATATCGGCAACAACAGAAGAAATACAGATGCTTTCCTCTAGTGTGTATCTATTTTAAACATTTTCAGGTATTGATTAAGACTCTAGTGAGGAGTAAAACTGAAAACCGAAGAGTAAAAAGTCGAATGGGAAGTCTTGATGAAAAGAGCATCTAGTGCAGTTCTAGAAAATGCACCTGGCCGCACGGGAGCAGATGTAAGTAAGCGATTGCCTTTTTCGATGTAACTCCTCGGGATGCCTTATAGAGGAAACCGCAAATGAAAATATGGACGAAGTAGTGGTAGAAGATGAAAAATAGAACGAAAAGGTGGAGCGGCATCAAGTATTTAAAAGATAATGTGTCGGAAGTTTCGAAAAGTTTGTTCGAGTTCTGCTCGAACGGATATAAATATATGGTTTATGTATGGCTTTGTCCTAGTTTGACATTAGAAATACATGTACTTGTATTGAAACTATATAAATTTTAAAATGATTGAGAAGTGTATGATATTTATGAAAAAATATAAATTAGTTAATTGAATTCGAATTCAAAAGAGACAATACATCTTTACAGTTTAACGTAACTAAGCGACCGATTTCAACAAAAAAAAATATTAACTAGAGAAAGGTGGAAGAAGTTGATTCTTTTGAGATTTGATCCTTTCTTTTGTTTTTTCAGGAACTTACGAACTCATATTTTAAAAAGAATAGTTTTAAAGTAAACTCAATTATATCATTATTGTATTGGCAGTAGTTTTTTTTTTAAATAGGATTTTCCAGAAAAAATCAAAGATAAAAAAACAAAAAAGGAAATCAAGTTTATCAAAATTATCGATCTCCTTACCCTATTTCTGCAAAATTACATTGAATTTAAAATATCAAAAGTTATCATATTAATGACGACTTTTAATGTCTTTCAATCGATTTTTCATTGTTAAATGTGAATTTTAACAACACAGAAACCTTATTAGACGTACACAAAACAACTCTAAAAACTTTCATTGAAATCTGACGAACAATTTAAGAAAACATAAAGACAAAAAACAGTCAAAAATTGATTTTTTTAAACATAAGTACATAGGTAGATAAACGAAAAAGGCAACTTTTTGAGCACACCGCGATCTCGCCAAAAGACATTCCGATAGCTCGTTAACCGTGCCGTTTTGTCTCCGCCCACTTTCCGCCCACATACCCCTTTGAAACCCCTCGGTCGCAAATAGTGGCAAACATTAGCGTAAGAATTAGCGCTGGTCCCGCGTAATGTCCCGTCGTAATTATATCCAACGTGGTAATTACGGCTACAAATCAGCCCCGACGCCGCCGCGCTTTTATTAAACATCATACATCACCGTTTATTCGGCGCAGAACGCTTTTCTAAAAAGTTTCCCGTGGAAAAAAGAAGGAGAAACGGTGAAAATCGGACGGTAGGTGTGCGAGGGATTTTCCGAGTTTTCCGGCGAATTCGTTTCGAATTATCGTTGTATATGCTATTGATTTTAATTATGATCATTTTTCAAAATTAATTTGAGAAATGTATTTTTTTATTAAATTTATACTAAATCGGTTTGTAGGTTCTTTTACGAGTTAAAGAGTGATCAAGGACGGTTCCTTAAATTGCATTTGGAATTAATATTTTAAACAATTTTTACATTAAAATTCAATTCAAGGAAAACATTACTTCTAAGAGATTAATACGTACTGATTAAATTATGAAAGAAACTACAAACCAATTGATCGAAATTTTCACAAAAAACTGCAACAATCATTAAATTCGTCAAATGTGTTCATTAATCCTTCCAATAGTGTATATGCACGTATATGGTTTCATTTTTGTATCAAATATGTTATCAATTTAAATCATATGAAACAAAATTCCATTTTTAATCAACGAATGTAATATTTGATTGTATGTAAAACTCATCAAAAAGTACGATGTGATCGTATGTCGAATGTTTCATTAAAAATTTATTCGACTTTTATGAATAGAAAATTCATATTTTCATCGATCGTCAATGTAATAACATAATACGTATGAAATATGACTACATTCATATCGGATAACGAGTTTTCATTCATTCATTCATTCGATTCGAATATAGATTAACCGTATTTCACTCGACGCGAATCGGCGCCATTAATTTGATTTAAATTCGCAATCTTTCATATTTTTTCGCGCGTTCGGTCGAATTGAAAAACACATTCGACGGTTCAAGTGTGCAATATATTTGTAAATAAGAGGAAATTGGATGCGAAAACAATTCAACACGTGCGCCCAGATTTATAATCAGATTTACGAGCGGGAAAGCTCCGAGGAAAAAAGCCGAGCGGAAAAACTGCGGAAAAACGAGCGGCTAAATCGCTCCCAGGAATAAATTCCAAGAGAAACTTTATATACCACCTGCAATTAACAGGTTAAGACAGATCTATCGTACTCATTAAAATAGTAAATCTGTCTTGCCCGTCCGATGGGGGAGAAATTTGTACGAGAAGATTGTGGAGAGGGAATTCGAGCGATTTAACCAAAGTGGACTCGTTTGGGAAAGATATTTAATTTCAAAGTACCTTTTTTATCGTTCTACTTTATTTATAGATTTTTTTAATAACAATTATATCTTTAATATAAAGTTAGAAATTAATATATGTCTGTCTCTTTGTTTGTGCTCGAAAGTCTCATTAATGACCAATCCTTTGGCAATAAAACTTTTCAGAATGATTGTATGCACATGTGGAAAGGTTTCTGCATCATAATAATTTACAACACACTTGCATTCAATATTTTACGATCAACAGGATTTCTATCGTTCGAAAGTCCTCACGAGACCTTTTTATAGCCCGGTTATAGCAAATTTTATAGTTACATGACCTACAAACGTAACGGGATTTACCATGAGATTGGAAACGAGAAATATAATTCACAATTCGCTCAAGTCCCCTCAAGAAAAGCATCCTCAATTAACTCCTTTGAAAAAAAAATACAAACACATACACTAAAACAGAATCTAAGAAACACCCAAAGTACACACGAAACCGAGTCTAGGGGCGAAGAAAAAACAAGTAGGCGACTAAAGCCAGGCGGCAAAGTGGCGCTTCGTTTTCACTCGAGCGTAAAAGTAAAACTTTGTTACCCTACCCCTTAGCATTGGGGCAGGTGGCGATTTTATTTATTCATGTGCAAAAAAGCATTTCCGAAAAGGAGTCTCGAGTTATTGGCATTAGCCCTCACGGTCCGCGGAGCGTCCCTTAGTGCAAAGCCTTGTTACAGCTCTTCTGGCTGCGAGTGCCTTCTACTCGAAAAACACACTTTTCTTCGCCCTGCTTTCAGTCCATGGCTAATTTTGTGCTTTGTTTATACGTTTCTGTCTATAGTGTGCTTTTTCGGGTCGATCTGATATGATATGTGTGGATGTATAAACGAGAAATGATATAGGACAGTTCTCAGTCTTCTCAAATTCCAAAGAGTCTCGAGCATCGCCGGGTCACATAAGCTAGTCTATATAAATTAAAATGACTTATATGTTTCTGTGTTATTTAAAGAATCAATAACAGATAATCATTATGTGGAGAAACTTTCTACAGTTATTTTGTGCACATCTGGAAAGATTCCTGTATCATTACATTTTACAATTCCATAACTACAGGATTTCTTGTTTGACGTTTAAGGGTCTTTTCCGTAACCCAGCCACAGTAAATATTATTATATGCAATGTAATTACAGAGTCTCGAGAAATTCCAGATCATAGAAGAGATTCATATATTTTTCAGACTGTACACTCTCCAATCAATATTATTCATATAAAACACATGCTTTCGATTTATAATGCGCGATTATATAATATTTTAATTGGTTCTATCATGCGTATGTGTACTTTTCGATTATGAATTCATTTCGTATTTGTTTGTTGAAATTTTAAGCTATCCAACCGATTCATATTTATTCGGTAGCTATTTCAAACGATAGTTTGATGCGTTGATTGTCGGTGTTGCAGTTTTAATTGGATTTTACTTTACATACTTTATATTCATTCGTGAGCATGCATTCAAATTATCGTTAATAGGAAATTGCATTTTTTTCGTGTTTGCGCATCGTAATTAATTCGTAATCACAAATCCGAAATTTTCAATCCCGTTGATCAAAAAATTTCATTTAACGCACATTGAACAAAAAAATTAAATATAACTGACATATTATATTTATTTATGTATTTAATTAATAATTTTTCATTTAGAAGTGAAAAATCAGAGTTATTACGAACTTTGAAGAGTCATATTTGCACACATATGGGGGCATCCGCTGCTGAGCGGAACGGAACAGATTAATAACACTGCAGTAGGAATGAGGAGAATAGTCATATAGGCGTCCTCTTCTTTCGTATAGCTGTTTCTCTAGTCCATTCCGTTCTATTTGACAAAAGACACCCCACGTAAAAATGAACTAATCTAATTTAACCGATAAAGAAAAGGCGATATTCATTTTTAGAAACCATTTTGTAAAGCGTTAGAAAAATCAAAAGTGGAAACAATTCAATCAAATATTAATAATATATGTATGTATTAATATTCAAATATCAACAAAAACGCTCGAGCTATTATATCAATTAAGAATAACGACACGTGACTCAGAATCCAAAAGGACTCGATCGTAGCATTATGAGAACACTGAACCCCGACGCGGAATGTGCAAATGCTTTTACATCACCAGACTATCAAAAATGATTGAAAATCGACTATAATCAAGAATAAACCAAAGCACCCTCATTAACCGCAAAGTCATTAGCACAATCGTTGATTAACCGCACAACCGGATCCCGCGGGCTCGAATCAACTCGTCCCGTCCCGTCCCGTAAATACTGCGTCAATCAAACGGGCGCCAATTGATTAAGTCTCCCGCGGGATTCACACGTGGATAATCCCGTTGGGACCTAGAGGTGGCTTCTGATCGTCGGTCTGCTTCGGTTGCCACCCCCAGTTTCACGGTGAGCTTCGGTGAGGATTTCCCGGGAAGGCTCGAGTGTCCCGCGGGACACTGGATCGGCCGCTTAGTGTAGAGCGTTCGTAAATATAACGCTACGGTGAAGGTTGAGGCTTTCAGTTGATGTGTAAGAATTTTATGTGATATGGGTTTACTTTTCATGGAAAAATATTTAAACTATAAATCAGTTTTTTGGTAGATGAAAATCTATTAAACCAACTAAAAACAGTGGTAGATGAACTATACATTGATTGTTCATTTAATTTAAAAAAAAAGTCGCTTTAGCTAGAAATTATGCAAAATAAAACAATATAAAATCCGAATTTTAAAATCAATTAATCAGTCCATTGAAAATATCAACGCAAGCTCAGTTAGAATTAAGTTATCAGATTATTATTTGTATCTATTTCATGAAATTTTCATATTAACAATCATAAAAATGCATTTTATTCCAAATTGAGTGATAAATTATTTTAAATAAATAATTGAAGCGTGATATAAAGAGAACTAACTCTTGCCAAATTAGAGTTTTATCGAATCTGGCGATGGAATTCAATCGATGCACGAATCCGCAAAAAAAATGTATCGAAGAAAAGGCTTAGGAAAGACAATCAGGAAGAAAAACTATGCGGAGATTCCAATTTGATAGGGATAAGACAGTTTGAGTCGCATACGAATGTGGAATAGGGAAATATGCGCTACGGAGCTTTGGTTCCTTGTTCGCTTTATTGCTCGGTGAGCTATCAAAACTATTTCCATATTTTCTCAGTCAGTGGGAAAAACTGTGACCAAACTCTGAGAAGAGGGATTTATCAAACCGGTTACGGTATTACTTTTTTGGTTATTATTCATGCGAGTAATTTTTCAATGCTGCTGCTGGTTTGCTGAATAGTTACCCCTTGGATACGAAATTTAATTGAATCAAATCTGAGATTTTATATAAAATATATTCTATAAATTTTCCATTATAGTGAGAAAATATTTTTTTTTCTTAAAATGGAACAATATTGAATTTTCTATGTTATTGATACAATACATTGCAAGTATTGACTTTTAAGATGACGACCACACGAATAGATTTTCACGAAGTTTTCAGCGGCAGTACAATGAAATTTTCGCATTGTATATAAAAAGAATAATATCCTCGTCTCGTTTTAGTCTGTGTATTTTCAAATATTATATTTTCTCTCTATTCGGTTTCTTTGTTTCCTCGATATGGTGGATTCGTCGGTTGGTATAGGTCCAGGGTAAAAAAGAGCACTGCACAACGTTCGCCATTCAATATACTCGACCAAAGTTTTCCAAGCGAAAATATATATTTTTTCCGTTTATGAAAAAATTGAAAACGTGCTTTCTATTTAGAAATACTGGGGTTTCGGCAAATGAAAAAAATATCATATTTGATACGTGATAGATTCTTTCACCAATATAAATAAAATAAATGTATAAACTTCTGCGCTATATAAATTCTTTAACGATTGATCCTTTGCAAGTGAAACCTTCCAATATTCCAAGTGTATAGGAATCGTTTCTATGTTCGCTAATATATTTAGTGGCAAAAGCATATAAACGAATTCAGAATGCGTGTCGAGATATATCATCAAATTACTCGACCTCCTCCTGATACATGTATTATATTTAAATGTTCAACATTGAGTGTATTTTTATCGAAATTACCTTAATGTCACTCGTACTTCTTGACCTTTACAGTTGTCATTTTTTTCTGTATAAATTGAAGCATTGCCTCATTTTTCGGTCCTTCAAGCCGAATATACCTCAGGACTGGATACATATGAACCTGCCCAAAGAGTCTCGCGCAAATCCGAGTCAAAGGAACGATTGAATCGATCAAAATTCAAAATCTATCGTATTCAAATTCTACATAAGAGTCTTTAATATAATCCGATAAATAATGCACCTGAAGCTAAGCGAGATGAGCTCAAAGTGCAACCGCACACATAGGTCGGTGCTCACGATGCTTAGCAGAAGACACACACGAGATCCTCGGCGCAAAGTCCTCTCAGGATTAATGTAGCGACAATATGCGACCTGAACTTGCTCCGTGCCCTCGAGACCACCGACACCGACTTCATTAATCAACATCTCCAGACCTGTGCATGCTCGATTCGGTTTAGTGAACTTGGAGAGTCGGAAAATGATGCTGACCGATTCGGCTCTGATGAGATAATCTAAATCGGCCATCTAGGCATAAATGTGTAACCAATGTCCTACTTTCTGATAGCTTAACATATGTGATTTCATTTTTTTGGTTGAAATGACAAGAAAATGAATCATGCATGATGCTCATATGTGAGGGCAAGGGACAAGGGACAGATCTGCATATGCAAGTGAGATATCTATAGTTATCTTTTTTCGTGTATATATGTAGATATTGCTCTGTCTGTTGGTTTTACAATTAGTTTTAGTCTAGTTACAGATGCATGAGCTCATCTAGATATATGATTCACAATGTACAACGTGATCGAAATTAAAATACATCCAATTGATGACATAGATTCGAAAATGGGTGTTATATTTTTAATGAATTGAGGAAACTTCAAAAGTTTACATATCGATAATAGAAAGCAAGAGTGAGATATTGCTCTCTTTATAACGTAAGCGTAGTCGAACAATAATTGACCATTTGTATCTACTATATGTAAGTATCATAGAGTCGGTTATTGCTTAACTATATTCACGTCGCTTGGAATAAAATATTTCACATTTTTACTCTAGTATCGATGTGTGCTTTGTGAACTTCTACCAATTTTATTTTTATGGGTCATTGTTCAACCCTAATTTTCTCTAATTTCAACATTAAATCCATGTATATCCAATGAAAACGTAAAGGACTACCTGTATACATACAAAAAAAAGATTTAACAACATTGACACGTGAAAAGTCAACAAATTAATCAGCGGCTAGTACAACCGTTCGGAAGTACCTCGACTGGGGTCAGGTCGATAAAAATGCGATAAAACATACGACCACGGTCGTTTTACGGCCTAGAATTGCGACCGAAGCAGGTATTTCGAACGTCATCGCCCTTTTTGCACCGGGCCCTTCCCCAGTCCCTAGTATTATGGCCGCGTTTATGCCGCGATGTAATAACGACACTTTTATAGTCCCCCGAGGTCGAGTAAACATATTAAAGATGCACTTTTATGAAACGCTCGTCGTTTTCAGCGCCGGAATATAATATAACATAATACGATATAATAACGCATTACGGCCGCATAAGCGGATAACGTCTAGCTTCGATATTGCCATTGTAAAAAATATGTATGATTTTTTATGTTTCGATGTTTATGTGTTGATTTTTTTCATTTTTATTGCTTACAACTATTGCTTTTAAATATCAATTTATATCATTCACATTAAAGCTCTATCTAGACATATGCGCGATTTACGTTCAAACGCACTAAAAATCAGCAGGTACGTCATGCACAAAAACTTTATACCACTGATCTATTGACTGGTTATATTATATTATATTATCTAAATAATTCGTTTTCATAAAAGTGTGTTAAAATGAATGAATTTGAGTAAAATTTTCACAATGCGCCATTTTTGGGGGGACGTAATCTCGCGATAACATCGTTGCGGATTTCTCGGAAATTTAATTTTAATTTCACAGAGAGCGCACTTGTCATCCGTAAACTTATCCGTGCGAAGAGTTTTTGCTCAGCGGAGGTCGAAAAAAGCACGACCGCTAAGTAATTTCTCGTGTCAGTATAATTCGGCGAGCTTTAATGAAGTTTCGTTTCGTCATGCGTTTTAATGACAATCTCTCTTACGTGCATCTCTGGAAAAGCGAGCGTAATGCGCACTCTTCAGCCCCGATTCGTTTTACGAGGACAAAATGCTCGAAATGCGCTTTACTGCCGGAGATTTTAAGGATTACTCTCTGCCTTTTCGCAGAGACGTATTTTGCTCTGACATTATACGCCCTATTCGACGGATGTAATAAAATTTCCATAATGATACTGTTACGTCGCGAAAGTAACCAATTTTGAAGTTTTCCATTTCTGAACAAACACGTCTCTCAGATTCACTATGTTCGAGTTGAATGACTGTTGATTAGCGAAGCCCGTCTAATACATAATTTATGACCGAAATTATTTGTCAAGTTTGAAATGCGTTCATTACCATTCAGTGCATTTGATACGGCTAATCAATACTTGAGATATTCAGCATCCGAATCAAAACGGAATCTGAATTTCAAGCATTCGCTTCTACGTTCGATATAGGGGCGATGTCAAATCTGCACAGAGCATCTCTCTTCTCTCATATAAGTTTCCCATGCGAATAAAGCTCGTATTGTTCGATACGTGTACGTGTTATCCCAATAGTGTCTCGATTAATCCGCTTCGATTATAATCAAAAGTTTCAGTTTTGTTATATCACATACATACGTATAAGAGAAGCCCTAGTTCGAAAACAAAGACGCAATAAACATGCAAATGTCGCTCGACTCTCATAGGGAAAAATAATGAAATTGAATTGTCTTCCGGGTGGTTCATCGAGATCATTTCACTTTTCTGAATTAGGCAATGGCGGAAGATTCAATCGGATCCTTTTTCTTTTATATGGTCTACGTATCAGATACATGGTGCATTCTAAAAGTCATGAAATATATATTTTTAAAAATGAACTATAAAAAATATGTACGAAAAATGTTAATATTATTAAAAGTGTTTCTATAGGTACAATTTTTGTATAGTTTTCAATGTTTGATATACTTTTTAAGAGAATTTGAAGGGACTCAACTTTCAGAACATTATAACAGTCGCGTTGATAGCTTCAGTTATGTAAAAATGACACCTTTTGACTTTATTATTCATATCAGAATATAATAAAAAGATAACTAATGTTCGATATCTGACAATTCGAAGCTTTAAAATCAGTTGGTTTTATGGGATTCAGAAATTTAACAATTACTAGCTGCGACCTCAAAAGAAAGGCGGAGTAAAATGTCGATTCTGCTTCTATCCTTATTCGGATTAGACTTATTTTTGATTTGTTGTGAATCTTATTATTTTGATTATCAAAATTACCTAATTTAAACTTGTATGAGCACAGAAATATAACGAATTTCACGACTTTCCGAATGCACTATGTACAATTGCGCCTCCCCGCTTCGCTCGCAATAGATTCCGATTTTATCGTCTGTACTGATTGTTCGCTCGCTCGAATATACGTACATACATTTAAGGCGAAATATTTGTTTGCCCGATAATCAGCAACAAGGAGACGACTGTTTGGAAGCCGACTCGGCGTCAATTCGGATTTGAATGCCATTTGAATATCAACGAGTCGCTCACTACGTATGTACACAGCTCCGAGGAGGAGAAGAAAATCAGCGCAGACTCCGTCGGAAAATCCGCGCTTGTTTTTGCCGAAGCGTCTGCTTGTTTCCTTTTAAAACGTATGGAGTCCTCGTAATAAATTCCGCAGCTAACGACGGAGACTTTTCCATGAAAAATGCCCGAGGGTTTGAGGTTTGAAGCGAGACTTTTCCGGAGAGTAATGGGCGTCTGAGCCGATCGCGTTCGTTTTTAATGCGAAAAAGCTCCGACGGATTTCCGATCCGTGGAAAAAATGAGGATGGAATTTTTCAGAGTGCATTGAGTTTGTTCTGTGTCTGTTGGTTGGTGCATTTATCATGGATGCAATAAAATTACCGGAGGCGCTGCTGCTGCAACTTTATGAGTGATGGGTTTCGTAACATTTTTAAAACAACGGTTGATCAACTTTATTGCAGAAGCGTCGAATGGGTTTTTTTTCTCGTATCTAAAAGTTTATAGTTGTGAAGTTCGTTAATATATTGTTTAGTTTATTAAATGTCGTTCATTGTTTGAATCGAATTTGCGAAGTGAAAGTTTCATTCTATGAAATTTATTCAATTAATGAGAGACTAATTTGATTCAAAGCAAAATTGCTGTGAAATTAGTTTCTGAAATGCCTCCGAAGACAATCTCCTTATAAATAAACATTTTATTCAACATAATCTTAAGTTGATAAAAAACTTTGATTAAATTTCGTCTGAAAGAACTTTCCACTGTTGTTCCATTGATTTTATACGTAAGGGGATGTCTCAGTATTCGCTCGCGCACCCCGTTGTTTGGAAACAATTTTCGATAACAGTCTCGCAAGAGCAATTAGAGTTTTTTTTTATAAACTCTGCAAAAGTCTTCGGGGGAAAAAACTTTTTTCAGACATTCAACAGCTTCATTTGGTATACCGAGAGACAGAGCGAATAAAGGGAAACGTATATAAGCGCGCGAGTGCGAAACTTTAGAAATATAAAAAGGAAACAGTGGTGTTTTGCACAGTTACAGCTCTGAAAGGTACACACAAAAATGCTGAAAGTCCCGAACCATGCAACGAAACACGTCTCCCGTCCCATCTCTCCTTTCATTTCTGTGAATTTTTCGTCAAAAATGCTCCGAGGATATGGAGGAGGATGAACGACGAGAAAAAAAACTCTCACCTGCACGCTTCCCTTGAGCGAAACTTATAATGGTGCTGAACAAAATGAAACGGAATTATGAGACAGGAACCGGAAAGAAAGCCCTAAATTCATATAAACACCGCATCTGTCTGAGTCTCCTCCATTTTTATGTTATACGCCCTCGTCCCGAACATAACGTAAGTTCTGGCGAAGTAAATACCACCGGAGCTCGGGGTTATTGTCGAGAGAGTTACCGCTCGAGCGGTAGTTATTGTCGTTTTCGAAAAAATGAAAAAAGATAAAAAAAAGCACGACTAAATGTTTTCTCGGAAAAACCCGACCGAAAGAGTTCAGACGCTGCAAGTTTTCCGAGTTCATTTGGTATTCGGATTCGAGTGGGCGGATTTGCGCTTTTCTCGACTCTCTAAAAAAATTAAATTTCTTTTCAGACGCCTTACTTATTTTTTATGTAGGAAAACCTTCGGTGGCCACTTTTCGCGTTGTTGTCGTCGCAGGACGAAGGGTCGCTTTTGAGCATGAGGTCCTTCAGAAGATAAGCATCGCTTCGTCACGACACGAGTGGGTCTGTATCTAACCACAGAGTGTCGCAGATGCCAACATTTCAATATCGAAATATCGAACCACTCAGCTCTAGTGGACGAAGATACGCTTTTTTCAGCGGCGAAAAATAAGCGAATATCAGTCTTATTCGTGGGAAAATATTTGCGGAAACTTGGAATCAAAAATTCACCACGTCTCGGAAAAACGAGCGCATCGACAGCGCTACAAGAAAAGTGCATCTTGCGATTCCATTCTTCGGGGGATTCGGCGCAGTAATTTCGGATAGAAAGCTCGCTTTAAAATTTCAGCAGGAACGAACACACGTTTTCCAGAACGTGAAACATCTCCTCCATTGTCATGAAGACGAACACTCGGTTTTCCCGGAGTCGAACCGTCTTGCATCTTTTATATACATATTCGAATCAGACATAGTCCTCCACTTCTCACATCCATGAGTTAGATGTGGTTAAATATGATAAAAGTCAATCACTTCGCGTAGTAAAAGCCCCGGTCACCAATAGATGTCGCCTAAATCATTCGGCATACACACACAATTCGGGATGCATATTTTATAATAGTCTCTGAAATCGGTCTCGAGTCTTGGAGGTGGGTGTTGAATTATTATTAGATTAAAATTATTATATTAAGTCGGATGGGAAGCGCTTAAGGGCCGGATAATGGCCCTTTTCTTATCTGCAGTCCTCCATGCGGTGAGAGGCAAGTTTAAGTGTTGGGTACTGGGTATTTAGCCCGAGGCCTGTTCGTTGCGAACGATCGTTTTGTGACCCTTTGCTGCATGCGACCCGACAAGTGTCACGGAATTGGGAGGAGGGTTTCGCAAGAAGAAGTTGAATCTAATTTCTGGAAGGGCGAACCCATCCCATCGATACTGAGGCTCAGTCCAGAAATTAAAGGGATCATCGACGAAAGTGCTGCCAGTACGTACGTTTGAGTATTTATTGGGTTAAATTGAAGATTAAGCCTTGAATTTATATACTTTGTTTGATTTATTTGTTGTAACAGTAATTGCTATCCAATTATTTTATATTACCTAATTTCTATCATTCAATACATAACGAATAATTAGAGCCACTAAACAAAAAACGACACGTGACTTTAATCAGGACTTAAAAGAATTTGAACCTGGGTATCTTAAGTATGCTAGATATGTATTATATAGATATAGAACCATGTTCTGTAACTTAACTCAATTTCGTTGAAAAATGTCACTTGTACTCTTTGTGCTATACAGTAGTTATATACATATATGTGTGTTTCCATTCTACATATTTGATGTAGTCTTTCTGGATCTATAGTTCAAATTTAGCTCTCTCTTGTATATGTTAGAAAGAGAAATATATTATATTCAAACGTTAGAGCGAATAAGAGAACGGTAATACAAATGGCGACAGCAATACCAATGGCAACATCCATATGTAAACACTGCAATATATTTTCAAATGTGAATGGATTGAAACGATTTTAAGCGTCCTTTTCGTCGTAGTATACATACATGATACATTTTATATGAAAATCGTTCTGTTAAGATGCGGTCGCGTAACTTTGCTTACATTCGGCTCTAGTTTAGAAATGTTGTGCCCGAGGTTATCCCAAACCGCTCTTTGCCACTTGCTAACAACCCGGCAGATGTCTGCGCGCCAACTCTAAAGGGAAAATTCACTACTTGTGCTATCGGTCAATTCTCACAGGATGCGAAACGAACTTGGATACAAGAAATCCTCGGAGGCTCCTTGCGAATGTCTCTCAAATGTTAATCTATGTATATCCCTACTTTGTATAATACAAATAACTCATATATCGGATTGAATGCTCATACGACATCGTTAGGAAATCTGAACACAAATGCAATATTAATAACCATACTTGATTACTTTTCAAACTATAAACCAATTTTATGAAAAAATACAACATTCTTCATACTCATTAAGAAAAACTTCCAGAATTAAGATCGAAAACATATAAAAAGCTATATCATATAATTTGAAAATATCATCAAATATTATATGGTACACAAATAAATCGCACAAAAGATAATTCAGATCGTCTATCCCAATAATTCAATCGACAATACGGCCTCGGGTCTGGTCCTCATTGCGATAATACAACCCCCTTGTACTGGAAGGGTTGAACTCGCGAGTGCGGATCAACGGTCAATCGGTCCACGTCATTGTTTGCCAGAGTCAGGGTTCAATGGGGAATACCTTAATCTATTGATAGAATTGACATCCATTAGGTTGGGCCATTGTCATCGTGCAGAAAGGTTCTGGCGTCATCTATTATTATATGGGACAGCGTGTATGGCGAGGACGTCTAGATCTCCTCGGACGAGTTATCGATATGAGGATTAATATTTTGACGATTATGACAGAAATGTTAATTGAAAATATGAATTTTGTAATGCAGTGGTTTTTACTTGGAAGTGTGTGAAGATGTATTGAAAATTAAATCGCTTCTTAACGTTCCCCACATTTCGAATCATGCGGAATTTAGCGAAGATTCATTCATTGGTTTCAGAGTTTTTGTGTTTCATATATGACGAATGAAAAGACCGAGTAACATTTCCACTGAAATTGAGTTGTGTACAAGAACCACTTCTATGTACGCTCATACATTTGGTGGCAAAAGGATATAAACGAATATGAAAGCACGTCGAGATATTTCATCAAATCACTTGACCTCTTCCTAATATATGTAGGTACTTTTTTCGAAATCACTTGTATCTTTTGGACTATTCTATCGTCATATATGTACACATACACACGTTTGTGTTTCATATTTATTAGATGGATTTGTGTTTTATAGGTATATATAGATTGGATGTATTAACTTTTAATGCAGCGAAGTTTTGAGTAAATGAGTTTAAAGCAAGTGCAACGTCATTAAAATATATGTGCACTCTAATGTCTCACCCTTGCCGTGCTATGTAAATGATAATACGTATATGCATTTAGGGCTATTATTCTTCGTTTTATGTGTTTTGCAAGAATGGTGTAGTATTATGTGGTTATGCGTTTCAAAATAATAGCTTAATACTGTTTTAATTAATACAAGGATTAACGGTCGTTAAGATCGTAAAACGATGTAATGTGCTCGTGAAATGAATTCAATCAAAAATTTCATAGGAGAATATATTTTGAATCAGTCGGTAGACATTTATAAATCGTTCGTATAAAAATGAAAAATGCAAGTATGTACACATGAATATTTTTAGCCTTCAGCATTTTTTTCTCGAAATTAGGTAATTTTATCTTTCGAATGAGTTATGCAAATAGCCCCGAGCGAGAATTTCATATTCTAATTTTTATTTTGCCTATACGACGAAATAAAATAAAGGGCAAAGGGAGAAGAAAAGTGGAAATTTTCCAAAGTCGACGAGATGCAAAAAAATCTAAAATATTCCATCAGATGATCTTTCAAAGTCGACTCGATCGGCCATAAAAAATAAATAAAAAATCGTAAACTTAATTTTCCGTCGAAATTGCGAAATTTTTATCGCGTCCGTCGAAAATTTCAGCGACTTTGAACGAGAAGGGTGCGTCTGTTCGTTAGCTACGTGATTCAGTTCTATGTGTACTATACGTAGTTTGTGTAAAGTTTTCAGCTGTGGCTTCATATCGTTTCAGAGATAGAGCAACGGTTGTCAAATTCTCATAAAGCTGGGTTTTATGTCTGGGTCAAAGACCTCGTCTAGATTATTTCGCTGAACTAAGTCGTTCTCACGTTAAATAATATTGTGACGAAGTGCACTATCAAAGTTTCATTGAAAAACGAAACAACGTACAAATTCAAAAAAAAAAATGAAAACCCATTTTATATATTCAAATTATATACGCGATATTTCAAGAGCGATTCTAAGAAAACCGTCTACTTTTTTATTCAATGATAAAAAGCATATCGCGTCTAATTGAATTAAACGTCACATAAAACGTGAAATATTCGAGGAACGAATCGTCACGTAAGTATTTCTCATACGATTGTATATAACAAGTGCGCACTCTTACAAAACATACGCGTTACTTTTACACGCCAGTCGAAAAGTAATTTTGTTTTATGCCGTCGAGGGCCAATAAACACACACGGCCGATAGCCAGCTGGGGTGGTTTACTGCTCAGACGACAGAAAAATGCTCTCAGGGGCCCCCAGGGGGCGCAGCACCCTTTCGAGGGGCTCCAAATTAGCGAGACGCGCCTAGACGTTGTGAATTATTCGATTAGAGTTTATTTGCGAGAGTGCTCCGTTGTGTTATGTCATACGCCTTATGTGGAAACGAGAGTCTATTGTCTTATTTTATATACTTAATTTTCTTATTTTTTTACGTGATGAATAGAAGTATAGAGCGTTTGTGCATACTACGCTAGGTTTTAGGGTTAATTCACATGCATGTGTCTAATTCTATGTTAACGAGACAAACTTATACACAACAAAGAGATGTCTATACATCAATCTCATAGCATCTCACTTGAATGTATAAGTTTGTTTCTAAATTGAACAAATGCATCTGAATTAGATTTTAATGTCTTCGTGATGCTGGGTTTAAGTCTTGTCGGTTTCTAGCAAGAGTCACATATCGTCTTTCTTAACCGATATGATAACTTGATCGTTTTTTTCGAATATTTGATGAAAAAATGAAGTTAATTAACCAATTTAAGAAAAAAATCATAAAAATAGATCATCAATTGAATTCGATCAATTTATTGCAATCCTTTGAGAACTATTATTACTCTTTAAAGTTTATCACCTTGAATATGTATATTTCATTGCTTTAAAGTGAATATTTTTTTCAATTCGTTAACAATACCTGCATCAATAAATAAATCACCTGTACAATAGTTTAATGAGTGCTAAGTTTCAATTAAATTAAGAGACAATGGATGTAATAGCTTTAAAGCCTATAATGAAAAAGCGACAATTAGATCATACACTCATCACAGACGTCATCAATAACCAAAAAACTAATAATCCTCGCGCATTAATCATTCGGAACAATACGTTCGAAATCGTTCGAACGTTGTGAAGTCATTTTCCGCGGGCTTTTCGCGATACGTTTACAATTTCATTTTCCGAAGCCATTAATCATCGTTCGCCCTCCACGTGCGCGATAACAATAATAAGGGTTTTGTAAAAGCACGTGTATTTGGCTTTTCCTCGTTTTTTTCACCCCCATCGTATTTTTTCGGTTTTTTCCTAAGCGGCCCTTTAGCGACGGTCAAATATTAAACGCATCCCCGTAATGGAAAAATCCATACTTTTTTATTTACGGTCGAGGGGTTTACGTGTGCCGCTTTTAGTGGTTTGTTTTCGGTGTCGTTGATTATTGATTCGGAATCGATTCGTTCTCGTTCTGTTCGAAAGTTACTACGTGAGCTTATTGAATTTTATTCGTTTGTATCGCGAAAATCGATTTATATCGTTTTATTATTTCCCCATCGAAGGGATTATCTCAGATGGTACGGAATCGATTCGAAAGTGACGGTCAATTAAGGATTTAGAATGGAAAGCTTTTATATTGTGTGTATATATTTTTTTCGTTTACGAAAACGTTCCCGATTTTGTTTCTCTCCTTTTGCGCCAGAATTGAAACGATTGGGTCTCGTAAGGAGCTCTTTCATTATCAATAAAAAGAGTTGTTCTGTGAACTTTGGTTTTGTACAATGGTTCTATCTTTAGGGTGGGACGAAGAGTCGAAATCTTGATAAGAGCCATTTTCTGAAAGCTTTTCCTACCTGCTAGTACAATAACAGCCAATTCCACCGTATATAAATAAATATTCTAGTATACACTCAGATTTAATTCAAATTCAACCGTTATTTTTCTATGAAAATTCATCGAATGCATTGTTTACTACCATTTTATGTGATTTTGATACAAAACGTGTTTGCCATACAATTTATACGAGACAAAGGAAACGATCTGCGCTCGATGTTAATCGCCATAGTGAAACTCTTCATTGTTCGTTCAGATATAAAGCGGGAGACCGCCATTGTTTCTTTTACGACAATATGCACTTGCGTTTCGATAAAATCTTATACAACTGCCATTAAGTCCTTCCATCTATACTGCTTTATTCGAAGCGAACACTCGACCGAAAATATATCGCAAAATCAAATTGATTGAACGCTATCGTGCGAAAAAAAATCAGATCTAAAATCCAATGCATTACTAAAAAGTTTCACACAAGGGAATTCGCGGTCAAACTGAGACTCCCCTTGCATTATTTACATTTCGAAAGAATAGTGAGATTCAAGCGAACGTCCATCAAAGTCATCCCGAACGAAAAATCATCAATATATGTATGTGTGTGAGGGGAGACACAAAATCGTGCGTGGCTTTTGTGAAAACTGTTTGCAGACCGTGAGGGAATCATATGATTTATGTATTCAATTCAAAACATCACGTAGTGCCAAGTATGAGGGAGTGCAGAGTGAGGGGACGCAAAAAATCGGGACGGGATTCGGGACACGCGTCCCGGCTACTCGCTGCTACGGGACGCCATTTTCAGACGTCGTTTTCACAATGCAATTTGCTCTGCACATACGATTTTATGTTAGGGTGACTATTGTTGATTATACACAACCATTTTTTTATTGTCATATACAAAAAAAGTAAAACTTTCATGCGTTAGAAGGGAAACTTAATTTGCTGTGATTGAAAGAAATTCATCCTGCCATATTAGGCTTTTCAGAGAACATATTTAACTTTGAATAATTTAATTCAATATAAAAGACCTTATTTTTTGGTTTGTTTGGTTATGCTTGAGTTACAATTCGTAAGACGATCGAATAAAATAGGTTCAGGTGTTTCTGAGTAGATATCTATAAAATTAACACCTTGAGGACGGATCCCATGTGTGCACATGTTATATGGTCAATTAATTTTTTTCCTCATTTTATTTTTTTTCCTATTTTCCTGAGTGGTGAACTCAAAATGTATCTCATTACACGGCTTTGAATGTTAAGATCGATTAATTAATAAAAGGAAAATCACCTGACATAATCGCATTAAAGAAAAATAGATAAGCAACTCAGAAAGTCAGATTACTCTCAATGCACTTTTAAAAAGTCCAAACTTTTTTTACTCAAAGTTATCGATAAGATAAAACAATATATTTTGATGCAATATTTTTTCATCATATTTATAAAAAAACGATCAAACTAAAAACGCACTTATATTATTTTCGTACGTTTTAATATTAAGTGCAGAGCGAACCTCCGTGCAGTGAATGCGAGCGTTTTTCCCCATCGACTCGCACCCTCCTTTTTCGCCAGATACCCAATGTATAGTTTTATCACGTCTGATTTTCTTTTTTTCTTCCTCCACCCGACGTTTTACTCGTCTCCTCTTATTTCACTTCTTATTTCAGCTGCTTTTTTTCTTCCTTTCGCTCTGCTCTGGGTTCCCTCTCGTATCGCTTGGCCGACGTCTTCCGTTCGGTCGTTCGTTGTCTCGAAATTTGCAAAGAAAATGAGATTTCATTTAACTGAGAACCGTTGCTCTGCAACGTCAACCGTCGCACCATAAAAGTGTTTACCGAGAACGCCACATTATTCCAGTGGAAATGTTCCATGCTTGTGAGCTTTTCCGCTTTTTTCCTCTCTCGATGTCCCTTCTCGTGTTTCGTTGAGGAAATCTCGTTTTTTTTTTTTTAGAACGGGAGTTAAGTTTTTATCGTCGTTTTGATATGTGCGATTCGAGTTTTCATTATCTCGGATGTAATTTAGTTTTGTTTTACAATCGGAAAATTAATGCGTGGAACTTTATGGCACTTGTTGACTGTGCCGTATAGCGTAATCGTATTAAGTATAAACCTTACATGGCATGCGAATCGTTATAAACTCATATTACTATTATATTATGTTGAAATTTTATGGCTAATATTTCTGTACTTTCTGAGTCAAACTTATACGAATGAGTTTTTCATAACAAACACATAAATTATTCCAAATCATCACATTCATTATATTCCCATTACTCAATAATTTCATATGATAACATATGATTTGATCAATTATTATTTTAAATTTCAATTTCAATTTCAAATGACGACTAAAAAGCACAAATGGTACAAATGACTATTTTTTCAAAATTAAGTTAAGAACAGAAAATGGTCCTATGTAATATACAGAATCATATTCTGTACTTAACTCAATTTGAAAAATAAGTTACTTATTTGTTAAATGTTATCATATGAACTTACTGAGCAATATGTCATATTTGACATAGATATATAACTTCAACTAATTTTATTAAATAAAACACGATATAACATGAATACGTACATTATATAAATTTCAATTGAGATTTTTTAAGCTCTGTATCGTTCGGCTTACAGGAGAAAAAAAACGATTTTCCGGTTAAGCTTCGGCGCTTACACACACAAATATACAATATACGTATATACGTTTGTATATCGTTTCAAAATTGCTAATGCTATTTTTCCAGCGACTCTACGGTAAAAGCTTTTCCACCGAACGGAAATTAGATTATTGACTGTGTGTACAGACTCGCCCTTTGCCCACGCGAAAACATTGTTCGTTGCAGACACACGCCGAAAACGCTTGCTGCGAAATTCGATATCTCGATTGATATCGGCATTAGATGTTGTCGATATATTTTTTATCGTAGGCCGAATTCAAGCGAATTGTATTTTATTGGAGTTTCGATGGGAAATCATTTTCTGTGTTTCGTGGTAAATGCACTTTTGATTTAAATTCTGGGTATTTTTTAATGATTTTGAGAAGTGTTTTGTTTTATGTAAAATTTGTATTAAGTGTGTTTATATAATAATGTTTCGATGAATAGAGGAAATGTATAAATTCAAGAGTTATCTAATTAAGGGTAGATTTCTTAGTTGCTCCAGTCAACTAATTATAGAGTTACAGTCAGTTGATTAACTACGAATTGCCAAAATCTGTCTCTATTCGGCAAATTTTCGATAGTTCGTGGTTAAAAGCCTGACTAACTTTTTGATAAGTTACAGTCAGGTAGGTAAGCAGTGAAAAAACTAGCTCTAAAAATTAATTTCATATATCCTAACAATCTCTTTTGAGTTATATTTTTATTAAATCGAACTGTTCCTAGAAAATCATTCAAAATTCTGATATCAAATGCAATAATACGAACCTTATTTGAGCACTTTTCAAATCATACCAACTACAAACCAATATGATGTGTTTTTTTCGAAAAAATACAACATTTATTAATATCTGCCTACACGAATCATTTTCATACAAACGTCCGACTTCAATAAAAAAAATTAATATTAGAGCACTTCATTCAACAATAAACTTCCAGTAAGCACATCAAAGACCATTCAGCTCGAGCTCATCATCGTAATAAGAATATTTTACGATATTTAATATTCCGTACATTCAATGCACTTTGACTGTAAAGCGCAATGCACGTATTGGAAAACAAGCGATCGAGTGCAGTTTTATTACAGTACACGGTTTGGAATAGCAGCATAGCGCAACGGCGATATTAAATTTATTCGCCATAATGGAGTTGTCTTGGTGCTGTGTCATGTGCTCTCGTTGCTTTTTAGACCCACCCTCAAGAATATTCAATTTTCAACGAATGAAATTCGATAAATGCATTCGCAGATGTATCCAATTGTATAATATGTGCATACGGTGCGATTAAAAATGTTATTTCGCTCGGTGCTGGGTCTTGTATTGTATTGTATGTGTGTCGAGTTTCAGTGAAGCCTGGTTATTGAAAAGTGTAAAGTTGATTTGAAATTTTTCGATTTATTAATATTTTTCATTGAAATAGTACAAGAGAATGAATTCATTTATACAGAGAATATTAAGAAAGATCATTGCTTTCACAATTAAATCTATACTCTTCGAAAAGTGGAATCAATCAGTTTATGCACTAAACGTCTCAAATAACTTTCATCTGCAACATCGAACATTTGCAATAAAGCGCGAAATCGTCAAACAACACAACACGTCCCACAACTTAAACTAACTCTATCCTAGTAATTACGACCGATACAACTATCAGAAAACACCTATGTATGTATTCATACAATACAATACAAATCCCAAGCACCTACAATCGAGCTACATAATTGAAATTGAGCCAATGCTTAATGGAACGAGTCCGTTTATATTGCGAACACGCTCAAATCACAATAGCGAACGGTTCTTAACTTTTATGTTAATTTTACGACCGCCGTAGTCGTAGATGAGCGTAGCGAGTCGTAGTAAGGGGTGTGGGTATCGTACTTTTGCGTTATGTGAGTTTGTTACAGTCATCCGCTGGGTATTAACCGCTCTTATTTACAAGTTATATCGGTGTTTCTAAATACGATTAGTTCGTGCAGATGTGTTATAATCGTATTCATACAATGTGCGATGTTTTGTATTCGATTTTTATTTATTTGGTAGTTTATGTGACACAACATTGCTCGATACTCTGTGGAATTTAAGCCCCTATAATATTAAAAATAAATTATATCTACATATGTATATATTTATTAATGTTTAAGTGTTTGATCATTTGATTTTGTAATTAAACCGACGTTGTTTATTCAAAAAATATATAAATGGCATTTAATATTTCAGAAAATTCAAGTGGCATAATAAAATTTATTTCCAACGAGATTGCAGTTATTATACAACGAGCTCATTAACGAAAGCTCACTACAGTTTTCGAATACACAAGTGCAATTCTCATCTTCAGGCTATGAAATTTCCATATTAAAATTGCACATCAAACAAACGTTACAGTATACAATATAAGCCACGATGAAAACTTTCAGATAATGCATCTCCACATGTAATGCATTTCACTTTGTTGTACCCGTCGTCAGATGGTGAAAAGCGGTAGATCTATTAAAGGCAAGCTGGAAATGATGCATTTTCCCATTTCACAAAAATATTATACGAGAAGAGAAATCAGGGTGGTGTAAATCAATTTAATATAACAGGCAAATGGGGAGATATAGTATAATAAAATCGGGTGTGTCTGTGACGATGACGAGCTCAGCTGGAGAGCTTATTATGTCGGTTGAGGATATGAAAAATGCATTTACTTCCCGCGGAGTGTGTTCGCTTTTATAGGAAACGAAACAGTATTAAAATGTTCGCGTCATTCGCGTCTAATGGAATAAACTGCGGCTTAGATGCAAACGCTCTAACGTCGTCTTATTTTTATTATTCGCCTGGCGATATTAACTTCTTTTCACGAGTCGGCTTTGTATAGAGGAAACGATGAAAAATGAAACGTAGGAAGTTTCGTATTTAAAACGAATTAGAAAATCTTCCTGACGTACTGTTATATAGTAAGGCTCATATAATATTATAAAATTTTGCAATAAATAAATGTCATAAGAGTTCGTATACATTTTTGCATTTCAAAAGAAACGATTCGTCTGAAAAGTCAACTAGCGTTCAACGACAGTACAAATTGAAGTTTTTGTCGCGAGATTAACGAAAATTACGCTCGGTTTCCTCACCGTCTTTATTATTGTAGCGAACGAACAATGCGCTCCGTAATAGCGCAATACTTATTCCACAGGTCAAATTTGTAAGAGAGCTTCTGAGTAGAGCAGCTTTGAAATCGGCTACAGAAGAACAATATTGCTACTTATCAACCTTGGTAACTTAAAGCACGAGCGCACACGAGAGCTTCAGATTTCACAATGAAAAAATAAAATCATATCAATATTAATTATATCAAAATCGAGATGAACGTACGAGTGTGTCGGGGTTACTTTATATAAAATCAACATACATATGATTTAATTCATCGACGAATTGGCACTCGTGAGGTATTCACCACAGATGAACAATTCAATCACATCGAAGACCGGACGGGTCCAATCGACATTTCGAAATTCGAATCGCCGAAATGTTTCATCGATTCGGTAACAGTACACATAACAGTACAGGGGAGAATCGAACAGTTGAAATTGAATTTAATACGGACGTCCGTGAAGTGAATGTATGCGAAGCGCTGACACGTTCCGCCTGTCCGTTGCATCGGAAAACTGTAATAATATGCGAACATTGTCACTGAATATGTCAAAATCGATATAAACATATTTTATTCAATATAGAGAAAGAGACATGCGTCGATGTGCATCCAGTTTCATGCGAAGTTTTTATATCCAGACTATTGATTTATATTCATTGTCAAAGGTATTGACACAAAAAATTTCAAATATTTCAATTAATCGTTCGATTTAAAGTGATAAATCAACTGACAGGGCTAGGAATTTTGAATAATAACTAGTATATGGAAATATGGAGCTAAAATCAATCGAATTCATTAGAATACTTTGTGTGTGGATGTGCATAAAGTTTCATTCATAGAATTTATTTCCAACTTTCTATTTTTTTATCACTCCATACAGACACCAACCGATACCTAATTTTTCCAATTAATTATTCAGTTTAAAGTGATGCAGCAACCATTATGGCTACAAACTCAAAATATTAATCAGTGCACAAATATGAGGCTAAATTCGATCAAATTTAATCGATACATACAAGATAAGAGTTCCATTTTTAGTATCTGTTTTGTAAAGCGTTAGATAATCATTTTTTAATTAAATATTAGAAAGAAACCATCAAGTCATATCAATTGAGTAAAACGACATGTGAATATTACAATGATTCAATAAGACTCGAATCCAGCATGGTGATCACACTGAAACCCGACGCATCATACACAAATGCTTTACATATCTATAACTAGCTTAGATTTTATTATGATATCTGTAACAAACTTGCTAAATTCAGATAAATTCTTAATCAAATATGTTTCCCAAGAAAATGCATCGACAAAGAATCGCGTATGCAAAACGCGCAACATCAACAGGCGCACACAAGGGGCGGGTCAAGTCGATTCGAAATCCGCCCCAAAATAACATAATAGAATACAAAATCATATAAAAGCATAATAATATTCGGGTCGCTAATGCTTCGCGAAATTTCCGGGGTCGAGCACCCATCGTCTCCTCATACGCATTCGGGTTGCGAATCGCGACTTTTACGACTTAATTTGCTAACCCGACCGTTTTCGGAGAAATACCGTTTTCGGGGTTCGTGTTTATGTGGGTTTTTGCATATTGTGCGGATGTGTGTGACTTTAAAATCGGGCGACGAAGAACGTAATTATAATGGAGTCTCGCGTGTGCGAAATTGATTTAGTGCGCTAAGGCGGCTTAATTGCGCTCCGGTGCAATATGTTGGCTAATGTGCTTAGGAACGGTGCTGAAATGTACCGAAATGTATGTATAGAGTACTATTTAGAGTCTTAATAGATATTTTAATAATGTTACGTAATGAAGATTTGAAGGATATTTGCACAATCAAGAAATTAAGGCACTCATTTGAAATTGGCTACAATGATATCGTAACAAAAGTATCAATTCTTAAAAGAGCAATATTTTGACATTATGTTCTCACATGAATAAAGACGTGATGAGGCAACAAAAACTGATACAAGTATGATTCAGCATCATTGTACGAACAATGCTTCGAGTTACCCTTTTCCTGAACAAATGATGTAATATCTATTAGAGGGTTGCACGATTGAGAGATTAAGAACAAGAGGAATTAATAAAATAAAATACGCCAAGTCATCGAAAGTCGGTGCTAATAAATTTTATTATCACTCATAATCTAATTTTGATGTAGTTTGATCTCATAAATTTGAAATTCGAAAATAGATCACGAGAGCTTATCGGATCCTTTGTGAGTTGAATAAATGAATAACATATTCAATTGTACATTATATCATAAGGGGGATTACGTTTTCTTGAAACAAAGATCATAGAATCCTCCGCGAAAGGCGCTTTACAATATAAATAACGAAGTAAAGAGCACGGATTCGTTTCGTAGGATATCAAAGTAGTTTCTGATATCAAACGATCGCATGAAAACGCTTTTATCGCGATGCTTTTGAATACATATAAGATTTTTCCTTTCATTTTTTTCATTCAATCATAAAGAAATAATATTATACCCGTATATTAGAGCTAGAGAGGAAAAAAGGTCTTTAAGCTGATTTTTTCCGAATTTTTTTTGTTCGTAGATACCGCAAGCCCACGGGCGAAAAATCACCCTTAACGTTCTTTCCCTCAACTACGTGATGCGATTTAAAAGTCAGATTAACGGCCCCTATACCTTTTGGAGCAATGCCACACTACGCATGAATATATTTCTTTTCTGTTCTGGTGGAAGTGAGCAAACTTCGCAATACCCCAAAGTAATTTGGACTCGCAAGATTTATGCGCTCTTTAAATTTTCAATTCGTTAAAAGCAATGGTTTTTTCTTTATTTTCGTTCATTTGTGCCTTCGTAGAGAATACTCATTTAAAGTGATTCGACTTTTATTTGCGTCCATTGACCGAGATTTATGAATTGCCCTTTTGTAAATCAAACATCGACACTAGAGAAAATTCCATTTATTTTTTCGAATACATACATCCATTTTCAATGATAGATCTCATGACGTACAAGTTCCATATGTATTATTCATGAATTGTTACAAATTTATTTTCTCGTAACAGCTTTTTCTTTCAAAGAATGTAGTTCTATTACAATGCATTTCAATATCACGATCCAATTTCAACGTTTTTTTTTTTATATTCAATTATATCAACACATTAAACTTTTCTCATTCGAAACTCGGTCTAAATAGATTCGAGCTTATAAGAGTTTCTTGCATAAAATATAAAAGCTCGCCCGAGACTAAACAAAGCGAATAAGGGTGTCCATCCTTTGCAAGAACTTTATTTAGGCTCGGCTTTCAAGGAAATTGTTGAATGCGTTGCATTATCCTCAAAGAGGTTGTGAATAATGATTTCATTATGAGAGTGACGAAATCTTCAAAGGGCGAAAAGTCTGCAACTGAGAGTACCCTTTTACATGATTAGTACATATACCTCTCACATACAACACTTAGTTAATTAACGTATTCGTTAATAATATTATCTCGATAATTTAAATCGATTGAACGTACGTAGTTTATGTGAATAACTCAGAAAGCTTATTCCTTCGAGGAACTGGATTATATTGCATAGTATGCGATTAAGTCGCTAATAAAATAGCGCAATTGGCCAAAGGCACCCTTTTGAACAATAAATCATCTATACTACATCATATTGTGATATCTAGAAGGGCCGAAAGGGCTAAGGGGTTGAAAACGAAGGTCATTGGTAGAGCGAGTATGTAGTAAACTGAGCCCTTACGAAAATGACCTTTGACATATGAAATAATATAAATGTATATTGATATAACTACCTAATAGGAAAAAAATACAGATTTCTATAAATTTTTTTATAATGCTATACCTCGAGTCGAATCTGGGCTTATTTTTTGAGTGGTTTAGTAATCGTGGATTCATTTCGGTAAGAAGTGGTTAGTTCTAGACAAATCATTATTCAGATGTGTCACCATATTATTGACACAATTATCGTTCGCACACGCATGGTCAACCTTAATTGACACTTGAGAATCTGTTTTTGAGAATCTACTTTTACATATCAAATGGTATTAATATTCGAGAAGAAACTGCATAGATGACAATTTCCAAACAAATAAAAACCACTCTCGCCAAAGTACCAGTGCTGAGAAACGAACCCTAGTATCTCTACAATATTACAACGCCACCATTGCAGTCTTGCTACAATACATTAAATGTGCAATTTTATAGAAAAATATCTGAAAATTCTTTGCAGGGATATAAATTTCGAACGTACGCCGGAATCGCGCATTGAAATTCATTTATTCATTGGCGATGTCGTCAGATGCATCCAGGAATTTAGCACTTAATGCATTTTATATAGAAAGCACGCGCGGTCAAGAAATTGAAGTATTCCACGAAAGACGAGCTCTTCGGAATCGTAAACGATCCAATTTCCACGGTGCGAAATACAAAAGGGGGGAAAAGCGCTTTTCCGGGCGTGGAAAATTCCTCGCGAAAACTGGCCATAGCTCAACGACACCCTTATAAACAATGCGAATATACGAAAATTATGCGACGGAATCGGTTCCGTCGAATTTCAATAAGGCCATTGTCGATTCTGGATGGACGCGAGAATCGTTACCGTTACGCCGCTTCCGTAAGGGTCAAATATTTTCTTTTACGACCCTCATGCCGATTTTCTATAAAAAGGACGACATTATACCGGGGAAATTCCAGTCCGAATGTCTGGGTGAGGAAATTTCCATATCGCTTAAGTTGCGATGTGCTCGTAGATCACACATCGGTCCTTTTTTTAAAGAATGACACTTTTCAGTGAAATTTTATATAACGAGCATAATTTCTTCTTAAATATTACTCGTAATGCAAAAATATATATTTGGTGTGAAGAAAACTGCTTTACTATAATATCTCATGCAAAACATCGTTCGTTGAATGATTATTTTACAATTTTCATTCACTTGCTATACGAATTTCTCGTTATGCGAGATGTACGCTATTTATTTATTTGAACACGTATTTCTATATAGTATATGTGAATAGATAAACGTATGAACATAATCACATATCCATATACTTAAATATTTGAAAATATGAAAATATGATTACGAAAAATGGCACAAATAGCACTTGGCATAAGCGCACATGATAGATGACGCTAAATCGATCGAATTAATTTGTCCCAAGTAGCTAGTTGAACCATTTTATAGAACCGTTCTGTTAAGTGTTAAATTAACACATTTTTCAAATAAAATATTTAAAAACGTAGTTACACTGAATACTACATTCTAAAATCGTATGATTGTTATCGAATACATACACTCGATGCATAGAATCATTTGCGATGGGTTTACGAATGATCAGCTGATGAGATCAACCCTCGAAGATAAGGTTCAATCTAAATTCCCCGTGGGGCCATTACAGTCATCGGTTCGTCTGCGAACACTTTTGTACCTAAAGATATACATATAAGGGAATAGAGAACTACGGTCCGTTTATACGGCGAATGCGAAACGATAAAATTTTATTGACAGCATTATTGGCCGACGCCGAATCTCGATCCCGTAATGTTTATATAATGAAATCGTCTAATTTTTATAATAATAATAGCATATGTGAAAACTATAGAAAGCCCTTACAGTCAGTTCTGAATAATAATCGAAGTCACTGATAGACAATCAAGACGATTCTATAAGATCATATCGTGCAGCCTCGATTGCCAATTAGTGTTTTTGATCACAGATTTTCATTCAGAACTGACTGAATAAAAGCAGCCTTATATTATAACACAAAATATATTTTGATATTACAAATTCCAACCGCATCCCTATTATACGACTCACTTAAAACACAGTAAACCTTCGTGTAACAAACGCTGCACATATTTCACTTTTGAGCCAGTTTCTTCGGTCGGATAAGCAGTACACGCCCAGCACGCATCGACATATTCAAATTTGGTGCGATTTGAATTAATCAGACCCAAACTGGGCCCAGTGTGAATTTGGGTACAACGATTTAATTATGTAGTTCTAAAATGCACCCAGAGTCCGTCCTTTGTCGCGTGTTATGTATGCGTCCTTTCCGTTACGCATTTCCTCCACCGCAAACCCAATTAATTTAAACCGAAGGTTTATTTTTTGGACTTAGACTATTTGGTATTTTTAATATAAAAATATTTTTAGGTTCAATAAATTTTCAATATTAGAATATTGCGCCGCTTTCATATTTTCTCACAAGTAGCGTTGTATTTTTATTTTTTTGAAAAAATATCTATGATACGGCTTTGTATCATATTTCATTCGATAGCCGTAGAGCTTTTGAAGCTCATACAATATCACACACTGCAAAACAATGCCGACTGCGTCAATTTTTTCCAACAAACACAACATCTCAACGACGAAAAAAATGGTATCGACGCAATCTCCGAAGTGATACGACTTTGGCAAACGTCCTCTGTTTACGCAGAGGCGCAAAACATCTAAGAAAAAAGACCCAAGAATGAGATTTACCAAACTGTGGGATACGAAACTTCGGTTAGATACAAAATATTTAAATAAAATAGTGTTTTTCAGAATATAAATTAATTGGATTGTAGATTTGAAGCAAGTACTAGAAAATATTGATTTGTGTGAATGATTTTATTTATGTAGTTGCTTATGTTACGTCCACACGTATGCCGGCGGCTTCCAGCGGCATGACACAAAGTGCAGCATACAAATATTACTGTCATACATAATCACATTTTGTTTAAACTTTATTTTGTTTTAACACTTTATCTTAATCTAATGCATTTGAAATATTTTTTTTATTAGGATTAGATTGGTTAATCGTAAGATTTCTTTTGTGATATCTCTAAATTGAAAATAGTTTGAAAATCACAGACCTAGAATATATATCGGAGAGCATTTTTTCCCATAATGGATACACGCTCGTGCCAAAAGTGAGAAAATATCGCATATCTTTCGCGCGAGACGAAAGAGCGCTTAATGAACGCGAGCTCGAATTGCGGCCATAGCTCATCTCGCGGCTCGGGGAGAAATTTTTCGCCGTTTTTTATTTTATTATATTTTTTCCCGCTCTTTTCAAGCGCATGGGTGTGTTTTTTATTTGAAATTTCGCGCGCCCACCTGCGTAATTTATGCGGGGCTCGCGCAATCGCGACAATTTACCTCGGCCTTTATTAAAAGAAGGGAAAATCTTAAACGCACATAAATACGTCATGGGACAACGCGTTTGAGAAATTATTTAATTTTTGATAACAATTAAAAAAAAATATCTGAAAATGTAATAGATGACCGTAGATATTTTCACGATATAGGGAAAGCTGCAACCCTGCAGTCCAATACAAATTAATTAATTGATTGAATGATTAGAAATTTAATGATATTTTATAAAATTAACTATATTAGTGGCGTGATTTTCGGGAAAGGCTGTATTTGGGAATAAATGAATCCGTCGTTCGGTGGTTTCGTACCGGATGACAAACGTCGGTCCATATGAAAACGCGACATTGCCAAATTGCCACCGTCACTTTCATACTGCATTCACGTTTTCTACTTTCGTCCCTTTCTAAATTTTATCAGGTCAAACGAAAAATCGATTAAATTTTCAATAAAATAATATCCATTTTATTAAACATAAGATTCAAACGAAATTTATTATTTATACACGAAAAAATTCGCTTTGATTCCTCTTGACGTAAATATAACAAAGGAAATACGCATTCAGCGAAAGAAAATGCCCTCTTTAAATATTTCTATCTCGAGATGTGAAAAACTTTCATATCTGATTGTTTCGCGCCAACACGATTCGTATGGAACCATTTATATTTTTCGCTTTGAATATAATATACAGACGGGGTGTAAAAAAAGTGTATCTAGAGACATCTCAGTCGCAAAGTGACAGCAGAAACGCGGGAGTTGTCTAAACTGAGACGCGCGGAAAAACGCCACCGAAAATGTCCAAAATAGGTGGAAAATTTAGGGATGTCTATTTAAAAGATATCTTAAAAAAATCAGAATTTAAACATGATTAAACTGATCATCGATTCAATATTAGAAAATCACTCGAATTGTCGATAGGAGCTAATAGAAAATTTATCACAATGGTGATCTTATGACAAAAATTTTCGTCTGACTTCGATAAACGATAAAATCAATTTTTAATGAAGAATCATTTTTATTAAGTAAAATTTAAAAATTAGTCATATTTCTTTGAATATTTGTGTCACAACCCTAAAACAGTCAGGAAAAACGAAATGAATTCCTCGAGAGGCGAGAAAAAAGTGCGCGCCGCGGAAGCGCAAAAAACGAAAAACATTTAAAAACTGGCATTAAATAAGATGTCGAGATTACGGATACGGAGAGTTCGCACTCCATTTTGCAAGGGAGTCGCATAAATATGTAAAAAGACACAAATGTGAAGCATGAAAAAATCATATATGCTCGATCGGAGATAACGCGAGCGTAGGGAAAAGGGACGAGAAAAATGCGACGCGGAACGTTTTCGGATTTTCTCGCGAAAATTGTCTGGATATGGTAGGAAAATGTCGAAAAGTTTCGTTGTTTGTTGTGCGTGTAGTTTCGGCGAGATTTATGCTTCGTGTTTATATATTTGTATAATATTTTGATACTGAATTTTTCAATATTATTTTAGTCATTATTTTTCTAACATTTTAAACAGCACTCTCATCAAAGAAAAACATTAACAATAAGGACTCACATTTTAATTTTTAAATATAAATTTATCAAACCTACATATATTTCATTCAAAATATTTTTTATTGTATCATTAAAATGTTCACTTAATAATTTATGATTAAGAAGCAATAACACTGAGCTAGAAACATTTATTCACAAATGAAGATGCGTAAATCGATCAAATTTAATAGTTCCAGACCAGGTGAGGGATCCATTTAAGAAACCGTTTTGCAGAGCATTAAATTAAGATTATTTTCAAGAAAATGAATCGAATAGTGAATTAAAATAATCGAAACATCATATCAATTAAGAAAAACGACTCGTAACTCTCACTAGAATATGACAGGACTCGAACCCAAAATTACATAGACACTTAAGCCCGATGCATTTACAAACGATATACCGCTATCCTTATCAAATACTAAAAAATCATTATTCATCTCAAGATATAGTTTATTTATATAATATTTCAAACTCAATACAAACCCATCACTAAAAAAACATCCCTATCTACAAACTATCGAAAGATGCCTTAATAGACTCGCGCAAAAACGTCTCCCCATCACCCAAATGGAAAACATGATAAATTGCACATCAGCCCTGTCGGAACACACTCAAAATTGCATAATACGACGAAAATATCGCCGTTTCATATTCAAAAATACAAAATTGATACGACGAACCCATCGCATCGTTTCGTCGCGGTGGCGCGGAGTTAAGCTCGCGTGAAATGCGCTCCGTACGTTCCCCATACGTACAAGCATAACCTCAACATATAGCCCCAACCGTGGAAGGTATGAAAGGAGGCGCCACGGATAATAAGCATTAAGGTTTTCCTGATATATCCTGCGCATTTACATACCGCTCTTGCGCCGGGTGGCTGTTCGGGACCAACCCCCATACATATTCTAAGGAGGGGTGCTTACCGGTGGGCGGGAGATTTTCAAAAGCACCATTGTTGCTCCTTCGCCAGACCTCGACAATACCTCTACGATATGTAAAAGTAGGGGATGCTAGGGTGGATTCGATGTGTGTGTTTTTTGAATTTGTTTCTTAGAGTATCGACTCGTATTTAGATATCATTACGATGAAAAATTTGATATCTCATAGTATATTTAATAGATTGTGGTATTTTTTTTTTATAATATTTAAATATTAATGTATTAAAAAGTACATAAAACGATATGAGTATCATTGTTGATTTTTGTCAATATTTTTTTAACTAAAATCCTACATATTTGTGTAGAAAATTTCTAATGCATTTTGTTTTGAGATATTTTCTCATGTTGTTTACATGATTGATTGAACTGATACATTCAAATTAGGTACAATTTTCAACTGAATGTTAGTGACATGTTGGCTTTAATAACTTTAAATTTCACAAGAAAAAAAACGGTTAGATATATGTATGTTGCTCAATATTATAGTATTGACTTTTTTGCTCTAGTGATCGAATTTAGAGCGAAAAAGGAAATAATTCCTAGCTAGAGTCTAGATAGAAAAACTATTCGTTCCTTGTTGCACTTCATCTCTAATTACAACATACACATTATGACTTATTTAATTATCAGATTGATTTTAACTTCTATATCAAAAGATACTTTTCATAAGCATTCAACTTCAAAATTTTATAGATAAATCGATACCTTGTCACAGAATCATAGAAAAACCGTTTATTTCACCTTAAAACGTCGATTATAAAAACGATCACGAAACACGCCGAGCATCCCCTTACATTCTAAGAGAGTCCTTTTCACGAAGAGTCTGCTTTTAATTTTTTTGAAAGATGTCTCCCGCTCGTACGTAAATGCGAAAAGAAAAATCGTCACTTACCATGGTGAGCGCCACGGTGTTCTCCATGAGGGCGGCTCCGCACCCCATGAACGCCACTATCATGACCAGCGCCGAAGACACCAGCAGGATGTAGATGCCGATGTAGTACTCCTTGATCTCGAGGATCGTGATCCATTCGTTGAAGCCGGGTTCAGCTCTGATCCATATGGCCAGACCGAAAGTGGCTGCGCCGAGCATCTGAAATTGGAAGGTTGAATCAATTTTTGTTGCTTTTCAATTGTTTTTGAATTAATTGTTCACTTTAAATTATTATGCAACTATAAGGATAAGATTCTAGAGAGTAATATCTGAGCATTACACCAGATTTGCGTAAGTTGCGATGATTGTTTGTTCATATATGCTGAACGATTTAGGTGGCACTTATCAGTGATCGGAGCTTCTATTTGGCGAAGTGATTGAATTCCATCACATTTGCTCTTATGAATTATGCCATTTATGGTCAATATAGAATCAGTATAGGGACTACCACCCCTTACTAAAATATAATTTATGATTAAGAACCCGCTGAAAAGTGAAAGTCTAGGACCGGTTCGGATAAAAAAAATATCAGGTGGGTCCATTTTTAGAAACCATTTTATTAAGGGTTAAATTAATACTTCTTTTGAATAAAATGGATCAAATATTCAAAGAAAAAATCAAACAATATATCGATTGAGAAAAAATGACAGAAACTCTTGCTAGGATTTGATAAGACTCAATTCCAACATTACAAATATACTGAAGACCGACACTAATTGCACAACCACTGCTATGCTATCAGCTTATTAGTTAAAAATTTAAATCCTCTCAAAGTTTATAGATACGAATTTAAATTTTGTTTTACAGGTTTATGAAAACTGAGCCTTAAATGATGACATTACACCGCAGCCTAGAATTGTATTAATACCAGTATACGTGCAGAATGCATTATAGAACTGCATAACGAGAAAAATGCATGCGAAATGCAATACGTATGCGACCGCATAATTTATTGTGGCGTTTTCCCTTTATTTTCTCGGCTTTTTACTGTATTTTTTGCAGACTTTTATTGCTTAGCTGTAAATATGAACGAATTTGTCGTGAAAATGCACAATATCCACCGCCCACAATATCGCAGGTGCCGTTAATCATTCTGTATATTGGATTGTTTGCGCGGTTGGTTTTGTAATAGGTGAACTGTATCGATTTTGTAATGTTTTAATGCATGTAAATGCGTTGGTTTTGTAATTTTCGAATTGACATATTCGAAACTGTGATATGAACTTTTTCCATTGGAACAAATTACAATCGGAATTTGTGATTAATGAACGTGCGTTGAATATGTTTCATGATTTGTTTGATTTGGATTATGATCGTTCATTTCAGTTTTCATTGTTAAAATTCTGATGAATTATTAAATTCGTTATTTATGAAATTTCAATCAAATACAATCCATAAACATATTCGCTCTATTGTATTAGGTTACATGATTTAATAATTAAACGTTCATCAAAATCTATGAATTACTATCGATAATAATAATTTAATGAAATTTTACGGCATAAAATCTAGACGAACTCTATTGAAATTCAAAATTTGATATCGATTCAATATTCACGAGTAACAATGGGTAAAGGTTTGTCTGCTGCTTCGGTTTGCATTTAGACGCCCTCCGAATTCAGAAATTGATATAAATTGCCTTAATAAATACTAAACAATATTCTCACTTCTCGGTATTCGATTTTATTAACGTTTGCGTAATGGGATATAAAATACATTAAATCCTACTTTATGGCTGGCAATATTTCGACAAAGAGACTATTGTATATAGGACTGTCAAGATTGTCGATAACTACTAAACGCTTTATTCGACATTTCGAATGTTCAACGCTGTAACAGATTCAGATTCAAATATGAAGCCATTAAACTCAGCCATAATATTATACAATTAGAAATTTAATCTGTCTAATATAAATGTCAAAATATATTATTTTTTTAAATTTGATTGAATAAGATTCGATCTCGTATTCAACCCTTAACGATATTCGAGCTATATCCGAATCCGTTAATATTTCCCATACAAAACTCACCCCCTTACAACGATTTACATCTCGAACGACCTTTGCGTGTTGCCACCCCTTAACACCTGTTTTGCATTAGGCTACAGCAACACGTGGCGCAACGCTGATGCGATTCGAATGACACCTGAAAATAATAACTCGGCTTTTTGAGTTATGGACGTCGTGGAGCCGTGGAGCGATCGTATCGTATCGAGCCTTCAGCCCCCTGCAGAATCGCACATTAAAAAGTTACGGCACTGTGGCCGTCGAACAAATGGATATTTAATGGCAAATGAGCTATCGTCTAATGACTAAAAATATCCTAGGTGTATAAAATGTTGAGATGAAATCCGATTTTTTTCTTCGAAGTGTATTTTTTTGTGTTCGAGCCAATTTAAATTGAAAGATTTGCTAAAATAATCCGTTTAAATGTTTGATCAATCAAATCGACCACTAAATTTGAATTCGATTGAAAAATAAGCCATTGAGAGCTAAACTTGATTAAATCTATGAAGTAAGAAGTCGAAAAAAGCAATCGAAAGAGTTCGATTTGTTTTCGAAATTCCCTTCACTAATCCATTATTCAGAAACTATGATCATACATTTTTTTCATAATAAGCTATGGATGTGGTCAGTTCACATCAGAGAACAGAATTAATTAAAATGAATGATCTGATCGCCAAGAAATTTTATCTTTGTTATTCAAGATATTTCACACATAGAAAATTATGACTATTCAAAGTACTTCGACGTATAAATCTCATTATTGTCGTAGAGTGGAGTTAATCACGTTTGGCTCTGAGCAGTTCAAATAGTGGGCAAATCTCTGAGGTTTTCCAATCGAGGGTCGCGAAACGAATTAGTTAAATAATTAATTTCCATCGAACCACCGTAACCGATCCAATTCGAAGCACGATTGTTAATTCATAGTTAATCCTAAGACCGTCTAGCCGCGGTTGTTGAATTTTAAATGAAAGCTCTGACCGCAATCACGCTATGTGAATGTCGTTCAAATTCAAGAATATATATTGTTTGAATTCTCACGAAATCGAATCCAATTTTAATATGGAAAAATGCATTGATTGATTGATTTTTCGAATAAAATATTCATAGATTTTCAGTGGATTTGATCGATTTATGACGTTGATTCAAATCATATCGTTAGTATGTGTATTACTAAACTACATAAAATATTTATTTAGCTTCAATTTTATCAATTTGGGAACGATTGTTTAATTTCAGATAAATTTCTGTAATTATTGTACTAGTACATAATATGTATTATATTTATATGCTCTAAGCTGAAAGTTGGGAATGAATTTTTCAATTTTCAAATATTGTGGAATGTAATAAAATTTTGAATATTTTAATTATCCTTTAACAAAGTCACAAAATTAAAGTAGATATTAAAATTGATGTTAATTAAGTGTAGTAAAATAGTTTGAGACCGCTATAAAACAAAGTACAACCGTTTCATTTTACGATACTTTTTCGAGTCATACATTATTCTTGAACTTTTCGAACAGCTTCATTACAGAAAAATATTATATCACATTAAATACTTCATCCAAATAATTTATTTATTAATTATACAGGTAATGACACCTATTTTATAATTTGTCAATTAATCATTGGACAATAAAGTAAAGAAACATCCGCTAAGGACTAGTATCTCCAAAGAGTAACCATTATGTGAAAATTTAAACTAAAATCAATTGAATTCAATTTATACAATCTAGGGATATATTCTAAAAATGATAATTAACATATTCTTAGAATGAAATACCCAAGAGAAATAATTAAGCCATCATATATCGATTAATAGAAACGACACGAGACTTTCGAAGTCAGCTTTACGGGAACACTGAAGCTCGATATAGCATGCACAAACATTTCACATCGTTATGCTTTCAGATGATAATGATAACGAAACAAATGTTCATTTAAAATCACTAGAATTTCAAGAAAAATTGCCAAAATTATCGAATATCTTTTGTCGAATCCTTAAGTTGACACGAGCTCGAAACAGTACATCGCGCGAAGAAACCTGAAAAACCCTCATGTTTTCCACTTGAGAAACCTCACCGAGGAAAATTTCCGATAGTTTTTCGTAATGGCCGTCCGTAAATTATATGCGGCGGCGGTAACGTGAAGGTGTAATTATATTTAACGCGAGACGTCCGTCAAATTACCCCGTATTGTGGGGCGGCGTGAATTATTTAAGGCCATTAAACCGTCCGTTACAACCCCTGGCTTGCTTGAGTGTGTTCGAGGTGGATGAAATTGGAATTTTAAAGTTGGAAGTCCTATTCGAGCGAAGGAAGTTGGGTTATATCGCACGTGTGTACTAAGTAGCGCTCGAAGAACGAATCGTGATGACTTGATTTATGGGGTCGGTTTTCGGGGTGTGGTTTATGTATGTATGATGTCATTTTGGGGATGGAATAATTATCGTTTGATTTTGTGTGTTTTTGGTTTTGTATTTTTATATATTTATTAGTCTGTTTGTTGTTTTTTCGCGTCGATGGTTCGGGTTGTCGCATCAATTTTGCGCCGTATCGATTTTGTGTCGTCTGGTAATTTAATTTTCATGGAAATCTAAAATCCTTTTCTGCGAAAAAATGTATTTGAAATTACTTAGAATAAATTATTTTCAATTATGCTTCGATTCGCGAAACTTTCTGAAAGCAACGACAAAAAAAATATCGTTAGAGTACCGCAAACAGCCAATCTTTTATCATTCGGATTAGCTTAGTCAGAGTTGTTTTTTTTAATACAAATTTAAATTTAACTTCGAAACTTTCCCATCTAGTCGTAACTAGTCGTAATAACAAATTGTTAAAGTTCTACAGATCATTCTTCAGCACGAAAGTTACACTATAATAAGCGCAGACATTACATTAGTCTACATTTAAGTGATATTACAAAGAGTCAAACTCACTCAAACTACAATATATCAAGAAAAATTAAAATGATTAAATTCCCATCAAAGAAAGCAATAGACATCGAATCAATTTTACGACAATCAACATACTAAAAGAGAGCTGCATCCGCAGTTTGTTCGCAGCAATAAAAGAGCTTTTACGTAAGAGCGACAGGTAAGAATGCCTTTATTGTCGTACATAGGTATTACGTACCTATGTCGAATCGAGCTGGAAGCAAGCAGTCGAGTAATTTCAATTTCATCGGTGTCGGTCCCCTTCTGTGTCCTTCGGATATCCTTCCAGATCCCACCAGCCGTATACGGAGACAAAGACTCTCATCTAGTTTCATTATCTGTACAGCTTTCTAATCCTGGCTCGATGCAATAGAAGCTCCTTCCAATTGCCATTTCGACGGCGTTAACGTAAAGCCGCTACCTCATATTGTCAAATGTTTTTATTTCTGTATGAAAATATATGATTTTCATCATTTGATTCATTTGCGAAAATGCTTTGCAATTCATTGGTATTGATAAATCCTAAATTTTATTTTTTATTGATAATCATATTGTTTCGCTATCTCTTAATATAATATATTGATATTGATAGATGAGTCCATCCATACGCATGCGTTTCGAAAGTCACATTGCATTTAATGTATTTTTTGTAGGCGAAGATCATTTAAGAAATTGATAAACGACAAATTTTATTTTTTTTAAGTTAAAATGAATTGAATTATTTTGAAAAAACAATCGAGTTTCCTTATAAATTAATCAATAAAAAACTGGATGTAAACTTTACTAGAATCAACAGGATTTTAAGCCAAGTATGCTGAATCGATACGGCATGCATAAACGCTTCATATCATCGATTTATTTTATAAAATATACCCAGAATGAATATATTAAAAATAAATTGAACAAATAAGAAGATATATCATTGATTTGAATTTTTATTTGAATGCGTATAAACCTTTGAGCATCTAGACATCCGCACGGATAACAAAGCAATTGTTCGTAGCCTTTACGTCACTAATCTTCATTTGACCTGTCCCACGTGTTTTCTTACTTTTTTTTAACGTGCTGTTGATTAGAGAAGCATCCCGTGGGCTCGGGAAATTGAATCAGAGCTTGAGTGATAAGGGAAAAACAAATTGAGCACGACGCAAAGACGTGATTTGAATACGCTCCCGGTGTTGTTTTATTTTTTCATTATTCTCGCATATACGTATTTTTTTCCTCTATATATATACATATTTTTCATAATTTACACCGTGCCCGGGGGTTCGTTCTAGTTGCGATTTCGTGCACATATTTTTCAGCGTTCGACAGAATGTCGTGGTTCATTAGTTCGTGCGACGTCTCCGATGCCTCGGGGGACATTGTAAAAATGAAATATTCATTACGTTTTTCATTTACTCGCATACGTTCTTTTTTGTTTTCTCATTACCCGACAACGAAATGTTGACGTATTAAAATGAGATGGAAATACGTGAAGATGTTCCCTAACGAAGGAGCGTCTTTGAGTGCATCTCGGTTGATTTAGTTTATCTCGTATCTTATTTTTTCGGTCGAATGTTTCTGGTGTGGAGTGCCCCATGTATCAGGGGATTCTTTCAGCTGGACGTCTGGGCACTTTTGTACGTTTTATCTCGTCGAGATTGTGTTTCTTTATTTTCTTAATATGGACCGTTTCGCTGTCCGCGTTTTGATACTGGATAGCGCAAGAGTGCAGTAATAAAGTGAAACGTCCGCAGATATCGCGTCTTGGCAGTTCGGTTATATGGATATATCAAGATTGAGCTGATTTATTTTTAAAATTTCATATCAGAAAAATCGTTAATTTTTAATATTAAGTTTTGCACCTCTGTTGTTTGCTGTTTTCATCTAGCGCAGGATGTTTATTAACTAGCTCGCTGTATAAATTCTAACTGAAACTCGAATGGATTGACGTTTTGGTAAGAGGTTTCCTATGTCTAGACGCTATCTGTAGTCGCACGATAGGAACGTAATTATTCATTAGCTACTAGTCTAGCACTACCTTCTTCCTGTACAGGTTTGGCTAACTCTATCTTACTAATGTACTTACATTGTATAATATATTAATATTCATTGCAAATATTTCACGATTTGCTGAAACTCTCATTTAATCTAAATCTATTAATATTTTAATAGTAGAATATTAGTATTATATCATGCATATCGTTACACGTAATTTACGATTTGACTAATCTATTGTTAATTAATGTTATGAAGACATTAAATCTGAATAGATACAATTTTGACATGGATTAGAATATCAATAAATTTACATTAACGATGATCACTTAGCAATACTATAATAATTTGGAATTAGTCATATTATTCTGCTATTAAATTAAACGTACGTATGTACATATATTCTAGTCAGAATTAAATTTCCTATTATCGCACACTATCAGCTTTCGAAGCACATTTTCATCGTGAAATTTTCCCAACTAACGCAATATAAAATCTATTTCGTATGAAATGGATAGTTGATGCACTGAAATTCGTCTATCGAATTTCCAACGATGTAAAGAGTAACATGTTAAACAGACAGAATATGTGGGTATGGCAATTACGGAGGCTTTGGCTCGGATAATATTAAGTTAATCCCGAAGCCCAACAAATTGTTGGCCCCAGGGTAGTTTCGGTGCCCGAATGAAAAACAATTACTGTGCTCCGAACGGAGCGTCGGAAAATCGCTGGAAAAGCTCCGGAAAAGCGTTGACGCGTCGGAAAAGCGGAAGCTCTTCGCTCCTCGGACGATGGACATAATTTCAACTTAGCGAATCCTCGAATGTTGCTTTGTAAATGTGCTGTGAGTGTAGAACAGAAAATCCTTTTCTCACCCGTTTAATTTTTTTCCCCAAAATATTAACGTAGAAAATGTATCGACAAAGGTCTTCTTCGCTCTGACATCAATAGAGACATTTTCGAAAATGCTGAATTTTTAGATTAAAATTTTTGTCGAATTCGAAAATATGAAACATCATACATTCTTCCAACATATAACCTCGATATAATCCAGATTAAGGCTTTCGAGGGCTTCACTGTAGCGGGACAAGGATTACACTATCGTTTCGCTACAAACGGACGCAGATTACCGCGGTCGGAAAATGCATCTGGCGTTAAAGTTGCACACGTTGCCATATAAATAAATATGTATGCACAGTGTGCGCTTATAAACTTTCGTATGGTGCTTTTTACCCTTAATGCCTGCCTACAAGCCTTTATTTTTTTTTTCATTTCGAACTTTTTCCTTTAATCCTCGCGAATGCGGTTTAAAAGCGGGAACGATGACGACGTTTTAATTACTCGTTGCGCTTTTGTGCACGTGTTCAAATCAAAAGTTTCGCGCAGATTTTTTTCTCATATCAAACAACAACTTTTCTTTAACAGCCTATGGTGCAGCAGTATGAAGAGTTTGTGTATGCCACGTTGATTCAGCATACTTATTATGTTGAATTCGATTTCTGTTCAATTCTGATAAAAGTCAAATGTCATTTTTATTCATTGATATGAAGGATTTTTTGAATATTTGATACGAAAAATTGTTAATTTAGGTAGATAGAGCAGTTTATAATAGATAATATTAATGAAAAAAAAATTTCAGCTTCTCATTGAAACTTCAGGTCTTTCACCTCTGGAACCGTTTACAACCTGATACCGAACTGTAATCACGTACAGTAATTGGATCATCTCAACGTTGGAGCATTCGACCGATATTATTGGATCGGTCCACGTTCGATCGCTCAAAGGGCGACAAAATCCGAGTCTGGGGGATACATGGCTCGTCTGGAAGCCGTACATTGTCTTAATTTCCTTCGGATGTGTCCTCAGGTGGAGAAGTTCCGCTCCGAGTGACCGCACTCGAAATCGGATCAGTTCGCCAAATAAATATCGGAAAGTCCGGGAAAGCCGGAAAGTGTGCAGCTATTGGATCCCGTTGTTTCGGAAGATGCAGTTAATTGGATTTCTGAGCGAGTACAGATTGCATTCGAGAAGGTTAACCGGGGAGAGGTTCGAAAATTGCTCGAGATTTAATTCGATATTTTGTCGATTAAGATTTATCTGTATTGTTATATTAAAGAATTTATATAGTGAAATGCAAACGGTCGTATAAATAAACATTTCGAAACGTATCTCTGCACGAACAACAACATTTTCCTGTATATTTAATCGCGAACGTTAGCAACGCAATAATGTTTTAAAATCGTATTTCGCCTAAAGCGAGTTATAATATTTCGAGCGGCAACACCAGGTAGAGAGAGTAGCTTAGTCATACGCCGACGCTTTAGAAAATATTTTTTGATAAATATTTACAATCCTTTGAAATCTCTTCGCGAACATCAAAGCGGAGCGAAATTAATTATTATCATTAAGCCAACATTTGCCGAAACGAAAGCCCCTCGCGGATAATGTAAAAATAACAAGACCACATAGAATTCACTTCTATCGAATCCGAATTGCAAAAAAAAAATCCTCCCCGCTTCCTCCTCCATATTAAACCACAATCATGGCGATTTTTTTTATATCGAATCCCCACAGCGAGACTTTCATCAAACTCTGTCAATAGAAGTCGGCGGATCTGCTGCTTTGCATCGCGGCAATTAAATTCTTCCAGATAAATAAACAAGGGTTTATCTTGACGGAGCTCTCCCTTAATATTTTCCGATGGGTGAACTAGAAAGGGCCTCCGGTTATTTTTTTCGGGGGCCCTTCACGCGTCCGCGAACAATCTCTAGGGCCGAATTAAAATGTGATCTGATCGCTGGAAAGGACGGAATTTCCGTTTTGTTGGTTCGGTTCAGTTAAGTTCCATTTTGAGACATTTTCCTGAATTTGTAACTCGGAAATGTTTTGCGTAGTTAAATTTTCTAAATTTAATAGAATTATCTTCGAATAATGGAGACTATATACACAATGAAATGATTTAAATTAAATTTTAGCCCATATTTTATTTATAAACTCCTTGATAGCTGATCCTTTTATAACGAAACATACCCAAATTATTGTATTATAAATATTGATGCCTACAAAGATTTTTGCATAATTACATTTCAGAATTTACATTTGACGACTGAACATCACTAAGGGCACAAATGAACTTTTTCGTCGAAATTGAGTTTAGTACATTAAATGGTTCTGTTCAAATATGAAACCATTTTCTGTACTTAACTCAATTTTGATGAAAAAAGGGTCAATTGTACCCATTGTGCTATTCAGTCACCATTTAAAATTTTATAAACATTAGTATATCAATCGTTTGACAGTTCTCAAAATGGCCTTTTTATATCCTAGCTCTATAAAATATAATACATGGATTACACATGCAACAAGATTTACTAAAGTAACGGAAAATACTACACAATAGTTCACAATTGGATTAAAATTTAAACAATCTCGAGCAACCTCAGGTCACAGAAGTAAATAATAAATAAATCAAAATCGAAATTCATCCTTTAACTTTTAAATAAATGAAAATAAATGCGCAACAAAAAAAACTTAGAAAATCTCGAGGAAAAAAAAAACAGCTTCCATTCTACTTTCATCGAATAGGCCAAATGAAAATTGACGCACGGTAAACGACTTGCAATCGCGGAAAAGCGCCTTTTTCCACTTCCACTTTTCCCAGTGTGGAGTGGGCGTTTCGGAAAATTCGCAGGAAAATCTCTCGTCGTTGTCGGCAAAAGTGGAAAAGTCGGACGAACGCAATCGCACGGTGACAAATCACCGAAAAGCAAAAAGAGCGAACGTCGCAAGATAACCGCTTGTGTCTGGAAAACATCTCGGAATGATTCGGGTTGGAGGAAAAAATCGACAAATGCAAAATCGATGTGTTTGTGGTTTTCGAAAGAATCGGTACGATAAAAAATATAATTTATTTTTCGTACAAGAAAATTTCATTCATATATTAAGAAAGAGTATAATTTGTAGGTGCTATTTAAAATAAATCAAATTAAATGCTTTTCATAATCTATTCAGAAATATATATCTTTTGAGCAACAAAGTTTTCATATAAAGCCACCACAAAATAAGCAGTTTTAAAACTGAATTTAATACCGAAAATTCACAATAACAAAGCGATAAATCAAAAACGTTTTTAAACCACCTGAACGTGCATACACACACACAAACTACCGAAACTATCGTCCGAAAATTTCATAGACGAAGTTTCACAACCCCCAGTTTAATCTCAATTACGCTCACCCGAAGTTTCCAACGGACGAAACCAAACCTAATTTTTGCTGAAAACTCACCGCTGAAAAAAAGCCTCACCCTTTGATTTTTTTCATATTTTCCTCTTATTTATTTTTACCCCGTTTCGGTTTTCAACCCCTTCGCCGGGGGAGCACTTAGTCTCGTCCGTTAACCCTTTTTCAACCCCTTGGTGAGCACACCTCACGGTCAACCGAAGCCAAATTGCATCACCGTGACTTTCAGCGGTTTGCTGAAAAAAAAATTCGAAAACCACAAAAAAATTCGCAAACCACCCCCCAGATTTCAACCCCCCGGGATGCCTCAATTTGGTCGCATAATAAAAACATTACGCGTATGGCACCCCCGTGTGTTTGTCGGAGAAAAAAATATATGCGAACGTGATTTATATTTCGTCTCGTTGGGCTTTTCGGTTTTTTAATACGTTTATGTGTTTTTCGTATGTGTATTAGATCTGGGAGAAAGTTCGGCTCTGTTTGAGAATATTAAAATTCGCAACGGATATTAAAAGGATGCGTGTTTGCTCGAGAGGAAAGGAAAATCTGTTTCTCGAATATGAAATGATATTTTTATTAAAATTTATCTTTGTATGTATGATATGGTTCGTCCGTATTATTTTTATATCTTTAATTTGATTCAAGAGAAGAATAAATGCAGATTTTACAATTCGAAATCAGTATCTGAACACAATGCTTTTTAATGAAGGCAGTCGTAGTTCATTATTTTCAATGTTACCAGTAATGAAATTGTAAATGTATTCACCCCTAAAGGTTTTAAGCGATGCAGAAACATTTCTCTTTTTTTTCCAGGGATTAATTTTGTATTCACCCCACGCAATAAGAATTGTATATTTCATTGCACTAGAAATCAATCTAAAGTCACATTACCAGCATAAGTCATTAAGAAAACTCGAATGAATCGAAAATTTAAATTATCCTCGAGATTTATGAACCGACTGAATCACAATATCTATTCCTTTCTATAGACACAAAAAAATAGTGTAAATCATAGAATATTTAAACAGAGATTCAACCTTTATGTTTATAATTAAAAACATGTAAAAATGAGACAGAAATTTAAATATGTGCTACGAAAAACTAAAGCAAAGCCTCGCAATGTGAATTTTAACTAGACAAAGTACACAAAGACGTATCTAAACGCTCAGGCTGTAATATTCATATGATATCAAAATAGACCAAGGTGAGCAAACAACTCGGTAACAATTTCGAGAAAAATCTACTCAAATTTGAGTATATACTTATGTCTATGTATGAGAGAATAAAGGTCCATTTTGGGTACCGCTACAAGTATCAAAAGACAAGCAGTATGAAGCGTAGAATGTATCTATATAAGTACAAACAATTTCTGTACCAAAATTAATGTCTAAAAAAAAAATACTTGATTCCCATGACTAATTTCTTCGTCATACATGAAAAAAATCGACCCCCTAATTCAGAAACAACTGAAAAAATTCAAGACACGTTATAAACAAGTCTGACCTGAGCACTGAGTTATCTACTTTGGCACGCTCCGTCTAAATTGAGAGGGACATTCTCGAAGGGGTAGTTTTTGCGCGTGCAAAACTCCACTCGACTAGGGGTGGGCCACGACCCGATAATTGCATGTCGATTGACGTCGTCTGCAGGTTTCCAATCCTGCTGGGTCTAAGGGTGTGTGTGTATGTGCTTTCTAGTCCTTTTTGTCCCTTTCGAGAAAAAACAGGATCCTTTTACCGCTCCGAGGGTAGTTAGGTTCGTGTCCGTGGAAAATATGCGCGCTCAATAAGCGATTCGAAAACGTGACGATTCTGTGTGTATGTGGAAAGGATTTTCAAATGTTGTTTTTGGGGGTTTGATTGTATGGTGTTATTGTAGAAAGTTGTTGATTCGATCGATTGAGCGGAATGTTTGTTCGTAATCGAGTCATGATAATGATATTGATTGAGTGCGCTATGGAGTTAATTGGTGTATTGATGTATGCATACGTTAATGTTGCGAAATAATATCGTATTTCAAATATGAAGGATAATGGTCAATTTTTTATGAGCCGTGATATTCGCTCCAATTGTCATAATTTTCACAAAATAACTCATTTTTTTTATAAAGTATAGATGTTTGTTTATCTCCAAACGCAATGTGATCTGAGAGTGGCGGCCAAAGTAAATATTGTTCCGCTTTATAAGGGCTATCAAATGGCACTACTATAATGTCTATATGAACCATTAACGCCATTCTCTTTTTGATACCATTATTTTTTTCCTATTCATACATATTATTATAAATGCATATTTGTATGTATATACTTATTATATAAAAAAAAACAGAGTCTGAAATTCACATAATAATGAGCAAAATGTAAACAATCGTCAGATATCTGATTACTCGTCTGTTTTGAGAGCATTTAATGAATGAAATATACTTTGATTTTGCTGAAAATATAACATGAAAAAAAAATTTATCAATTCAGATTGAAAAACTCTGTTTTATCGTATAATATTATTCGACATACTCGCATTTTGTTTCGCAGATATAGCCTCGGGGCAAAAGGAACGATGTGTCGTTTCGTTGCCGCTTAATGGGGTCGCATTTTGAACGGAAACAAGGGGTCTTTGGCGATTTTTTCAGATACCGATGTTATCGACATGATTTAGATGCTTAAAATTTAGCGAGAATCGGTCCTGTATAAAAAATTCATGTCGAAAAGTGGCGTGTTCTTTGGAATTATTGACTGTGACATCGGGGTACGCTTCTAGTTGGAAATCTCTCGTGATAGAATTTGTAATGGAATAGAAAATAGGCTTAACGTCGCTAGTTGCAATGCATAATAAATATATTTCGTTACAAGTTTTATGCATTTAGCCTTGTTCTGCAAATAGAATTTTGTCCAAGTGAAAAGTCACTGCTACCAATTAGAACATGAAAGTAAATAGTACATGCAATAGAATAATAAATTTCTTTAGAAGCACATCCATCAATAGATTCAGATGAAAAAAGAAATGGTGCACAAAAAATACTCGAATAGACGAATACGAAAATATCTTAATATTCTTATTGTTCGTGCGTCTAAGACTTCTCTATGAAATTCAAATCCAATCGCAACGGATCAGCGGGTCCTTTTTTCTTCATCCATCAGAAGTCGAAGGGAAATTCGAGTCGAAGAGAAATTTCGCAATCATCAGATGGCGGTTTTCTTGGGGGTGGAATCTTTTATGAAGCATCGCTCAGTAATGCGTTTCGACGTGAATGGCTGCCGGTGCAAAAAAAAAGCTCCAGCTTTATTACAAAACGCTAGCCGAGCTTTTTGCACGATTGACAGGTGACTAAAGCCCTACGCTTTTCAGGCTCCGTCGTCGTGTTCCCCTCTGTTGTAATATTCGATTGGAAAGCGTTAATTTCGGAGAAAGCTCGAATATATTTCGATTTTTTAATTTTGAGCATAAATTAATTTTGGTTATGGTTCATATAATATACGCTATTGTGAAGAATTCTAGACACATTGTGCATATTACTCAAAATATAATCTTGAATATGATCTATAAATTAATTAGTACAAATTTTACAAAAAAAGAAAAATTTCTAGAATTCATTAAGAAAAATGTCCACGATCAAATTCAACAGTGTATTGGAGGAGATCTGTTTATTTTGGGGTATTTCGAAGGCACGCGTTCGTAAAAACAGTATATTAGATGCAGACGTCCTTACAAGGGTCTTCTCGGTACTTGCAGCGTCCCAATCGATGCGTCAAAGGGACGAAGGGCTTTTAACGAACACAGTCCCCTCATATTGCCAATGCAATCAGGACCATCCCTTAACTGTTGCTGACTGCTCCGATGCCCTCATAAAAAATACAAAACGAAAAGATTCTCGAACTATTTTCCAAAAATTTTGCATAGATCTGAAATCGGATTTATTTGTTGCGGTGTGTTTTTAAAAAAACTTTTTCCCTTTTTCAGATTAAGCGATAAGTCCTAAACGACTTTCTAGGCTCTGGTGCGGTTTTCTTCTCGTTCGTGTTTCGAAAAATTAACGGAGCCTTATTGAGTACGCCCACGCAACACCTAGCAAATGAATGTATTACTATATGTGTGTTGTTCGTTTAAGTCATTGACTCATGTAGATTATAATAAAGCTGATTTTACATTTCATTTTAGAAAATTATACGTCAACAGCTTTTCAAAACATAAACTTCATTCAAATACAAAAATTTCCAATTCAAATTTTATATGAGAATATTTTTTTCATTGTAAAAATTTAGGATAATATTATAGAAGGTTTTCAATGGTAGTACTGTACAAGCACCTCATTATCGAGACTCCACAAGTGCGTGAGTGGTAATAGTGGGGTGCAATATATTGTGAGCTTTAAATTGCACACAACACTGAACCACCCCCATTTGAAAATGCACTCCTCCCCATATTGAATGTATCAGCACGTTCGAAAAATATATGTGCACCATTACAACGACGGTTATGCGAACGAACCCCCTAGTGGAAATGTATAGAGAATGTTGTGCAGCGATTGCACGAACCGACATATAAATGTCTTAATTTACATTCGCTTAGTATTTCAGGCGAGACTTCACAGGAAATAAAACAATATGAAAGATGTTTATGTGTTATTGATTTTTTTGTTTGAGACACCCGTTAGGGTTCCAAAGCTCGGGAAATTCTTGATAAAATGTATAGATTCAGAGATATATGTAGAGCTAGGTTTTTTTTCTAGTCTTTGCATTCAGAGTGGGAAATAAAATTATTTTAAGCAAAGAAAAGTTTCCTTAATAGCGATACCGTAATTTTTGGTTACATCTCTAGAGTCAAGTAAGAAAGGAAATGCGTTTCATCTCTTAATCCATCTTTGCACAAGAAATTATTGCCTTTCTTGCTCTAAATGTAAGAACTATAGCAAGAAAGGCAATACTTTCTAGCTAGAAAATGTTCTTCTTTTCACATCTCTGTATATGATAATATGAGTCAATAAATTAATAATGCCAAACATTGTAATACTATTGATAATTTAAAGCAAACGTGAGTTTGTAAATCGAAAGAGACATAAATCTTTTATTCTTCGCGCAAGTTGCAATAACTTACTGTTGCTTTCAAGTATGACAAAAATATGTCAATCACATTCAATACAATAATTCATGCACACAAATCGTCATTTTATCGAAATAACAAACCATCACTCTGCATAATGAGACACTCGTTCGTTCATTCTTCCCGCAAAGATCGCATCCACAAATCTCCAACTCGAACACCATAACGAGGGGGGACTTTTGCGAAAAGTTCCCATTGTCGAATGTATCTTTGATCTGTCATGTCAATACGTCATCGCGTGTTTGTCGATGGCATTCGAGTAACTAGATAGTGTCCCTCGATGGATATAGAGAAAATGGTTATGGTGAGTCACAATTGGCGAGGAGACGAAGGGCGTACATTGGATGATTTTATTATCTTAATTGTATCAAGTTTGTCGGAAACTTTCGTGTTATTCTCTCGCAAACGAGATTATCGTCAGCGTCTAATTCTGAAACGCCCCTCGTTTGAATCAAAGGGCTGCGTTTTCTTTATAGTGTATCTATATGTAAGATTTATAAAATTCATATTCATTTGTTTAGTTTTGTTTCAAATGAAACCTTTCATTAAGTTTTATACGAAAAAAATAATGAAAATACTGAACAATATACCTTTTATAAACATGATACTTTGATCCATTATCTTATTTTCATCTAACATCTATTGTCTGAATATGATTCTAAGCATCATAATGAATCATTATAGAAAAATATAGAGTTTCCAAAAACATTATCAGCTTACACCGAAAAAAATATTTACCCAAAACAAAACAATATAATCATCCCTTGTTATTCTAATCACAGTGGCGTGTCATAAAAACATGTCGCTCTTCGATATTTCCGACGGTCAACAAACACAAATATAATAAATATATATTAAAGGATTATTTGTAGTCAGTTATTGTGATCAGGGCTGGTACTACTGTTGGGATAAGCAGGAAAAATCGTTCAACCCTCTACGAAATTGTACAGAAAAGGGGAAGGAACATTCGTTATCGGAGTCTGCGTCATCTGGCGCCTAACTAGACTCGCGATTCAAAATTAAGATTAAATTAAAATAATAAATATCGGAGAGGACCTTCCCCTAAAAACCACCCCTCGGACAGGGATTAAACATAGCAGCATTGATATTCAAAATATTCAAATATTCGGGTAGATTTGTGCCGATTTTTTCGGGATATTGTTATTACGCCGGAGTGGTTTTCTCGTAATAACGGAAAGGAAGGAAATCGTTAAAGAGGACTTTTTCCTCGGCCATACAATGCTTTCGACATTTTCGCCTAATGACAGCTCCATTATGCGAAATTCGGCGTTAATATCGGCAAGAAAAAATCTTGTTAATTGTTTCCGCTCCATTCGATACGCTCTTAATCTGCGTTTTGCGCGCTCCGTTTGTTTATTGCAAATTAGTTTTATTTTCTCTCTTCGGCATGAAAAATTCAAAGGTTCTTTTTTCATATCCGAAGGTTAAAACGTAATAATGTCTGCGGTGATTATTTTTGAGCGGCTTGTGAAGTGCGTCGATGGAGTTTCTGTCGATTAATTCGCTCTCGAGGAAAGTTTTTTTCGTTCGACTTGCGCGTGGCTTCAAATTGAGTGTTGTTAGCTTATTTTGATTGCTTTCTAATTTTAGTTACCAATTTCGGTTATGATATCCTCATTTGCGTCAGAAAATTAATAAAAAAAAATACATATTTTGGAATTAATTATTTTTTATGTTAAAATTGAAATGAATTTTCTTTTGATTACCAAGTAATCATGTAGATGGCTGCGTAAACAACTTTTTTAATTAATATGGGATTATTCAGAAGTAATTAATTCTATTTTGGTTTCGTTTTTTCACAATAAGAATATTTTTCAAGCATGTTTCGTCTGTTGATTGAAAACACCATAATTCGAAAGGCGTACTTTCATATAACTCGAATGGCTCAATATTGATGATCACCTACACGTGTTTAGAAAAAAAAAATAATAATGTGTTTTAGAATATAACGAATAAAAATTAGACAGATAGGTGCTTATCAAAAATGTCATTTTCTTTCTCACACTAAATATTTCGTTTACAATATGCAACATTGTCATCTAGCTCTCTTTTGCATTATGAGTTACATGTATCATATTGGCTATAAACAACCTAACTTATATAAAGGCAACACTGACAAAAGCCAATCACTTCATGGATTCACATCCCCGATTGCCGATAGATGCCACCCAAATCATTCGGCATAAACACCAACGAACTCGAATCAACCATTACATGCACATTCATCACCAAATTCCCTCAAAATACAATTATTTAAATATCAAAACGCATCAACAATTAAACAAAACACACCGAACCGACCGAAAACACAACTGCACAACACAACCGAACAAATCCACTCGCAAACCGACGACTACGTCTGAATAGCACGATATGCACTATGCAACTCCACGGTGCATAATACAATCCATTGTTCCTCGAAAGCATATCGATGATGTTTCAGGGTCGAGGCTCACAATGCCGAGGCCCGGTCACGTTCCCCCATAATTAACGGCGGTCGCGAAACAAACGTGCTCCAATGTGCTCCAATGTGCTCCGATGTGCTCCGATGTGCTCCGACGTGCAAGTCCACGTTTTGATATCGGCTCTGGCACAATGCAACTCAATTAGGCGGAACCTGGAATGCTCCGCACTCGGTTCGGTCTCGATTGTGGGCGGTAATGAAATTTCGAAGGAGTTTGTCCTACGGTGGTTATTTCGATCGGTTTGAGGTTGTTATTGTGTTATTGTTATGTTCGTAGTTAGGTCGGTTTTGTTGAATTTTCTGGGGAGTTTGAGATTGCTGCAGCCCTGCAGCCATTTTGGGCGATCGCTATTGTGCGTTTGTGGTTCTGTTGTAGGTATAATGAATATAGACAAATTTATTGGTAAATTATTTTTTTGATTGATTCTTCGAAATATTTGATATTGTAGATTATTCAAAGACATTTTTAAGAGGTGCATAGAATTGCTTTCTCTATAATTTTCAGTTTCATTTAGCCAATGGTTGTTTTTTTTTTTATCATTTTAATTTATTTCTACAGGAATTGTTTGCTACTTATTTATTTTAAAATTGATAATTAGTCACTCATTTTAAAATGAAGAAGCAAATCCGTTAAATTGAAAACTTTAAAAAGTTATATCAGTGTACGAAAAGTGGCATTAAAATCGATTGAATTATCTGACACAAACAAGGTGAATGATATATGACTTCAAAAATATTGCAGCCGAACGAAACTTACTTCAATATTCTAAAAAACATATAAAGGAAACTAAAAATTGGCAATTTGAATACATTTTAATCGTTATTTATTGAAAAAAAAATACTGATTTTTCACATTTCAATTGAAAAAACTGCAAATTTAACCATAATAAGAGATTTACATGCCAACATTTTTTTGCTGCTACTGTATATTTAGTAAGCTTCAGTAGTGCTCAAGAAGAATATTTTTATGACTGTATTTTCAGCTCAGTTTAAATTGGATGCCATCAATCAATCTAAGCTCAAGGGGTAAATTTCGACAATGGGTCGTACGCGGGTGCACTTTGGGGTTGATACGTCCATAAAATTATACAATCCCGCTTGAACGACCGAAAAAAATGAAAGCTACAACCGTTTAGGGACATATAGTGGATGTCCAGTGTAGTGTAAATCGAAGGGGTATTTCGCCCTCGTTTGTGCGAGATAAGAGCATAATTGCTCTCATATACGAAATAAATTATCTCGCGGTCGCACTACGATATTTCAAAGACCACCTTGCAAAATGAAAATATAATAACCGCTCTAGGGCGGCGAAGCTAGCGGAGTGAATTTTTACTTTATGCAAATCGCCGCTTTCCACATAAATAGCCATTATCAATTTAATTGGCAAAAACTGTTGTGCTTTGTTAAATTGCGGTCGAGGTCCAGCTTGTACCGACCGTGGACACTATATCATATTATCTCCCTTGAAATGTTTCAGTACTAATATCTCCTTGAGAGGGAGCAAAAGCTCTCTCCCTTAGCTGGGCCCCGGAAACATTACTTTTTATGGCGGCGTATAATATATGAGAATTGCTTTATGACGAAGGGGAGTGTTGATACAGGAAATCCCATAATAATAATTGCACGCTGTACAACAATGATTCATTATGAATAGCGGGCCAAAAATTTTAATACCGAGAGAGATACGAACTACATTAATTGGAGAGGGTGATGCGAGGATACGAGAGCCTCTTCTGTGCGAAACGTACAAAAGAGGGTACTCGAAAAATATTCATGTGTGATTTTTTTCTCTCGATTTATGTATGCTCTTTGTTTTTTTCCCTTTTATATTTTTAGCGGTATGAAATCTATAAATTATTCAAAACTCACAATCGGCGCGCACCTTTCAGACCTTCACGGGCCTTTTCGTAGGCATTGCGACCTTTCGCGAAATATCTAAGTATCGAATGTATATTTGATAATAAAATATCAAAACCTTTTTGAAATAATGAACGGAAAATTGACTTTGTAATTTTCAAGTCGTCTTTGAATAAAAAAAAATATTATATAAATCGCTTTTCGGCGAAAAAAACAACTTTTTTTGAAGGGTTGTAACGTTCGCCTGCGAAGAACAACACGCGAAAACCGCTAACTGCTCGCATTAGGCGTTCACATTAATTACGCATTGTAATTGATAGGCGTTTACGTTTTATTGCTCCTCTGGGGGAGAAGACGAGCTACGACTCCTACGCACATATTACACGAGGGATACCAGCGATTTAAAACGAGGGATGCTGAGATCGATTCCGATTTAAAAAAAAAATAATATTTTTATAAAATTTTAATTAAACGCAAAACCGTCCATCGTTTACGCCCCTCGAATAAAAAAGTGGAATAATTGAAACCAAAATAACGGTCGTAAAGAGCGGTTCCGCAATCACGGTCATCTCTACGGCACGTTGCGTTTGTCCGTTAACGTAACGGCCGTTATTGGACACGTGTCGCACCACTTTTATATTTTCAGGTATAACGGGCGTCGGTTTACGGGTAACGTGGTGCTCGACACGATATTATTTGCCCTATCGTTTTATTGAAGTAGTTTCGATTTACTGCCAGCCGGTTCGTTATGGCGTTCGCTTATTGTGCGCCCGAAGACTTGGAGCTTTCAGCGTTTGTACGATGTGTGTTAAGGGTTGGTATTATATTATTGTTTATTATACAAATTGTCGCTAGTTTAAATATAAATATTCTTAAGACAATGTAAATTCATGAAAAGTTTCCTCAAACGAAATCCTGATTTTTCAGTATCATTTGTGTGCATGTCAATCGATTTGGGTGGCATCTATTGGCGGCCGGAGCTTTTATCTATCTATCTGACGTGAGTTATTTGATGAAGTAATGAGTTTCTATCATCTTTGTCCTTATTGACTGTTCAAATTTATGCTCAATATAGAGTTGCTCTAAGATTTAACCACCCTGATTAAAAAAAATAGCACATGGTTACGTAATTATTGAAAAAACTAAGTCCGATTCAAATTGTAGTGAAAAGGGGAAAATGTTAAAAATCATATTTATGAAAAATTACAAACACATATCATTCGGATATTAGCTCGAGAGAATAAAAACAGCCGATAAATTAATTTGAAAACCGCAATTACACAGGAAAACATCAAAAATCTACGCTTTCCAAACGAGCCTTTCGAGAATCGCTACGCACCGTCAAATAAAGACAAACGACCTTTAACGGAAAAGCGAGCACATTTCCACCGACAAATTACATATTTTAACATCACACCTGCCCCACGCCTCATACAAAACCCATAAAAGTACCTATGTAAGTACACTCACGTTCGACATAAAACAAATTGACATGGCGCACCTAATTCGGTCGATTTTCCATCGTACACGTACATTATACGTACGCTCATTATTGAGCTATACGCATATATTTTCCAGAATTTATATACTTGTGTAGATCAGGATTTGGTTTTATATATTTTTTTCAAGGTTTGTGCTTGTTATTTGATTCGAAAAATGTGTAAATTTCACTCTTTATGACAGATTTCCTAAAAATGAATCACCTGTCTTATCTATATTGAATGAAGTTGATCGATTTCAGCACCATCTTTAATGTGCTGATTACTTTTTATAAACTTTAGGTAAACAGACTTTTTATCGGCTGATAGTTAAGTAATTTTTTAGTATGGAGTTGTAATTGTCGTAATGTGTGTACTTCCATACAACTATAATGATTAGAGTCCAACTGAACAATTGGCCGATAGAAAGTCTGCGGAAGCTTTTAACGGATACTTCTTCACATAAAAATATATGATTAATTTAAGAAATGTAAAAATTCGTCAAGAGCAACAGTAATAAAATAACTATATATAACATCGTGTGAGTTCCTTAAGATCTAAAATAGCGCATGAGAAAATATCGAATGCCTATTAGGAGAAGGCGTAGTTATTACCACGCACACGTGTCCCGTTAAATATCTTTCGAAATTATCAGCATTCTCCAATGTGTTAAAGCAAATAATTAATTGAAAAATGTAAAACTGGGTACTAATATCTAGCATAACAACAAATAAATAGCATTCGCGTACCTTTAGACCGAAAATTGCGTTTTCGGAAATATCAAATGCCAATTAGAAGGCGTAGTGATTATTACGCACACGTGTCCTGTCAAATATTTCTTGAAATTATGAGCCATTTTCAAAGTTTTGAATCGAAGAATTAATTGAAAATTTTCAAAAACGAGTACTAATATCTGGCACAATGATAGATAAATAAATGGCATGCGCGTACCTTTAGACCGAAAATAGCGCTTGCGGAAATATCGAATGCCAATTAGGAGAAGGCGTAGTAATTATTACGCAAACGTGTCCTGTCGTAATAAATCCTGCGGAAATTTTCGGTAGTGGTGTCGTGTTTGTCGCGCGTTTCCGATACCATCTTCAACACATTCGACGTTATGTGCTTTCGCCCTTAAATAACGATAGCGGCCAAATATTAATGGTTCTTTGTTCTCTTGGAGGGCTTATCGCTATATAGAGCCATATCGGCTTATCTCGTGTGCTATCTGAGTTCGGTGATTAATAATTAAGAGTGACTGGAAGCAATTTATACCTTCGGCTGATTAGCGATGTGTTTTTTGTATGTGTATGTGGGTTTTTTGGTTCGTGGAAATATTTTCGTATGGAATGAGTGATTGATCGGTTTTTTTCATTTGATTTCAGAAATGTGTAGATTTTTTGAAAATTTGAATATATTATTTAATAAATTTTGTCTGAATTGAATTGTTGAATGTCTTTAATTTTTTTTATTCAAAACATTTCTAGGTAAAATTGACTTTTTGTCTTGGAAGAAGTATATATGAAAAACGAAAATTTTCGATGAATTTAATTTAAATGCGAATTCACATAATATCAAATAATTATATTTTATTAAAGATGGATTTGATTCAAGGTAAAGGATCCATAAATACAGTACATAAACGCAACGGTATGACTATGACTAACAATAAGCCGCCGGTTTTCAACAACCAAATACAAAATACAGCATAAATAATATAATTTAGTACACTTTTCCTTAATCTATTACAGATTTAATCTTATTTTTTTTTTAATTCAACTAAGATAAAATACATTATGAAAGCAACTAAAAGTCGCCGATCTAGATGTGGACACACCATAACACAATTCTAGATTGAATTCAACTAATTAATTTATACAAAAAAGCATAATCTAAAGAGCGATCCCACCCAATACGATATTAACACATTAAGCGCGGGCGCAGCACATGCACTCGTCGCGCATTTTCCTTAACTCATACGGAATGACCGGAAAAACGGCGAGATTGGTTTAACGGTCGGAATTTACTGCTGCGTTCGCCGCGCATTGGTCCCAGGCGGCCGCACTTTTATTATTTGCTTCATATTTCCTTGTCTTGGGGCCAAGTGAAACTAAATAAAGTTAGAAAATCGCCGGGAGGAATATAAATTCCTCTGATGCGAGTTTATTGCCGAGCCCCGCGAAACTTTGGATTGCGCCTACTTAACGGCGTTAAAAATCGTAAATCCGCTCTCGAGTTAACGGATGGCTTTTCCGTTATTATTGTGTGTTGTATGACGCACCTGAGACTGTTGTTTTTATTCGGCGGGCTGTTTTGGCGTCGGGGGATTGCGCTTTTGTCGCTGTATAGCTGTTGGGGAGGTGATAAGAAATTGGGATGGTGGTTTATTTATTCGAATTTGTAAGGATTATGTATGGATCGATGGTTTAATACTGGATATTTTGTATTTCAATCGTCATAAATTTGCGTTTATTTTCGTTAGAGTTTCGATTCGTGAATGTATACGATCGTTGAGTGTGTCGGTGTGTATAATAGGGATTTATTTCGTCTATGGAATACAATCTGAGAAGAGATTAAGTTTGGTTTTAGATGTGAGATTAGATTTATGATTAATCTAGATTATAATTTAGAATTGATATATGGATTTGCCGAAGTGTTCTAAAAGCATAAAATTAAATATCGAAATTGAGATAATACTTTTAAGAACTTTATGGAATTATTGTGTGAACTTCTTGAAAGATTTATGTATCATTAGAATAATTTCACATATAAAGAAACATCTGCATGAAAATATTTTATTTAGTCATTTTGAATTCGTAGAGAATTAATATTTTATTTGAATTGAAAAAATAATTTGAAATTCTATTCACGTGTTTTCATTTATTTTTTCAGTTCGCGACATCGATTTCAACGAGTGGTCAGCAATTTTTTTCGCCGTTTCGAAATCCTCAATTTTTCAATTTATAGTTCGATTTTTCTCGATATTCGTTCTAAATTACATTAAATATAATAATAATGAATGATAAATATATACTATAGGCGTGTAATATTCCAAAAATAATACAAATGTGAAGTGTTTTATAAAATAAAAAGCAGAGCAAAAGTGATGTGTAGAATAGAAAAGCAATGAAATAGTGATAATATAATATAAAAGTGCAATAGTGTTTTCACAAAAAATCAGTGGAATTTCTAAATTGTCCGATCGCATTTTGAAGAAAGCTACAATCCAACTTCAAAGCAAAGAAGGCTTCGATGGATTCGCCGAGTTTCAAGTAGGTGATTTTTTTTTCAACGGTCATCGATATAAATCGTTTTTTTTTATGCAAATGTCACACATGTTCAAATTTTAACGAATATTTTTTGTTTAATATTTAAATATATTTTTGAATATAATTATTTTTTAATTTGAATCTTTTAATAAATTCGAACACAAATTCGCGAGCATTCAACAACGAAACTGTCGTGATATTATTTTTATGAACTTTTTAAATATTATTTTTGTTAAATTATATTGAAATATCCTGAAACTTATTAATGTATTAATATGAGAAATAACAGTAGCCTTAATCTAACAATGTCAAATCCTCATTAAATATTACACAAATGATTCGATGCCCGATTAATCGAAATATAATCTAGTTATTTTATAAATATTTAACAATCAGCTTAAAATTAATAATCTCGAGATACCCCAGCTTACAATATCTATTAATATATAAATCACAATACCTCAACCTAAAATGACTAAGTATCAATAACCTCACATAACAAAACCTTCTCAGACTTAACAGATCGATAAATCTCCGAATAACAACGCGTCGACCGGAATTAGTCGGACCGACTTAACCCTTTTTGTAATGATGTCGAACAAAGTCATTCGAATAGAGATCCGCTTCGACCGCGAGATAAAAGCGCGACAATTATCGAATCCTCGGGGCCCCAGGATGGAAGGAAGAAGAGGTCCCCTCGGATAACTGGGGGCCTAGCATTATCGCCAATAAATAGTGGAAGTCTTTAGATTTACTGCGAAAGTTTGCGCGCGGTTCGCCATTCTTAGGGAACGAACGCGCTTCGCGTAGTATGTACTTACATAAGAGAAGGAGTTGGTGAGGGCTTACGATTTGGTTTTGGTTTGAGAATATTATTTTTTTTACATTTGGGTATAATTACTTAGAATTATTTAGGGTTCATATTAAAGATTTCAAAAATGTTTATAATATAAAAAAAATGTTTTAGAATAGATTTTTCAAGTTAAGTGATCTTGTTATGCTGAGTTGAGACCTATCAGATTTTATCGAGATTTGCATGTCATTTTCATAAATGGAGTTATGAATATGAAAATTTATCCGAACATTTAATTTTGATTTGAAAAATTGTTAGTTCAATACTTTATAATGAGATTTCTAAAATTGGATCCTCCAGCATGCGTAAGTCGATCAATTTTGGAAAAATCTTTGATTCATCGATTGGCATTCAATGTTTCTTGATTTCTAGCAGCTATTTCTTCATTTAAATGATTTTTTAATTTCTAGTATTTCATCAATATATTATATAATAGATATGCCATATATAGATCATTCAAAACAAAAGTGTATTGCGAGCTTTATCATACTTTAAAGCGATCGAGTTAGATAAGCTAGAGGATTTAAACGAAGAAATCGATTTGCAAAGCATTCATATTGATACTTTTTTGAATTACATATTTGATAAAAACTATCAATTCTTCATATTAATGTATAAATACAAATGATACCTGGTTCTCGCTAGGATCTTGTAAGTCTCAACTCAGCAGAACAAGAACATTAAGCTCGACTATGGACAAATGGTTACATATAGGTACTTACTATTGCTCTGACGGCTGGATTTTAAAGAGATTTATGATTGTGAATATATTTTTTAATTTAATTACAAAGAAGGATCAAATATATCGATATGTTTTATGTCAAAATGTATGATCAAGTTTGACGAGCACGGTTACTTAGTTCGAACACGACTAATGGGATTGTGCGGTAATGGCGGGCAACAGACTGTACCGGCGACGTCTACCATTTCTCACCAGAGTTGTATCGCATATTACCCAATATAATATCGCACTGGGTATTGTGTTGTAGAATATAATATGTGCGACATTACACGGTGTGTTCGCGTCTAATTCGCGGGGCTAATTAACGAAACTGGCTGCCGTGCTCCCTTCTGCAGTGTTACCCAAACTTTGCAACATGTATCGCTGAGAAATGGAAGTTGAATAGAGCTAGCTTAATATGAATCTCGGAATCGAACTATAAAACAACGCAACTGCATTTGATGCATTAACATACTAAATTTTGAGCCAAAAAAGTGAATAGATTCTCAAAATAAGAAATGAAATCTTATGGCGCGTCCACGCTCACAATCAGGGCTTACGTTTCCTGCGGCGAAACACATTATATAGCAAACATCATGAAAGTTAACTTTTTTTTTTATATTTGTATTTAAATTTATATGTTTTATATCCAAATAGACTCATATAGAGTAATAGTTTGGAATTCACTGCTTTTTGCGTTACGATCGCATTAATTCGCGACCCTCACACCCTGAGGAGAGACACCTTGTGTTTGCCCAAGTTTCTTGTCCCCCACAGGTCGTGCCGTTCGTTTTCCATAGCGGAAATCGGACTCGGAATATCGTATGGTTATGGTGTACTGTATGGTGTGTCGTTCAGGGGATCTCCGGCTGTTTGATTGATGTGTAAACATGTGATGTTTCCGTCGTGTGCCCGGGAAATTGGTATGTGTTGTGTTGCATGTCGGCTTTGGCTCAATTGCTTCGCATTCGATCCGTTCGCTTAATAGTTTTAGTGCATTTGACGTTTCAGTCGGGCTCGGTTTTATATACGAAATAATATATTTTTTGTATCGAGTTTAAATTAAATTTTATATTTAGATAGTAGCGTGTGTGAATATATAATTTATTCCCATCACGCTTCCGTAATATACAGACATTGCAACGCTGAAAACTTATAGTTTTACAAATGCGTCTCGGAGCGGTATTTAGTCCCATGAAGCCAACGGCAAACAGTGACCAACAAACATCAAAACTCGAAATCCACTCCCACAACTCGCACACATACCCTACACAGCCCTTAGAGATTCAGCATTTCGCTAATTTATCGTGATTTAGAACAGTGGTCATCTACAGTTATTTCGCAACTATAATATATATTAGATGATAACCGTTCATTATTAACCTTGATTGTGAGTTATTTGATTTTAAAACAAAGATAATTCTAGATACTATCAGTATGGCATTCAAGAGTTTAGTTTAAGTTTTATTTATTGTGATGGGTATTGCTATATAATTGTTTTCGAATTCTCAATTAATTTCTTTAAAATAAAGAAGCAGACCTCTAGGTTAAAAAAATCTATAAATAACATTAGTGCATGAATGCACTTATATTATTTTTAAATGAAAGGTGGCACTAAAATTTAAAAAAATTTGATCGATACAGATTAAGCGAGAGCTTTATTTTTCGAAACATTTGAAAAACATCTTCCAGCTATATAAACTAAATTGGGTTAGCTTACAATTTGATTGGATTTTTTTTCTTTTTCTGTTTTAATTGGTTCAGGTTCAATGTACAATAGAATAAACATTAATTTTGAATTTGGACCAGCAAAGTATTACAGTCTATGAGTCGTATGGTGTTATTCTCAAATTCTATTCTAAAATCACCAAAACAAAACAGAACCACACTAAAATTTAGCAACCGATGTCCTCTCACCTCAAACGAATATCGCACCGCCATTTATTAAATTGCTCGAACGCGATCGAACCGAAATAAATAAATCCGCGGAAATATTTATGCGACCCCCTATACAACACGAGCCCTCAACCCTCCGAAATATCCACACCCCCTAGTAATTCTATACACACCCGTATATATTAGCGAGTCTATAAATCTTCGGTTGTCGTACGTGCGGATTCGTTACGGTCTAGCTGCACATATGCGCGCACACACGAGGGTGCGTTTCGCCGCGATGTTGTAGCATATACCGCGTTATACGAGGGTCGGTCGTTTAGGGGGTGGGTGTCCAATTCGCGAATATTGCCCGAATAAAATTCCTTATGGTCGCATAAAAATGTATAAATTTTCGCAATCGTTAAAACGACACTCGAAGCTCGCGTCATTGGGTCCCCTTTTAATTCTGGACGTTTTTTTTTTTTTGAGGGTCGTAATAAAATGTTTTTCGTATTCGATTTCGGGGTGGGAAATTTCATTTTTGGGATTTTTTTTTCGCGTTATTGAAATCGGGTATGAATAATAAATAAAATGAAAAAATAATTGGTGTTCATGTATTGTATTTTTTTATGAAACAAGAATTCAGCGTTGAAATGAAAATATACATTTTCGAACTTGAATCAGAAAAAAATGTTGAAATTTTGTGAAAATTGTTTTACTATTCGTACGAAAAATGTTAAATATTTTATGAAAACACTTCACAAGTATGTACTGTTATTATATTTTCAATATTTTATTTCATTTTTTTTTAATCTATCAATTTCACTCTAACGCTTTTATTCGATGCTTATTTTTTTATAAAAAAAAAACATTTCGATACCATCGACATCTTTCACTAAAGATACTCCACTGTAATGACGTTCCATCGAGAAAATTATTTTCAGAAGACATCAAACGGATAAAAACGTTCGTATCGCATACGATTTTTCTTTGTGTAGACGTCCAACAAAACGCTATCGGATTACAACAGGCGAACGATCATAATACTTTTCGTGCACCGGCTACGTACAAAACCCTCTGGACCCCCCTGTACTTGGGTTGTATCGAGGAAACAATTTATCGACGGCACCCTTCTTTCGATGTTGAATTATATTTGGTCAAAATCGTAGTTACGTGTGCGGGGGATTACATTATATTATGGTGTGTGTTATTTTTTGCACCCCGAGGGCCTCCTTGATCTATAGACGTCATAAATCTGGAAAAAGCGTTCGGTTTTTACGCGACTCTGCCAGTTTATCCTGAATGCAAATGAAGTACTGCAATAAATTGACGGAATTTAATGCGGATATATCGCCGATATTGTCGTTATTGTGTGAAAGTATGAAATTTTTCACAGTATGATTTTTTTAAAAGGCACAAATCATTGAAATGCCATAATTGAGAACGGTATTGTTATGAAAGTCTTAACTTTCGAAAAGAGTTTAAAGACGTCTAATATAGCAATATAGGCATGTATTTTCTATATTTTTTTGAATAAAATCTTTCTGTGACACAGTACGATATTTTTTCTATCTATCTATACACACATAATGCTTCAAACTTTTTTCGGATGTTTTGTGCTTCGATACGATACATTTCTAATATGATATATTTTACGGTACGACTATAAATAATAATAAACACTGATAAGTATTGTCATATTTGATGGCTGCACATTCATAAATATGGTCATAATTAAATGTCAAAATAGATATAGAAAAACCTTATATTGATAACACGGTCTCTAATCTCAGACCAATAATTTTATGTGTTTATATAAAAAGAAGTATAAAATATGAATTAAATCCTTTAATCTTATAATCATTCAACGATGAATCAAAATAAAAGTTTTCAATATTTTCAAGTCATTCAAAGTTTGAATAGATTTTCATACAAATACGTCCATATAATTTTTTGAATTCAAATTAAATAGACTTCATGATAAATGAAAAAAAAATATATTTATGACAGCATGTACTCGTAGATACATTTATAGGGTTGAAAACAAGTAAAATGCAGTTTAACTAAGCTCTCGTTGCATAAATTGGAGTCGACGACTTATGTAGCATTTGAAAAATGGCTTTTTCTCCATTTAATTCGTATTTCGCGAAAAAAGCGAGACGTGTTAGGGATTCGAGACGAGTTGCTCGTTCAACTTTTTGAAGATCGCTCTAAACTCTGAAGCGGCACGAATGAAAAAAATTACGATTTGCATACGAGTTGAGCGAAAGCGCTCTAATAATATCTTTTCAGCAACGCCAGCGGAAACAGTACAAAAATTTTCCCATCGAGTCAAAAGAGCGAAAATTTTACGACGAAATTTTCTCGCTCCACTTTGATTAAATTTTTCGCTCGTATATATGGGATACGTATTCGCTGATATTTGTAATACGACAGATATACGTATGAAAAAAGCGTTTGTGTTGCGTTGAAAGCGAAGAAATTACTTTGTGTAAAGGAGCTCTCGGCGTAAAAACAAAAACAAATTGCATAGGTTTTTTCGTTTGTGTTTTAATACGCGACGGTATCAGGGGAATTTCGCAAATCCTTTTATATGAAACATCGCTTCGGATACGACACCGTTTTTAAGCACTTTATTGCGCGTTGTTTTCAAATTTGATTAGATTCTTCGCGAATTTCGCTAAAAGCTCTCTGAGGAAAAATTGCACGGATAGTTACAAAGATTTCCCTGAAATTCGCCCTTTATCGGCGTCGAAAGGGTGGATCTAACTGGGGGAGAAAATTAATTCTATAACAGATAGCCCTCATATATTATTGCGAAAGAAGAAGAACAAAAATGTTTCTGGTGTGCACTATGTAGTGATGTTCTCTTATATAGCCTTAATACGATATATAAAAAAATATATCCGAACAACGAAAGTGGATACGACCCGACAGAATTCAATTTTCATATAAATTGCATAATTTTGTTTTCGATATCGAGAATTTTTATGGCGTGCAATTTAATTTGTTTGAGCAATTGATTCGTTTTACGTACGCAAATTTATATGCGTCAATTACAGCTGACCCTTGTTTTATAGTACGCAATTAAAATACGAGAAAGTTCGTTTATTTTCATATGGAATATAAAGTTAAATATTCTTAAAATCCCATCAAAGAATATATTGATTCTATTTAAGCTTTTTATTTGATTAATTTTTTCATACTATTGTGTTGTATATAGTCATCGTTAAATAATTATACAATTCAAATCGAATTCAAGTGCGACTTTGACAGTGATAAACTTTAACTCATGACAGACAAAATAAATCGAGATTTAGCTATATTTTCGAAATAACCTCTTTATGATTGGTTGAGTGAGATTTCGCGATTAAATCTAATTTTCCCATAGGCAATTTTACGAGTCGAATCGAATTTGACGCGGCGGCTTGCACTTTTTCACGTATATCGCCCGACACAGGGGTGTATTTCCATGGTGTGAGATTTCGACCCTGCCGATGAATTAATAATGAGATTTAAAAGCGATTCTATTTCGCATTCGGATCTCTGAATAAATGAAGGCAGCTGAGACCGCGGCTGTGTACAGACGGAGCCAAAAAAAGTGCCGATTCGGTCTCATTAACTAGTCATTTGAGGGCCGTTTCGTATACATTTGATAGAAATGTGCAGATTGTAAGAAAAATTGATTTTTGAATATAAAACTATCAGATTTGATCACTTTGCTTGAACATGTATCGATTATTTCAAGATATAAAGTCGATAGCTCATAACTTCTTCTGTTACCTTTTTAAGATTTTTTTTATTATAATTTGAACGATACTAGTGTATATTTAAAATCTCCATTAAATAAATCCCGGATGATATTGTTACAATGAGAAATTTTTCATTTTAATACTCGCCCCTGTAACGACTTCGGTAATGGGATACGTAATACGTTTCCTCGAGATCGCCGCGAAAAAGCAACGACGCCACACAAAATAAGCTGATACAAAAATCTCGAAAAATAATCCGATATTACTAATATAATGGAATAATAGGTTTTTCGAATCCGCTTATCCTACGACGAAAGCACTCAAACTAATTCCTGCGTCATCAAAAGTTGAATAATGCCAGACGACGCTCATTTCGAGCGTCGCCGCTTATGTATAATTTAATGAGGCTAATGGAAAACTTAGCGAATCGCACTCTTCAACGTCGAAATGACGCGAGACACACCCCCATGGTATGGGGATAAGGAGGGTGTTCTCCTTTCGTAAAAAGCCGACTTCTTTTTTTCAGGAACGTAAAAGCTTTACGGGGATTCCCCTAAATAGGATATACACTCGCCGTAGGAGAGAAAAGGTGCCCTTCCACCCAAAGGGTCTTGTGCCTAAAGGGGAAATTTAACAAGGATATAAGACGACCGATATAGATTTCGAGAGGACAGTTGAAGGGAAAAAGAATGGCGTCGCACTATGCGTTTATCCTTCAAAATTATTTTACAGAGGATCCGGCTCTCTTCGCACAAAGGAGATTTTTTTTCATCTCGTATGATTTTATTGAATGAAAAAAATGTTTCAATTTTCTTTTGAGATTCGTTCTGGTGTGAGAAAAAAATGTTGACGCGTTATTTTTAAATTCGAATTCATAATTGCGCTCGGATTTGACCGAGCAATCAACTCGTTGATTGCGCTGGGAATAGATGAGCCTGGGGTGGTTTCCTTCTGTTAATCTAGCGAGAAGGGGAAAGTTATTTTCGCTAATCTATATTTAAAAATATATCAAGCAATATACAATTTCGACTTTAAACACATAACAATTCATAAATTAATTTAAAGATTACAAACAACCTTCGAAGAAAATAATTAATTAATTCATCGCTCATTTTACGATAGTTTGTCGAACAGTCTACGGTGAAAATTCAAACCTGGAGGCTTCAATTGCGAGCGCCCTTTGTTCGGCGGACAAACTTAATAATTTATTATATTAAGATTCCGAAATTCGCTGCCTCTCCATGCCGCGGGGGTCCTTTGTGATTCTGGGCCGCGGACCGCCGTTTCAGAAGCGCTGGATTATACGATTATTGTGAGACGGGAGTGAAAGGCGCTTTAACTTTCAATTCGAGCCCGCCCTTAAGAATTTCCATCGCGTTTATTTGTCTGAAACGTTGAATCTTAAGCGAAAATGAGTCGGCGGAATTCCGCAATTAGAAAAACGGCGCGGGAGAACCGAACGCGCGCGAAATTGAAAAAAAAGGGCGGGAAAATCGGCGGATTTCGGGTCCGCGTGTAAACACGGTGTAAGGAAGAAAAATGTTTTATTGGTGGCAGCGTAGGGGATTTGGCAAAGTACGAGTGTCACATAAATTATTTCCTCGGACGAAGTGTGGCGACGGGTATTAAGCTCACCTTAACCGTGTCTCTGGCTCAGTCTGATATATGAGTTGTTCCTTCATTTCGCATGTGCAATTTTCATTTATTCATGGCAGTAATAAAGTTTTTTTTTAATTGTTAATGCTAAATCTGTCTGGAAACACCCATTGAATCTCGTTAAAAGCGCAGTAATGAGTAAAATCTTTTGAGCTTTGAAACGCCGAAAGCTTTCAGCCACACCATCAAACCTCAAACGGACCACTTCACAACTCAAAAGTGACACAATCGGAAACTGCTTTGCAACGAAAAGGCATTCCATTAAACCTGAAATGAGGGACACCAGTACACCAGATTCTCCCTCAACACGCGAGATACATTACAAAGAACTACATATAAAAAGCATAAATATATTCTACTTCTCGAGACAAAGAAATTCATTTTACCACTTTAAAGAGATAATAATAATATGTAAAATTTTAATTCCTTTTCGATGATTTCGATTTTTTTTTAAATTTACCGATATAGCTAGATGTTTCTTGATATTATCTGCCATCTTCAAGGTGTTGAGTCAAATTGAAAGATATAAATTCTCTTCGATAGTGTTATTCAGAAACCCCATTTAATGAGATTCAGGTGTACATGCAACCAAATCGAGATTCGGAAAAGAATTCAACCCTCGTGCACATTAGCCGCTTTATTAGAAATCGCCATTTCCTCGCCCTTATCTGGAGCGACGCGGGCGGGAAATGTAATTTGAAAATCCCCGCGCCGCAAATTTAATAGTCACGTAATCTTTTAAGTTATTATTCGCGTCAGGATATTTTTCTTATTAAAAGCGATTCTTCGCGAAGAAAGGGCAGAGGGGACGGGCCGCTTTTCTCTTTCGCATTCTGAATATTTTTCTTGTATGTATATACGTTTTTTTCGCCTTCGGTTCGCAGCTTTTTGTCACAACGAAGTCCTTTATTCGGCGCTCGTTTTGTATTTTGGGCGAAAATGCGGCGATAATTGAAATGTGCACGTAAATAAACCTTATTTGAAAAAGTGACAATCATATTTTTATAAAGTTCATTTGATGAATTTGTTATGAAAATATTCGAGAAGATTTATTAAGATCGTGCAGAAAGTGCATATGAAATTCGCTCTCATACTTATTGCATTTTCGTAACGGATATTTGCGGGAGCATCTGCGGCAACTTTGCCGTTGTCGAACTTTTTACCATACGAAACGTATCGAAAGCCAATGCATTTTTGGGGGATGATATATGTTTAGCTTTCCATGCATTCCATTTCGAGATTTCCGAATCCTGGATGCGATGCAGACACGTCCCGAGGGAACTATCACCTAAATCGAAACACGATTCCTTTTGCCTCTGATCGTAACGGCAATTGATGTATCCCATTCGTTTTGCACATTCACATTTATTGAAAATTCGCTAAGCAAACTAAAATTCATATAAAATAATTATTTTCAGTTTCGCTATTCAGAAATTTCTTCTCGATTTATTTACAAGGGCACAAATTGTATCGGATGTGGGCTTCGAGGGCTCGATTGCGTTTTATTGTCGTGGCCGATCGCTAAATATGAAATTATTCGTCGGTCTAGCGAACAGGGTGTATAGGAAAGATCGACGAAAACAAGATCGTAATGTATATTTATTGTAGCTAGGGGACTTTCGGCTCTTCGATGACCTCTGGTTGAGTCTCAATGTCGAAATAACACCATGGTCATGTCGTATAACTCTGGGTGGGGTCGATGGCGTCTCTCAGTCTGTGATCTCTATCTTTTTACAATGGCATTAAATAGGATAATGTTTAACGTTCGCCGCTTTTGAATCTCATCACGAAACACATTCGGTATAATGAAAGTGTCGTCGAAACGACCGCGAAAAGTTGAATTCAAAATAACTATATTCTAGTGTTCAAGTTTTCATATTAGAAATATAGTAAAATATCCTACTTTTTTTTTATCAAAAGCGCTATGGTGTCTGAATCTGACTTGAGCTTGCATTTTTCAGTGATATCGTAACTAAGGATTCTCTCGTTTAGTGGTGATTATTCTCTTAAATCAACATTATTTCTTCAGAGCTTGAAAAGAACATTCTTTCTCAAATCAAATAGAATAAATATACAAGAAAATTTTTCAATTCATAAAATCCATTCTCGCCAATTAGTGGTGTCGATTTGAATTCGACATATTTTACAATACCAATCCCAACGTATCATGAAATGTACAAATTATATCACTTTGTCACCGAATTGACTACATATACTTCACTTTATGTAAAAATGAAAATAGAAAAAATAATTTTCACATCCTAATCGATCCATAGTAAAGCTTCTAGTTTAAGCGCAATCTCTCCGCCGAACCCGATCGACTATCGACAAAATGAAAAAAAAAGGGGAAAGCTTATGAAATTTTAAAGCGATAAAACGGTCCCGGGAAATATTGGAGGCTTTTACGTAGTTCGTGTTTGATATAATTCACTTAGTCGTCGGTACGTGACTAGGAGCACTATTGCACACATGCTCTAGTACATGGCCCGGTCTAGGGCATAACTCAAGCAGATATGCAATTCAAGAACGCAATAAAATGTTTTACGGACTCGGTTACCGTTGCACTTATATCATGCACTTTTACATCGTACGTTAAAATCTACGGCGGAACCGTGACGCGAATTCCCGAACAATATCTGGACAGCGACTTAAGTTAGAACGTCGAGGGCTATTATGTGGAGAATTGTAGTGTTTTAAGGATAATATGACGATTAATTCTCGTGTTGTTGGGTAGTGTGGGAGCGCGATGACAAATAGCTTTTAAATGTTCATGCAAAACGTCGGAAAGTATTTACGTTGCTTTGGTACGTGAGTGCGTTAAAAAGCTGTTTCGAAATCCGGAAAAGTTTGTTTGGTGCTTTTTTCAAAAACCATATTTCCCTGGGTCCGGCATTAAGAGCATTTAACTTTGAAAAGTCGACTCGGCTACGTATTATAATACATATATGCCAGACCGAAACCGGCACTTTGTAACGCGAAAGTTAAGCAATTAATCCAGATTAAGGTTGATAATCTGCGCATGCACCCAGAAAGCACACAGCCCTACACGACACATAATATAATACATACATTGTTGAATATGGCTCTATTTGTTTATCGAGGCTTTTATTTTAGTTTTTTTTTTTCGAAATATCGAAAAGGAATGGTTTGGTAACTAACGAACGTTCCGCTAACGAATCGTTCGATTTACGGCGCGTTACTTTTCGTCCGAAATTAATTTACCGTAGCAAAATGTTTGCCAAACAAAAGCAGACGTCGTTGTTAATTGTTTGCGACGTGGAACTGCTAGTCTGTGGTTTCTGCTTTGGGGGAAAATAAGAAAAATAAATGTTTCCCATCGGAGCATGCATCAGAATTGATTGGTTCCGAATATAAGTCCATTGAACGTATGTATGTACGTATAATACATATGAACATTCGCCTACATACGCAAAACATGAAAGCTCTTTCGCATCCGATAGATTGGATGAATTTTTCATATATGTTTTTTTCATAAGTACCTTCGACGTTTTCATATAATTCATATATGTGCCTTAGCATACACGAAAATAGTTCAAATCCATACCCAATAAATTGTTTCCGAGCAATCGGATATGAAAGTAATACGCTAAGCTAGCAAAAAAATATAATATAAAAATGATAAATGCCCCTTCACGTATATAAGAATCGCATAATTTAATAGAAAAAATAAACAATATTATTGATGAAGCAATCTCGTACGCTCCGAAACTTTTACCGTTTCCAACTTTCTCATGGTATGAAATAAAAAAAATGGGAGGTCATAGAAACGCGGGCTCGTGGGTGGGACAAAACTTAAAATTATATTATGGCCGTAATCGTATGAAAGCGACTACTGCGTTATCCTTTTTCTACCCCGAGAGTCCGGCTCGCTGGAAAAACCATGGTTTTCGGGGGGGAAAAAGTAAAATTTTAATCCCGAAAGTCGTTTTGCGGAATGGTCTTCGAAGCATTTGTCTGAATTATATGGTCGGCGGGCAATTTACAAACACACAGTCTGGAATTGTAAGCAAGAGCCCCGAAAGCTAAATAGGCTGTATTGAAACTTTTTTCGTTGTTGCTTTCGTACATTTTTTTAATGTGAACTCGTTTCTTTTTATTGGGCGTCTACCCTCGCGCTTTTAGACCCCTCAAAGTTCTCTACGGGCAATATACTTCGAAAAAAAATCTATTTTTCATCTAATTCAAACTCAATATATTTACAAAAAAATCTCATAGCATCATGAATATAATAAAAATTCATTTTTACGACGCATACGTTGAGAAGCGAATTATCGTAAGCTAAATAAGAGCATAAAAATGTTTCGAGACATAAATCTATGTGATGGCCATACGAACGTCGCCTTAGGGGGTTTTCTTCCGAAATTTCCCGCGCCGACGGAAAAAGTAAAAGGAACGGCATTATCGTCATGTGAAAACAGTGTTCTGTAAAAGGTGCTCAAAAAATTTATCACCATAGGTTAACGGAGATGATTGTCCCCGAGAGATAGCTTAAGCCCTAAACAAGCCGGGGACAAAGCCGTTTTTGTACGACTTCGACCTCAACTTTGCATACCAAGGGTAGTATATGGAAGTATGGGAGTGGAGGAATCTCGGATCTCGCCTCTGCCCGAAGCGAACGTGCCCAAAGTAAACATTGTAAAAAAATATTATCACTTGGAAGGCTTTATGTATGGCGGAAAAGCTTTTTACGACTTTTCAAGTCTATGAATATATTTGAAACGTAAGTAGTTCGACTGAAGTTATGCAAAACGTAGTCCTTTTCCGCCCCGCGAGCGCATTCAAAGAGCTTTTTTGACCATCCTCACCTTTCTGACGGAAAATAAAAAATAAATCTCATAGATACATAGATCAAAGTATCATCCGCATACTAAAACATTCGATTTTTTTACGATACAGAATATAAAAACAGTGATTACATCGAAATTTATACAAAATCGTTTTTCTCGTAACCAAATAAAATTCTATATACCTATATCATTCATTGCAAAAGAGAGTTATTGTGAACATAGAAAAGCGAATGTAATTAGATAATAACCGACTCTATGTACCTACTGACTTTATAGCTACACAATGTTGTTTATTGTTTGATAAAATGTTTGATTTCATTAAAAGTAATTGAAATTAGTATTCAACGATAGATATGCGGATATTTATTTATGCAGAATTCGAATCTGTATCAATATTAAATTTGAAATGAATTGAGGCATTATACTAAACCGAACACTTCAAAAAGCTCACAAAATTCCAAGAATTTATTAAATATTTATTCGAAGGATAACTCAAAATAACACAGAGCACTACTTAAACGAATACATTAAATCTGATTGGATGCATTCTTCGAAATCGTCTCGCACTATTCCTGCCCCCTTTAGAGCGATCTCACAGAGTGAGTTTTCCCGAGCGATTTTTCCGACTCGAACGGGAAATGCATAAATTTTATTCTATTGAGCGTTAAAAACGTACGTCTGAGTCCTTCCACGTTCGGATGTTCGGGTTTTCCTGCGAGGACTTGTGTGGCTTTTCCGAGACAAGTCCTCCTTGATGCTGAATATAAATAAACACTGTCCCCTTATCTGCAAACATATTTATTCGCGGCCGCACACACAGTTTCGTCTTTCGTCTTGTTCAAAACAGAAGGCCAGTCCGTGTTTGTCGAAGAAAATGTAAACTAAAGTTTCGCGTTTCGTCGTATGAATATTTTTTCCGGTGACCGAACGATTTTCGCTTTCGTAAGGAAGCCTCAGATGTATTCTATATAATAATAAATATAAATATCATTTCCATCAATTTATATTCATAGAAAAAATTCGAATATTTATGCGAAAATTTTACTATAGAAAAAAAACTACGTGATTGAATGAAATATTAAAATGATATTTTCTATCATCGATTTTATGATAAACATAAAATAATGTCACATACAAAAGCAATATCTTTATAATATGTTATTTTTCCAATAAATACTTAATCTAATTTTCCATAAGAGTCGCTTATTTTTTTCCATCGATCGGAAATAAAGTAAATAATGGAATAAAGAAAACGTTGGAAAACACACACAACAAACACATACGAGACGTACTACTTTTCGAAACGTAATATATCGAGCTTCCGTGCCAGCTATTTTCATTCCATTTTCCGGGAAAATCTCACTATCTCGCCGCGGACCCGAAGAGAAAATCTGTGTAGTAAGTATTCACTTTCTTCTGAAATATGACGCGCTACAGCCTACATATGCGAACACACGCGCGAAACATACACATTCAAAAACAGACATACAAAGGGATTAGGGTTGAGATACGTAAGATGTGAATTTCAAACAGACTGTATTTGAAAATCGTTAAAAATAGCGAAAAAATCTATTATACAAACATTTCTCTTCTAAGCCTCTCATAAATGAGATTTGAATTTTTTTATGAGTTTTATTTTTAGGTTGTCTTTATTGTTTGACTTATATTACTAAAGGAAACCAACCAATCAGTCTGTCAAATACATCTTGCTCTATATCAAAATATTTGGTTAGCCTTGTTGAATATCAGAAACACTAGGTGAAACTACGTCCCTCATTTAAGGCTCTCGTCAGTGTAAATAATTTTGACAGTTTTTTAATTAAAAGAATTAAGAAATCTCGCACAAGATACCTTATTTCTTGATTTAAATCAATTTTAAGTCTTCTCACTGTCTAAATACTGATATTTCGAAAGATATTGGGAGATTGCTTTATTTATTTAAATATTTTTAGAAAAACTGACAAAATTCATTACCGAAAATATAGCTATAGGTATACTTTATATTTATATTTTGATACTTTATCTATGTATGTTTTATTGATTCAATAGGTAAATAGACTCAATTATTTTCTCGCAACGTTCAGTTTTGTGCGATCTCAATAACTCCCTTTCAGACTCATGTATCGATATGTACATTTTCGTAAATAATAATTTGTAGAAAAATATAAAAAAAAGGATATTTTATAATTGAGTTGTGTTTGAAATTTCACATTAAAATACTTGTTTGAAATAAATATGTGTGGTATTCCATTGTCGAGGGGGTGCGAAACAAAACCCTCAACGCTACACTCGGAACACATTATTCCGTCGACCAAAGACTGGGCCACAAGTCACGTACGAGAAATATCGGCGACGTGACTTACTGCTCGAGAATCGCATGAAAGATTCCGTACGAGAAGAGGCTTTCATATCTGCTAGAAATCACACAGAAATCAATATTTTTTACAACGTATTCATTCGCGCATTCGTTACGTAAAATTACAATGATTTCGTTACGCAACGAATATGAGGAAAATTCCTCGAAACGAAATCGTATTATATGAAAAGTTTCGTGCGTTTTACATTTCACATTTGAATTATACGGTGCAAAAGCGTAAGTAAAAGGGACCCGAAATGAAAAACAAGAAGAAGGCTCGCGCGCCGAAAGAAAGCGAAGTAATATAAAAAAAAAGTAACAGGCGGATCCTCGGCCATAATTTAAACTTATTTTGCTCTCGCGAAAAAGTTATCCCATTTAGTAATGAGTAATTATAGCGAGCTCGCTTAATGCGCACACGAGAGAAAGTAGTTTTCTCATTCTTCGTACGCGATTTGGCAAAAGACACCCCCCCTTTTTCTATTTTCCCAGACCATGATTATTATTTTCATGCGGAAATTTCAAACCCCCTAACTCCTCTACTATTTCAGCAGTGCGAAGAAACAGTTTTCGTCGAGGGGGTGGCTTATTATTATATCCAAAAACCACCCCGGAGCGAACTCCCTCGGATACCGCCACTTAATGCGCGGGCAACACTTGCCTCTAACGACAAACATAATTTCATTTCTCCATTTTATTTATTTATGCGCGGCTTCCCTTCGGGGACGTATATTTTTCAAAGATATGCAACTTTTGTTTTGCCGAAATTGCCCCCGGGGCCTGAGCGCGGAAAACCCGCCGAACCTCGCCGTGGAATTTTCCTTGGGATATTTTTTTTTCCCAGCGTGGAAAATCTCTTTTTCTCTCTGCAAGGGCGAAGGTTTCGCTGCTAAGTGCGATATTTATTATTTTAATTATGTGAAATACGATTATAAACGCGAACGCGTTTTCGCGCCGCTGCGTGGCAATAAAAACGAAACCGACGTAAATTTCCATTAAATGGCGCGTTTCGTATGAACTTTTGCATGTTCGCTTTCCCTTCAGCCACCCCTGTGTAGCGATTTCAATATTTAGGTGTTTAAAACATAACGATAAATCTCGTTTATTCCCCTGAATAATACATTCGATACGCCTGCTGATGCTGTCTTTAATTAAAACGTTGCCCGATTAATATAGACCAATTAGTTCTTTGGAATATCTTTACGTTCGAACAATTTAATGCATATTATGTACAGATGTGAAATTTTGCAGTGTGGGTTGAATAAATGTTTTAATATAGCACTAGTGTATATTACCGATATGCAAAAAATTCGCTATCCGAGGTTGAAAAAAAAATCTTTTATTCTTCCCTTGAGTGTGAAAATGTACATACATATGGAATTTTGTAGCTTTAGCGGTATAGAAAGAATAAAAATATACAGTAAAGTAGGTTATTATTCCCCTTGAGAGAAAACTGTGCTAGTGGAAAGGATATTTTATTTAAACAGGTCATCACATTAGATTGTTTACGATACATTTATTCAAAATCTTTTGTTTTATTAAAAATATTTTACTATCGTCATAAAAACTAGTTTATGATATGTTTCGTAATGCGTAGAATGAAAATACTTATTTTTCACTGTAAAAACTAAAGAATAAGAATGCAGTAAGTGTGACTGAGAATACTGAATAATTTAATGATGTTGTAATAATTTGAATATTTGTAGGCAGAATGACTGATAATACTGAGATATTTGAAGTCATAGTAACTGAAAATACTTGAATATTCGTATGCAATGTGACTGCAAATACTGGGATGGTTTCAAGACGTATGACTGCAATACATCAAATATCATATAATTTGCAGTCGAACCGCTTATAATAACTCGATTATTCATAGTCGCTACATAGATTCACATAAAAAAATCTAACATCAAACATTCTACAATGAAAATTCTCCACTCTCCGTGATTTCTGAACGCGAAAACATTTCTAAAAATCGCAACCCCCTCCGAGAAGGCTTATGATTTCTGAGTGTTTCATCCACTCATTTCGGGGCTCGCCCTCGGCTCCATGGCTCCATTTGCATAAACATTTATGGCAAGGCGCACAAGTGAGGGGAGACTCGGATGGCATAGGCTCTGAGTCATTAGGTCCCGGTAATGGTACGTCTGCTAAAGCGGGCTAAGACCACACGTCATCATTGCCCGGAAGCTAATGTATCCGAAAGACTCACCCTTGGCATTGATGCGAAAGTAATGCCCCTTGTGTTTATGTTATTCGAAAATTTTACGATTATTGTTTTGAATTTATAATATGGCGAGACGCCCCTCAAATGTATAAGATTTGTGATAGAAAGTTTGTCAGTTTGAGTGTGTATGAATTTAAGCTTGAATATACTCTATTGTCTTCTGCGATTATTTAGGTCTGACATTTCAATCATATATTAAATCGTATTATCATTTTCCCCGATTGAATTAGACATTTAGTATCACTGACTAATTTCAAATGATTTGTTCGGATTTATACTTAGTTATATTCAAATGTATCCTGCTTAAAAACGTATCGAAAATAAGGAAAATTTTTATAGGAAAAAGTTTTCCATTTGCTCTTTCATATAATGGAATACATACGTGTACATATTTACTTATTTTTTCATGACATGGAAATAAAATGGTATACAAATATATATTCTAAATTCAGTTGAAAAATATCTACGTTGAATCATTTTTTTCAGTCTCAATATTATAGACACATAACCTAGACAAAATATGAATAATTTTTATGATCTTTGAAAAGTTCTCAAGAAAATTTGATGAAAAATCCGATTAAATAATATTATTAAAAAAAAACTCAAATAAAAATATTATATTAAAAACAAAACTAAAACATCCACATTTCATCCGAAACAATGAAAAAGCACATCCGCCAAAAATACATACACAAAGTCCCTTTTTCGCGCCCTTACATATTTTTTTCTCCACACTCGCTCCGCTTTAATGAAATACGCTCTTCACGGACATGAGGCCGAAAACAATGAAAGTGACGAAAGCGGATCCTTCGGTCCCTTTAATCAAACAAGTCCCTTTTCGCAGTGCCTTTGTCGTACTATGTGTGTGTATGTGTGCTGTGTGAACCGGGCCCTTCTGTTTTCTTAGGGCCCCTGCGTGCAAAATCTCGACGGGTTAACACACTCCGAATCATTTATCTAATTGGACGGGAAAGGTTTGAAAAATCGTCCCGAGTGCAATTCTGTTTGTCGACCGGACAAAAAACTCGAGTGCAAACATTCGAATTGAGGAATTTTATTTAGGGCTATGTGAGTTTGTCTTTTGTGTAGATTTAGAAAGTATGTGTTTGATTTTTATTTTTCTTAATATTAATTGTAAAATATAATTTCAAGACGGGTTTTGAACTTTCAAATATCGAATATTATGTAGATTTTTTTCAAATATTCATTTGATGATTTAGTGAATCACAGGTTTCATTTATATTTGTATTTACAAAAAAATAGAATGTGGCTACATAAACTCAAGTGTGTATGATTCAGTGTTTGAAGTAGCTGTGTGTATATAAAGCTTAATATTTACAATCCGTAAGAGTTTAAATAGCCATATTTGGAAGAAAAAATATAAAAAGTGTACTTTACCGCATTTGCTCATAAAAATACAGCCTATTAATCAAAGTTGCACTCACCTGAAAACAGAGAATAAGACAATGAATAAATATAGTAAAATAAAATGCTTTCAAGTGATGTTAAAATTAAACATATTGATAAATGATTATCACTTTATGGTGAATTATTTCCATTGAATAGTTATTTTATTATACTATCCAGGAAAGATATTTTACATATGAAAAGTTATGTACAAACTGCTTCAATATTGAAATCTCATTTTTATGAAAGTGTTCAATCACGATCAGCCTTAAACACCTCATATGCAACAACCGACCCCCAAAAGCCTACACACACCAACTCCTCCCACATACGACCTCCCAGAACTATATCGTTTAAAGCCAACATCTCAAAACACACACACATACACCTGAGACTTTCTTAATCCAACTAGCATCGCTTCGACGGAAATCCAATTCTGACCCGGGGGCGAAATCGTCCGACGTGTGGCGGTCCAAATTACGTGTCCGAGGATCGTGCTCTTGTCAGCGGTTCCTTTTGTGAGAAACTCCGACGGCGATCCGCGAAGTGCCCAAAGGTGATGGTACAAGCGAAACTTGGACACCCCCACGATAATTACAATCGACCCCGGTGTCGATAAACCGAAGCGTTTAAGTCGAGGCGGGTGTGTGTGTTACGGTTTCGGGTAGTTGAGGTGGATATTGATTTCGATACTGTGTTGTGTGATGTGTGGTTTCAGAATATTTTTGAATTAATATGACTAGTGAAAAGGCCAAAACTTACTAAGTATGCGATTAGAAACTTATTTTTCTTTAGTTAGTTTCGATTTGCAAACCCACGTTAGATTAAGAATATCGATATTTAAATGAAATCGTAATATACATATGTACGCTCATATATTCTGTGGCAAAAGGATATGAACGAACTTGGAACGTGTACTGAGATATATCATAAACTCACTCGACCTCCTCCTAATACATGTAGGTACATGCTCAACTTCGAGTGCGATTTTCTCTAAATGTCACTTGTACCCTTTGGCATTTTCAGTCGTTATATGTGGATGTAGATGTCGATTAATTAGTGGAATATTGAAGTTTCGCATTTGTGCGAACTTGAAAGGTGTCAGGTGAAAAGTGATTCGATATGCCTATTGATTAAAAAAGCACATTGAATCATTTTTTGCCTGACTATTTTTGTATTTACTGAAATGCAATATTTCATATTATCATTCGGGTATCGTTAGCAACTTGATTTACATCTATCTGTTGATATCATGAGACAATACAGTCGAAATAACTTTAGTAAAGACTAATTCGTATCAATAATTTCATTTTGAATAATTAGACCGGGAATTAGACGTGTAATTACACGTGTCACCAATTATCTCTTTCTATTAATCAAGTTAATTTCGTATCAATTATAAAAGCATTAACATTTATCGTCCACGAAGAGTGTTAATTCTTGCGTGTTAACAAGTGTAAATACGTTTGAACTACGTGTATGCACTATACATAATTCAATTTTAATTAGTAAATGAAATGAGTATCATTTATTGTAAAAAAGTATATTTTTTATGTTATTCGTATATTAAGGACGTGAAAGTAATTTACGTGGATGTGAAAGTAATTAAATTCCATAGCGTTTCTAGTTTTTCGAACGATAATAGACGAGCGTAAAGAGGATATCTCGAGCGACGGTTTCTCTCGGCGACCATAAGATTTTTTTATTACTATTTCTGCGTCTTCTTTGCTCATTCAATTTAAAAAGAAAATTGAATTTTCTTCTATCGTCATACTCATAAATTTGCCTTTTTACGCGAAATTTCCTTCGGATTTTCCGCTGCACTTCGGCTGCTCTCGTTCATAGGTAAAAATACGTGAGCGCGTTTTCACGTGTGCCGCACTCGGGAGAAAGTCGACGAACTAATTAGCGAGCGAGTTGCCCAAGTGTATTTAATTATGAAACGTTTCCGGAGGATGTGTAGAGATTGTTCTCGAAGTAAATACAAAGCAGAAAATTTGTCGTCGACGAAATTTTCAATCACTTCCCGCTACGACAAAGAGTTTCGCTCTCGCGTAACGTGTCTCGGATACCGCCGACAAGGGAAAATGTATTAAATTCAAAGTTCATGAAAGCATGTGTAACCAAATTTAGCGTCGGTGAAGAAAGTTTGGAATCTTTCCACGAAACTTCCACTTGAATTCTGGTTATCTATCGTGCTATTAGTCTATTACAACGATTCCCACTTTGACACAAATACCGCCGGATTATTTATATTCAATTGAAATGCGATGCACAAAATTTAAACTATCATCAATCTTACAATTTATAGAATTTTGATATACTCTAAACAACTCGTTAGTATATTGCAGCAGGCATTAAAAGCGAATCGTCGTCACTTTGATCATCAGTCTCTTACTTTTACCGCAGAATGTTTTCACATCAGAAACTCTGCACAATGCGTAAGATACACATTCATTTTCGCAACGCATACATTCTGTATGAAAAGACTCAGTGATATGTGCACAACATCTAAGTGAAGTTCGCAATAATAATGCTGGTATTCTGGAGGTTATCTTAATGTTCGCTTCGACGTGCAAGTTTATCTGGATGTATTAAAAAGTCTCCGGAGACCGAGAGTCTTCAGTGCAATATGCCATAGGGGAGTTTTCAGAGTAAAATCGGGAAAATTGTGACAATATTGCACAACTTGGTTCGAAAATAAATAAAATGCACTTAATGTATCTGTTTTGTTCAATATTTTGAATCAAAAAATATAAAAGGAACTCAAAAGTCGAGTGAATTTTGAGAATATTACATTCATGGAAGGTCTTTTCACTGCTCTAGTTAACTAATTGTGTGTTATAGTCAATACTTTTACTACGAATTGTCGAAATTTTTCGGAACAGAAACGAGTTTTGACAATTCCCAGTCGAAGAACTGACTAACTCTATGGATAGTCAACTAGAGCAATGAAGAGACCGGCAGTTAAAGTTGAATGTCTATTGATTGAAGAATTGTTAGAAAATTGTTAAACAACTTGACGTTATATGTAACATATCAATACAAATCCCTTATTGACGAAAAAATATCTGCATTCAATTCCGTCTATTTAGACTCTAAGGCTTTCTCACAAAACCAATATAAAAAACCGATTTATTAATTCGACGACTAGCCGAAGCGACAAAGGAAAACTCAGACAACCCAACCACGCAATAACTCGTCGCGATAAACACTTTCGTGGCTGGTAAAAAAAAAAGCGACGATCCCGAAAGGGAAATTATGCAGACCAGGTGGTATCGCCGTCGCCATCATCGTCCTTATCACCGTGGCCGCTTCGAAAACGCCCCAGTCGGAACTTCCGGCTGATAAAGCCTCTAGACTCGACTTCCGATACAGTCGGAGCCGACGAAGAAGGCCCTCTTCCTCGTTAGGGTGCCACCCTCGAGGATAATTTGTTATTTGGCGCCGATAGCATCTGGAGGCTTTTGTGCAGTCGGTGTGGTGGAGGCGTGCATTTCTCGCGGTGCGGTTTCTTGGAGAATTCGCGCGCTTTTGTGTCGGAAGTCGGCGATTTGGGTGGAAGTGTAATTTTGAAGTGTTTTAGGTGAAAAATATTAATATGCATACGTATACACTAGTTCCTATGACTTCGAGCTGTCAAAAATCTGCAGGACAGAGGCATACGTACAACAATATAATATACACATACCTCTCTGTCCGGTGAATTTTTGATAGTTCTTAACCTATATAGTCATGAACTTACGTAATCGACGTTTTCCCGAAGAAAGCTGTTAGAGTGAGACAAACTATGTATGAAACCTCAAAAATGAACTGATTTTTTTTGCTCTAGCAGCATTCGTCAGAAAACATCGATCATTTAAGTCCGAAAATGGGTACGTACATGTATCTGTCTATGCTTTATAAATACCTTAATCGATTATCCTTTGATGATTTAGCTTTCTAAAGTTGTTGTATGCACATCCGAAAGGCAACTGTGTTATTGTATTTCACAATTTACATTTGATACTATACAAACTACGGAATTTATTACTTTGACATTTCATAGAAAGAACTTCCTCGTAGCCTAGTCGTAGCAAATATAATGCATGATCTACACACGCAACTTTATTACTATTTTATTTACTATTTTCCACAAAAATATGTTTTATGTTCATTTACAAAAATGATAATGTTTTTAAAAAATTGTTTCGATATCTATTCACAACTCACGAACGGTATATTTTAATGTCGTGTGAAAAATTATCAAAATGAAAAGTAATTAGTATACGTCGCTCTAATTTATGGCTCATTTTTGTGCCGGTTGACTTGTAGATAAATTTCAACGCTTCCGAAATAGCGCGCTTTGTAATGTGGCGTCGTTGAAATATATTTTTAACGTTTTGTGCGTGTCGTATCTGTTCAGCGGACACTAATGGATACACAACAAGAAGTTTCATAGATACAAGGAGCTCGTACAACGGTTTGAAAATGGATGCTTCTTACAAGAAAGACGAAGATAAGACGTCGAGTCACGTACGAACGGTTCTCGGTGCGCTTTCAGTACAAACCGCTGATTGTATGAAACTTTAAAATATAAAATTGATATAATTCAATAGTATACAAATTCTAAGTTATCTTGGCAGAATTGAACGAACTGTTATATAAAGGAAAATCTTACTGAATTTATTTGATGATATTTTCTTGTAAATGAATTTAAGCATCTGTAAATGACGCCTTAGGTTCAGCGTTCTCGGGATGCTGGATTTTGAGTTGTATCGGGTCTTAATGGCAAGAATATGTCGTTTTTTTTAATTGATTAATTAATATATAGAAACTCTATCGTATGTGTTGACTTTTTATTCAGATTAATTTGAAAAATAAGAGTTGATATGATGCATTATGAAATGGTACTTTAAATTTACTTGTAGTGTCATTTATATCAGCTGATTGTTTGGGTGACATCTATCGGCCAGCGGGATTTCTACCTATTGATCTACCTCACGTGGTGTGAGCTATTCGATCGATTTCTGTTACCTTTGCTCATGTAAGATGATTTGCATTTTTTACTGCCAATATAATGTTTAACTAACCAAAAATAACCATAGTTGTAAACCGCTGAAAAATGGAGATATATTTAGGTCCAATTCGAACGGCAATGTCGAAGGAAAAAATAATTGAAAATGTATTATATACAAGTGTACACCTACTCGTATTTGAATAGACAACTCAATTGTCGCAAAGAGAATTTAATCGTACACAGATAATGAAACGAATCGGTTTAAAACTCAATTAACGCGGATCGGAAACGAGCACATGTGACGGAAGCGCAGACGAGCGAGCATTCGCTCACAAAGCGCCATTAAAACATTAAGTTAAAGTATTGCGAAAGGGATCCACGAGTCGAGCAGACAGGACGAATGTGGCTCAAAGAGGCGGAAATCGTTATCCTCCGGCACTAGCTCCTTGCTCACATCCTGGGCTTCGGCGAAGACTGAGGAAAAAATACGTAATAGGATCGTCTGGTGTCGATGGTGGAGCCTTCGCAGACTCGCAGACAGCCATTCATTTCCTCAGCCTCCGTTCGTAAATCCGATTTTGTATGATTCGAAGAATACATTTTTGATATTTATTTTCGATTCGATACTTTAATCTGTGACTATTTTATTTCTTAATATGGTTTCGTGCAAGAAAACGATCGTGATGGCTAGTTCTGGTGCAAGAAGGCAATCATGAAGGCTAGATCTGGTGTAAAAAAGTAAACGTGAAATCAATATCTGGTGCAAAAAAGCAGTCGTGAAGACTAGATTTATTGTTAGTGCAAGAAAGCAATTGTAAAAGTTGAATCTGATGCACATATCAAAAGAAAGAAAGAGTTATGACCGATAGATGCCACTCGAATCAAACGGCATAACAACAAATTAACACATACATGTATCGTCAAAACTATGTTAATCACAATCAACCCAATCTACAATAGAAGCTGGAGATTCAATTTGAGGAACATTCCCGAGACATTCATGTCGATTGAATAGTATCATGACAGATTAATAAAAGCAGAAATAGACATATATGGAGTCTATCTCAGGTCTTTCTCTGTTTTTGTCTGTCTGACACGATACGATTCAATAGATATGAACATACCTTGAGTCTCCATATTAATATATCAATTAAAAAAATCACATGCGACTCATATTAGAACTCAAATCTAGCAATACAAGAAAACTAGTCTTAAAGCAACACACACTATCAGCTACACAAGTATAAACGCATATCATCTCTTTTCTCCAAAATAAACCAACCCCACCATAATAGAATGGTTAAATACACACGTCCGAAGCAGCCGCAGATGCCTGGAAGGGTCTTGAATTTTCAGATGCGAAAAAAAGCGGACATTAAACATCCGGCATGGAGCAATTTGTGTCGGCCGTTACGCCACCCCATGGTGGGTGCGGATTCTTTCTTGCACCAGTCGATAAATATGGGGATGTTCTTGCAGCGGCCGTCCAAGTTGCGCGGCCGCAAGCAAACATTAAAAGCATATGCCGGCTGCACTAAATCCTCGGTAACAGTTTAAGTTTTCAACGGGGATGCGAATGGTGCTTATATTCGTCGACTGTGGGGCACAACACGCGTCCTAAGCTCTCCCACATAAATAACACGAGAGGGACTTTATTGCGTTCGGAGTGTTCACTCTTTCGAAAATGGACCGCTTTTGTTGTTTTGAGTTGTTGCTCTATTGATATTTTAGGTTAAATGTGAAATGATATGTATTGATGTGTATTTTTTGGTATAATACATATATGAAGGTGTTCGTATACTATCTTATCGTTATGACAGTCGAATTGAACTAATCGAATATTAAATATAACTCAACATGACTCAAGTTGAGTTTACAGGAAAAAAATAATAGAAAATCAACTCTAACTTTGCCTAAATCTAGATCTAACCCAATTTATCCTCACTCTACGAGTTTCTTGCTTACAAGATAGTCGGTAAACAAATAACCATATGCATTTGAATCTTTTTAATTTAATTCTTCAAACTTAAGAGAATCGATTTTAATTGAAATATGATATCAATTATGATTTTTAAATCATATTTTTTAAATAAATTATCCAATTATTAATTATTTTTTAAAAGAAAATATATCAACTACATAATTGTGCGGTATTTCATGTGTACTAAAACGATACAAATGCTACTATCTAGCGGCGAAACAATGAATTAATATGTAAACAGTTTTTTAACAAAAATAGATAAGCCATTATCGTTAAGTCAACAACTCAATACAAAGAAAAAAATCAACAACCATTTTTCACAATGATGAAACATACTGATAATCTCGAACAAATATAAATTGAATCATACATTTCTTAACAAGTAAAAAAATGATACATATGAAACTTCAAAATTTTTTCATTGATGAGGAATTTTCAAAATACACTCATTACTTGATTTACGAACTGTAAAAAATTCACAAGTCATATGTACTGTACATACATCTGTCTCTGTCTTGGAGATTTCGACAATTTGTAAATGGAAAAATTAATGTAATTTAATTATTTTAACGAAAAATTGAATCGATCGTCTAAAATCGCGTGCCGAACACGTCCAACGAAAGGCGGACATCTAGCAGCATTTAATATCGTTAGCGATAAGATAAAAGCGAACGTACTCCGCTATGGTGGAGATAGCGCGCAACGAATCGCTCTAACGACGCAAAATCTGATACCGAACATTAAGGCGTTTCGTGACGACGAACACCTCAGGATGCTAAGGACGAACTGTCGAAGGCTCCAAAACACATATTAGTTCGAGGACTCCGGCAAATTCCCGATTTTCCATTGTCGTTTGGGCCAAAGTTAAATTGCGCAAGAGAACGGTTGGCAGTAGCGAACGAGTGCGCGTTAATTGTCGCCAGGTGCCAAGACACGAGTGCACTCACCTTATATTAGAGTGGTGTCTCATTAACGATGTCTAGTGGATTCAAAAAGCACATTCGCTCGTTAGTTTGGCACGTGGAGTTTTCAGTTGGGACAGTTTAAATTATCCGGTGAGAGGAAGCTAGAAGTGGTTCTGCTTTGTGATTAATTCATTGTTTCAGCATTTCAGAGCCAATTGTTACTTACTCTAATTATTGTCAAAAATGAGATTCAAATATCAAAGCACAATAATCGTAACTTTCTATGTGTGAAATATATTTCCTTAATAATAGAAATATTTTTTTGCTACTTGAATAAAATATTATTTCAGAAGCCATTTTATTTTTATTAATTCTGTACTCTAATGTAAAATAACAACATATGTAGCATTATATGGAAAAGTATGTTTAAAATTTTGAAAAAATGGAATGATGAAGGTAATTTTGAAAAAAGCTTCGAATACATTTGATCGTTTTTCTCGATTTCTTGCTTATTCACTTTCAGTTGCAAACGAATTATTTTCTAATTATTCTTTTTTATAAAGAATTTATTCAATTTGACATTGCACAACGCTTATTCGTTCAATATAGATTTTCACCCGTTATCTAATCTGGATTTTACTTATCACGATGATGATAAATGTGTTGCTCACAATTCTCGTTAAAACTCGAACAACAAATCGGGGGAGCTAAATTAATTTTCCACGTAAAAAGACACATTTTAAGCAACTTTTAGAAAGCTTAGCGCCTCTCAAAGTATATCATCTATTATGAATGTAGGGGTAAAGTGGGGCGCCGAGGCATCTTCTTAAACACTTTACTCGTGTTGCCTACGCCGTATAATGTTCTCATAGTTAATAAACGAGCAAGATATTTCTAGCAACTAGTCCGGTGAAACTTTTACCCGAAGAATAAGTTTTATATTGATATTAGCAAAAGTGACACGATAATAATGTCGCTTTTAGTTCGCGACCGCATAAAATTTATCCGCAATGTTATGTTTGTATAGCTTCATTTTGCAGCAACTGCATATTATTATAATGTTCGCTCTTTCAATTTTTGATTTAATTATTCGTTTTAGTCTAAGAAAGTTTTCTTTCTATTTAATCAGTCGATTAAGTTTATTTAAGTGTTCAGTAAATGAATAGATGATGAAAGCCTTTGTGTGCACTACTTTATGAGATTCTTATTAAATCAAAATAATATTTTTACTAAGTTAGTCAGCCCGTTATAATTTCACTTAATCAGAGTAACGAGAAATAAAACTTTCTCGGTATTATGTAAATATTTTCTCAGAAACTTTCAAATTAAAATTTCAACATTATGCGCGAGAAAAAAAATGTTGCTACTCACCCATAGTATGATGTTGAAGCAAAAAAGGGTATACTTGATACAATAAATTCTTGATTCAAGTTTGCCAGCACCCTTTCCTTCACCTGTTCCAGCCATTACTTTAAAATATTAAAAAAACTTTCTTCTTTTAAAAATATCCCGCGGATTTTCCCGTCGGTCGAAATAAACCACTCTTAATCGCGCACAGTCTCTAAATTTCTTCCCCTTCCGGAGGTCGAAAATCTTTTCCACAAAATTTTAACCGAAACACTTCAAAATCACGAAAGACGTGTTTTCAGAACTGACAAAACACTTAAATGAAACATCTATCCGTCGCTGGTCCGTATTTTCTTATCGTTATCAATTTTATGACTGTGTAGATAAGAGATAATGGTTCACCTGTATGGGTTATAATCTGATTCAATGATTCATATGGGTGGGGTCTTGAATTCTTCACTCGTTCATATTTTTTCTGATTAACTTGATTCATCAATTCGGTGAAAATGATATGAAATTCCAATTACTATCCAAAGTCTATCAGATTTTTGTAAAACACATTTTCGTGGAACGTCACTTAAAACACACCTGAATCGATGTGCAATCAAAATGTATCCCGAGGCATTTTAAAAATGAAAACGTGCATTTCAGTACCGAATCTGAATACACGAGATAAAAAAAAATGTTTTTTTTTTCCAAATGAAAATTTCAATTAACATCCAACCACATTTTTTTGGTATAGGAGTCGTATAAAGTTACAACAAATGAAAAACCCAATGAATCATATATCTAATATAATGTACAAAGAGGGAATGAAACTTCAGTAACAGTATGTATTTTTATAGTTTAAATACTGCAATTTTTAATTTCAATGTAAAATATCTAACAAAAAGACATTTTGTTTATTATTTTTCATGAACTTTTGACAATTCGATTTTCGTCGTTCAACATTATTCATGTTTATACTTTTATTACATTTTAACAAAAGAACTAAAGTACTGAAAGTATATTGCAAGCATTGAAAAAAAAAATTCTATCCACAGACACAGTTTAAATAATCAATACAAAAATCCTCACATCCCGTAATCCTTAACAACCCAACAAAGGACACCATCTATTTCGGGTGCTAATTATGCCCAACCGTACTTATATTACACTTTCACCAAATCTCATAAAAACTTAGACCTGAGCTATAAAAAAATTCCTCATTAGTTAATACAAAAAATCAATAACAAAATCCCAGTTTAAATCTTCGAAATCTTCACATCCCAAAATCCTAAACATCCCCACGAGCTAAAATCTACCCTCTTTCTGGTGCTAATTATGCCCAACCGTACTTACATCACACTTTTACCAAATCTCCCCAGTCTTAGATCTGCGCCATAAAAACATTCCAATACAAAAAAAAATCAATACAAACCAAAATCCCATTTTAAATAACACGAAATCTTCACATCCAAAAATCCTAAACAGCCCCATAAGCAAAAGGCCACCCTCTTTCGGGCGCCAGTTGCGCCCAACCGTGGGGCATAAATTACAGTGGCCGATTTGAATGGGGCCCGGTACGTCTTCGGCCCTCTCATATTAGGCGCCCCTCTTTATGGACGACATAAAGTTCGACGTTCGACAATCGGGCCGTTAAGGCCCAACTGTCGCCCAGTTTCAATTTCGGGCGCCGGCACTGCATTGTCGATTTTCAGCGTACGACCTGAAGCCGGAATGCAACTCTATTGTGGGGGCCGGGCTTTTGGAATTTTAATGTCGGGATTTTATTCGATGTCTTAGATGGAGATTTTTGGGATGGGATTTTATTTTGTGTTGGGTGATTTTTTATTTTTTTTGTTTGTGTGTGTTTTGTGTAACGACATCTATGATTAATTATTGAAATTAGCGATAATTGAAAATTATATTTATATTGCAATAACACGAGATTATGAAATTAATTGTAAATAAATTATTGCTTTTAGTTTTGGTAATTGTTCATAGGCGCAAGTTATTGTCTTTACTTTTTTCAGTACACCTTTGAACATGATATAAGTTCGAATTTAGAAAAAAAGTTTTTTTCGTTAAAAATTAAATAAATTAATACCATAAATGCCAAAGTAGAAACTCGATTATCTAGACTGGTGTATTTGTAGAAGGTTGTCTGGATAAGTGAAAAGATAAGTTATATTATTGTTAGAGATTTACAATTAAATTCGATACGAGTTATGCTTACTAATTCATATTTTCGTATAAAATCAATATTAAATAATTTTCTATTTAAATATCAAACACTTTACTATGATTGTACAAAAAAAATTTGGGAAAAATCAGCAAATATCAAGGTTATATTGCTACTAGACTAGGTTCTACTAGACACACATATGTATGTATGTAGTTAAACAAATTCATCTTATGATATGAAAAAATAAGTAACTCGTTAATTACTTGAAATCTATTATTTTTGAACGCACTGCGTATCTCATTTTCATATTTTGATTTAAAAATACTGATTAAAAATTCTAAAAAATATAGGCTACACATACACAACCATCCAGCATAGCCCCATAACCATTGATTTGTCCGACCCATAACATCAGGTACGTGCATAGAGAGGTACAGACGTTCGAATACTGGCACATTTGAATACCGCTGGACGTTTATGGGGAGTACGTCGTAATGGTACAATACTGCAACAAACGGAAGCGACGGAACGTTTGAGAGCCAATGGAATGTGGGGAAAATCGCAGCGGAGACCCACCGGCGATTATGCTCCGATAGCGAACGTAAATTTTCACGCTTTTCTTTACTGCGTATACGCTACGTTTCGTTTTCCATTCGATTCCTACACGTTTTCATAAATAGGATAGTATCAAATTTTATTATTCATTAAAAGTGTTTTTTTTACATAAAGTGCAGCGTTATAAAGCGTTTTTGCAATCTGATTCAATTCAGCATACTAGGGATGCTAGGTTTGACTCCTGGTGAAAATTACATGTCTTTTTTCTTTAACGATAAATATTTATGTAGTTTTAGTCGTTTTTTCGAATATTTGATCCATTTACTTGAAGAAAGAGATTTTTACATAACGAAAGTCGCATGTCTAATTTACAGTAACAGTAACCTCTTTGAATACAACGGCGGGTTTTTTTCAAGCAAAATATATTGAGCAAGACATCGTATTTGCTACTATAAATGAATACTCGATTTACTATAAATGAATATGCAACTGCAATATGATTTACAACTCTTATAATTTTTTAAGAAGAAGTTCCTAAAAATAATCACCCACCTTAGAAGAATTAAATAAAATTCTCTCTTTTTAATTATTATCTCATCTAGTAGTTCTACTTCTTCACTTTAAAATGAATGACATTAATTTACAAAAATAGAGTTATAAAAATGATACCTGTAACAAAAAGAAATATAAAACGATAAGATTCAAAATGCATCCCCTTCTAGCTTCAACCGGGTTTTTTGTAGAGTTTAATGGATGAAACGGTATCTATCCTATAAAAAGTCACTTTTATGACTATGCAGAAATTGCGCACGCTGTTATATTTTGCTTTATATGAAACTAGGCAGGGACGTGTCGTAATAAGAGCTCGGTCCCCGAATGACTGTTACAATTCGCAGAGTTTTATTGCTATATTGCCCAGCGCACAGTTCCAAGCCATATACCAGTGCATATCATTATATCAGCCATCATATTTCATATATTATACTTGAAAAAAATATATATGTATATGAAATACGACCCGAGAGCGAAACAGCGCACCGTATTGAATACTTTTCGTTTTTGAGAAAATTTAATATCGGCGAACAATTTTTTTTCATTTGTAGACAGCTTCGATTCAATATGTCTCTATTAACCGGAATCGACTGTATTAGACCCGCATATATACGGACTCGATTCACGTGCGGAACGATAAAATTAATTTGATTAAACCCTTTCCGATGGCAAGCGTTGCTGATCAAAGAAATAAACACGCGGTTGTTTTCTTTGTATCAATGGATACGCACATGCGGGCTGAAAGATATTGCATTACATATCCAAAGCAATAATGGCTGAAGAGGAGCCCATAAAGGGCTTCGCCAGAATAAATATCGGTTTTCATCCACGGTGAACAATGCGAGGGTGAAAATTCTCACCGTACTAAAAATAAGAAATGTAAGAACCCGAAATTCGCGCTCGCGTAAAATCAATATGCCCCTCCTTCTATGTTTAGGGGATGATAAAATTTTTCGAATCGATTGTTTTTTCTATGGATTTTTATTTTATTCGTAGATTATTTCGAAAGTGCGGCAATAATTCGACGGGGAATCTGGGGAAAAGTCCGAGGGTTTTCCGATCGCGGATTGTAATCCGGTCGCGGACGGCGGACCTAAATAAATTTCATTTTATTACATTCCCAAAGAATAACGTAATTGGGTCGCGACAAAAAAGTTTTTTAACTTTTTCACTTACAATATGAATTATACGCGCAATAAAAACGTCTCGGCTCGCACTAGCGCGATTCGCCCGCGTAAATCAAACAACAATGCTGAAGGAACTTTTCAATAATCGTAATAGAAGTAGTCCGATTCACATCGGTTATCGAATACTTACTGAATAGTTCCTAATATAAATATAAATTAAATTATTAATTCATTCAAAAATTTTTAAGCCCGGAAAAGCCGACGCTTGGAGCCGAAACGAGATAGCTTTCTATGCGCAATTACGCCGAAATGAAAGAGCGTTTCCGAACGAGGCAAACAATTCAAAAACGAAAAACAAATTTATATTCACATGTGTGTATTTTGCAGGATGTAGTAGGTACGGGAACAAAAGGGTTTTTCAGGTTGTGCGGGCTGTGCAATTCCAGGACGCGTACGTCTACCGAAGCATTTCCGTAACGGTCATAGATTTTTATTAGCTTAACGGAGGGAAAGAGGGAAAACAGCCATTTAAAAGGATCAAGTGTTATCCTGCTGTTTTGTACAGTATTTGCCGTTTTCGACCACTTTGATTCTCGCGAAAACGATACACTCCATACTAGACGATATCCCTATTCGAACTTTGCTCGGAACATTTGTTCGTTATATTTTTGGCGAACATAATTCAAAAATATTTTATACGTATTTATTGTTTATATTCGGACGTCTGTGTTCGAACTTCATATGGAAAGCGTATAGATTACAATCAGAACTTGGCGTATTGTTATTTTATCTGGTGTAACGTACACAATAAACTAGTGATGTATTGTTATTTTCGACTATTCCGCCAAATGAGATGTTATTCAATCATTTGAAAAGGTTTTATACGCCAGTGTAGTATCAGTAGTTACACATATCCTTATATTCCCAAATACAAATGCTAGATTTAGCTTTAGGCGCTTTCAGGCGATACAATGAGAAAAGTTTCCCCATTACTAAGAGTCTGCAGAATCGGCACAAACGCAAAGAACTATACGCACACGTGATCGTATATATGTATTTGACATTTTGCATTTTCGCACATCGAATATTTACGTTTTCATGTTTTGAAAAACTGTATTTTTTTCACGATTCGTCTATTTGTGAGGACTTTTCCGGATTTTCGCAAATTTTCTTAAATTTCTTAGAAGGAAAAATGACAGGTCGCAGTTTGCATACAAATCGAACACGATACGATTTTAGTCAGGTCGTATCGTCGACCCAACGGTTCGGATTTACTGTTTTCGATGCGCCTTTTTACCGTCAGCTACAACCATTCGTTTCCGCGAATAAACCATTTAGAAAAGTTTTACGACACCGTTTAGATTTTATGCAGTGTGCGAAAATTTATTCGGCGAGTGACTACGACGACAACAACAACGCGGTCGAATTTTTTTACTTCGATTCGAACCCCGAAAAAAAATGGGGGGTAAAATGATAATAAAAACCTTTCCCACCCCAAAGTGGGGGGTGGATTAAACGACTCGCTATATTGACACAAAGTGACGATAAAAAGAAATGAAAAGTTCCCGGCGTGCTGTTTCTCACAATAAATGCCTTTTGTTCTGACCTTTTCCGTTACGCCCTATCAGATTGACCTTTCCTCCTATGGAGCAGCGTTAAAACGCCGTAAAGATTAGTGACGCCCTAATTTTTTATATATTTTTTTCTCCAATAGACGAACGTCCGTTCGTAAAGTTTTAGCGCGATAATGAAGCCCAATAATACGGTCGCTTTTTCTATATTTTTTTTGAATCGAAAACGCATTAGCGACACCGGCTCCAGACTTTTCTTCGCTCGCGTGGAAATGTCGCGGGGCAAGGTTAACGCGCGAAAGAAAGCCCTTTTGCCAATATTTTCCTCTAGAATCGCATTAAAATGGGGGGTTGAAATTCGAATTCGATGCCATTGAGAGGACGCCTCTCTGAATAAAAATGTTTATTTTATTTTTCATGGAAAAATCGACGAGTTTTCACGTCAGTTGATTCGCAGGGTTGTGGGACAATCGAAAAATATGACTTTTCTATCATTTTTAAATCAAATATTAACATTTTATAAAAATCAAATATTAAATTTCAGATGTAATTATTCATTAAATATATCTACATATATTATGCAGCTTATCGTTTAATATATATTTTTATATGGGTGCAGTTAATAGGCAGGTTGGTGAGTTTTCTTCGTAATTATTTACATTTATTAATCTGTAGTTGAACAGTTTAACAATCATCATAAACAATTTTCAATTAATCAATATTGATTTATTTAGGGAAGAAAGGAAACTCTTGATCCTCTTCTGTATTTGCCTCTCAGTTACTTGTGGAAAATATAATTAAAAAAAAATATTGTCAATACACTCTTTATAATGATTTAAATCTTTTGATATTAAAATTTTGATTAAATTACGAAAGGGGTATCAGAACCCCAAAGGATCAAGTGTGCTCACTCTTTATTAATTTTTAAACTGACTCATTTTGAATTTAAATTTTATCGATTACTAATTAGTCAAATTTTCTCCGTTTTTTCAATTTTCACATAAGAATCCTCGATTCAAATGCATTCATCTGTAGACTTTTCAATATTTTTTTAAAATCTACCAATTTTTTTTTTATACAAAATATCAATCTCCAAAACAACACAAACCACAATCGATACGTAAACAAATCGCTTGAAAACCTTCAAACAAAAACAACTCATTCAAACTCACCACCCCTGCGCCACCCTCAAAAACGCCCCCAACGCCACCCACCTCCCATCCACCCCACGGAGCACGGCAATAAACGTGTTTGTACATCTTAACATTTGCGAAATATCCGAATTACGACCCGAAAATAGACGTCTCCGTTTATTTGTGTCGTCCAGAGAGACGCACGAGTGACGTGGGTAATGAAAGGCCGAAGCCAACCGGGCTGTAAAGAGCACGCTCCGCTTGCTTTGTTTGCGCCAAATGATCTGTTTGTCGATTTTTTTATTTTTCCCCGGTTTTTTTTTCTTTCTCTGTGTACTCTTTTGCTTTTTTATGTGCCTCTCCGAAGGCTCTCTCAGTCGGATTCGGGGGTTTTTAATCTCTCCGAAGTCAGTGGTGACGGTGGGAATTTTGGGGTCCGAATATAAATGCTTCGGGAGGGCCTCTTGACTTAGCCTTTCGCTCTTCATAATATTAAAAAAATAATTATTTACATGAAAAAATATTTTTTAAGCATTTTTTGAATTTATCATTTGTTATGATATTAAAAAAAAAGTAATTTAAGCCTAGAGTGATTTTTTTTTTAATTTTGGGAATTCGTATGATTTTATTGTCAGATTAAAAAAATGAACTACTATAATATTACTACTCCATAAATGAAAAAAAATAAGTTTTTGATTTACATTTATCATAAATGAAATAAATTCTATGTTTAAAATTCAAAAGCTAGTGTCACTGTTGAAAATTTTTGAAAACATCACTTTTCGGAAATATTTTTTTTTCAATATGAATTATGATTTAATTATACATTTGTAACTTTTGATTGAAAAATCGTAGATTATTTTTGCATATCTTATCACATTTTTTATAGGAGCCTATAGAAGTGATTAGAAATCTTATTGGAATATTACTATTTAATTTCTTAAAAATTATGTATGATATTTATTATGTTTAGTTCGATTTTCTGACAAATAATAAATTATAATTTCATTAATTTTTTTTTCTGATAAATTGGGCCTTTCTTGATGCTTTGCATACCTTCGCTTTAAAGTAGCTACTCCACTGTCTCGAGATACTCCCGGCGACGGTTAAGATTTAATTTAACGTTCAGCGGAAGAAAGTTTTTTTTACAACTCCATAAAATACTTTCACCTTTAAGGTTTTTATTGCTTTTTGTATTTTTGTGTTTTGTATTATAAGTGTGTGTGTGTATAGAAGTTGATAACTTCTGGCTGAGACATCCGACGTTGCAGTCAGTTAGCTTCGCACTTAGAGCAAGATGTCTCCGGCAGCCGTTTTGCACTTTGTGACATTCGCTGAAAGCAAAATGTGATTTTTATTCGTGTACGTAGTTTTGGGATCGAGAGGCGTTCGTGTGAAATGAAAGAATGTTTTTATTACAAAATTATGGGTTTATATAAAATTATATATCTAGTTACAATGCCTTTTTACATTTTACACATGAAGTACAATATATACAGCAAGATTCATTTCAGAATGTTCTTATTTCTATAATAATGAAAGTGAGTATTTTCATGGTATGTGTGAAAAGTATAATTACAATACAAAAACTGTCATGTAATGATAATTTCAATCTAAAATAAATAAACATTGAAAATACAGCGAATACTTTCAGTCGCGAGTACAAATAAATGAGGCTCCTTAAACTTAAAATCTAATTAAAGTAATTTCCACTTAAATTCTAAAGCTATGACACTAGTATACTAATGACTTAATTTATAATTCCATATCATATTATATACAAAAATTGGTAGATTATATTTGTGTAGTGAAAGTGCGTATATCAAATGTACGAGCAAATGAAGCTGAAAGACCAAATTTTCATCGTCACGAAGATATCGTATAATTTTACCGCTAGTTAAAATAGATTAATGAGTCACTTTCGACATGAAAGAAAAACCTTCTTAAGTATTTTTTTTGCAGTTGACTTACACTCGCGAACCGAGTAAATGAAGCGTTAATAAAATTATCTTCTTTAGGACTCGTGTACAAAAGTTATTTGACGTCTCGAAGAAAACGCTTACATTCACTAAGGGAAAAAGATAGATTAATCGAAAAAGAAAATAATCGATCCGCGATAACTTTTGAAAATAAGATAAAATCACTGTCGAGAATAAAGGTACAAAGTAAGATAAATCTGAAAATATGCTATTAGACGATACTTCAAAGAAATCGCTTAATATATAATAATTCATTATTTTAATTCATTTATTGCATCAAAGTTAATAATTTGTTTTTCATATAATATTAAATATGATTGAAAATTAAAATCATTTTAATTTATAAAGGATTTCCTAAAATAATAAACTTATATTGATGACTTATCCTTATTAAGAATGACACGTATACTTCAATATTAATATTTTTTGTTCATGTTTTTTAAGTTGTATAAATTTTTCAAAATTGAATAAAATACATATCATTCTAATCATCGATATTAAAATAATCAATACAAAAATATTTAGGATAAAAAAAGATTCACAATAAAAGCACATTGACATACAATAAATAATTAGGCGAAAATATGGCAGTGTAAAGCGAACAAGAGGAAAAGACCCTACATACATTGAAAACACAGACACACTTAAAACTAACAATTTAACAAATCACTCTAAAAAATTGAGCTATATCATGATTTCACAGTCTACATTATTTTTCAGCCCCAAGCTTTGTCCCATCTTCGACTGGCGTCTTTCGACTCGGAACGCTCCAGTAGGAAAATATTCCGTGCTAGCTTTCGCACAATTCGAAACATCGCAACAACAACGAACAACAACAACAACAACGTTTGCAACGACGACAGAAAGCTCACGCGAAGTCGGCGAGCTTAGAGCTTCACCTAAACCGACTTTGCCACTTATACGTAATTCACAAATCAAACAACATACACACGAACGGGAACCAGACACGTATCCTGCGAAACCGAATCCAAGGATACCTCCACATCGAACCATTGATTCGATTCCAATACAACAAATACATATTCTAGAAACTCACATGTGAGTTTTTAGAATATGTATCTAGATCATAATACATTGAAGCAGGTGTTCAAATTTTGATTTTAGGTGATTATTGTTCAATTGGAATCGAATTTGAGTCGTTTGATGGGTGTGAAGGTAGCTTAAGATAGATAGGTAGGGAAAGCGCTCGTACGGGCGCTTTTCCCGGAACAAAGGCAATAAATTTTTCACATCGAGCAAGAACTTTCTTTTGCTTTCGTCCGTTGCCACTGTAGAAAAGCACACCGGTGAAACTTTCGCAAGGGGTGCACACATACTCACACTCCTCCCACTCGCGAACGACGAGTCCATGCGGTTATTTATAGGGAGCGCGTGCTCCAATATATACATTGCTGCTTCGATGCTCAGTCACGCTTGGAGGCTTTCATAAATAAGCATTAATAGAATATGTACAAGTCGAGAGTTTTCAATTACATGAAAAAAAAAAGTCTTTGGAACTTAAAGTGGTGGCTTATCCCACGTAAGGGTATGGGCCGTACGGTGCTGGGAAGTAGCCTGGGAAAGCGGCCGTCGGTTGCACCGGCACTGAAGCAGTTAAATACGTCGTGAGGACAGTTGGTACTACCCTCGTGGAGTACAGCGTCGTGTATGCAGTTTTAGCTCCGAACGTCAGCTTGAGAATTTTGCTCTCCGTGGCCGTTACCTCGGTATGCGTCACGACCGGTGTGGACGTGAGCTGGAATGGATTCTGCTGAGGGAAAAGAGGATTGAGAGGTTGCACTGGCAGGGGTGGCAACGTGCTCGTTCCAACTTCGTACTCGGTCTTAGTCACCGTAGCTACTGGTCTCGATATTGTGCTGTGCACTGTGCTCTGTCCGTTGAAGAATGGAATCACATGCGATTCATATACAGTCTCTACTTTAACGACAGGCTTAGACGTGGTGATCACATTGGGTATTTGAGCTGCAGCTGCTGGATTCAATAATCTCAACAAAGCTAATTGTTGTGCTTGCTCTGGAGTCAAAGCTGGAGTCGTTGGAGCTGGTGCTTCAGTCACGTGTTGCACTTTGGGTCCTTGCAATGAATGGGCTTTCTTCTGCCTCAAGTGCATGTCAAACCTCGATTTGTCAACCTCAGATAGATCGAATTCAGATCCGACGTTGGCCAAATCTAAATCTGGCGGGAAAGCTCTGCGAAGTTGACCTTCTTCGTCTTGTTCGTTATCGTCGCCGAATTCCAGCTCGAGATGAAGTTCGGAGCCAGCTTCGTCCAAACGGCTGTTGAACTCGTTCAAAGTTTTGCTCGGAACGAACTGGTATACTTCCATCGGTGGCAGCGTCTTAGTGGCCGTTACTAATCTGGTTATGTGATACGTTTGAATCAGCGTGTAACTGGTCGAATTTATTCCGTTGTAAATTACTGGTAGAATGTGAGTTTTCAACATTTGTTGGGTCGTGCTGAAAGTTTCGGTTAGCGTTTCCAAAGGTGGAGTGCCGACGTCTCCCGCTAAGGCGATTGGAGGCAAAGTGGCGATGCTGGAATCCAATAAGTTATTGTCTTTGTCAAAGTGCGAAGTAGTTGCGAGAATATTTTCTGTCAACGGTTCCGATACTGAATTGCGATTTCCAACGACTTCGGTCGGTTCGAAGGACTTTTCGATTGTAGATGTTACTGTAATATAGCGGGTGTTTCTTACGGTACCAACCTGAAATATAATTTCAAAATATTATATTTTGATTAGTCACAAAAATAAGTTATGAAGAAAATTATACGTACTTGGAATGTGTAAGGTGACTTAATAGTAGCAATTTCATAATAAATATCTCTGAAATCAGCAGGCGTAGATATTTCAACTTTAATAGTCTCAACTGGTGGAGGTTTATCGATAGAATTATCATTAGCATCTTCATCCAAAAGAGACCCAGGTCCATTATGCGAACCAGACAACTCAAGATCCAAATTATCAGATCTAGCCAGAGGATTAACATCATTAATTTGAGCATCATCCAAAGTAGAGACGGACAGAGGAGTAGTAGGCTGATCATCATCTCCGATTATCTTCCTGATAGTGACTCTGGGTTTGGGCGTAGTCTTGTACTGCCACCTTCCAGGAGCCCTGTTGAGTTTAAACTTATAAAGACTTGTGGTTGTTGCGGCTTGCACCTGTTCGACCGAAGAAGCTTGAATCCTTGGTTTGTATCCCCTACGAGTGTAGCTATCCTGTTGAGGCTGTTGGACAACGTTGGTGGCTTTGCTGTATCCTCCGTGTCTGTTGTTGGTCTTTTGGCGACGGTTGGAGTACGCTGATGAGGATGGTTCGCTGAAAACAGATACGGTGGCCAACTCAGCTTTGTGTGATGATGTTCTCCCATAACGGTTGGTGCTGAAATTACAGATGTCCCGCGTTGACTTTACAACCAAATTTACTGGCTTTTTTTGTTTTTGTTAATTTTGACAAGTTAGGGACAAATGTTTCTGTCAGATTTTTTTTTTTTGGGAAAAAATCTGACATGCATAAATTATTCTACTTAAGCTAATTGTAATTGTTAAATGATATTAGCATGTTTAATAGTATTAATTTCAGAACCAACTTTTTAGATAAATAAAAGGAAAATAATTATAAGTACATTCAACGCTGAAAATTAAAAATGTTAAATTATTAAAATTAGCTATAATTATATTAGATATTATATTAAAATCAAATTTTAAGGATATTTTATAGAAAAAATAAGATATGATATGAAGCATGATAATAATATATTTAGCATTCTTTGTAAGTAATTTCTGATTAGTGTTTTTATAATATGTTAAAAATAATCACTAACTTTTCATGTTATGGATGAGTTATGAAGTTAACATCATAATTAATTCAATTGATTATTCATATTAAATGAAATTCAATATTCTATTATGATTCATATTAAAATGCAACAATTCTATATTCTATTGAAATATGAGTTTATTACCTATACGATCTTTGAGCGGCTGGCCTATTTTTGTGTTTTTTGTTCGAAACATTCCTGGCTTGTGGAGGTGGGCTGTGTATTTCCTCGTCATCTTCATGTTCGTGAGACCTGAAACGATTTTTGAAACTTCCCCCTGGCACTGCGGGTCTGCGAGATGGTCTGATCAAATTTGGACTGTTTCCAAACAAATTTTCCAAAGGTAGTGCAGTCTCCTCGCTCAAGAAAGAGGCCGGTGTCGGTTCTAACACATGTCTATGATTCTTGCTCAATTGAGGAGCGGCCGTTTTCAAAATTCTCAATGTAGGAGTAGCGTTTATTTTCGGCTTAGGACCACTCGGTTGTAAAACGTGAGATGTGCTGTGCAAAACTTGAGCGTATTTTCCGTTGATGATTGTTCCAATTACGCTGGTTTCGTGGACAGTGGTTAAACCTTCTTTGATTACTGTTCCTCCGAGTTTGGTTACGAGACCGATTGGATGTTCGTCGTCATCACCGCGAGGTTTTTGTGATGATGGAGAATTGGGTCTCGGTTTGGCAGCGTGTTTTGGCTTGTGCGATTTAGATGGCCTCAAATTGATAACCTTATAAGTTTCTTCTACTACTTCTGAAGGTTGACGAGATAGGAAATCGTACTCGGGTTCACCCAGGTTATTGTTCGGTACTAATATTGGTGGTTCGTCATCGTCGGATGATGAAAGTACTTCGACTACGCTAGATAAAATCGGCTGAGTTGGAATAGAGCTTTGTAGTCCTTGAACAACTTCCACTTTACTAGAAAGGATTTGAGGTGCATTCACTACTACTGATGGACCAGATCTCACTTCTACTTTAGTGATAATTTCTTTTTTCGTTGATTTGGGTCCTTCTTTAACTTCGACCTTAGAATGAACTACTTTCTTTGGCGCCTCTACAATTTTAGAAGGTCCAGAGACGACTTCCACTTTAGAAATAATAGATTTTTTTTCACTTATTACAGTCGGTCCAACTACAACCTCTACTTTGCTTGCGAAAATTTTAGGCGGTTGTTTAACATCGCTCGAAACAGCTTTGACAACATTCACAATGCTTTGAGCTTCCTTTTTGGAAGCAACCGTTTCAGCGATTACTTCGACTTTAGACGAAACCGATTTAATATCTTTCTTTTCAGTCGTCGATTTAGAAATGGGTTTCGTGGGCTTAATCTCAATAACCTTTTCCACTTTCGGAGTGGTCGGAGGTTGAGTTACAATCGGTGCTGGAGTTGTCGTTTTCTCTTCTTCTGCAGGAGCTGAAACGTTTAAAATTAACCATGATGATTTTAAGTGAAATTCTTATAAAAAGTAATGTTATATTCGAAATGTACAAACTTGGTGCCGGAGAAGACTGAGGTGAGAAAACCATAATCGTATTGCCAATGGTAGTGGTAAAGTCGAGGAAACCATAGACAGTTTGTGTAACGAGTTCATTGTTGGGCACAGCTGGTGGTGGAACAGCAGCTTTCGCAGCAGGATCCACATAAACGGGGCCCTGTCCCATCGTCGACGGAAGCACTGAAATAATTAATGAAAACATTCAATACCACCGTTCAGAATGGAAAAATTCAATGGGAGCTCTAAATAATGGCGTTCATCAACAGAAACAAGGGCCGAGCGCAAAGGAAACCGAACTCGTAAAAAAGCCCGGTATTAAAATACGCTTTCAATTCATTCGAACACGGCCGTATAGATATTTTTTTATTTCCACGTAAGCTCAGTATTGGAAAGGGAATAACAGAGTGCGGGCTTCAGGTACCGGTATAAATCGTACGTCCTCTCGTTCGAGCAGATACTGAGCTTTTTTAATTGCGAAACTCACAATGGACGGCAACAATAGCGGATTTTTCGATCGGCAAATAAAAATGCACGGAATTTCAGTACGTCATTTTCGATGAATGCACGAATGGAGTCTTCGCTTTCTTTTTTCGTGATTAATTATAAATGGTACGATGATGAATAGTGTTTGTTAACATCCATTACGGACGGTTTCCGGGACGTAAACTTCGCAGCGCAGTTCGATTCGGACGATGCCGATTTTCGACGTGATTTATTCACCATCCTGTCTCACTTTTAGCGAAATGAATAACGATCTTCGAAGACAAGGCTAGGAAGCACTCAAGGGTCGAAGATGCAATGGTCTAGGCATGAAAACAATCGCTTCGCCAGTGCAAAAAGTTGCCGCCATAACGCGCAGACGACCGTAATTTATTATGGTTATTTTGCATGGAAAACGTGGGGAAAACTTTGTCGATTTTCAGCATGGTGAGCGTCAACGAGATGAACTTTCAAGAGGTGAAAATATCCAGAGTAAAGTGCCCCAAATTGGATATCAGGTGAATTATGCATGCAATATTACTTTGATAATATCCAAAACAATATTTAAAGGTTATTGACAGTTTGGCGAACCCCTAGGAGAAAATTGTACTTATCTCATCGGAAACGGGGGAGAATGAAAATTATTCATTATGTCCAATGCCGAATTTCACTTTTTCGCGAGTTTTATTTTTTCGCTTCGTCTTCGTTCGCTCGGCGTAATTTCGTCGGTGAAATTACGATCCTAATTTAGGCATTGCCCGTTTCAAGTTTTGATTGCGGCCCACTGTCGCTTTTTTCCCTACTTCCGTTTCCTCGGCCGAAATGAAACTGTCGAGTTTGCGCGTTCGACGGAAATTAAATGCTAATTAATTAAATGAACCGAATTTGTATAATGTTTGCTCTGTGAAAAAACGAGGAAATGAAAAATGGAAAGAATTAATCAACGTTGAGCGTTAGATCATTTGCATGACATCACGGAACGTATTCGAAATAATTTGTTTTGAACAAAATTCAATATAATAGGAATAGTTCAAATAAAATCTTTCGAATTGAATAATAATAATTGATGCCAAATCCTCTTTTTTGAATGTGCTGTATGCGTATTTTTTGCATCGGCAATAAAATAATCGTTTTTGTTAAAATCAGTGGTGAAAATCGCTTCGTCATTCAATGTTAAAAAATGATTCACACAGTAGTATTTCAATAACGCAACATTGAACTAACAGCATTCTGATAAAGCATTGTGATCCCAAAAAAGTTCATTGTTAACTCACCGTTGAATGTGTTTTAATAAATCTTAGTAAAAAAACTATCCTTGAATACAATTAAATGACTTTGTACAGATGAATCGTGAAATGTCATAAATTGAATTGTTGCATATTTTTTGGCCTGTATTGTTATCTCGTATTAGAAAAAAAGTGTTGACAATGACCTGAAATCGACCCGATATTAATATAAGAAACGGAGAAAATAATGGAATATTTGCTTGCAATATGATATTCACGATAAAAACAGCCTTGTCGATATATAATAAACTTAATACTCAAAAAGCAAAATGATATCATTACAATCGTAATATTTATTTTAGACCATTGCTTAAAAACAGTAATTGATTGCATCTACCACACGGTGTGACGCATACATTGAAAAACATGATAGAGTGCAAACATCGACTAACGACACTAACTACTTTTTCAAAAACGTTTCTAAGAACAATTTAAACCTAAAAAATGTATGACAATAAAAATTTCAACTTCAACACACGGATACAACGATTTTATCAACTCACGAATCATCAATAGACCTGTCATTCGACAAAATTTGACCACTTATCTGAGCAATCTTCGAACTTTTTTTTACTAAATTCTTTGTAAATGACACGACTCATACTCGAAAACGTGCCGCAAATTCAAAAAGTCCCGTTTCCGTGCATATGAAGTGCTTGTTAGCGAATATTTCGAGCGTAAGCTCGCGCTCAAAAGCTCGCGGAGCGAAACACGCACGACTGTGTTCGGAAAAAAGTAGAATAATGAAAGTGCATACGGGTAGATGAAATGCATATGCAAATAAACTCATGATGGAATTTATACTGCGCGAAAGCCTCTGAAAAAAAGACTTCTATTTAAATTAAACGAACGCCCAAAGCACCAACGAACCACTTCACTTGCTGCAAGAGTCACTTAAATGTTTGCTCGTTCAAATCAACGTTTTTTTTAATCAAAAATAATTAAAAACTCTATTTATTTTAATTTAAATGAATGTTTAATTATTTCGATGCTTTATTTAATTATGATTCGGAAACTAGAGCGTATTACAAAGCTTCTCCAATTATGCGCGGAAATACGTATTTGTCGATTGCAATTTCCTACTGATTATTTTGAATTTTAGCGACGAGGGAAATTCGCAATAGACCGTGTATTTTCGATAATCGAATAACATTCGCATGCCGTATTTCAAACCGAGGCTCTGCAGTGATGCATTTTTATGACGGTCGTAAACCATGCACTTTTACTATTTGTATGCACTGCAGCTATTCGACGCAGTTGCATCCCTAGTCCGCTTTTTCATCGAACTTACATAATTTTCATACGAAAAATGAAATTATAATATTTTCCTACTCGTATAGAGCATCGAAATGCATTCGCTTACCGGTTGTATGCATTATCGTATATGGGCTGTAATAACCAGAGTGGTGCTTTCAACCGTGCGGTCCATAGAACCTCATAGGCTCATACTAACGAAGCCTCCACGTGTTATATGCACGTATGTGCATCGAATTGTGCTCGTACAATGTTGACGAGATTCGTTTTATAAAAGGGGGATTTTCCACGTTTTCCCAGCGCGCGTAATCAAAAGGAAAACTATCGAACCGAAAACGATGGACGCTGCATTCGAAGAACTGCGGAAACACGACTGAACGAGTTCACGATTTGCATACCAGTTCATCAATTTTTCGATCATAATAAATTTTCTACGTAATTCAATCGAAGTCTTGAATCTTGCAAGGAGCCCTCTCGAGACAAACCGTAGCAGTAAAGAGCCACACACCGAGTGTGGTACCGTCTCTAGACTGGTAGTCGTAGTGCTTTTGGTTAGTGCTACGTCTGCGAAGGCTCTACGACATCACGGGGCTTTGCGCTGCCGCTGACAGTAAGTGGATGTAAATCCACAAGATAAATTGTGAGCGAACGATGTTGTCTGATTCCCCGGTGAGACGTGGGAATTCGCAAATGATGTCCTCGCCCGACGGATGCCGATCGCACCTCCAAGAGACGAGGTGTTAATTTTATTTTCAGACCATGTCGATATTTCGTCTTGGAACATTTATTGAGTCAGTTTTGAAAGTATTATCATTTTTTATATCAAAAGACGAATGATGGTTCTAAAATATATATCTATAATTTAATCAACGTAGGCGAAGCTCGTGATCCATTTTCGGGAATTATTTTGTGATGTGTCATGTTGACACTTTTTCAAATCAATCGAATCAAATATTTGACAGAAATAATACTTGATTGGAAATAATGTAGGTTTTGGTATAAAGCATTTGTGCATGCAGCATTGATTTTCAGTGCCCTCATGATGCAAGATTTGAATCCTAATGAGAGTCACATGTGACATGCCGTTTTCATGATTAATATAGATAACTGAGAAAAAAATGAGATATTACGGTCCATGCGAATGAGAATGTGGTAAAATAGTAATGTAGCTATGTAATTATAGAAACAACTGACACATATACCTAAAGTAGAGTTTCATTGTGTACATAGCCGCATTATAATCTAACCACATTTGAATTCACATAAAGTGCAACACCTCACTTTTTCCATTTACTTACTGATATCATTTTAAAAAACATGTTACACGTAACATTCAGCAAGATCCGAATGGATTTTAACCTAGCATCAAAACGTCGCTGAAGCTCGATCCGTCACGCACAAACGTTTCATCGCTATCACCTGACTATAAATTAATCAAATTCGATTAGAATCTATAGAAACATTTAAAATATTCATACCCTGCCTGTACATCGGTACGGATTCGAAATTGAATCCGGATCGCGCAGCTGTCGCGGATTCTTCGGCACGCACTGCCGAACGCAATCGTATGTTACGTGTGTTTGCGGTCGTGTTGAACATGTCTGCTCAGTTCCAATATTGTCGTTGCCAAATCCGTTATCCATGACGTTAATTTAGGCATACGCTCCCCCGGTTTATTCTGGGGACAATATGCATAATGCCCGCCACGCCAAAAGGGAATACGTCAAATCAAACGTGCACAATGGAACGTACGAGCGAATCAACGGCCTCCGATATCCATATCGCGAATTTCCATTGTGCTTCGGATACGTCGGATGTAGTTCGTTATCGAATATAATTTTCAGTCGATAGTGCAGCGGTGTGAAGCGTTTGTGCGTGCCGTGTCGATTCGGCGTACTCGGAATGCGTGTTCGAGTCCTGTCTTGACGAGGGTCACATGTCGTTTTTTGAAGACTCAGTCGTTTTTTTCGAATGTTTGGATTCATTTGTTTTAATTTAACGCTTTATGAAATGACTCCGCAAATGTTCATCATCTATACTTTTCATATATTTCGATTAAATTCAAACTATAATATTTAGTCACACCCATGTGCAATAACTTATTCTTCGGAGTCTTTTCTTAGGACTAATTATATTCTCTATATTGTAAATGATATTAATTATTAATAATTGTATAGAAATTACCTGTATAAATATTAAATTAAATTATAATTTAAATTTTTTCATTAGTTTCGATCGATCTCGACAGATGGCGCTGATTCGATTCGATGTAAAACCTCGTATATGATATCGATTTGAATGCGGCGTTCATATTATTTCGATTTGTATACACACATTTCGAAATTCTCGCAATTTCGTCTTTATATAAATATGCGCACATTCTCGATTGCATCGAATCCAATGGGGACTGGGCTCTGATTAATTCAATGCACGTCATTTCGTCGAAGTTCGCTTCCCAATCCGTTAATTGAGATGCAATGTTTGCAGTGTACAAGTACATTCGAGCTGCATGAAAATGCATTTCGTTTTTGTGATGAACCGAACGCGATGCTCTCGAGCATCATTCGTTTTTATATTTCGGAAAATTTCGACTTTATATATTCGCGGAAAATATTTCGATTGCAAAAATCCGATTCTTCACTCTCGCAGGTATATATCTTTTGTTTAATTTCAATCAGATCGATTTAAAAATTCAGACGAATACCCGCGGGATTTTCACGTAATGGAATAATCTTTCAGCATTATCGAGCATGTTCGTTCGTCCGTAAATTTCATCGTTAATCCGCGTTCACTTCAAATTATGCGTAATCGCACATCATTCGAAAATAATCTCGTTTGTGCTCCACGCACTCATTGTTCGCAACAAATCGTCCGATCCGGTATTATACGCCATTTTAATTTTTGACATTTCCCATTTTAAAAACCTTTCAAGCACTCGTTGTGTCCAGATAATCCTATCGGATAGTATGGATTTAACCATTCAGCGTATTACTCAACGATCATTCTATCACAAATCTATTTATACATATAAAACTGGACTTTATCTATTACAACTACTCTTTCGTGTGTTTTTTAGTCAGAAAAATCTATTTAAGCATATGTAAAATAGATTATTTGACGATATAGTCAGTCTCCACTTTTCAGCAGTTCCATAGCATCGGGTTCTTTTGATTAGAATTGATTAGCCCCTAGACTATTTTTTTTCTCAGAGGTGTCACCGAATCAAAGATTTGCTTATTATATGGCAAAGTTTCAAATACAAATATTATCCATGAATACATGGCTGACTTCAAGTGACACTTGAGAGTCCATATTTGAGAAATCACTTCATTATGAAAAATCTTTCTTGAATCAAATAGAATAAACGATCGAAAAAAAGTGACCAAATGATCGATTTTCAGAAATGAAAGCATATTTCCGCTTAAGTGCCGAACCTTATATTCACAATACATATATGTAAATGAACTAAAACATTGCACCTCCTACTTAACTGGACTATTTAAACAACATCCCCAAACTCATCGATTTCAATTCCGAGCAACACAAGATAATAATCAAAACTATTCAAACACACGCCGCCATTGAAATCGAACTAACATATTCGCGTACATCAATCCACGAAACGGCACTCGAGTTCGCTTTAAATCGATCGGGTAGAAATTACACGGAAATTCCATCTGGTTTACACTATACAGGGATTTCCACAAATTGCGTGTCCCTCCCAGTGAACCGCGGTAGGATTAAGCATACCGATTATAAGAGACGCACACCTCGAGGACCCTGGTTATCACCCATGGGATGGTGACCCGCAAATAAACCGCAAGCATCCTCTTGAATTATGTGCCTGTGTTGTAAAATGCAACGGGTATGCGGTGTATGGTTAATGTGACCCATATTCAAGTTAGATTTTGCTTAACACCTTGGCGATGGTAGATAATATCAAGAGTATCGAGAGATTTTTCAAGAAAAATATCTGAGACGTGAAAGTCTTTAAAATTAAATGAATCTGAAGTTGAAGCAGATCTATATGAACAAAACTAATTTCATTGAGTTTTACTGAGGACCAAATGTAAAAATGCGAGATCCGGCTACAAGTTGTTAATTTGGGTTAATGCGTTTTCTTCGTATGCACGTTTGTTTGTTTAAAATTTTCATGGAATATATTGCTGATGTGAAATTTAGTTGAGGAAACTCGGTGTATGTAACGCTTAATTGAGATATGTTAGTGTGCAACGTACTGTTCATATTGTACTAATGTTAGTAGTTAAATGCAAATTAGCCAGGATTCGAACTTGGACTTCTACGGGCTTCTCTAGTACCGAGTACAACTGACCATGTTCAATTACTGCAAGAAAATAATACTCAAACTACAATATTATTAAACACATGCACGTTCTATTAATACATTTGAAACTACATGCATATAATTTTCAAACGAATCAGAAATTATTGATTCGAATAGATTTTATACAAAAACTATGTTTTATTTTCATTCAATCACAAATGCTTGCAGTTATATATCCTTATTTTTTTCGCAAAACCGAATTCGCTTTTGAATCGGGACTTTCGTCCTCCTAAGCAGTAAGCCCTAGCCCAAAAGGGTTCCTTTGGCCATTTATCTTTCGACAAGACAAATGTTGGCAAACAATGGCCGGGGCGCGGGCGTTTGTATCCGAGGCGAGAACATTTGCATGCAAATACGGAACGATTGTGTTTCTTTTAATAAATCCACCGCGAAATATTTCGTGAGGGTGACCTGCCCTCAGACACACACTTTTCCCGAAGGAGTCAGTCTGTTCTAGCCCTTGGTACCTTCGTTCTTTTGCAAAGGGAAATCCTTTGACTTTGCGTGCTACGAGTGAGGGTTCAAAGTTAAAACGGGGAAGTTTCGCTTTTTCAGTTTGTTTGCAGTTGAATTTTCAGCTGCACGCAACTACATATTCGTAGTGTCTTATATGTAAATTCGACTTGTGTATGAATTCGTTGGTGAAAGCGAATATTGATTTATTTGAATTTCATATGGAACGATTTACAAATCAATCTAGTACAAAGCACAACGTGTATAATGTGATTGCGGACAAAAGAAACGTAAAAATAAAAGAGTTTTTTGTCTAGAGGGCGGCTTTTACGTATTTATTTACAGCTCGGGCTTAGAATTCAGCATGCACTTTAATAGAATGGATTCCAAAGAAAAGATTGATAACGACGATCCATTGGACGCATGTGCAGGGAAAATAGAAAAAAGGGGAAAAACAGCTCTATTATCGAAATGCGAAGGGGAACGATGCGATTTATTCCACAGGAAGAAACGGAACCGAGTTCGCATGAGGGTAAGGAAGTCTTTCTAAAGAAAACCAACAATGGCTTTCGTGGCCGAAACTTTTCTTTCAATTTAATTAATCCGGGTTCGACTGCCGAAAATGGGGAAAAAAGTAGTGAAACTAACGGTCTAAGTCGAAATTGGCGCGACATTTAAAATTAAATGTCAATGGCTGCAATTATTCTGTCGTTAACAATGGTTATGAGCTTAATGACGGTTCACTGCCATGGCGCTCTTTATTCCGATGAAAGTTCAACGGTTTACGTGTTTGTGTAACAAAAGTTTAATTGTATAGTTTGAAAGTGTTGCTGATACGAGCGGTTGAGTAACAGTTGTGCAAATAAACAGTATGGAATATTTTTGAATGTGAAAAATAATTGCATTCAAATTAGTTTCTCAACGTGCTTAATGCGGTTGATATAATTTTATTGTGCAAGTGCGTTTTTTGCAGTACTGTTTCGTATTATATATATTTCAATATACAGAGATTCTATGAAAATAAAAACAAAATCATTTTTGCCTCAGAGCTCCTACGAAGATCTAAGATTACGTTCTTTGCCGCATCGGTCAAAAGAAACACACCTTCACTGAAATTCTTTCAGCAAAGCATATAGACAGACCAACCTATGCGGGCTTTACAAATCGATCACGGTCTCTGACCACCAAGAGATTCCATCGACTTTCTTTAAACTATATAAAACATAGTACGAATTATATAAAACACGAGAAAAACTGAATAATCCATGCGGGCCGCGTGTGTCGCTCGAATCTAAAGTAAAAGAGCGACATTAAAAAATATTACGTGACTGAAATTTTAATATATTTTTCTTTCTTTATACATGTATTATATAAAATATATAAAAGACCGATGAGAAAAGTCTGTCTCGAAACTCAAGGGGGTTAAATGGCGTGACCGCGCCGATTTGTCGCGACGAAGGTTCGGCCAACATAAATTAGAAAATCCGAGGGAAAAATATGTTCAGATTTTCGAGTTGAGGCTCGTGAAAGATCGGCTCGAATATAAAGATTACGATCTGCTGTTGTGGCGTTATAATTTGTCTTTTTAACGACGAAAATATTCAACGATTCGCAGTTTAGCGCATATCGGAATAGAGGTGTGAGAGTCTATTAAAAGCCGTATTTATGGCGTTCGTTTCCTGAAATATAATATAAAATAAAAAGTAAAGATATAGATCGGAATGAATGTGGAAAAACTCCATTCGTTCCGTGGCACAATAGGTTCTCGAGAGTTTTTCTCAATTATGTCTATTTGCCGAAATTGTTACGAAGCAAACGCACCAAAAGTTAGGAAAGCCTCGTTGTTGGATGGGGTAAATTTTCAATTTCGACATAACGAAGCAATTTTCGGAATAAAGCGCCCCCGTTAATAGCGGGACCTTTAAAATGGATTAAAAGGACTACAAAATATTTGTTCAAGACATCGCGGTACTATTTCCATTCAATTTCCTCGAGCCGAGCAGAATCGTATCAAACAAGGCGTAGTATCGATTGGGAGCTTTCGAAATTCAACACTTTTATATTTATACTATGTATTTCTAAACTGAGCGATAAATTCGCTATTAAACATCGTCCGGGTCGTTCGTTGAATACGAACAGTATTAAATTACAAATTTATCGATGTCAATTTACTAAAAGCTATAAAGTTTGCACTTGCTCTTATTATACTGCCGAGAAATATGAATTAATTTCGTGCTTGCGAAACGTCCGGTCACTTTTGCCAGTTCCGCGTTTTTCATTTTTGCCATTCGATAAACAACAATGGAGCATTTTTAAGAATTAAAATATTATTATATCGCAATCGTAAACATGCCAAACGTCGAGGTCAGACGATTATTCCAACGAAATATCGTAAAGGTACGTTTCCTCAACTGGCGTTTCTAGGCCTATTTGTCAACGGGCGCAGCTGTGATACTCACACAAAAACGTGACGATAAATTAACTAATTAAATTACGACCAACGCCCACTTCAATTCGACTAAGTGCCTAAATATGTACACCAGGAATAATAGATCACAGTTACCGTGTTGACCCCTCGCATCGAAAATAGCACAACTGCGGTTTCAATCCAAATAGAACGTATACGAATCCGATGATTCGATCGCAAAACAATTTCGTATGATCAGCGACGTCGATTATCAATTTAAATTTAATGAATTTCATACGAAATTTTAAATTTTCGAACGATGTTTCAATTTGCGTCAATCGATCGACCCCTTTCGGGAAAAGCCTATACAAACTCCGAGGCACATCCCGATGAAAATAATGCAGGTTGACATTTTCGACGTCGACGTAATTCGATATTTAATTGTGATATTAAAAGTTAAACGCTTCGTGGAGCTTTTAATGGCGTTCAATTTGGCGCACGTAATTATGGCTCATCGCATTACGCGTTTGAACTGCGCTCCACTCGTTAAATAACGAATTTGCAATCGTTTGTGTGCGCGATATTTAATTTTCGTATCGCTATACGGACATAAACTTGAAAATTCATAATAATTATGTGCTCGCGTTTATACGACAACTTTCCGAATGGTTCGTAGATTAATTCGTGCGTAAGTCCGTACCAGATATTGTAGGTACATGGCGACGGAATGGGCGCGATTCATATTGTCGAATGTTATTGGGTTGCAGTTAATTTTATTTCATAATAAAGATTTATTAATTTAATGTTATAAGTTGATACTGTTCTTAGTAATAATATTTATGTATTTTCGAAACGGAATATTATATAGTTTAGTGATTAAAAATGATTAGAAATGAATCAAGTTTTGTTTAGATTCGTTCGAATGAATATCGACAATTATTTCTTATCTGAGTATTTAGTCTATATGTCAATTCAAGAAAGATGTTTATAATAACAAGACATTCAACTGGAGTGCAAAATAATAATTGTTGAAAAAATATGATCAATTCTCCTCTATTCTGGAATTACTCTATTTTCTGGCTTCTATGATTTTATGCTATGGAATTTAAATCAATTAAGAACTTTTGTAATTACGTAGAGTGTGTAAACCTTGCATAATATTTGATATTGCTGGGCTACAAAATGGCCCCCTTGAGAGCTGTCAAACGATGGAAAATCCGTTGTATGCAAAATGATGCAGAAACCTTCTCAGATGTAAACACAATAACTCTTGAATGTTTTACTATCAAATGATCAACCGTTAAATAACATACGTACATAAATTTTTATTTTATATTTGACAACTATTAGTACAAAGGGCGCAAGTGACTTTTTTCATCGAAATTGAGTTACGTACAGAAAATAGTTCTGTGTCATTTATACAACCATTTTCTGTACTTAACTCAATTAAGGTAACAAAGGTAACTTCTATTCAGTCTTCATATAGATATATTTGAAGGAAAAATATATCTACACATTTTCATGTCTATACACAAAAAAGTATCAATATCACCGCCTATATAGGAAAGCTCAATTCGCATATCATCAACCGGCCTCTGGCTAATATCATTAAGCCCATACGTGTTAACTCACACTTTCCCACACCACAGACACGACCATTTTAGTGGGCAATAGGTGGGATGGCTACGAAAACAGTTTCGGTGCGGTGTTGTGAACTATTCGGGCGTGTCGACCTCTTTAAAATGAATTAGTTTTGCGCCGTGAATATTTATGACGTGTGCGTGAGCATTACGCGGCCATTAGGGGCTCGAGCCGGAAAAGCTGGAAAAGCCATCGGAAAAGCCGGAAGCGATCCCACGATTTCTAACTCCGTGGTTAAGAATTTAACGTGGCAACAAGTTGTGAGTGTTGGAAACTTTTGGATTGATTGATTCGGATGAGTTATTCATGATAATTTAGACGAATTTATATTTTTTTACGTATGAGTCGTTCAGTGGATAAAGCCATTAACTCTATAAATTAAAAAGTTGAGGTTATTGAGGAGGTATTTTTGATGTATTTTTCAAAATTTACTTCATTATTCCATTTATTCGAAATTATTAACATACAAATTCATTTGTAATAAACTACAGATGTGGTCAGTTTACATTATAACACAAAATTAATCAACATGATCTCTGAAATGCATGTAAATGATATAATATTCGGTCGCTAAACAAATTTTGTTAAATAGCAATTAAGGTAAACGGCTATGTCGTTGTTGCTGTATAAGAATTCGTCAAGATATCCTAAAATGAAATTAATTAAGCAATCCCGCATAAGTTGACTATATTTCTTGGTATTGATCAATTTCAAAACTTTTGTCTGAATTTTTAAATAAATAAAAAAACATTGAAGATCGCACAATTTTTCCAATCTAAAGAAAGCTTGATGAAATTATATACACAAAATTAAACTAACAAAGCTTTATTTCTTTCACATATCATTCATATTCAGGAAAGATATTCCGCATTTAAAAAGTAATGATTGTACCAATTCGACTTTTTTTTCCGAATCGTGGAGTTAATTTATTTATGCTCTGAGTAACTCATAAATAGAAAAAAATCGTGTTCATATGAAATATGCTTTTGATACTTCGAAAAATCTGCGTAAAATATGATCAAATTCTGTTCAGTATTGAAATTCACGTGCGCCTTCGATATCTATCGAATCTTTGCAGTGATTTATTCGAATTCGTTGGCAGCTCTAAGGTCATAGTTTAATCGAGTTGTGTACGAGCAAAAATTTGTTGATTGAAAGATACGAATGTCCTGAAAGTCTGTAATATTTAGTCACGATTTTCGATTGCGAAGTGTCCCACGCCGATCGAAATATCATAATATTTAACTTCGAGTTCTTAATTACTGCTGAAGTGCGTTCGATGTCGTAAATCATTCATTTCGAAAACGCTCTTATGGTAATGCAATCGCGATAGTGTAAAGGCACAATAATTAGTTAGAAATATTTTGCGTGCTTTCGTTGATTAAATAATTTAATCAATGTCTGAAAATGTGCTAGGAATGAAATTTAATTTCATGAATCACCTCTTAGTTGAAAAAATATTATTTCGATTTTTAAAACGTGTTCAGTTATTCAACTCTGAAATATGGGTTTGTTTATTTTAAAAAATGCTCATTTTTCGAAATAGAAGTTTAGAAAATGCATGAATTTTAAAGTTGCACGAGCTGATCGATGCGAAAACGCTGCAAACTACGAAAAGCAATCCATCGAAACAAAGTTTTCATTTTCTATGCCGAGACCGAAAACTCATTCTAAATTTGTATAATATAAAAAATAGAACGATAAATGTTTTATTCTCTTTCACTGATGAAATATGAAAATCGTTTCGTATCTTCAAAAGATTCAATTTGCTATAAATTCACTTTATGCTTTTTTGTCAATAGAATGTTTCGACGTTTCAAGCGATGGAAACTCTTTTTAGAATTTTCAAATCTAATAAAACAGTATTCATGTTTGAAAATGGACAAAGAAGATAATAATAAAACAATTGAGTGAATTTTATTTGAAATAAGAAATTTGAACGAATTTTCTTAATACATTTAACAGAATATAGATGAGGGATTTGTAGTATGGTAGAATGTATTTTTATGAATATCATATTTTATTTTCTTTCTTTTAAATTTATTTTTGGTGTTTTCTTCAATTTATTTGTTTTTAATACCAATATTATTATTGTTTTTTCCCCTTTATTCATTTTCAATTGAATCTGCATTTTCGTTCTGCACAGTCGTTGCTATGGTTTTACTGTCAAGCGGATGTGCAGTATTTGCAATTTTCTTTGATACAAATTATAAATTAGAATTTAATTTTCAATATACATAGATATATCAAAATTGTAAATAAAAAAATTATTTAATGGATTTATAAAAAAATCAATCAATTTTGCATCGAAGCACAAAAGTCACTCACACCATTCAGACACGAACTGTAACAACATCAAATTAATCAACCGCATCGAGACAAAACCAAAAGCCACGTTCCCCTCTCTCGACTTTTGACTATTATATTATCGAACCCATTCAATCGAAGGAATTCAACCTACGTGAAAACAACAGGACACGATTGCCCAACTAAAGACACCTCCGTTCCGCAGCATTCGACCGCCGATTTAGCCGAGATTAGAACGGCTCAACATTTTTTTTTCACCGAGTGGAGTGCAATTTTGAAAAGGTCTGACCTCGGATATGAGGAGAGGGGCTCTTGTGCAACTTTCAACGTCGTTTTGAGCTTTTCCGATCCGAGGAGAACCTTTCGAGGTGACATTGCCGGGCGTGGTCCTGCATCATGGAGGCAGGTGCGCCTTTTGCGCTCAGATGCTGTACCGTTGCACAATTTCGAATGTGGAGGTTGTGTGGGTGCTTTTTGATTTTATTCGATGTGAATGTACAGTGAGAGATTTGTGATTAATCGATCGATCTTTGGGGGTATTTTGTAATTTTTTGATCGGTATAAATCTGATTATATACATTGGAACAAATGCATATGGTTTACTTCATTACGAAGGGAATTCTACCATCTTTTCAGATTCATGTAACTCACTTTATGTCACAACACTAAACTAAAAAACTCTAGAATATATTAGATGAGTCCCATATTTATATTAAAGAAAGTTACTGAGTACAGAAACATCTATGAAATCATTTAGAGTGCGAAAAAAGTGATAGAAAAACTACACATAAAGTGAAAAAAGTGCTGTTAGATCTAAATCTGATACACTTATCAAAAAGAAAAAACCATATAATATAGATTTCAATGTATTTTACAGTATTTTACGATAAGTACATATATATGTTATACATTGGCAAAACATCAAAAATTGTCACAAATATCGAGGCAAACGATCAATTTCATGCGACCCCGAAAAGTAATGTATTCCATTTAAGGAAAAGTTGAGCTTGCACTTTTTTCGAAACAAATGAATTGAAAATTCTAAGGAAACGTTCAAACTTTCATATCAATTAATGAATTAACAAAAACTTCATACACGTGACTTAAGTTAAATTCGAAAATACTCGATTATACTGAAATCGACATTACTGTACAAACATTTGTACCGCTAATCTATCAATTGACTAATGGTTTTATTATAATTTGTTCGATTCGAATAGGTTGTTAGAGTTTCGTGATGAATGGGTCTAGCTTTGGAAATATGCATGGGCGTTGAGAATGATTAAAAATGACGTTTTTAGCATAAAAGTAAATTGTCACACCTCGTACGTGTTCGATATTCGTTTGAGCTTTATTAGGTATGCAACATATGGAGTGTTACATTCGTGTCGAGTGCGATTGACGTTTCAATTCAGCGATAAAATTTATGACTGGTAGTTTGATTTGCATCTGTTAACTGCGACCGTGTATATTTTATTGATTAGCGTAGTTTTTGTATGGATCCAGTGTGATGGGAATGAGCTTTGATTGAGCAATTTCGGATTAATGCATATTTTATGAAAAAAAATCACATATTTATGAATATTTTTCATGAAATGTGTATTTATTTGTGCATTATATTATATTTTCTTAGAATCGAATAAGCAATATGAGAGAATAACGAGTCCTTTCTAGAATTTATATTTGTTCTTGTAAACAACGTGAATTTCTGAGAAACTCTCTCATATTTCGAAGCATTTATAAAAAAAAAAAAACAAGTTATTTACACCATTGCTATGTTACATATTAAATATTATTTTGATAAAAATAATGTAAAAGCTTTTCAAATTCTCATCACTTCAGCCGTGTAATAAAACATTCAGATTTGAATAATTTGATAAATAAACGACCATTCTCGAGACATCAGTTTAATATTTTTAATATATGAGACTAAATTTATATTAAAAATTGTGCGATTATATTTTATCATGATGCGTCCTCTCTCAGCTTGAGACGATAAATTTACTTTGATTAATGTATCCAACATAATTTATTACAAAGCGTTGCCTTTTTTCAATATTCGAAAAGCGTAGCGTAAGCTTCTTGTATTCAAACTAACTTTTTACACTATACGCCGAAGGAATTATAATATAGCCGAATAAAAAAACAAAACCACCCTCTCGCGCAGTAAAACAAAGAGACAAAGAAATCGAGCTACGTAATAGTTGCGAAGCTCGGTCGCTGTTTTCCCTACCTCTATTTGTTTATTTTTTGAGTTCTTTCATTTCAGTAAAAGCAGACGACGTATAAAATTTAATTACATTTGCCTATTGTCGTATTTGTAAAGCGGAAGACGTCCGTTTTCGCACTTTTCAACGTTTTCCCCTGTTTAACCGTTCCGTTGATTCTTAACGTTGCGATTCGCAGCGAGTGACTAGTTGAAAGTTTTCCCGTCTCGCTTCCGAATTGAATTTTTATATGAAAACGATATGTAAATTAAACAAGAAGGCTTTAAATATAAATCGCTACGAACAATCGAATCGTTGACAGTTCAACGTAGAATTCGTCGGGCATAATCGATTCGCTGTACATTCAAATGAATAAGGCGATTGCTCGTTGCGTCTATAGGAAAACGATATATTTCCAGAGTGTCTGTTCGAATTGCTTCCTCCTGTGTCTGACCCGGACTGTTAAACGAACGAGCTTTATTGTCGGTTAAGTGAAATAATGCGGTTTTTAGAGAGTAGACCGCTTTTCGCCGACGATATATCGTTATTTGTTTGCTGTTTGGGTTTCGATTCTATGCAGAGTTTCTGCCTTGCGAAATGTTTTTCTCCGCGTTCGTTAAGGGTTGAAATATATTCTTGAATTTTAGCTGAATGTTTTGGAATTTAACTGGAAAGCAATTCATTTATTTAAGACTATGATAATTCCTATCTATGTTTATGAAATTGCTGAATAGTGGAGACTCAAATCCGATCCGCCAGTAATAAAAAAAAGATATAGTTGTGTATTATGTAAAGCTATAATTGAAGATTTTCACAAATTGTATGTGAATTAGATATTCATTCAATTTATTCTATTGAATTTTGCTTTTTTTATCTTATACGAAAAATCAAGACATGCAAAGTAGCAAATTCGATTTGCACTAAGCTTATTATAATATGATTGAAAAATTCTATTAAAATTCAAATTCCAAATTGAAATTCCAAGAACATACCTATCTATTGAAACATTCGATTTTAAATAACGCTTATTCGACAATTCAATTATGTCAAAGTATCAATACAATAATTAATACAAATCGCATGAAAATCGACATACACATTCAATCTCACTTAATTGTAACAATCTAAACGTTCAAGAAAATCGCACTATCAACGCAATAATTAACACAAATCTCATTCGATTAATTGAAAATCAATTCAACATCGTCTAATTCCGAATACTTAAAACCACAATAGATCAATCCCATCTAACGACACCGGAATCGGACAATCGAAGAATGCCGTCAGAAGCACAATCGTCAATCCGTTGCGCCAACACGACTCTTGTCCCATTTAACTTGAACGAGTGCTCTTGAGGGCCACGTGAGAAATACAACCGCCTGCTTGCTCAACGTTTACCATTTTACATTTACCATTTGTCAATTCGATTCGTCGAAGAGATTTGCACCGGTAATTCGTTACCGGTTCCGGCGCACGCAACAGATCCGAATTCATTCCGAATTCGCTCGCTTTTCAGACAAGTTGAAAGGTATGCTGAAACATTATTAAAGCCAGATTGTCCATGTTTAACTCGAGTTGATTTATTCAGATTGGTTTTTGTCGTTCTGGGCGACAAAAGCCGATCAATTCGTGCCGAATCGTCGCAGCTGCGAAAATTGCACGCGTTGCACTCGAGTTTACGATTAGATTGCGAAACTGCGTCGCTTTGAGATTTTTTCCCTCTATCTTGACAATCGGTGCAAATATATATTTTGAAGTGCTCTGTTGAAATGGCAATGCTTAAAATAGTGGTCGGTTTGATTCGAGATTAAATCAATCATGTGTCGAGGTTTGGGTGCGCATTCTAAATCATTTCTGTTGTAATTGAAGTACAAGTATGTTTATTTATCGCTTAGTACTTGAATAACTTCAAATGAAATTTTTAAAATCAATACATTATAAATCATATAAGTAAAGTGGACATTTATAGATTCACTTTCTACGTATAAAGTTTCAATTACGATAGAAGATAAGATAAGGATCGGTTAGGTAATTGTCTTTGCGCTGTGAACATGCAGATTCTCTCTCTCATTAATTCCTTATATTAACTTTTCCGAACACAATATTTCTTAAGATGCAAACACGGAGATCATTGCAATAAATCTCCAAGACGAATAGATGCGAATAAATTAAGCCTCAATGCACAATTACTCATCGAGTTCTTAAAGTCTCAAAACGACCCAGCCTGAAAACGGCGACATAGTTACCCAATGATAACGATTTATCTAACCACGTAGGCAAACATAAATAAATAAATAAGCAAATGGTGGAAAATATACATGGAGAAATCTCGATTCGGGTGCGATTAGAAAGATCAACGGTGTGCATATCGGAATGCAAGTGTTCGAATTACGTGTGTAACATAATGTGTTCCCGCAGTTCCATAAATCTAGACGGTTTCGCAATTCATTATGCGACACATTATTTCCTTTCGCCATTCCATAATATAATAATCATGGAATGAAACTTTTATAAGCCGGGGTAATTGCGGTAATTTCAATTATATTCGAATGTGAACGCAAAGGTCTCAACTGGGAACGTGTCGTAATGACAACTCTCGGTGTGTCGTTTCGCGAACTCGAACGTCTATCTTGATGTTATTAATTCAGTTAAATCATATTTTTTTCCATTAGGTACGCATGAATTTTATTTCACAGTAAATCTGTGAAATGTTGCAAAATTTTCTCGTTCGCCGATCGATGCGAAATAAAAAATAATGCAGATCTAGATAGAGCGTTGTTCTCGATTGGATACGGTAACCTTTGAAAAAGTCGAATGTATATAAAAATTTATAGACTGTATAAATTCGGAATAAACTTTACGGGGCGATTTCGCAAAATCGAGCACGTGCCCGTACATTGTGGCATGTATTATTTTATTAAAAAGTTTCCAATTTTCCAACGATAGTATCATAATCCCGACAATAAAGCGGACACAAACAAAATACAGCTAGATTTTGCTTTATGAAAAAATGTAGACCGTATCGGAAAATTCTCTCGATTTTCCAACGTGCACTATATGGGCTCAGTTCCATAAATATCCATTTCGACGATATATTAGTTGAATTAACCCGAGTGGGTTGTAAACGCGTTTGTTGGTTTTGTTCAGTTTTGTGCTACTAAATAATATGATTTTATTCATTGAATTCTTTCCGAGAAAGGTCTTATTTTTTACGACGATTCTCGTGCTTTAAGATAGTTTCTAAATTCGCTTTTATTATAATAAGATATAAAATGTTTCGGGCATATACATTCGGATGACTATTTTTGTGATTCAGCAAAAAACTAATGCTATTACTGAAACGTGAAAAAAATAATACAATGCACAAAATTCCAAAAATTCATTAAAAATGTTTTCTATCGAATTTTAAATATCACGCTTAAAAGAATTCATATTTCGATAAAACTAAAATGATTTTAATAAAAATTTAAAGCGTTTATTGGAATTTAATGATTATACGTGAATTATAAATGTCTCAAGTGATTATAAGCGAATAATTTTATCAAATTCAATATTCATGATCAAATTCAAAACGTTGAAAATTTTCCCATAATACCTTCAAATAGATCATAACATACATCCCAAAAAAAAAACCTACATAACTTCCGCCCTATTTGCCCTTACGTCTCGAACTTCGAAGAATACATAATATATAATAAAAATAAAGGGACATCCACACGAAGTCGAGCACCAAACCATACCAACCATGCCGGGGATATTTACATGGAGCCGAGCAATTTTTCGAACAGTCCGGCATTCGTAATGTTTTCCGAGCCATTTAGCTAACAACGTTTTATGTCCTCTTTATCCTTCGAGGACGAAAGGAGAGCCCCGCAAAGGAGCGCGCCTCCGATCGGATCTGCGGGGATTTATTTTTGCTAAAATGGGTAATTTTCCGGCCCCGTACACAATCCCGTCGTCGGGTGAATAAAGAAGGTCCTGGCATTCAGGTTTTTTTTTTCAGTGTGTCGTTATTTTCGTTCGGGCCTGTGTAGCGATCGGCCAGAGTCTCGGGTACAACGGCTTAATTTTATGTTTGTTCTTTTCCGCTTTCAATAAAAATATGATGTTTTTATGTCAATAATATATTTTTTTAATAAAAAGTATTGAATATAGGTTCATTAATTGTGAGTAATGACGTATTAAAGTGAGTTTGATATGGTTAGTTTATTTATGAGACGGATCGAGTCTGGGTTACAATCGCTATCCAATGCCTCGAGGTACAACAGCTTAATTTTATGTTTTTAATGAAATTTTTAAACGAATATGATATTTTTTCAATAAAAAATATGATATAAATTTTCATTATTAATGTTTGATATATTGTAATGACATGTTAGAGTTGAAAATAGTTAGTTTATTTCTGAAAAGGTAAAGTTGCGTTCGCCAGAGTTTCAAGGTACAAACGGTTCAACTTTATATATATTATTTTCCTAATTCAATTAAAATATGATATTCATAAAAATAAATATAACATTTTTTCCGAGAAAAGTATTTGATATAACTTCATTATTTTTTAACATATCTATCTATAGATACACGTAGATACGATGTGAGTTAAATATGGTTTTCTTTCTTGTTGCAGCTACATGTAATGATTCGCGGAACTGAGTACACGTGTTTCACGTGTATCCATAAATAAATATTAGAATTTTCGGTTTTCAGAATATTGTATAATATATTAAATAAACAATTTATCAAACTTTTAAAACTTTTAGGGTTTGAAAAATATTGAATCAAACAATAAAATACATATTTCTTACTTGTTCAGGATAAAAAAAGCATTAAAGGAATTCGATCACGTGTCGCATTACTAGTCTAACAAAAAATTCAACACACAAACCCCCTACTTTCGTACGTTTATTGTCGTCTTCAACATTGTTCTTCTTGCAATAATTTTCATAAATTTTCATCGACAAACAAAAACGCACTTTTCTTTGCGACGAATCAATCCGCTCGTCCGCAAACGAGTTTTCCTCCGAGTTTTCCGCGGACTCGACGTTTGCGAAATCGGAAAATGACCGGGGGGCTGTGAAAAGTGTGCGAAAATCGTCGAACCGTGGCTGTTTACTCCTTTTGATCAGGGTGTCTTTGACGTAACCGAATTATGAGCGGCTATAAATTTCCCCTCGGATGGGGTGCGAATGAAATTCACGCGGGTGTGAAACGCGGTCGACGGCCAACTTTCGCGTAATAAGTTTATTTATAAAAGAACGAGGGGGGCTTGTTTTGTGTTCGGCTCTCGATTGACATGACAAATTTTCAGATATTGTTTAATAAAATGTCCGCCCGATTTGACCCCGAGCTTATCGATCGCCCGTAGAGCTGATATTTATTGATGTCTTTGTCGGTCGCAAACTCTATTTGATTTTATCTCGTTTTTAGATATTGATTAACAGTGGTCTGTGTTTAATTTAAGTCATTTGTTTATAATTGACGGATATTAGAAACGTTAAATAATTTTATTCGGAAAAAAAATTGAAAGTGTAACGTTTTTACGATAGATGGCGACTTAATTAATTAATTTCGATTTTTTTTATTTTACACTGACATCTGTTATCAACTTGAAACTCTTTGGAAGTTGATTATGAGTAATATCTGTGTGTTTTAAATAGCTGTGCATATTTTTGCTACAACTGGGCTACAAAAAGGCTCCCCCATGACTGTCAAACTGTTACATAAAAATTGTAAAATGTATTGATGCAGAAATCTTCTCAAACGTCAAAATTATAATACCCATAAGTTTCTCTGCCAAAGAATAAGTAAATAACATAAACACATACATTCATTTTAATAATATCGAAAACTCGTTTTAAATCTATGCAATTGATCGAACTATCGCGCACAGTTTAATTTGAATCCACCGCGAAACAATACGACTCACAGTTCAAACATGCCGCAAAATCAATAATTGCACATTGATACATCAATACATTTCATCGAAACTGAGTTGGAAACTTCAAAACCGTGTGTGGACATACGTACAGTCAATATTTTATTGTTTCGCAGAGGGATACAGCGACAATAAGCGCGCAAACTGTACACAACCAACACCGCAGCTTTCAGCAATAAATTTTTCAGGCTACCATCTATTATTCAGCGATTATACTAGCCGATAAATTATATATTATTTACCTACGGTAGCCGAACGCTGATTTACGACGCATTATTCATTCGGTGGCCGCACCGCTCAATTACGCTCATTTTCCGATGAATGAACTTTATTGACCAATTAGGCGACTGACGTTTCTCTTAAAAATGCTAGAAAAATATTCTATAGTTTATCTATACCATGTATTTTAGTCTTGATTTGCCTCTGTGACTCGACGTCACTCGAAAATCTGTGACTTTAAGTGATTGTGTTGTAAGTAAATGGAGATGTAAGACTAAAGAAAACGTATTTTTTTTTCTAGTTAGAGAAATTATAAGTTTTCCCTTTGGTACCATATCTTTAATATATACAGTATAGTATTCATTACAAATCAATGATAAATAAATGTAAAATAAAAGTGAAATATGTTAGATTACATCATGTGCGTAAGTCGTGCTTAATATGTTTGCTACGCTGCAGTGTTAATTTGTCACTTTATCGAATGTCGAAAATCAATGCGTTATCGATTTCAAATTGTAAAATGTAATGATACAAAAAGTTTTCCAGATGTGAAAACAATATCTCTGGAAAGTTTCATTGTATAGTAATGAGTTGATAAATAACATACACGCACACATTCTATTTTGGTTGTAAAGATATGTTACATATTTTTCGTTGGTAAAGTTTTAATATGTTATGCATGATAAAAGCATAAAATTTTAGCCTTTGAATTAGCGTAATCATGTTAAATGTATTGAAAAATATATACTTTTGTAATCGGAAATGTATACATATTTAACATATCTCTTTTATAATATGAAATAGCCGCGTATGTAAGCCGGAAAATTTCGCGGAAATGCGTATACGTATTCCATTTGCATCACGATTTAATATACTAATGAGCGAGTTAACCGGTTAGCGGGCTTTAGCAGACATAAGTAATTAATCCGCTGTAAGCTTATTAATAGTCGCCGAGTTTAGAGCTTTTTGCTTTGAGCTCGCCCGAAGATAATAACGAATGTTTCCCACTTATCGCGTGTTTAATTAAAATAGCTATAAGTAACGTTTAATTATGAAAATATTGCGAAATATGGCTGTATTATATTATATTCGAGTCTGAAAATTCGAAGGGTTTTTTTTCGCGTTTCGAATGTAAATACATAAAAAAATATCATTCAATTTTTCTAGAAAGTATTTGAATATCCATTTGATAAGGGTTTTACTAAAATTTCGCTCGTAAAGGTAGCGGCGATTAAAAAAAATAAAGAGAGTTTTCCTGTAAAATTTTCCGCAGAGGTTCACGTTAAATAATAATACTGAAAAAAATCACATTCCAGCGTAAAATATGAAAACCATTTCGGCGGCAATTTATTCTTGGTGGGCTGCATTTATAATAAAATTCAATTTCGAAAAAAAAATCTAGGTGTTTTCTCGTAATCGTGTAAGCCGAATTTTTTTTCATCTTACTTTACATATTCCATCTATTTAAAAGGGTGAATCTGGACCGTTATAAAAATTCAAATTGTATGTAAAATCGAGATGTTTCACTCTGAGCTCTAACCTTGCATAAAATTAAATTTTTACATCCGAAAAATAAATTCAATTAAAAAAACGTATATGTACACGGCGAATATGCATATGTATGTTTTTCGTTGATGAAAGCGGCGTCCCAACACGACAATCCAAAAAATACAAGGCTAGGCACTTTTTATCGGAATGTATTCATTTTTCGTTTCCATTGTGGGGCTGAAAGCATGTCTGATATGAGTGCCTTTTCAGCGAAAAACACAGGTTATATTGTGGCTGAACCACTTGACTGACACAACCGAACCGTTGTTTTTACTTTAATGTAAACGAGACGGGCTGTCGAGCGAAAGAACACTCGACATTTTCCATAGTGGAATGAGTCTATTCGAAATATAAAATATCGAAAATATACGAACAAGTACACTCATTTATAATAGTATATATCCACATGAAGATTCTTCGTAGCCAGCAACACCTGCAACCATTCTTTTCATGCAACTTATTGTTCAAATAGCTCACAAATTAAAATTTTTGTCATTCCCAAAGTGTTATTCACTCAAAATGTTAATAGCTTCATAATAAATATAATTAATTTCAATTAAACATTCTACACACTAATCCCGGATAGCAGAATAGTGATCAAACTTATTAGATGTTAGTTACATGCATATGAATTGCACACGATGAATGTACTTATAGCCTAGTATTCGTACACAATTCATGTAAAAATATCCCAGTATTTGCTTACAAAGCATGCTCATTTATTCACATCGTTTAAAATATCAGATTCAGCTCTGAAATTAATATTTCTTTCGGTCGATTTTAACATTTCACATTGAAAAATCGCTCACGCAACACGCCGTAATGAGAGCACTATTTAAAATATACGCAGCACGAAAGTTCTATCGCAAGCGCGGGTATTATTATAAAGAGAAATTATCATTTTAGCGCGGAATTCATAATGAAATGTTGTTTTCCACACGCAAGTTGTCTAACAAGACAATGACTGATGACATTGCGCTAAATACGGATGACATCCAACTTCCCCAGAGATATGAGCCTCCACACGTGTATATTATACACACAATATATGTATACGTAGATATAATCTGTTAAAACTATGTTTGGCCCAAAGGCACAAGCAACAGTTAACGATTTATTCAACGTTCCGGCTCGATGTTTTGCTAGAAATTCTCATATTAGGCAACTTTGTCTAAATTGTTTAGAAACTTTCGTGTAAAATTCAATTTGTCGTATGTTACTCGTGATTATGCGTGAGTTTTATTTTCCTACTTGTGTCATTACTTGGACGCTTATTTTTGTTTCGAACAGCCTATTAAGAGCAGTGCGCAAAATAATTAAATAAACTTTCTCGTTAATTCCGTTCGAGTGTTCGATCGAAACTACCGGTGTTTATTTAACTTTCTACCGAAGTTGACACTCAATTTTAAACTCGCTCAAAAAAACAACTCCTTTCACTTCAAAATTCAGCTATTATTCGAATATTCGATCTCGATAAATACAAACTCCAACAGACAAAACACACACGGAAAATCTGGACAAATCTGGCCGACAATCGATTTCGGCTTTGTCGAAAATTCTCCACAACATCGATCGAGAGTTAGTCGACTAAACGCCTCTGTTCGAAATCCCCAACAATAATAATTCCGGTCGCTTAATCCCTTCACGGCCGACCCTTTCGCGTCGCCGTGCTTCTTCTTCAAAAGCGCGGATTTCAGGGGTTAAACATAACATTTCAACTCCGACGTTTCGGCCGAACTCACATGGACGTCTATGGCTTCGTTTGGCAGTGTTTGGCAACTGATGTCTGCGAAACTGTTGTGTATGGACTCGGTTATGTGAGGAAAATTCGGTGGATGGTGCGGCAGTTCGATCGAGAGACAAATCCTGGATTTGTGTCTGATGTAATGGTAGTAAGTTTGAGTTTTGAATGCGAATATGATGTTTGGATATGGATATGATTATGTTGAATGTTCGATGGGATGACAATTCTAATATAGGCTGTCATAGGTTGACCATCCCCGGAAGGTTATATCATGACCTATAGGTAAGGTTTAGTTGTGTTAGATTAAGTTTTATTTATCCTTTTCCAGGTTAGATTAGGAACGTTTAAATTTAAGATTAGATCACAAGGCTACTTATCTTCATTTTCATCCAGAAAGTGGTATTATCATTATTATTAATTTTGCTTAAAATAAACCACTAATATGTTTTAGTTATATCTAGTCAAAATTTGATGGTAAAACGGTACGGTGGCCCATGTTTGTCTTCTTTTCTCTATATGTTTAGGTTAACGTGATTATTGTTAATATCAAAATGCTTATTGAAAATAAGAATCATAAAATTTCCTTCCCGTTAAGCGATCCTAACTGTCGAAAAATTATAACGAGCGATAACCATCAAAACACAAATTGACAGGTCGAATTTCCACCCTTCACTCATTATTAAGTAATCGCATTTAGCGAGTGACGAAAAAAATGAGGTATTTTAAATTTCATCATGTCGAGCCGGACGCCCGTCTGACTTTAAAGACCTTCGTCCCGCTTTTCCCGGGACGGGATCGTCCCGTCCTCGAATTTTCCGATCCTTTATTGATTAAACGTCGTAATTAGCACCTGTTAAGCCATCGCAGCCGAACCATTTTCCGCCTGCGTTGAAGTTTTAATGAAATTCTCAAACTATGCTTACACACAAGCTTTTATGTAATTTAATTTCGCTTATGAATGCCGTTTCGTTGTCTTCGTATAATATACTTTTTGCTTTGAAAAAAAGCATTTTAGCTGCACGGCAAGTGCACGCTGCGTTTTAAACCGGGTGCAGTTTCGTTTGCGGAAAATTTTCAATTAAAGTTGACCAAGCGAAATGCATCACAACACGAAATACCCATTTAATGGTTGAACTCGGCCGAATTAAAGTTCACGAAATGTTACATTCGAATTTCGCTGAATATGTAAATGCGAAATTTAAAGGAAATGCGAATCTATTGGAAGAGCACCAAGCGTGATGTTGTGTTGTCGTGAAAAAGCGCATTCGCTGAAACTTTTCGTTTGGCTTATTGCAAACAAATATTTCATATTATGAACTCGTTAAATTTATTCCATGGACTGCAGTCGAGAATTGGCTTCGTATTTCGAAACTTGCATTTAAAAACTTTTCAATTCCACCAAACGATTATATTGTATTATATTTGCATAGGTTTTTCCTAGTAGCAATTTTCCGATAGACTGGCAAGAGATTTATAATTAAATGTCACGTCGCATACACAATCTGTCTATGAAATGTATAGAATATTATATTTTTAGAATATCTCATATAAAATTAATCAATTTTTCGTATGTGAATTTTTTTATATACCTACGCCGAAATTCAATTTTTGATATTTGAAGGGTCGTTAAAAGGTTTTAGCGATTTAATCAAAATGTACCATTGATATATTTTCGGGTTGACAATAATCTCGGATCCCACTGAAACTAAGCCCCTTATTCCGGTAAAATCCTTTTTGTATCTATCCTATGTCATACTTTAGACATTTATCTCTCAAAGGAATACCTTAAAACCTTAGATAATAAGGCCGAGCTTTCACGTCGTTTTATCATACACGCACATGAATAATATATTTTCAGAATCAGTCTAACCGACACGCATAAAAATAACCCTTTAAATCGAGGAAAAATCGTAATCGTACCCTTTACTCAAACCGGACAGTAATTGACTCTCGCTTTGAGTCCATCACAGTTGCAAGGACACCCTCGCAAAATGGCGAAATTCGCACAATGTACACACAAATTGCTGATGGGAGGGTGAAAAAGAAACGGTTGATGGGTTGAAAAACGTAAAATTCAACCCCCTTTCGTCTGATGACCGAGTGAAAAAAAAATATGAGAAAAAGGAAAGCCGCGAGACCGCTAATGAGCGGCCTCTCGACTGAATGAGGCTCGAACAACATCATCACATCCCCATAATTACGAAGGGCCAAAGGGAGGAAGGGTGTATGGGTGGTAGGAAATATTCCTGCAAAATTTTCAGCCCTTTTGAGGCTTCGGGGTTTTTCCGTCGCCGATAAAAGGTCTCGAGCCACTCTCTTTGCGAGGGTGCAAAATTTTCGATTTCGTTTGATGTCTCTTGTGACTTTGTGCCTTTTCTGGGTAGTTTGTCAATAAGCACTGAAGTTCATCGATGAGATTATTTTTAGCAAATAGACTATTTAATTAATAGAATCTACATTAGCATATGAGTCGTTCAGTGCGCAGCGTGATCATAAAACAAAACTTGGAAAAAAACGATGAAACATGTATTATTCAAAACATCCTTAATTGCCATCGAACTCCATTTATTCGAAATTATATACATACGAATTTAATTTATAAAAAAATACAAATGTAATTAATTTTCATTAGAATACGAAATAAATTTGATCAAATTGATTAGTGCCTAAACAAATTATATCATACTTTTACTATTGAAATGATAAAATTGATAAGCACCACTGTATTTATCTTTATTATTCAAAAATATATTTCAAATTAATAAATTAATAACTATACCAACTATTTAAACATTTGAATCTTATTTTTTTCAAAAACTGAATCGAAATTACTTTAGGCACTGAACGACTCATATTTCATAATTCAAATTATTTTTCATTTTAATAAATCAACAACTGATTCAAACATGATTCAATATTAATACGAATAGTTCTCGAAGCACGTCCCGATCCTGAAATTAAATTTCAACGGCAAAACAACGAAAGTTGGTCGCAAATTCGCATCCAACACCTTTCGCTCGATCGTCGAATCCGTTGTTATTATTATTTGTAGTGTGCGACGGTCGCAAATTGGATATTTCACGTACATAAAGCCGTTTCTGCTTTCGAAATATCACTTTATTGCGGCTTTTCTGGACGGGGTCAAATTGAATTTGATGGCACGCTCTCGCAGTTTTCTCCGCACGCTTTGATGGCGATTTAATTAATTCGTAAAATTGCCCGTATCCCTCGAAAACATGTCGTATTTATGAAGGATACGCGCACGACGTTAACAAATTGCGGTCCGGTGCTAAATTTTACCTTAAATCCATTCCATTCGATTATAGTACAAATATCACAGTTTGGAATTCGTTGTATTTTACAGATAACTCTCCTATAACGTCCAAGTACGCTGATTCCACGATTTAGATGGAGAAGTTATAGAGGGATATTTTTATTGATCTTTAGGCAATCCTTAATTCAAATGTTCTGACTTTATTTTATTTCTCACATTTTTTGAGATAATCAAAGTAAATGACTCATTTCTTACATTGAGTGACATATCTTGCATTTCGTTTGGAATAGTATTATATTTTGGTAAATTTCGGGCTGAGAAAATCTACAAGACACTTCATTAAACTATATTGAATTAAAAATATGTAATAAAAGTTTAAAAAAAATGTATTGGGTTTAGGATATTATAATAAAAAACTGTATCAAATGTTATAAGAAACATATCTTTAATTAAGATCCAAATCTATCTGACAACAAAATGGATCTTAAATTCAACGTGATGTATGTAGTATTTATTTATATTTAAACAGTTTAAAATGGAACTTTATAGTAAATTGAATTTTCAACGTCAAATTTTGATCGAACAAAAGATTTTTTTAATTCAAAACTACAACCGAACCCATCAGGAGGTAGAAATCGATTCATCACTTTGTGCAATGCCCGAACAGAACAGGTGTGCGTAATTAATTGAGGACTTTACTGTCAGAGCACGAATCCTTGTACCATCCAGTTTGCGTCATCATTCAGCTTAATTAAATACGTCAAAGTCGAACGTCGTCCTCGCGGGTTTAATTACTTCGAAAATCACCACATCGGGTTTGACGAGCGTCATTCAATACTACGGCACGTGATTCTGACGTTATTTATGTTATTCCAAGGGTGAAACGTCAAACGGGGATGAACACGATCGTTCGTGAAATGCCCTTGTCGGGAACATCTGTTCGATTTTACAATATCGGATGTGTATCGGTTTTAAAATGTAAAATAAATCATCGATTTCTATTCTGGACACTTTTAAAAAATATTGATTTTTTATAAAATTTGTTTTAAGTAAGTTTCAAGAGTCTTTGATAATTCAAATAGTGATCAAGTTTGTTCTCAGTATTACATTCGGAATGATTTTCATGGAAAATTTGGATTCAACGAAAATATATCTCGAAGAAATTATTATGCAACAGTTGTTGGAGTATATTAAAATAAGGGTGGGGTTTATCGGCCCGACAAAATAGTCATTTTTCCAGACAAAATAGGTACTCATCAAGACAATATAATCATATGCACAACTTTTAATGTTTGACAGCGACAGTAAAATGGAATACCCATTGATAAAATCATTTACCCTACACAATCGTCGCTGTCACTACAAATCGGGCTGCCAGTAACAAAAATGCAATAAATTGTTCTTATGACTTATTAACTGTTTATTTCATGCCAAAATAAAATAAAAACCTTTTTTAATCGAACATGATTAAAATAATTGCTCGCAATATTAACCTAACCTAACCTAACCTAACCTAACCTACAATTTCGAAAAAGTTTATTAATAAGTATTAGTCCCTTTTTTTAATATTGCGAGCAATTATTTTAATCATGTTCGATTAAAAAAGGTTTTTATTTTATTTTGGCATGAAATAAACAGTTAATAAGTCATAAGAACAATTTATTGCATTTTTGTTACTGGCAACTCGACTTGTCGTGACATTGACGATCTTGTAGTGAATTTTGATTTTTATGGTCGTTGGACATTTGTCGTGAAAATCATTTTTACTGTCGTGCCAATAAATTTAACCCTTAAAATAATATTTTATTGAGGCTAATCTATATCATAATGAATTAAGGTAATATATTACAACTATAGTTATCCAATAACATATTAATCAACCCCAACGATAATCTCTTACAAGTAATGTTTTTGACAAATCGAGTAATACCATGTACAATGTTTTTTTTTTTAAAATGTCAGATTTTGATGCAATATTTAGAATTGAATTAATTAATCTTCAAGTCAAAGAAACTACTGAGACATTAAGAAAAAAATCGTGAAAAAATGCAACATTTATAAAATTCATCAAATGTATCCAGAATTCCTCACAAAAGTGTAATTTTTCATTAAAACTTTCACCATACATAGAAAAAGGATATGAGTGTTAAAAAAATATTTTTTCCATGAATTGCACGATTCATCATTTAATCGTAAATTTTCGATGCATCACTGCTGAACTTAATGAATCGATGCATCCAACACTACCCAGAAATGAAAAACGCATTTTCCGCCGAGCGGCGTTCAAACGCTCGATTTTTCCAGAATATATAATACATTTATTTGGACAAAACATATTTTTTTGGTTGAAAATTTCCCCGCTAGAATATAACGTACGGCTTATAGCGGTGACTCGCTGTCGTTCGCCGTGATGTATTTACGAGCGCGCGAAATAAACGTTAGTACTACACACGTACACATACGTTTTAGGCAGTATCGATAAAATTTATTTTCCGGTACGCGTTTTCGAAATATTTTATTTTTTTTCCAAAATCGCACGCCGGGGAGGAATCGAACGTCGAGTTTAGCGATCGGCAGTCTCCAGAGAGCTTAAGATTCTGGCATGAAATAAAAAAAATCTGCCTCTAAGGTGAAAAAAGCTCGCCTCTCACTTCATATAAGAATATCTGAATAAATAAAGAGGCTGCTTAACATCTGTGATATATTCAGAATGTATTTTTTTTTCAGAATTTCAATAGATTCATTCGAGTATTAGAGATAAAGTGTGATTCAATTTTAATTCGCGATACGTAAAGTGGATTGAAAAATTCGCCGTTAAATTTCGCAGATTTTATCGCAGAGCCGTTAAACAATTGCAGGCAAAAACTGGGCTTTTACAAAATCACGAAAATTTTACTGGCTAATAAATTCGTTATAGTTTCGCATATAAAATAACAGTTATCGCTACGATCGATTAACTTTATTCCCGTTGACGTTAACCCGAACTGGCAAACACGATTTTACGACACGTTTTAATGCCTTATACGACTGAAAATAAATACGCGTGTAAAACTTTCAGCTACAACAATTTTACTCTCAGATTAGCCTAATCCGTATTATTTTCGATGTTCAACCGTTTTAATGTGCTATAATAATAAAAGGCGAATCGTAGTTGAATTAGTAACCTTTTTGGCTTACGAAAGAGCAATGTTTACTTCGGACTGTTTATTTTCTGGCGTCAACACGAAAATTAAATGGAGTTTAAATAAAGGAATTTTTTATATATTTGATATAAATACTATTCAATTTTGATTTTATTTATATATTTATATGTATTATGCAAGATAGAAAAAGTTTTGCGTAATTCTATCGTTTTATTTGTCTTTTTTTTTTTTGCAAAAGCTAGTACAGGTTGCAAAAGCCGAAATAGTTTAAAGCACATTCTACTCTAAATACAAAGTTCTACCTTACAGATTCAGTGCTCGCATAGGTAGGAAATGGCAAAATAAACTGGGTAAACTCGACGCGACGCGAATTTATTCACCGAGAGATCCCGATAGAAAAGGGAAAAAATACGCGGGAGTTTTTGAAGGATTCGATTTGTTTCAAATTTCCTGGCAAAACCGAGTGCCGCCTTTTTTCCGCCGAGACATGACAAATTTGATTCGGAATCGATTTTCCTTCTGTATTGGATGACGAGAGGAAATTTTTCGGGGATAGTGCGGTCGCGTATTTGCGTTCTCTCGCCCGTCGCGAAAAATAAAATAGGGTAAAAAATAAAATAGAGCGAAGAGGAAACGGAATATATATATATAGGAAAAAAAATCTTCGAGAAAGTATAACGTACCGGGGAAATAATGCGAAATATTTGCGCGGCGGCTGTGCGACGTTTTTCCAAACAGACGTTTCATCAATCGCGCGCATAGATTTTCCGGAATTTAATCAAAGAAAATCTCGAGTTGTTTGCCAACGTAAAAGCCTCTTTACGTATTTACGTTTACATCTTCCGAAAAAAAGTACGTGGAGATTTCTATTTAAACTTTTTCAAAATAAACTTCAATCTCAAAAGTATTTGTATACTCTTCTACAATATCCAACATTAACTCATTGAAAGTGAAACGTATATACGTACTTGTAATAGTGAAAGCATTAATATATATGTACTTTTTCTAATTCAAATATACATTAAATGAATGAATTTCAATTATACGTATACAATTTTTGACTTTAATAGAATACATCAGAATCAATTTCTTCTTATTTTTCATTGAAATTTTTCATCAGTGACTAAAGATCAAAAATGCTAAAAAATTAACCGGGCATATAATAGACATATTTTTACTCTTCTGACCACAATCTGTATTTCAATTCGATAACGGAATTGAGTCTTGAAATATTATAGTATACTAAAAAAATTATAAGAAATTAGCCCAAATTGAAAAATCATCCCCCGTTTAATGCGATTACTTCACACAGTTTTTTTTTCAATGTGTATATTTATCGGAAAAAAATGCATTGACATGATGAATCCTCATTACGAGAAATCACGTGTGTGCATTTTTTCGGAAAATATCGTAAAAGTATTGAAAAATACCGTGTGAAGTAATTTCGTTAAACGGGGGACAACGTAAACTTATATTAAACAGAGTATTTAATGACTCATCTAAATGCTTAGTCTGTAACATATTTACTTTCAAAATATTTAATATATTTAAATTTTTGCTACTATCAGGAAAAATGTGAAAAACATTCACAATAACGCCAAATTAAAAGCGTTACTTAACGCACCGTTATCGTTAACAGCGCTGAATGTATCAGCGGCTTAGCGTTACGCGAGCTGCACCGTGCGATGTAAATCTGCTAGTTAAAATGCTAATCCACAGTTAATGAGTTAATGGTATAATAAACGGCACCGATGGTGTCCCGGCATCCTCTATGGTGCCTTGGTCGAAATGAAAATTCGAATTTTCCAATAGAGCCGCACCATTTGCATTCGTTCTATCAAAATTAGAACGAGTTTTAATGCTGCGGGCGGTTCGCGAATTTGGGAATAATGCATGCGCTGAAAGTTGCGGTTTTGTTCGTTCTATTAATTATTCGCTGGGCTTTAGGATGAATTGATTAAATTATTCTAGTCGAATGAGTGCTGTGTGCGCGTGTGGTTGAAGTCATGTGCAGCAAATTGTTTCGTCAAAATTGTTTGTTACGTTTGTTCATTAATGAATGCACGTAAATTTAATATGAGTTTTATTTCGAAATAGAATTTCCTTGATGGCGTTATTGAAAGCATCCGCATTATATTTCCTCGCAAACGTAGATATCAATATGAAAATATTACAATTCGATAAAGTACTCACCGTTGAGGCAAAACAGTCCCAGCAAAAGGTAGTCCATGGCGTTCGATCTGCGCAAAAGCTTCATCGCAAAATAAAATCTTCTGAATTTTCCGGAAGCGAATGCTAAAACTTCTTTATTCCAACAGGCTTTTCTCGCTCGGCTTATGTGTGTGCAAATGCGATCGTTCACGTGCAGAATATATTTTCCATCGTCATCGGCAGACCGAAAATCCTTTGTCCAGATCTCCTCCTAGAGTGTTAATTTATTCGAATGAAATTCTGCGTACGTGCTTCGGAGACCTTTTTTCTTCGTCTGGATACGGATTCGGAATTAATTTTCCACGTAACAGGTTACACAATGGGCGCTTTCACCTGCTAACGTGTATAATCTTTGACCTGTACAGTGCCTCGGAAGTGTGATTCTGTACCGTGTGTGATATAATGCGATAATGGTGAAGAATTTTCTACCGATGGGAATCCTCTTTTGAGCGATCTGAAACAAGAAAATCGTACCGTCATTATATGCATATGAGTAAGAGATACATTGCATTCATATGTACTGTATGATGTATCGATCGGAAAATGCGTATTGTTCATGAAAATTTTTGAAGAATGCATGGGAAATATTCCCAGTGAAGAAAGTGTAGCGAATTTAAAAATGATTTATGAAGATAATAACAAGTTATTTATACAAATCATTGGATTAGATATCGTATATCCGTAAGCGTATTTTGAGCCCATCAAAATCTGTTGTTGTTTTCGTATATGGGGAAATAATAACAATTTGGTACATATGAGAAAATAAAACAAAGATATTCCAATAGCGTTGTTATGAATCGCATATATTCGATTTGACAAAAAACTCGTATATACCCAACGGGAATCGTATTACAAATAATACGGTTCTTTTGTGAGAGACTGCATGCTTTTCTGTGGCATTTCCTTTGTAAAAAATGATGTTTATTATAGACTCCTTTTGTTTCTATGATATATTATTTTTTCGTATAGTACGAAGCTATCATATTTCAGCGTTGTTTGTGTAAGAAAATTTCCAGGAAAACTTTCTTTGTCACAACAAATGACGAATTCTAAAGAAAAACTTGATTAATTTTTAAATCTCGTATATAAATTAAATAAACTTTCATTTTAATTATTTAGAATGGACTTTTAATTAGTTGTAACCCTCATTTTAGTTAACTACACTTACTCGGTGCGTTTCTACTGATTACGTATTTCTAGGAATTTGTGGAGTTTACTATCATAAATTTTAAACAAGTGAAAGAAAAACGGTCAAATGAATCATCGTCGTTTCAAATAATTAATTTATTATAAATTAATATACAGAATCAATAGAATCAGTAATTGTTTGATGACGCTCACGTTCATCCATTCGCAATAACTCGCTTATCATTATACTTAACATAAAAATGACATAATTTAAATTGAAAAAAAATAAAACAAAATCCCAATTCATCTTCAAACACAAATATAAGAACAAAAACACAATTTGCGACACGTAAACCAGGGAAAAAAAACAAATAACGAACGAGGGTGGCAGTAAACCGGTATGGGGTTTATACGGAGGCCGGTCTGTGCCTCGTCGTAATGTCCGCACAATAGATTATTGACACAATTTGTATCGGAGGGCGTAAACGGTTCTTGGCCCTTTTCCTGAAAAAGGGCTCGATTTTCGGCCCTACGGGAGACACATAGCCGATATGACGGCTACTAAAAGTCGTACGTGTCCGGACACGTGGACTTTTGTATAATAGAATTTTTCCGGTACACTGCTCTTTTATGGGTGTCTGCTTTGTAGTGCTTTTTTCTTTTTACGTATTTGTTTTGTGAGTTTATTTTGATTTTTCATTTTTGATTCATGTTGGGACGTATTTTCAATTTCAATTCATTCGAATGAAATCACTACATATCTATCTATTTATGACCATATAATATTTATAGATATTTCTTAATTACATACGCGGTGAAAATTTTTATGATATCGTGTGCATATATGAAAAAGTTGGGATTTCTTACTTTGGCGTTTCATTGAAAGAGTTTTCCGTAGCCCAACTGCAGCAAATGTTATATAATGCATGAGTTACATAAGCATTGTAATTTTAATAGTTCACAATCGGCTTAAATTTCATAAAGTTTGAACAATGCCGGTTAATAGAAGCTAATAATATACACATATGTACGATGAAAATAATTTATGGAAAATTCATATTAAAGTGAGATATTTTTAATATAAAATGTATATTGTTAAGATAAAACTTTTTCATAAATACAAGACATAGAAAAACTACATTATTTCAGAAAATAACATTAAGCAAACTAAGTCTTGCAAAGTACATAATTTATCGCACACTTTTGACAATCCTCGCTATTGCTTTTAACAAAATTATCTCTATTTATTTACGACCGAAATAATTCGGCATCGTTAATAATCACCACTTTAGCGAAATATACATTCATTTTATATTATTTCGCAAAAATAAAAGCGAATCGACCGGAGTGCATATATCTTCCGTTATTGGTCATTGTGCGGCGAGATCCATTGGGAATCGGAATCGAGCGTTTTTGTCACATGTACTATATTGGACGGGCTCCGTTCCAATATTTATCGTCTCATATAGAATAATGATCGTAGTTCAAAGAATCCTGAGCCATTGTCCTCGGCACATATTGAATATTATCGCCGTTCCGATTCTAGTGTCGCCGTGGCCCTCGAAAATTCCAATTTTTACCCATCCCGGGAAATCGACCCGATAACTGCCGACCCACCTGAGTAAATGTTTTTTCCCCTCGAGGAAAAAAACACGTAAACATTTCTTTTATGGCGTATAAAGACGCAGAATCTCGTTATGCGAGAGGAAATTAATTTAGGGAAAAAATTACAGCGCTGCACGGAGGCGACCTCTTAAGTGTACGAGATCCGAAAGAAGATAAGGAGAAAATTTCAAATTGCAAGCGTTGAGTTTATTTCTATTATATTGTTTATTATATCATCGTAAACTGATTTTTTTTCAAGGCTGAAAAATATAATAAAGTGAACTTTGAGATAACGTTCAAATGCGAATCAGATATATATTTTTCGTATGTTTTATACAAAGATGAAACATTCGTTCGTACCGGCTTCGAGCGGAACGATATGGGCGAATTCTTATTTAACTTTACGCTCTCGAGAAACTGCTGATAAGGTTGTCTCATTGTTGAAAGTGTTAAACAAAGCGGAAAACTAAACCGAGGAAAAAGTTCACTATCGCTTCGAGCTCCCGATCTTAATTTCGTACGGCTTTTTTTGCTGAACTTCTTTTGCTCAGAAGCGAGCACGTCTCTTCGGGCAATTTCTGAATAAATTGTATTCGACGGAAGCTCGTAAATAGGCGTTTAATTGAAACGGCTCCGAGCTTATCTAGCAACCTTCGATTCGGATTTATGTATTCGTCCGAGAGCACTTACTCGTTTTAGCGCGCATTTGATAGATAATATTAAAGACCGTTAAGCCTGAAATAGATTTATAGCTGCGTAAAGTATCGAGTCCGCCTTTAGACTCGAAAACAAAACGAACAAATTAGATCGAACGCTGTTATCAATCGAATACAGTGTAACGGTTTGATATCTTTGCCGACAAAGAGACTGGAAAACCCTTAAAAGGGATTTTATCTCAATTGGTCGAGACCCCGAAGCTGAACTCGGAACAGTGTAGGTGTAAGGGTGAAAATGGAGAGGGTGGGTTTTGGCGGGAAACCGAATTCAAACCGTTTTAATTGGAATATGAAATAAAAGACGCCGCGTTATAAACTCCGGCTCCAACTTTCCAAATTAGGAAATAACCATGCCTTCAAATTACAGCGTGTAAAAGGAAACAATAAAACAGGGCTGTCGAATTTTTTTTATTGAAAATTAGATATATTTTATATTGGTTAAGAACTCAATCAGAAATCAAACGAACGCACACGTTTCAATTTTATTTTATGCTCTATTGATACACCATAAATTTTATATAATAGAATAAAACCTCAAACAAAAATACGTTTCATACGTGCAGTCTATGCACTCAATCGCATAAAACGTACAAATCAATAATACTCATTTAGAACTATAAAAATCTAAAACAAGTTTATGCACTTATGGGCGTAACTCGTTAACCAAAAAAACCAAATAGAACAATTCGACAGACGAAAAACGGTTTGCGATAAAAAGCTCGATTTAGGCGCACCTGGCTGTTAGAACGTATTCGAATCGCTCGGCGAAATCTACAGTTTAATTAAGACGTTTAATTAACTAAGATTTAGTATAAAGACGCGGCTCAGGTAGGGGATAAACAAAGCGACGAATTACCAACCCACCCGTAGGTGGTGCTCGCAGATGAGAACCGAGAACCATATAAGCCCTAGCTACTAATTATCGTCTGAATATTATTATGTTTCGCCGAATATCGTCCTGGCTGCAAGTCAAAGCAATTATTGCAAAGACGTCTCTCGCGCGAAGTTTACGTATCAGGCTTTGAAAGGGACAATTCGGATTTGCAACGTATTATACAATTGCATCGATCGAGTTTAATTTCAGATTTGAATAGTTATATAAATCATTTTTATTTGTTTTATATTCCGTTTATCTTTGAAATGTTTGGCTTTCATGTGACTGAAATTTATCACGGCACACATCTCAAAGTAAAGAAGGACTACTCTCTCTGTAGTTCCTTTCGGAAACCGCACTAACTATTTTACGGAGCCAAGCCTGTTCCGTTTTCTGGATGGGAATTTCAATAACGGTAAGAAATTCAGTCATGAGTGCAAGAGCTAAAACTTCTACGTAATTTAAGACTTAGAAGAACTTAAAACTTCATACTGCAAAGTATTTCTAGCGAATTTTTGCTCAAATTGATTACATGTAGAACGGATGCACGGTTAAATTACTGAATCGTTTTATAATTTAGCAAAATATTTAAAAGAACCTCCGATTTAAGATTCATTGTGTAAAAAATTCGGTTTATCGACGTCCTTGTGTCGGATTCGTCGCTGTTTTTATCTTTCCAACACAATACTTAAGATCTGTACAAAAAAAAAATACGCAACTCTTTAAAAATATTCGAACTGCGTCCTTTATTTAGCGTACTTGCGTAATTTTTAAATGTCGATGAACACAAAGAAGATCCAAATTGAGGTAAACTATTTTCAGAAAAGCGCACAATTAAAGGTCACAAGCATAAATCGAAACTGTGTCGCAATCTGTGATGTTTTTCGTGTAAAAAAAAACAATATCGAACCATAGTAATTTTACGATGTCTTAAAATAAAAGATAACACGAATTCGATTTTTTCAGGTTTTCTCACTGCGATAAATTCTCATCTTTATGCGAAAAATCTCGATAACAAAAACGCCACTTTCGAGCAGAGCTCATAAGCTTTCGCGAATCGCTCAAATTTGAGAATAATAATTAATCGAACGGCGACAGAGCTTACATTTTACAAAGCCCGAGCTTTCGAGTTCGATTAAAATAAAAGGAAACAGACTTGAAAGGCTCTATTAAAAAACTCTAATATCGGGGTGGGGCAGAACTCTAATCTTTATTTTTCTTTTATGAGTCAAGTTGGGCTTCGATGTTAAAAATAAAGCCTTTTTTGAATTGAAAACCCCACCCCGGGTCGCCATCAACAAGGGTCGCTATCGGAGAATTTTACACTCGAGCTCGCGAAGCTTCAAAAAGCTCATTCTGACGATAGAGGTGTCCATTAACTTAATGAAATTTCATTCCCCGGATGCAACGAAGCCGTAGAATTTAATTATCGAATAGGTGGATGGAAAAAAAGGCAATGATTCTCCTCGATTGAAGCCATTTTATGATGTCTCTCGTATTTTACCTTTAAGGGAAATAAATACGCTCGAGTAATTAAACATTTTATAACAGACCTGAAAGCCCGGCGGCGATTTAAAGAGAGGCTTCCATTTTAAAAGATTATACAGATAAATGTGTCTTAATTACGCCGCAATGCCTTTTGTAATGGCCGGTTATTTAGTTGCCGCTTAGATTGCTATTAGCCATAGAGATGCTATCTTCAACTTCTAATTTTCTTTAATGTGTTAATTCAGACCGGCGAAATTTTCGATTTTTTCCCATTCGGGAAAATATATTTTTTTCGCATGCGAAAGCTTCGTTCGTCGTATCAAATTCGATGTCGTTAAATCACGCGGTCGATATCGAAAGAAAAAAACGAGCGAGTATCATTTGGGTGTGATTAAAATTTTAATGGCATCGGAACACGAATCGAGTTCGCTACATAAAAGCCGAGATTTGCTCCCATTATGCTGGATAATTATGAAGGTAATTGCTTTAATCAAAATCATGTGCATTATTTGAGGAACTAATCAGCATAAAGTGTTGCAAACACGATTAGTTTCCTAGCGTATCGATTATAAACGCTTTCAACAGAAATGTTGTAGTAATCAAAAATTTTTCATCGATTTGATATTTTTTTACTATTTATTGATACAAAATGAAGCTAAAAGGCTTCCAATCAAATCTCTGTGATTAATTATTGAATCGTTTGCTCAACTGTGTAACTGAAACGTTGTTGTCGACAATAAATATTTGCCTAGCCGCTGGCAAATAAGGAGGAGATAAACAGTTCCGATTTCGAATGACAAATATTTGACATTCACAATAAATTTAATAAATAAACAACCCCATTCACTAAATTAATTCTAAGCACAAAACGTCGCCCGCAAAACCCACCCCCGCAAACCGAATGCTTTGATATTCAACTCTATGTAAATAAGATTCCCTTGTCTAGAATTTTGCTATATATACAGGATTTAAGGAGTAGTTATATTTCGCACAATGTATTTTTTCGATATTATTCTTTCCGATTGACAGGCACTTTGAACTTTATTGCATGGAAACGAGTGCAACGGACGCGCGCCTCTGTCATATCCAAATGTCGTTCGCGAAAAGCGTCGATGAAATGAAAATCGAAATGTCAAATGTAAAATTCATATGTAAGATATGTGATCGATCGATTTCCGCTTAGTTACAATATTATCGCTGTATTGAAATTTAAATATCATTGCGATGAAGTCATCGTGTAATGAACTTTTGTGGGCCGACAACAAGGAAGAACAATTGGTGGCAACAATGAAAATAAATGTGCAAAAATCGACACCGTTGAAAAATATCAACCGGTATTTCATATCGTGTGTGTTTTTTATTTTGTTTTAAATTCTTATTGGATCGTGTGTTGCGAATCAGGAAATTTCGCACTGTCTCGAGAACAAAACGGTACGATGACATTCGTGAGACAAGTCACGAATCCAGTTAGAATGTTAGTGGGTCACAATAAATTCGTTGACCACTTTTTTTGATTATTTTTCATTGTTGTACGTGTAATAATTTTGAACCGGTCCTTAACCTCCGCGATAAGTAATGTATGCATCTGATGTTATCGTTGTTTAAATCGATCGTAAATCAATTGTGGCCAAAGTCAAATCCCTCTGGAAAAATGTGCTTCCGCGTCACGACATTGTTATAACCTCAGATGTATTGTCGTAATTCAAACTAGTTTTTATTAATATGAGAATTTCGAGGTAAAGATTAGAAATATAGGACACTGATTCTTCACGGACTCGCAGTTCAATGGCAATCCTTGTAAAGTTCACTTCTAATCGAATTAACTTCACTGTTCGCTTTTCAAATGTCAAGCGTTCGTTTATTTATCGAAAGCAATATTGCTAATATCGTAAATATTTATTTTACAGATTTAGTTCATCAAATGGAATGCAAAATTAAATTTTCACCAAGAAATGGACTAAAATATAATAATAAGAAACAGCTGTTAATTTTAACAAGCTTTTGTTGAGATTTATCTCGTACATGTCGACACGGTACTATTGCCGAAGGTAACAACTGGCTTTTATAATATCATAAAATCGTTATGTTATAATTATAGTTCGGAGTAGGCATTAAACAGATATTGCGCATAGACTTTGTTTAATAATGCTTCCTATTGTATTTTTTTCAATAACTCATTTAGTTAATACGTATAATAGCATAAACGAGGTCACCTTGAAAAATAACATATGATCATAAAACACTACAAATCGTGTAAGATATACAATTTTCAAAACCTTTAATCAAAGGTTTCCATTTCGAAACCTTCAACAAAGTTCGTGAAATAAACGAGTAGCTAAAATATGATCTCACTAGAAACACATTTGATAATAATTTATTTTGTGAATGATACATATTATATCACGAGGTATTAATCACAAAACATGTCTGTTTAATTGCCGAATAATTGGGTTAATTGCATATATCAAAATACATCATATTCAGGTGTCATTAAGATTAAAAAAAATAATATGAAACGCTGTCGACAGTTATTACAGGGCATTTCTTGAGAATTGAACCATTTCATTATTTTTTTACTGCATAATGTACATATAATACAATACATGGCTCAATAACACCTCATGTTTACGACCTCAAATCTGCCACTTTATTATTATCAGACAATAAATCACAAAGGAACTGGATTAATAACTATTAAAATTCGCCGAAACGTTATTACTCATACGTGTAAAATAATTTCACAAAGAATCGTTAACGCACTTAAACTGAACCTTGAAATCCAAAATGCTCCATATAAATATTAAGAAATCTAATTTTTATAATTCTTTTTTTTTCAAACTGTCTAAATTTAATGACCCAAAATTCACCAGAAGGCAAACTATCTCAATTCGTTGAATATTATTACAATAAAGCACTTGAATTTATCCGTTTTTGCTGATGTGAAAAAATCTTTCCAAACAGAATTAAAGAAACAGGATACGGTCTCTTAGCTAACCGATTTATTTTCAATTTTAATTGGTTAAACGTATTAGTGCTAAGCCAATTTTTATAAATAGTTTCGATAACGTACTTTAGCACGTGCACCGACTTGAAAGCGTAATGGCTTTGAAAAACCGAATTCGATAATTCGGAACTTGCGAACGAACAGCTCGACAATTAATCAACTGATTTATTACACACTATCGGCAAGAAACAAATCGAAAATAGGTTTTTGCGGCTCGGCTAGTTTATGTTTTCAATATAATTTGCCGAGAATTAACTTAACAATAACAATGTAGGTGATATTTCGCATTCGCGTCACGCGCTCGATTCCTCAGAAGAAGAAGGCATAAACTAGAAAGAAGTATCTGGCGAAGAAATTTCACAACGTTGAGAATATCGCATACACACACAAAATATTTCAGATAAGAACCGAACAGAATATAAATTTTCCAGGCCGCATCCGACGAGTTTTGCCTCATTAGTTTTCCGAGTTTGAAACGATGTTCCAGTCAGTTTATTATCCGTATATGCTTCAGTTTTTACAGAACTAACGATTCACGTAAGACTCGGAAAGATCTACGTCATATTTCTGAAGCACTCTGATGTGTAAGTATAACAGTTTGTTTATTTTAACGAAGACCACACGAACGTAACTTAATTACGCTGGAAATTAATAATGTTAATTGCGGCTTTCAGAAGCTGCTGAAATTTATATGAATAAAAATTGCGCTTGATATTTTGAACGCAAAGTGCTGTAGAGCTTTGACTTAATCGAATTACATTTCCACTGGATAAAATATGAAAATACACCGAGAGAAGATGCTTCGTGTAATTTTTCTCTTAAAGCGTAATCGCTAGTGACACGTGATAGTGTTTTTTTATTCTCAGTCGCTATAATAAACCTTAAGAGAAAAATTCTTGAATTTATCACAATGTTATGTACATGAGAAACGTACGAAATTAATGAACACCAATTATTCTATTGAACGTTCACGATTTGTTGCATACAACGTGATGACACAGTTCGATAGATAGCGCTTTTCATAATTTTCAGTAGAAATTAATACTTGCGAAACGACGTGAACCACTTTTGCTTTGTGATGTTCAATCGGAGATGCTTGTAGGATGTAATATACAATTTTCATATCGCAATAACTTAAATTCCTCTCTGAATTCACCGCACTTCAGATGTATGAAGTCGAGTTGCATCACCGTTCGAAGACCAGACGAACGATCAATATTTAATCGTACTTCGATCTTCATTGTTTGTTTTGCGTGGGCTTTTAAGGACGAGAGTTGGATCTTTATTACATTATTTTGTATATAATATTACGAAGAGTCGTATGCTAAAACTACCTCGGTTATTTTTATATATAATCAACTCAAAAAACATTATTTTATAATACCGATTAAAGTTATTCATTCAAAATTTATCAAATGGAGTAGAATGTTACAATTTCAATTTCTATTTATGTATCAGCAAATACAATGGAAATTCATTGAATAATTAGTGAAAACTGCAGGTGCAACTGGTATTGACGGAATTTAATCGCATAATTGAAAACGAAGCATTTCATACATCAAAGGCGGAAAAACTCGTTCACAAACTGAACAAACATATAGAAAATTCACGTACACAAAACCCATTTTTTTCAACAAATCTCTCAATTTCGAATTAAAAACATTTTAAAACGACACTGTCGAGCATAAGCAGATTATTCTTCGAGATATTTGAATGCCTCGAGCTATCGAGACGTACAAGGAGAGTTCGTATTATACGTGCATAAAGACAACCCCATTGTCGAGTGGGGTTGAACACAGTCGAATTCAGAGTGAGAAGAGATAGCGAAGGCTTCAAAGAACCATACAAGTATCTTATCCGTTTATCCCCCTAGCGAATCTGTAGGGAAAGGGTCCACGTGTGCGAATTTTGTGTCTGGGGGAAAGGAAAAATCGGTATTCGGGGAACGTGTGCATCGGGCGTTAACAATAATTGATATTGTTGTTCGTGCATCGCCGAAAAAGGAAAATGCTCCATTAAGGAAAAGTAGTAGCGAATGAGCTTCGCGTTGTTCGCTTCGAAATGGACAAAGTGAGTCGACACAAACGAAATTCACATTCGAGTGAGTTTCGAACGGTCGGGTATCTCTCTTGTTGCTTTTCAATGTTGAAAATGTGACGTTTTCGTTTTTTAAAATGAGAAATGGTCCTGGGATGTTTGAATTACGTGATTTTTTTATTTATTAATGCATCGAAAATATTTTATATCTAAGAATTTTCATATTAGTGAAACATACGAGTATTTGTTCGCATGTAGCTTTGCTACGTTCATACGAATTTTGATGAAAATAATACAGATTTATTCGGAGAAAAACGCGTTCACGCAAAAAAATATTAATATCAGCACACATCATCTCACACATTTTCGTTATTTTTTTTTTCATTTAAATAAAAATCTAAAATAACACAGCGTTCGTGCTCATCACGTGGAAAGATATATTTTCCGTGTATGCTTTCGCTTCACAAACGCTATACGAATTCTTTTATTTAAAAGAGATCAAAGAGGCTTCTCGCTCATGAAAGCGATTTCACAAAAACCATACACACCAAACAAAACGATCCGATTTAAAACGAATTCTCTAAAAATGAAAAAAAAAACCAACATCAAATGCATCCGAAATGATAATCGAGCAAAGTGCTAACTCGAAACCGCTCTCTAACAATCTCACATTCAACGAAACATAAAACGAGCTTTTCGAATAGATAAGTAAAAAGTGAAAACGCCCACACACGATCAAAAGCTTCAACCACATCTGAAACCTACCTCTAATATAGGGTGACCATTATGTGAAATGGTACTTGTGCCATAGCAGACGTATTTCTAAATCAAACTCCTTTTCCAATGATATATAATCCATGACTATTATAGCAATTACTTCAGTCATAGAAATTTTTTAGATATAATTTGAAGAAGTTTCTCATACAGTGCATGTTATAGAGTTCTAAAAATATTAGAGAAAAGGGGCGGGAGAATTTAAAAAAAATCTTATAGTCTCGTTTCGAGTCTTGGGAAATATGGTCACCCTACTTTAGTGCCACTCAAAGTGCTATGGTTGGATGTAGGCTCGTTTTTGAGATGCATCTCGAAAGGGTGCATAGTGGATGTGCATCGTCTGGGGAGTGCTCGGATGCATATGAATCTGGATAAACAATGCACTGAACGAGTACGAGAAACTGCTTTATTTTCAGCACATAGAAATTGTGTGGAGGTTCGTGATTATAACTTTTTGTTTGAGCTGAAGTTTGTGGTCATAGTGTGATTTTGTCGCATGGTTTCGAATTTAAAACGGACGCTGTTGTTTGCTGAATGTTTTTTAATGAAAATATACCTATTCAAATGTATCAAATTTATCAAAAGTATTCAGAATAATTCCTCACTTGTTCGAAATTAAAAACGATGTGCACATTTCTCATTACAGCAGAAGAAGCGAAATAAAGAAAAATCAAGCCCGCGATATAAAACATTTTTAATAAAGAAAACAGCAGACATCCAGGTAAGCAAAAATCTTGCGCACAAACAAGTCTTGAAAACATCACGCAATCCCGGCACGTATACCGTTCCGTTCCGTTCCGTTCCGTAACATTTCCACCGGCAGGAAAAATACTTTTAATTTAGCAAATATCACGGGAAAAGCTTGATCTTTTAATATCGCCGAATAGCCGCCGGGGCTAAGTTCCGCCATTAGATGCCGCGCAAACAAAAGTTGCCATTTCTATGGGCTCAAAAGGAAACTCTGTTTGCTCGAGCGGAATGAAATATGAATATTTAAGCAGCTCTTCCGCGGTATTCGAACCCAACAGCCGACGTCCACTTGTGAGAACAATTGCCTATTTACCGAACGAGCCATCGTTACTTCGAAATATCCACACACACTGGATGCCAGACGCACTCTTGAGGCTATATTGTGTGAGCTGCTTAGAGCTAAGAGTGATTAATTTCATTTTTTGAAGAAAAATATAGATTTAAATGTAAAAGTGATTGGTATAGTTAAAACTTTCTATATATGAAATATATTTTCTGAATATTAAAGGTAAATGCCATTAAAATAGATCTTTCAGAACTGATTGTGACTAACTCCACTTTTTGAGAAATAAAATATTTAGATGTTAAAGCAATTAGTACATTCTTAACGTTCTATGTGTAAAATATCTTTTCTGAATAATAAATATTAAAATAACATTTTTTTTGGTTTAGAAATAATTTCAAATAATTTTGTGCTCTGCACTCTGTGAATTGATCACATCTATAGCTTATTATAATAAACAACCTTTGGATCTTCATAATTCTGGTGAAATGGGTTAGTGGAAGAAATTAAAAGAATTTCGAAAAACACATAAAACACGTTTGATTGTTTTTCTCAACTCTTGCGTTAAAGACTTAGTCTCATTTAGCTCTGAATGGTTCATATATGTAAATAATTTACGCGAAATAATGAGATTCCAAGGATGTTTGTATTGTCTCTTTATTATAAGTTGATGGCTTGAAATTTTATATAGATATCACAAGCGATGCTGCACTAAAATGCATTTTATTGTATGTAGATTTGAAAATTTTATTAAATTTCTCTGTGCGCATTCTATTGATTTACTGACATTTCATTCGAAATTTTAACAATACTTCAACGAATTCCAAAAAAAACATACACACTCGAATAAAATATTCAAACACAACGAATTCCTAGCGTGAAACGATGCGCTTCTCACTGAAGCACCTCTTCATCAATTCGACAAGTCCATCGAGCGAAAACTGCAGATTCACACAAAACAACACAGAACAATCCGCTCGAACATTATCCTCAAATTTCCCCATGCAAACTCTCTTCAAAATCTGTCAACCTCAACAAACACAGCCTCCCTTGCATCTGCGCTTTTATTTCAGCTGAAACTCGAGTCTGATTCAGCGGCGAACGGTGCACAACTCGATTATGATAAACGCGATAGCTCCCTCCCATAACGCGCCCGAAGGCAAATTGCTGTACGAGTATTTCCCGTTGAACGCGGCGATTATCCTCTCGCCCCCGGAAAATATTATATCTGTCGTCTTAAAAGGTTTTCCCCGGTGGAAAATCCTATGTACATGTCCGCGATGCGAATTCATAAACTCATTTTGTACTAATATTTAACGTTTCGCAAACGCGGAATGGGGTTCTTCTGCGGAAACCTCTACGCAAATACGCAAAAGCGACGTTTTATTTGAGCCGTTCAGAGCTGTATATGACTAACTATTCTAGGCAAGAATCTGAAAAAATGAGTCAATTACTATATTATTTATTTTTTCCGAAAGTATAAACTTATAAATTTTGTTTGTAATATCCTACAGATGTGTTAAATTCATATTAGAGTACATATCAAACAAATTTTACCATTTAATTGTATTTATCTATTTAGGAATGGGATATTTCACACATAGAAATGTATGCTTCGACATTTAAATTTTAGTCGAAAAGTGGAGTTAGTCTTATATATCTCTGGATGGCTCATTTAATGAATTATAAATATGTTTGTATGTGTACAAATTAATTTCGTTAGACCCGACTATTCGTCGCTGAAATAAAACGCTCGCTTAATTGAAACGAATTCCATGTTAACGTAACGAAACCCTCATTTATTATTTTTTCAATTTAGTTTACATTAAAATCTGAATAAAAATAATAATTAAAAACGCTATTTACAACTATAGCTTACAATTAATTATCTTTATACACTCCATCAGTTATTTTTATTTTTTCATAAAAATCATTTCTAATGTTGATGTAATTATTAAGATCTGCAATTGTTAACTTCGATTCAAAATGATACTTGAAACGTATTTAGTAGATATTTTACGAAAAAATATCAATTTTCTCATAATTATTTTGAAAAATATTCAGAATTGAAATCAATAGTGTATATCACTAGAGAAAAAAAACCCATTTCGAAACTTCGCCGAAAGCACCAATCGAACATTAATGCAACCCGCGCTCAATTGCGCTCGCAAGAAGCGAATGCATTCGAACTTTCGTCATAGGCGAACTGCATCGCTTAGTGAGACTTGGTACTCTAAACTTTTTAAAAAACACTTCAAAATGCACACCGTCGCTAATGTCTCGAACTTTATACACATAAATAACGCGCATAGCAATCGCTAGACGATCGGAAACGTGCGCGGCTCAATTTGACATTTAACGTTCGCCCAGAAATTATATATCCTTGCCTGGCGAAGGGGGATCGTTCTCTTGAGAAGATGATGATGCCGTAATAGCGAAGCACTTAGACATTATTGTTGTCTTAGGAACTATCGGAAAATGCCACGCCAATTTGCCGCGGAACGTTGCGCCAAATCGTCGAGTTCGCAATTCGAATGTCCCCATTTGAAAAAATCTCCTTCTTTGATGAGTCCATTTGGATTCGATGCTCAAAACACTCGTAAAATTCAATGAGTTTTGAATATGCTACGAGTCTATCAGATTAATTGCCGAATAAAAATTAATCTGTACTTAACATGTCTGCGGCGAAATTAAATTTTGCAAATCGGCAATGAGAATTCACGTGGGGTGACTTATACGTTGCACAATTCGCATTCGTGTTTCGCATTCGGGCTCAAGTTGAAGTCATTCTCTCGATTGATGAATGTACGTTTTTATAATTATGCTGAGGTGACGTGACGTTGTCGATAATCGCGATCCGGATGTTGCATGTATGTCACACGGTGACATTTCATATGACAATTGAAAATGCCAAATGGTACAAATGATATTCTTGAAATTGGGTTATGTTTAAAAATTGCTCATTTATTTGGTGGCAAAAGGATTTAAACGAATTTGGAATGCATGCCGAGATATATCATCATATCGCTCGACTACCTCCTAATACTTTGAATGCGCTTATTTAAAAATCACCGCAAAGTCACATATACTCTTTGACCTTTTCAGTCGTCATATGTGCATAAAGAACATGAAACGATTGAGATAAAAATACATGAGATTTAATCTTGTTCAATGAATAATAAAATCGTTTAGTTTATTGATAAAAAAAAGAATTTATTTTTATAATACTAATCTGTCTTATTGACAAACTAGATTCGATGACAACTTACGTTTTTATCTCTCGAACGAATCAACTGATAATCCTAGATCTTAAGCCACTTCGTCAGACATATCTTCTGTAACATTTATACGTTCATCCAACCATTCGACAAGGATTTGGACGAAGCAGTAAATAAATTGGCAGTTTGCTGGGCGGATCACGCTCCCTTCTACTACAACGATTCAGTACGTGATGACACTGTAGTACAAACACTACAATGGGCGAATGCGAAATTGCCAATGCGATTCCACGTACACAGTCAAATTGGATTGTTTCGCAGTCTTCGACGTGCGATATTTGTTTTAAAATCATCCCCGAAAAGTTCGCGAATCATCCTTCGAAACCGTACTTTGCGAGAACTTTTCACGGTATAATTTAATTTTTCACCGAGCCGAGTTTACAAATGAAGAGTTTTCCCTCGGTCCAAACCCCTCCCGCGTAATTACGACCCTTAGGGGTAGGGGAGGGACATCGTAAAGATAAGTTGCGTTTAAGAAACACACCAATCTCATTTTGCACAGCTTTCATCCCGTCCCACGGCACCAACTCGGTGACGGATGCCAAAGAAAGATTTCCTGACGGATGAGGAAATTTGAAAATCTCTTAAAGTATTCCCTTCCCCATAACCGAGCCTCCCTTGGTCCACACGCAGTTCCCCCGTTGAAGGGAGACGCTCTAAAACCTCTTCTGGATAGAAATTTTGAAGCCTATTTAAATAAATGTCCGTCAAAGAGACGTTTCGCCCGAAAAATGCTGTGTGAAGCAAATTAAACGTACTTCCCAAATTGAGGACGAATTTATCGTTTGAAAATTGCGTTTTAGTCCGTCGGTCGGTTAGATGAATATATACTCGGTTAAGTCACGTTTTGAGAACGTTGAATTAAATGATTTGTATTTCTAATTGATTTTTTTAAATTAATTTATATTTTATTCATAAACAAAATTGTTTGATTTAATAATTCAATCTTGCATAGGTACGTTCGATTCGATTAAATTGTCGAAATTTTTACGGCTTCGAAAACACATTACGACTTCTGTCCGAAGTTATGCTCTGCGGTGCTTTGTACGTCTGAAAACATTTAATTTTTGCACCGCAATCCAATATATATCGTTATCGAGCCATTTCAGCAGAAGGCGATGCCATTACTTTTTATTTATGAATGAATAAAATTTCGTTATTGGCAAAAATCTATGCCCAGTCGTCGATTTCCGCAATTCGGCTACTATTTCATTTCGTCATATTGCTCGTTATTAAAAACCTCCCTACGGGGAAAATATTCTTTTTATGTTCCATCGTTTTTAACAAACGAAGGGTTCATGTGCTCTAATGAAAATTATTTTTAATAAGCGACCTATCGAACGTGAAAGCTAGTTTATTACTTGCGAGCTTCGTGTGGTTTTATTTATTAAAATTTCATATTGCGTGTTTTAAAATCGTTCATAACCATTGAACGATGCGTTTATGTCGATATTTTCATTATTACAACAGATAATATAAATTTTTCAATATGAATGTTGAAAATTTATTCGAATATTAAAAAACATTGTAGCTTGATTTAATTAAAATCACTGAAATATTATATATCACATTGTGAAAAATATTACACATCCATAAAACATCATACCTCCCATGCAGTTTAACTCACGCTAAGGACTCATTCACAATTACAACACTCATGATTTTATTGAAACCTCAACCGATACATCATCGCTTTATGCAAGTTCATTTTTAAACGCAAAATTCACCATTATATTATTGCGATAATAATTCACTTGCATACATGCGACATACGAAACGAGGATCGATAGATCGCCGTGATAAATGCAACAAAGCCACTTGACCTTTCGTCCATCGTTTGTGCAACACAATGCAATTGAATTAACGTTCGTTTCTCGAAAATCGTTTAGTGAGGAATATTCCAGTTTTTAACACAGTCATAAATTTGCGTCGATGAAATGCTGTGATATTTATGCTCGAGATGGTCTTTTTGTTGTTAATATCGTATCGTTTCTGTAATGAGGTGTTGAGAATAAATTGAATTTGTTATTGTTTTTGAGTAGTTTCTATTTGCTGCCTAATTTTTGTAATAAATACGTTCTTCTAAAATACCGTGTAAATGTAAACCGCATAAAAAAGACTATAATTTCATGCACATTCAAGGGATAGGTTCCATTATATAGGGTGAAATAGCCAATTCGTATTATTTCAAGGTACTTAAAATGAAAAGAAAAGACGTTTATAATATTTAATAAATAAGATTTAAGTGAGATTTTCATATAATTACATGAATTTTTAAATTCATTTAAATTCATTTATTTATTTTTCAAATATCTTAAGAAAGATATTGACTGTTAATATTTATCGTTATACTAATTCTGGTTGAAAAATTGATAAAAATATTTCACAGCATCATCAGTGTTTTTGGAGGATTCTTTTAGAAAAATTGACATATTTTAAGTTCTCTTTTTTTACTGAACAAGTTGTTTAAACTTTATGAATATTATTCTGAAACATAACAAGTATCCACAAATAGTAGGTACCTACTTGAAAAAATCATTTTACCGCATAAAAAAATAGTGTACAAATGGGAGGATGGGCGTATTATTATCTTCACATTTAGTATGGAAGCACATACAAACATTACATTATAACTATCCTATGTAAACCCACAACCTCACAAGTAACTATGAAGGAACAAAAGGCCATCACTCTTCAATAACAATAATACAATAAACATCCTTTACGCTGCTCCCGCGATATAAACTAGGCATTTTGTTGGTTGTACTTGGCGCCGTGAATACACCACATATTGTATCCCGAAACGGGATAATTTCCCGGCGAAATGAATAAATTTAACATCCCATTACGGATACTTCCGAGGCGTCTTTAATCAAGCAATAAATTCGGTTGTCCCGCGGCAGGAATTTACGCGGCCATAATTCAGAGCAATAATAATGCTAACGGGCACCCTCAGACCATACCATTTTTAACGCGAAAACCGCCAAACATCGCTAACAAAACATGCAAAATCCATTCGAGAATGGATAAAGGTTGTATAAAAGATTGTTTATTATACCTAATATATTCACTTTAGATACACACACTCACTATTGATATTAATTCTGGACACTTTTCATAATGAATTTGGAAATTTGTACTAAATGGCATAATAAATAATAAATGGTGTTTAAGTATTGTTATAAATATTATATTAAGCTTCAATTTTTGAAATTAATTTTTTCCCAAAAATTCCAAAAAAAAATATTTTTCTCGCCTCGCAGCAACTCGATCTTCCCGCGCTACAACAATGTGCCACTTTTACGACTCTATTAAAATTTAAAACGCAACTCAAACTTAAGTGGCAGTCTTATTTAAATATGCATTCGAGAATAGCACCTGCAACATTAAGGGCAGTGAAATGAGTTTATGTGTGCAGTTAAAACGGAGTGATAATTCGGCGAGGCTTTCAAAATTTAATTCGAGCACTGCGTATGGTTTTATGGAAAAATTTCGCTATTAAACGGAGCTTGATGGGAATGAATATTGTGTAATGTAATATTAGTATTCATGGTGAAAATATAAGTTAGTAGATTCATTATTCTGAAATGTTTTTTATAAGAAAATTTAAATATTAAATAAATAAATGATTCATTTGATTAATAAGTACGAAATGCCTCTATAAAAAAAAAGAATCAATTTCAGTGGTCAAAATGTATGTACCACTGGCTGTCATAGTAAATATTGTTCCTCGTAATAAAACATTTCTACTAACTTCAATTACATCTATTTGAGCCGAGTACCGATCTGCCCATTGTAATATTCCATCCAAACTATAAAAATTTTTCGACCTGAAAAACCAAAATATATTTCTATTTGATTAAACATAACCTAATATCGATCAACACCTGCATATTCCTATGCGAAAATTTCTCAGTATCGCGGCAATAGATCAAACACAATCAAGGTCCTAATCGGCCGATTAATATATAATAGAAATTTATCGTTTTTCCACAACGGTCAGATACAAAAGGACCTCCTCGTTTTTTGGCACTTATGCCTATTTTTTTTACACACATGTGTTCGTATCGCATTGTGAAGTTGGCCATATATCAAGGAAATTGACCAGGCCGGACCCTCGGAATTAATGGCGTCACGTTTTTGTTTTATTGCTCGAAATTGATACAGTTTTGAATTTGGGTTCGGTCTCAGGTCAAATCGGTTCGCCTTCGGGAAAATTTATCGTCGTGTTTTCCGTACGCACACAATACGCAGTATGTAAATTGAATGTATCGGTTCTTATTAAGGACGTTTCAAAATGTCCGATCACGATTTTAATATTATTGTTTTGTCAATGTATCGCTTAAAAGTGTGAACCCTTTAGTATAAATCATGCTCTGTCAATTGAAAGTTGATTAGATTGCGCTTAGTTAATTAACAAGATAAAAAGTTGTGCGAAATGACATTTTTATACATGAATAATTAAGCGGGATTTGAAAGTGGCTTTTTTTACGTATGACGGAAATCCTGCACGTATCAAACGATTTAATTAAGCAAGAACGTTCTGCATAAATTATTTATACTGTATCGACGGCTTTTATTAAATTATGAAAAGATACCCTTAACATTGAGACCTTTTTCACTGACCCAAGATAACTTCAAGGTGCGTACTCATACATAACGTTGTCGTAACAAATCGCAACACAAACTGGTTAATAAAAGGCCGATTGACCGGTCATGATCTCGCAAAGATCTATAGCCTTATATACTGAAATGAATAAAAAAAGAAAATATCCGATAAATTATACTCAAGTCATGGCAAATGAGTCACATCTCATTGCGTGTAATTGAATTTACTGCTCGAACCAGTCGATTCATTAACAAGTTGAAGATGTATAATATTATAATATTATATTTTCACAGTATAAATATGCGATGATATCGAAAATCGATGAAAATATCGTGTTTCCTCCGATCGAAAAGATACGGTGCAAAATATTACAATGTCTCGATCGTTGATTTTGAACGTTTCTCGAAGGTTCTAGTTTTAATGGGTGTTTCCTTAACGAGGAAAATTCCTTGCGACGTATCGTCATTATTATCATAATAATAATATTTTATGCGAGAGCGACCTTTCGATTTACAAAAGCGTGAAATTTTGCTTTAAATCGACGCCCCAAAGCTCCCGGCGCTTTTCAAAGAAAACGAACCATTATAGAAGAGCTATTAAAATGTTCGATCAAAGCTTCGAATCTATATGTTTTTTATTAAAATTGTTATTTTATCTGAAATAACTCATCAATAGAGTAAGGTGGAATTTATTGAATCAATATTGAATTTATTACAAAAGGTTCTATCTTCTCAACAACTACTAAAATCTTTCGAATTATTAATTTCTCAAGTAGATTTTTTTATGACCATAAAAAGTATGAAAGAAAATCTGCAAGGCATCTCAGAACTTAAGCTCGGGATAATAATTATGCAGAAAATCGAAAGAGATTAACCCGATCTCTAAAATGTTCAATAATTATACACACCATCGAAGAGAGCCTTACGATTACTTCTCTGTGAAAATTCTATGTACAATTTTAACAGGCTTTCTCACGTTTAATTATTAACAACGGATCAGGAATAAACATTTACTTCGTGGAGACCTTCAACTTTCGTACGATGTTTCTGCGTTATGAGAGTTTCGTAAATTCTTCATATAATCGTTTATTCTTGGGTATAATCGTATATTCTTCGCTTGTTTGTTGATTCGTCGTATATTCTGATTATCTGCGCGTATTCGTAATTTCTTGATGCGAGTATTAAGCCATTATGTACAAGTGAAGGTAAACTACAGAGTTTTAATTAATTGAGTTTTTAAATCGTTTATATGCATCGTTCATATTTCCAGATTTCACTTAAAATCGCATAATCTGAATTAAAAATCTCATTATTTTTTACATTCATGCATATCTGATGGGAATGCAGTATGAATTTAATTTAAATTAACCGAGCAATGCATTTTTTACTAATCATGATGCTCCATTGTTTAATTCAAATTATAATTTGAAAATTTTACTACTCATGTAATGTAATTGTTATGGTTTTCATTTGATTAAAAATAGATATGCATATCATGGCATACATATATTAAGAAATGTAAATCGTTCCAATATCTATCTCCGAATATTTGTAATAATGTAATTTCTAAATAAAATCTGTTTTTTTTATTAAACAGTGACAGATTTATTTGTTCAATTTTATCGATAACTAATTTTATTTGTATTTATAATAAGGATAAAAATGCGATTTTCTACCGGAATGCATTGAACCATTTCGCACAAAAATGTTGATCTCACAAAAGGTTAAATTGCACATACGCATAATATATGGAAAAATAATGCAATACATTCCAGTTATCATTATTTCAATCAGACTACGAAGAAAAATCACTAAAGCTTTTTAACCTTTAAAAAAACTATAACTCTTGTTTAACATGTGTACTTATATGTATATGTAAAATAAATTATGGATTAATTGAATTATATTTTTCAATATAATATTGCAAACCGACATTTAAGTGCTTTATTGACATATGAGTAAGAAAAAAAGATATGTTTATTAGAATCAGTCATTTTTTTTTTTAATTTATAAGAACTATATTATCGTCAAGACTTTATTTTTTACATCTGAAAAGAACCTTAGCCTTTGAAAATGCTTAAAGTCACCCATTTTATGGTCCTTCGAAGTCCTGAGGGTAGATCGTATCTGACGGGCGTAAAACACGAAAATTAGGTCGATGCCTCGAATTTGAATTTTTTTTAATAATATTTTTCTCGATTTTATAATTTTTCGTAGCCTCCGGCATTGTTTTATCTGCGGTACGCAACAGCAATAAGTAAAGTAAAAATCGTTTTCTCATTATTGTTGGAAGCTGCCGTTTCCTAGCACCAAGATTGTACGCTCGGATAAAAGACGCTTTATTATCATCGTAAGAAAAAAACGATTAATTGTAAATATGTTTGATCAATAATCCGCATTTTTGTGACCTACATGGTCGAATTCACACGTTGTTCTCGAATGCGCAACACAATGCGAATTTCCCATGATTTTTAATTGCCGCTTTTTCAGCTGCGCAAAAAAAGACACCAAGGTCTTTCTAACGTAGCTATGATTTATTTTTTCGATATGACTCCACGGATTTAATTTCGACTGAAAAAAAATCAGATCCGATAGCGTTTCAAAGGTCGGGAAAAGTTGAGCGATCTGAAAACTGAGCACGTACTCATTTGTGCGAAAATTATTCACGGCGAATTTAACACTCGGGAAGTACGAAAATAAAATTCTGACGATGGAAAAGCGTTGAGATCGTTTTACCTCGAGGTTTTTTTTTATTTTCGAAGAAATTTTCATTTTTAATGATTAATTGTGAGTTTTCGTGATATAAAGTTCAGGTTTTTGATTAATCGATTTTACAATATTACTAGTTTTTGTGCCTTGACATTGATCTAAACTAGCTAGCAATAGAGTTACGGTCAGTCTTCTTACGACAAACTGTATCTGTTTTCGGATTTTCGATGTGGGTAATTGAAGGATTGACTAAATCTATAGTTAATAAACTAAAGCAGAAAAGATCGGCCCTAAGCCAATTGTGGATTGTTGTAAAGCATATTCCTTTTTTTTAATTAATTAGTACATCTAGATATTTGTGTAGACCGTGTATGATATCTATTACGAAAAGGACCTCTAAAAACTCTCAAATGATAGAAATTCAATTGATTTTCAAATATTAAATAGAAACCTTCTGAGATCTACGTGCAATCTTCGAATAGTTTCACTGCTAAAGGATCAGCTATTAACGTATTTATTAATAACATACATATACTTCATTTATATATGTAGATATGATGAAGTGATCAAACGAGTCATTCACGTTCGATTCGTATCATTCTTTCGCATATTTCCGTCTGAATTCAAAACGGAAAAGTTGAAGCCGCCTGTCTTTGGGCCACGTCGCGAAAGTATAACATAATACGAGAAAGCGAGCACTCTTTCGAAAAGGAAAATCAAGTCTTCATTTCGCAGCCGTCATGAGGAGCGATCGCGATGAAAGACTAGTAGCCCTGGCCACCGAAAGTTCTGACACATCACGTCAGACGCGAAATGAAGTTTGCAAAGAAGAAGTGCTTTCCGATTCCGACTCGCGGTGTGCTAAACTCGCTTTCATACTCCTCCATATACGTATAATATACCCGAGTTTGTGTAAAATATATTTTCACAGACCGAGGGGTGTGTATAATGCGGGATTTTCATATCGGAATCGAATTTGCGAAGTTTCGGATCCGACGCGAATCATAATGGAAGCCGCGAAATTAGAGCGTGTCCTTTTGCAAGCTTTGCAACTTTTGTGAGCAATTATGTTTTACGTTTCGGCTATCGAATGGTCTTGTTGTATATATGTATGTGAGTTTAGATTTCGTGGATTTATGTGTGTTCGAAATCCGTTTCCGCAAGGCTCATTACTGTAGTAACAACGAGCACTCGTATATTTTCTCGAACTTCCCTTCTCGTTTCAAAAGTTAAATAATGACCGAAACCTTCCTAATGACCTCATGCTTTCAAAAAAATACACACAGGCTTAATGTATTGCTACCAAAATTCAATATATTTTATCAACTTTCGCATAAATCTCGGTAATTTCGTTTCGATGGCATTCTTGCAATTTTTTACGAACATTTTCATTTTGCATGTTGGAATTGATGAAGTGTTTTCGCAAACTAATAATACCTCTAAGCTTTGAACAACACGGTTTATTGATCTCTGGCCGAAGTATGTTGTGGTATTTCACGATGAATGCATTGTGAGCGGACTTCAATTATACTGAAAGGAATTTTCCCGCAGACCGATGGCATTTTCCAACATTCAACTGGAAAATGGGTTTACTTTATTTAATACAACCGCTTACTCGATAGCTATTCGAAAAATAAACAAACGAATTATATAAACTGTCTATTTTCGGAACAGTCAATAAAATTTTTAACTACGATTTTATATGGCACCTCAATAAAAGCCAATTTCATTAATGCCCAAACTAGTTTTTCCAAACGCGTTATCTTTACATCAAACTAATTTTATTTACTTTAACGCAACACCCGGCGTCCATAAATCTACTATGAATTATCGTCGAATATATCAAGCAGAAAAATAACAATATTCTTTCCAACAAGATTGAAAGGTTCGAACTAGTGACAAACGTGATTTACGAACCTATTGAGAATTTATCACATTTTCATTCGAAACAATGGGACACGATTTTTTTCTTTTTCAAAAAGAACGCCCCGAGAGATTCTCGCTCTTATTTCAACATTTAAACAGAAAACAAAAGCTGAATTATTTTGAGTAGAAATTGCGGTGTCGCACATAAAACGAAATTATACATCGCGCACATACGTGTGTTCGAAGGAACGTTTGATCCATGGCGTTATCTTCTCGAGAGTCATACATTTTCTAGAGAGAGCTTCAATACGAATTTTATACACCGTCTGAAGTGATAAAAACGAATTGAACCGAACGTAAATTTTAACGGGTGAGCTTTTAAGGGCGAACGTACATACGTCGTTTTGCTCATATTGTTGCCGCGTCTTTTGTACATTCTTCAAAATTGACGCTGACAATAGTTACATGAATAGAATCGCATAAAATAGAATGTGAAATATGATATATACTTCGAAGTGTTGAAAATCTCGATGCTTCTATCGTAAAAATGGGTAATTTCGAATCATTGTTCACTATAAACTTCGATATTGCAGTGTTCGCACTTGTTTAATAAAATGCGTATCATATAATACCTGAGGGCTATCTGATATGAAATTTGTTACCAGCTGTGACGAAATTCTATTTTTTATTTCGCATACAATAGATGCTGTGATAGATTCGATCTGATGATAAAATGTTTGTATTATTCATGGGAGGTCTGAATGAATTTTTGATTTGAGTTCAGGCGTGGTCTTATCAAAATATTTACGTGCACACGAATAGTATTAAATGCTCAGTATGCTGTATTTTTGTGTGGAAACTGATATAATTAAAAATAATGAAATGACTCATTTTCATTGCAGAGTTTTCCTGTGCCAAAATTACTTCTTCGCTTGGTCGTTAAAGGCATAATTTTCGCATCTTTAATGTGATGCAATTTTACATTTTGATGACTCAATGCTCTTTTTATAGCATGAAAATATATTATTAATGCCGTTTAAGCTATTTTTTTATCTAAATTATTTCAAAAAATATATTTTATTGTAAACTTCAAACTTATTTAATTTAATTTATTCATGTTTTGTTTGATTTATTAGATAATCAAGCATTACACAAAATGTACATTTTTTATGTGAACGAAAAGTGATTTTAATCGATATCTCTTACAGATCACGAGCTTCGAATTAAACTCTTAATATAAATCACATGTGATTTTATTGCTTCTAGCATTTTCATTGGAAATATAGCCTTGAATGAACGAAATAAGCATTAAATATTTGTTTGAAAAAATATGCGTTGCGCTCCAATTGATAATTAAAATTCTATTTGAAATGATTAATTGAAAATACACATTATGTTAAATAAAACGATAAATTAAAAATATCATAATTCATATATTCATGCAATTAATTCGAGGCTTGATATATCTGAATTAACAATAGACACAAAACTGGTATATGATAAACGATTAAGTTCGTATAAACATACTAAACATTAACTAGTTTGACGATTAAATTACGTTTATACTAATAACACACAACAATTATCGAATGGAATATTAACGAGCTTCTATTGCAATTATATCAACATGTAATTAATTTTAATTGAATAATTTCATACAAATTAAATTGATACATCAAATCAACTTTTCAATAGAAAATTTATGACAACTCACCTAATTTCGCACACCAATTCGCCAGATTCACGTAGCAAATATCTGAAAACAATAAAAGCCACTATGAGAATTACACAAGTCACATCAGAAATCACGATCTCGGTCAACTTTTCCATAAAATTATACGACGCATAATAAATTTAATGTGCGCAGAAATGCACACAATGTGCAATCCATCATTGCAGCTTTGCGTACGTGACAAACGAAGGAAGCTTTAGCGAAAATGTCCAATCTAAATAAATGTGATATATCGAACAGGCATTATAATCGCAAGTGTCTCTATTTCTGTTTGCATTCATTCTAAACAAATGTTTGCTCTATGGCCGCATGAAATATTCATGAAATAAGTTACCGCTTCAGCGCGAATAAATCTGAATTGTTGTTCTCTGACGCAACGACTATACGTATTTTTATTATCACAATGATAATTTATTGTGTTGAATTATCTTTTGAGACTAGTGTGTGGATAGTATATGTGTTTTTTTTTTCGTTGTTTTAGTTACTGCAACATCCTTTGTGTAACTTTTCTATGCCTGATATACGTTATAAAAGAATCCAATATGATTTTTGTCGGGAAATTGCTCAGTTCGGTCAAATTTCTACAAGCACACTAGTGCGTTTCAAATTTTGAAATCGATGTTATATTATTGTTTTCTGTACAAAATATAATACAAAGTATTTCTAACAAACATTGAACGCATCAGTAACTTTGATATATCGATATTTTCACACATTTCAAATATTAATTAGACTGTTTAATCGACACAAATAATAAAATGCACAGTTTTCCTTAAACGTCTCGTTCGCGAATAACTCGGCGACCGACCAATTAATTACTTCTGCTCAATTAGGAACAAACAGGAAGGATTCTAAAATGTAAACGCTAAAACAATGCTTCCAATTAAAACTAAAAGCGCACTTTCGAATTCAATTAAGCGAGTTGAAATTCGATTCGTTCGCCGGTAAAAATTGAACGGGTCCCAATTGAATGTTTCGTTTGCGACACGTACTGAACATTTGTACGCGCGTTTTACATGTTCGTTGATAAATATCGAAATGCAGCAGTTTGTTGCCATTTCTGCTATCGTTGGGCAACAATCGTCCGATTAGATCAAGATGATTTATGCAGACGACACTGGAACGTACGGATTGTACATTTCGTACGAAACCACCTGCCCGGCCAGTTGAATAAATTCACCTGCAATTGTTATCTCTAGATAGGGTCACCCAATATCATAACATTTTATTAATATAAGTTTTTTTGGATGAAAACAGATGAATTAAATATTGAATTTTGGACAGTTAATTTTTTTTCAAATTTAAATTTTTAGGGGAAAATGGAATTCTTCTGAGAGATTTTGATTCCTTCTTTTGTTTTTTCCTCTTACTTCTTTTTAGTAAATCATATTTCAAACGTTATTAATGGTAATGTAAACTCGATCGAATTCTTAGTGTATATTGTTTTTAAAACGATTTTCCAAAAATAAATTAGAGGTAAACAAAAAGAGGAATTAAGTCTCTTATTGTCAGATGGATCCCACTTTCTCCTAGATATTAATTTTTAAAGGTATTGATCTACAAATTTATTTTTATATTTATCAATTAATAATTCACTTAAAAGTATAGCTTCTAATCTAGACACTCCAATGAGTAAAAAAAAGGCGTTAAGTCAACCGAATTTAATTGACACATGTGAGTTAAATGATCCAATTTTAAGACCCGTTTCATAATATATTAAATGAACACCTTTTTCGAACCAAATGAATCATCGAATCTTCATATTAATTAACTTAATGATTATAAATTAATAATAACAGAATAATTAATTAACAAGATCTGACAGTACTCAAACTCAATACTACGAGTGTGCCGATTCAACATGACTTAATCTATAGAATTTAAATGCTTTTTCCATAAATAATTTAAATTATTTAGATCATTTAGTACTTAAATCGAAATGTTCCGATAGCTTATTTAATGCTGTATGAATTGAGTTCATTTCTGTGAAATTCTTTGAGCATTTCGGTAGCTGAATAACGGCAGCCCTATTCACACACAACACGACCGAATAGAACGTTCCCGGCCTTATCTAAACGCAAAATCGGGACGGCGCACGTACAAATGCACACAACCAATAATCCAATACTAGAAAGCAATTTACGAGATTGAACGAAAGCCGTTCGCTTCCACCGACTTCATTTATCCGCAGGTACTAGAAAGAAATCCCCCGCGTTTCCTATACAAGAACCGACTCGCTAATTAACGGGGCGATTTGCGAATTTCAACCTCGCCCAGACATATCTATCGATTATTTCGTATACATATCTACACACACAAAACTAATACTAGAAATCGGTAGCATCGAACCGAGGTGTGCATAATTGCACAACGATTCGCTCGAATTGTGCACGTCTAGTCATGTGCGCAAACACGGAAAGCGTGGGCAATTAACGCTTCGACAATGGAAGCCTATTTGGAAAGATTCGTCCGTTTTTTTTTTCTTACGATTCTAACATTTCTAGTATATTTTACTTAAGGCAATTAAAGCTGCTTTCTAATGCGAATGTGTTTTTGTGTTGTCTTTCGGTTGTCTAATTGTTCCGTTGCTTCATCCGGAGTTAGCGGGTTTTAGCGCTTGCGACTTATTTTACGTAAGGTTCGATTGACAAATTTTTGTATATTGTTTAATTCTTATTACTTTCTATAGTCATTGTTAAATACAACATTCAATAGTTAACACGTATCATACTTTCAAATAATACACTACATTAATCAAAATCACTTTTTTTTCAATCAAACAACAATCCAAGTCCGATACACATATAACACGAAAATAACAAATCAATTCAACTTGCATTCGTTTCACGCACGTTTCAAATTGAATGTTACGGCAAACTTTAACTGACAAGCATGACACAGTCGCAAACTGAATTATCTGATAAGCACACTTAACCACTATCATTATTCAAGATTATCTACCCACTCGAGGGGTGAGGATGTGGAGAAATACGAACCGAAAGTGGTTTGAGTTTCAGAGGACGAAGGTGTAAAGCCTTTAGTTAATCTCGTTCAACTAAACTGGATGCGAACATATGCGAAATATTACACGGAATTATTCTAAACTGCAATATTCAATAACGCGAAGGTATGTATGCATGTAATTCAGAAACGAGTTATTTTCATAATAATTATATTTTATTTCGATGTATAATGTACTATGAACATAATTTTTCGCAACAAATTTACATAATAATTCTAATTATAAAGTCATCAACTCGAACATCTCTATTTCATCGATGAAAATTTTCATCATAATACACATCACCAAGACAGCTGGAACGGAACCCCATTGCTTCATCGAAAACCAAAATCCGAACAGTCATCATTCAATCAAATCAAACATCACAAATAATATTCGAAACCTTTGACTTGTAGAAATCTAGAGACGGTCTATCATTAAATCCATACAACACAACTAATGGTTTCCTCGATATTTCTTCTGTATTTTGCAATGTGAAAGTGAAATGTATATAAAACCCATTAATAAAAATGTAAACTGATTTTGAATTTTATAGAAAGCGCATCGTAAATTAGTCAATAGATCATAAGAAAGTTAAAAGTTTTATGTTTGAACGTCTTTATAACGTCTGATTGAAATATCAAGTTTTTTTTTTTAATTTTATTGAATGCAATATATTTTTTTATTTTTTTTATTTTGAATTAAATATTGAAAAAAATGAATTTAGCAATGAATTTCGTAATGTTCATTTTTTTCACTACAATCGATTCGAAACAAATCTGTAGTATTACCTAATAAATCCCTGTATGAAAAGTTCAGTGCACAAAATGAAAGTCGAGAAAAATGATAACACATGATCGATAAGTTTTTCAAAATTTCTTTCATTGACTTAATTATTTAATTTATATTTATCATTCACAAATAGAAAGTTATAACTAGTTACACCAAGAATTGTGACATTGAAATCTATTTTTTTCAAAATGTGAATTTAGTAAACTTATGCAAAGAACGACTCACAAATCTCCAGCCATTACACATTCCCAATACAACGAACAATTTCAATTTCCTTCATACTAATTCCATAAACAATCCAGCACCTTTAAAGCTCGCATTTCGCAACGAATTCTCGGAAACCATGCGAACCGCACAAACTGCTCCAGAAGCTTGCATCCAGAATTCACGAGCTAATTACGGGCATATCGCTAGTGTTATGGGACACGTCGGATACACAAAATGTCTCCCCAGAACCGCATGCATAATTCTTTGCTACACCCTGTACACATACGCGAATGCATAATCCTCGGTGTGTGACGGTTCCCTTCGTTCGAGGATTAAAATTCATTTTCGCGCCGTTTGCGGTCGTTTTGACTTTCGGAAGCTGTCCGTAGCAGACCGCGACTCTACATAATCTCCGAGCGCTAGTTTTGGCTCAAAGTCACTGTGTGTTGATCTATTTGGTCGTTTGTGATGCTCGTGTGTTGCTAGTTTGTTGTTAATTATTTATGTATGAAACGTGAGAATTCGTTCTTTGAAATGTCTATTTGGTTTTCGCAAAATAATGTATCAAATGATGGACACTGTCATAAGAATGGACGAGAGAAAAATTGGTGCATGTAAGTCACCAATTCACCTAAGCTAAAATTGACAAAACTAACTCTATGTATTTATTGATTCGACAGGTACATTGGTTCGATTTTCACCTGATCATTTTATGCATTCATGGGATTGAAATATCTTACATTACGACTCATTTATCGATAAATGCATACACACTAAAAGATTTGTAAGTGAGTAGATCTTATTTTAAGGCTCGATCTTTCAATTGTCGTTCAGTAATATCTTAATAATAATAGCTGCCAAATTACATATATAGGAAAATGTCTACTGACTCTTTAAGGAATATAACTTAATCGACAATTGAAATTTCGATCCTAATAGCATAATCGTAATAATAATAATAATTTAACGTAACCTAACCTTATTTTAACCTATTTATTCAAATCTTCTCACCAGTCTGTTGTGTTATGTGACAGTTCGTACTCTCAAGTACAGAAAATTTTTATTCATTAAAACAAATGAAATAATAGAATTTCAACATTCGAATAACTGTTTAATTAAAATGAAAAATGTATTTAGTTATTCATATCGAAATAGAAAAATTCAATGAGCATTGTAAAAATGTGATTATTTGTGTACGAATAGTTGTTTTTTCGTAACAAATGCATAAGAATCGGCGGCATATTTCCCACTTGATAAAATAACTATGTGAATGATTCATTCTTACAACAATGTAGCTCAAAACAATTGTTAATTGAGTTTTTATATGATTTACTGATGATCACTAGCACGACGTAGGGTTTCTTAATAGGTAATCATATACAAAAGATTGCATGAGTGTAAACAAAGGCTTTTCATTCTATTATTTTTAGAGTTAGATAATAATTCAAATTTCTATATACTTTGCATAATTATGTGCTTTTCATTATTATTTCTATAGTTGAAATAAAAATATAATAAGTAATCAATGGAAATAATAAAGCTAATATTTCTTAATACAATAATGAATTGAGATTGTAAAGTATAGACATTAAGCACTTTCATCAAATTGATTATAAAATTACTAGCTTTAATTCAATTACAACTAATAAAAAAGTATATAACAGCTGTAATTTATTTTTATTTACTTTAAACGATATCTAAAATAATAGTATTGCTCTCTTCCGTATCATGTGAAATATAAAATATAGAATTTTCCAATAGGTAAGTTCGAACTTTGATAGTTATTACGATTATATTGGCTATGTCATATATACAGCATATTTTATTTCATTTCAAAGATCAAGTGCTTTTAAAATAAACTCCCATATTTACTATACACTTTCAACAGCGTATTTGACTAAATTTATTATTAAAACCTCCATATGCACAATCTAATCAAACTCAATTCAAATCAGCATAACTCCAGCATAGAACAGCCGTTACGTAGAACTCGCGGAAAAACGTTACAAAATTGCTCACAAACGACTCCGATTTTCTCAGAGACGCTCCGTTGCTGAAAGTTGCTCCTTTTCGTTGTTTCGATGCCTGTTGCTGATAAGTTGCTTAATTAGATTTTACAACAACGATCGAGACAACACTGGGCGAGAACGTGCACTGTCACATGGCGAAACGACTAACACCAAACCAACCAACCCCGAAGACTCGGACAATTCCAATTAGCGACGTACAAGTTATTATCGAGATATTACTTGTGTGTCGTCTTGTATATACGTATATTTTATATTTAAATTGCGCCTTTCTGCGAAATCTGAAACAAAGCCGCAAACCGCTAGTTAAAATGCAACGCGAATTCCGTCATCAGTTTTTCAATCTAGCGCCCGGTCTGTTCGTTATTACGTTCTGCAGTAATTGAAAATTTCGCTTGTCATATTGTCAGATTGTCAGTTTTTAGATTTACCTTTCTTCTGTCCTTTCGGATTCAATTTTGATTAAAATTGAAAAGATTAGCTTTACATTTTTATAAAGGAAATGAGCTACATTACATAGAAATTTTTATATTGGAATTTATAGTTTGAATCACCTCGACATTTCGTTGTAGAGCCTTGAGAAAACGTAAGGACGCGTTGAAAAAAAATCGAACACAATGAAAGAAAGCGGCGACATTTGGAAATTTATGTATCGGTTCGATTTTTTATTATTATTATTCACCTTCGAACGCAATCAAAATTCTCGTTTATCAAAAGCGAATTTATGTGCACAAACTGTGGCATATATCAAAATCGGTGGGTGAAGCTTGAACCGTTGCCAGTGTTGTTTTATTTATTGAGATGCGCATCGGAGCTCAATGCCGAAATGTGGGCATGTGCAATTTTCATCATATTCTTAAAATTATATATGAAAAACATACGAATTTTGATTTAAAATTAAAAAAAAAATTACTTGTAATATTTTTTTCGAACGAAAGAACGTCATTCAATAAAATTGTATCCATCTTAGAATACGAAACGAATCAATTTACAATGGCAGATACATCGAATAAGTAGCACATGGGAAACATCGCGTTAAATATTATACCATCGAAAAATTACATAAGAGGGACATTTCGCGCGATAACGCACACAAAGCTTATATCCCACAGCAAAAGCGACATTTCAACAACAAAAAGAACACGATACACAACCGAACGCTCCATTGTCGCTTTGATTGTGCACGGGCTTATGACAGAGTGAATTTTTCACACGCGAAAACAATTAAGACAAAGAATAAGCCCGTGTTTGTGCAAATCCCGACGAGGATTGCCCACTGACTTTTCTCATCGTGCAATGTGTGGAAAAATCACGGATAGTTGCATAAAACGTTAATTTTTATTTTATAGTCGTGTTTCGTCTGTGCGATTTGTTCGAGTGGCTTTTTTCGTCATGGAATCGGTTTTTTGACGTGTTCGTTTGATGTGATTTCGATCAATGGTTGAATTGGATTCACATTGAATTCGATAGTAGAAATTGTTTATTTTGATAAGTTCATATTGCGTCACTAAACATAACATTGTTTAGCAACAATTAGTTCGATGATTTAAAAATTACTCGATAATTGCAAACGATTCGAATCGGTATAATCTTCTATGAGAGCAATTAAATCTGGCACTTTCTTTTAACTTCCTGTTATATCGAAGAAACAGGAAGGTGTTCGACATTGCGCAATGATCTATTATGACTTATTGGCATTTTATAGCGAATCTTTTTTTTTCCTAATAGTTCGAACGATTTTATTAGTGTATCGTAAATGTTGTCCATTCGGAACCATTTTTCATGCGAATTTACATAAGGTCATTATTCATATTTTTCGTTTTAATGGCGGTTCGTCGATTATCAAATAGTTTACGACCCGCGAGTTTGTGCTGTTATCGATTTTGTGACTTCTCATACGGCAATGAGTGCAGCATTAATCTTGTTCGAGGAAATTTTTTTTAGAAATTTTATATCGTGATAAATTATCATTATTGACGTGTGAATACTTTCTAACCAAAATATTGTATATCCGTCAAAAATATATATGATTTTACGATGTTGAAAAAAATATATTTATTCATTTCCCTACGGACTTAAAGTTACATAAGAACGTTTGATCGATTGCATGAATATTCACGTCACGTAATTATTGGTTAGATTATCAATCAAAATAATTACAATTACAAAACTCATGTTTGGACACAAACAGACAATTGCTTATGACTTTTTTAATTATCATTATGAGACGTAAAAACTATATTTATCGAACGTCTGAAGTTACGTGCATAATGACTTAGAGAAAGCTCACTCAAGACGTTCGTATTCTTCCAATGTATAATTTATCATTTCGAAAGCGCAAAAGATAACCAATCGAAAACAATAACGATCTATTGTAGAACAACGTCAAAGAAGATCGAAATCATACCAGAGCAGATCTCACCATCGAACAACCGGTTCAAAGTCTAAACACTTACAAGAGTAAACGTTAATTATCGCAAAGATCGATCGCACTGACATCGTATTATATCGTCAATAGTTATTTTCAGACAATGCTAAGATAGAGATCGCAGCATACAGAGGCACAGCTACAACAATAGACCTTTTGACAGTTTGACATCAATGGAAAACTAGTCGCGGTCGGTAGATCGTCTTTCGTCGAACACGATGTTTGTGCGAAAATTATCAGTTAAAACAAAGGGGAACTACCCTTTAGCTTAAAGGGGGATGAGCATTATTCGGGGGTGAGCTTTATACGTTTTCAGGCCTCCTTCAGGAAGCGCGTTACGTTCGAACGATAAAGTTTTAACGATTCGATATAATTCAACCCCGTGGCATCCAGGCTTACGGTTTTGCCTCCGGTGAAATTTGTACGTACAGTTAGTTCTGAATCTGAATCTGAACATACTCCAACTGCAAAGAGCTGATTACCGAACGTCTATGATGCATTTAGTGTAATCTTTTGAAATATGGTTTCGGTTCGGCGCAACTTCGATATTTTGAGCTCATGTAAAATCTGTGTAGATAAAAAGAAATTTATATTATTTTAATCAAAATGAGCTTGAAGAATTAATCGAATGGGATTCAGCGCTCAGAGCGTCGTTTCATCCGTCATTTGTATAATTGTGCTAATAGGGAGTGGATGTTATCAAGAGCACCATAGAAATAACATGCGGCATCGCAAATATACAGAAACATTGGGGAGATCGTGGCAATTAGGATAATTACCGTTATGGTATACGGCTATGGTATCTATGGTAGGATAAATGACGTACACTGATACAGTTAGTCTAATATTAATGTTCGCTTACGATACGAATCGATTTTCTCGCGAAATGAGATTACGCATCTGATAATTAACATTATGTACGTATTTAATTAGTGCTAATGTATGAATGAAATTCTAAGCGTATTAGATGAAATTGATTCTAAGAAAAACCGTAAGCTCGATTTCCTACACAATCATTTATAAAATGTGATATAATCGCTGAACAGAAAATCGAACTTACATAAGTCGAACGACCCAATACACACTTCATAATGAGTTCAATAAGCTACTAACGAAAAACTAAAAAATCTCATATTTTAATTTGAAAGCATCACTTCAATGATTACACACAGCATCCACAAACGTTTTTTTGCACTCTTTCTTTTCAAGAATCGAGATTTTACTCCAGGCCTGTGTATACATATGAAGGTAGTAGAAGACAAGTATCCCATCAACCACCGCAACCGTGGTCTACCTGGTGTCTTTCCAGCGAGCATTTCCATAAGGTGAATGGGAGGAAAAGCGAAAAAGGGGCTTTTCCGCATTTCCCGAGCCGGGGAAAACTCATCGCCATCAAAGAATCTTTTGCGCCGACATTTTGTGTCGGTTAGTAATTACTTTACTGCGGCGCCCCTCGTTCGCTTTTCAGCTTTGGCTTTCGCTCATAAATATTTGCCGACGCTGAAAATTATTCTTTCGACGCGCTTTCAGCACCGTGCCGATGTCATAAATATCAATATTATCGTCATACGTAAATTTCGTGTGACACACGCCTTCTTAGAGCTCTTCCAATTTAAAAATAATTTATCATCGGTGTTATGTACGTATGAGAATTCGATTCTTGTTATTATCTGAAAATATTTTAACGTGCGCATATATCATACCTTTCAAAGATCTTCACATAAATTACAATACATTAGCTTAAAGTTTAGTGTCTCGAGCGATGCTGAGTCACAAAAGGAAGTTTCTCATAAAAAAATCTTCAAGTTTTATATAAGCATATTTTGATTGTTCAATAAAATATGATTATTCAATATAGAAATTAATTTGTTCTAATTTTTACTCCGTTATAAAAGCAATTGATTTATTATTAATCATCAATTGCTCTTATTTTGTTATATAACTAATAGTAACATTTTTATTAATATGAATTGCGCATTATATTTCTAATAAAGACTAATAAAAAGAATTCGCTTGGTAAGAATTACCACTCAACTCGAACTATTGTTCGATCGTAAAAAATCAAATTATCCTAATCCTTATTGCTCCAACTCGAAAAAGCTCTAATTGCGTTTCGTATCTGCCGATCATCAATCGTAAAGTATTCGTAATTGAATCGAACCAAAAATAAAAACAATAATAAATAGTTTTAGATAATGAACAATACTTTGCACATATTCGCATATAAAAAAGCCGAATTTACGATACTTAAAGCCCACACACAGAACTTGCATAATTACAGCCAAATGCTTAATTGAGTTCAGTCTATGCGAAATGTATTACGACTCAAATTTTTTTTTCATAATATCCAACATGATTGATGATTCCACGTGCTTATTATATCATCGCAAAAATGAGTAACAGTTTCTATTTAAGAATAAAATTAAGTATTGATTTACATATTTTAGAAACAATACAATGAAAACAGGATCAACTCTTTAAACATTTGACACGACCATGAAAAGTCCACGAGTTCGTGCACCTTTGTCCAATACACCAAACGTGACTTGGACACTCATTCTTATCCTCAAACACACATCGAAACAATCCTAAATAAATAGAAAAAGCTTCATCGTTCGATATAACATACTAAAATCGCTTTCGTACATAGTTTCGAATTTTGATCGACCCACGAATGCTTCTCTTCGGCTTCGCAGGAATTTGTCCCGAACGTGGCTCTCGTAGAATGTTTCAAATTCGATCCAGCTGAGCGTGAATTTGATTAGAATCTGGAATGATGAGTACCGAAAACCTTGGTATTTATAATGCGGCTCTTTGTTCTTATCATGCCGAAAATATTCTTCGTATCGGGGAAACCTTGGATGGTTTCTCACAAGCGGTGGATAACCCGCCGAAAGTTAATTGTTCGAAATCGTGATTTCGTCGCTTATCTCGAGAATATAATCTCGAGTTTCGTAATGTGCATTTACGCTATTCTAGATTCTATGATAACTATGTAACCTTTGTTTTTCGTGTAAAAATACGCAATATGAAAACAATTCGTGACATTAGAGTTGTATAATGAACGCTATCGTATAAAAAATTCGCAATAACGCGCACGCGTTTCGAGTGTTATGTTAAAGTTGACTGTTACATATAAAAATAAACAACTCAAATAATAATTTGAAAGAATTTACTTTTATTAAAACCATTCGAAATACCGTAATTTAATAAGCGTGGTTTTTTAACTAATAACGCGGAAACAAATCGATCGATAGTAATATGAAACTAATTTTATAAATAGATATCCTGGTTTACAACAATCGAATTTATTCTCTTTACGAATCGCTATAAATCTTAACATGCATCTTTTTTTTGGTTTACATTCGTTTTTTATCAATAAAAGACAATAACATCCTTGTACCGTTACTCGAACATTTTCCATGCGGTTCGTGACTTAACAATATCGTGTCATACATAAATTTTATATCCATTTTTTTATTTATAACAACCAAAAAAATGGTAATATATTTTATATGCATTTGAAAAAAACACTACAGATATTTCCGTATAGCTAGGCGTTAACCTACCAGCTGATTGATGAATCACAATGTGATATCACAGAAACGATTTTTACAAGGAAGTACCGCGATCTTTTTATAATTGAACGATAAAAAAACCTAAAAACTATCCGCTCAACGTTATATAATACTTTGATGGATGAATTTAATAAAACGTTTCTGATTTCGGCTATATTTTGGAAAGTCACGTACGGTAACACTCTATCGAACAATTCTATCGCACGACATCGTTTTTCTTGTACATGTATCAACTTTCACTCTGACATTTGACTTTTTGACCAATTTTTTGTTGAATTATTCAAGATTATACAACGAAGTGTCAATGTTTATCGACACTATTATCTAAGATGTTCGGAAATAACAAAGGAAGTCGCGAAAGTATATGGGAAACGATTGGCTAATTCTTCCCGTCTAACTTTCGTACGGTCATTTTCTATAATAAAAGATGATTTTTTTTATCGATATGTGGAGCGATCGAAGCTTCGATATGTCCGAATTTATAACAGGAAGGAAAAAATAAAACCACACGTTTTAAATCTATCGTGTAAGTTTAAAGTTTACACGAGTGTTGCAACCTCGACATAATTTCGCCATTATCGACATGTAAGATCGATATAATAATCTTTCTAGCCTCCGTTTGCTTCCTCGTTTTCAAAGATCATGTCTGGATGTATTATAATTTGGTCACGATTTTCATTGTCTTAAGAAAAAATAATAACATGCTGATCACTAATGCAACGATGGCCTCTAAAATGGAGCAAGGATCCCATTTCGTGTGTGACCTTAGAGGTGTTAAAAATTCAATTCATCGATCTTTAATAATACACAATTTGAGCTAGTAACCAATTACCGTATGTGCACACAACTTATTATAATATATTTTCATAAGGTTTTATATTTGAATCATGATAAAAAAAAACGACATTGATGCACTATAAAAAAGAAACATTAAAACAATACGTGTATTCAATGAAACGAAAGTTATTTTCGCAGTATAAAAAATTGAGATAAAGAACGAACTTTGTATAATAATTGAGCAAAATATTCATTGATCATTTTTATTCAATTTCATAAAACAAAAAAATGATTGAATTTCATTTAACATACATAGATATTTTTTATCCGCGATGCGGATACAGTTTTCGGTTAGAAAATTTTCGCACGTTTTCCGATAAACATCGCGACGACGGTCAAGGTTTTCTGTCAAATTTCAAGGCAAATTCTATAAAATCTTCTTTTCAAATAATATACTATCTCAAACAAAGTTCATAGAAGTAATAAAACGCAAATCGTTATTAAATCATTAAAATCATTAAAACCAGAAATCGATTCTTTAAACTAGCTTATACATTTATAAATTTATCACTCAAATTATTATTCCACAGATTTTTTTTCCAAATGAAGCTTCTTCAATAAAATATTTCTCAATCTTTTAGTTATTTATTTAAATTTGCAAATCGTACTTTAAATTTGCAAAATTATTGATTCATAAAAAAATCAACGACGATAATAACATCATCCTACTCTAAACGATCAGAAATTTACAACTTTTACATTACGAGCAACAATAAAGACAATTTCCAAATTCGTTAAAATTTATCATCACTGAAAATCTTTTATTTTATCCGATATTCCAAAGTAAACGATTGAAAATCATCAATGACTATCGCATCGACAGATTTTCCTAAAAATAAATAAATTAAGTAATTCCAAAAAAATATAATATATAATTGAGATGATAAAAGTGTTTAAAATGTTTCAGATAGAAAAATACAATCTATATCTATATGCGAGATTGTTTAATTTATTTAATTATAAAAAAAATCTTACGAAATTACATATAAACCATCCAGAGATAAATGTGATTAAATCTATAAAGTAAGAAACCTTCTTAAGAAAATGAAAACGAAAATGACTTCTGAAAAAAATTGAATTATCATCCGGTAGCCAAGCAAATTTTGTCATTAAATGACATTTAATCTTTATTAATCAACGACTATATATCTATACCAATTACTTTGACACTCAAATCTCATTTTCGTCCAACAATAAAAGCAGAATTAGTAACGATCGACTCATAAATACATCAACACCTCAAACATACATACAATAACAAAGTCACAACAATTCTCACACAAATAACACATCTCGACATCCTCACACGAATCCAGCGGTTTCAGCTGAAAACTCGCATCGCCCAGATCGAATATTCCCGAATCGAATTTCTTCCAAGGAACATGTAACATACGATACAGATCACGTATTCAAATCTGCAGACGGTCCCGTAATATCGGCAATGTCAAGGATCTGAAAACGTCCGAGTTTGGCGTCGCTTGTCAGCATCAGCAATGGTCCGGTCCGCCTACGGCCACGTAGAGCGCTGACCGCCCGGTCTCCGATCTTGACCGCTCACCACGGTCACAATACACGGTTGTTAAGAGATTTGTGCTGTTTTGTATTAAATTTTTATTCAAATTGTGTAAAATATTAATTTTGACTTGATATTTATGAAGTTGATCAAAATTTCGGTAGTCATTTACTATCGCAAAGGGGCGATGCTTGGCGTATCCTCATCGAACCTCTAACTTACTTCAACCTAATTAAATGTAATCTAGTACCAAACTCGATTCAGATCGATCAGTCGATTAACATGATCGAAACTAGTACTAAATTCGATTTAAAAAGAAAAGAATAACGTTAATCTAACTATATACTAACGCTATTCTAAATATAATATGTCTGTGTGTCTGTTTAACGCTCGAAAACTGCGTTGATATATTTAACGGGTTGATAGCTAGTCTTATATAAATATAGTTGAAATCTAACGAATCCAATTTAAAGTGAAAAAAGTAAAAATAAAACAGAGACTTAAATCAATATAATCTAACCTCAAACTTAAAGTAGTTTGATCTTATATGACATGGTATATCGAAATCAGGTTTAATAGTCTTTATATTAAAAAAAAACTTACCTGATATGATGTGTTTAGTTAATAAGATAGTATAATACACAAGTGAAAATTTAATTTGATACTTCAATTATTTACGCAAATGTAAATGTTTGTTTTTCATTTTCATAGTAAATTAGTTTGTACATAGTGTTCATTCATGGTGTGTATAAATATGATGCAAATATACTATATTTTATTTTGCAAGAGCGAATAATTATGTAAATTTCACCATTGAGGTAATTTTAAATTAACTACTTTTTCTATTTAAAATATAAATTTTAGTAGATTATCTTTATATACGTACAAAAGTAATCATTGTTTAAAATTCATATTATTAAAAATTCATATTATTAATATTTTTTTAATATGAAATAATAAAAAATACATACCTTTTATCGAAAACAAACTGGTCGTTTCAGAACTGATCTGTAAAAAAAAACAAAAGAATTTAACTTTATAGGTATAACATTTTGTAATAAATATAAATTTATTTTTTAAGAACAAACAACTTTTCTATCGTCTTGTACCGTTATTCACAGTCAATTTGTTTTGATACAAAACCAGTTCTGCAGATATGCACGATCTTGTATCAGCGAAATTTCAACACACAAATTTCTCAAACTATGATGCTGTTCGACGTAAATTTTTACAAAATTACATATTTTTAAAATAAAATCAAACGTACTTATTTTATAATTGCATCGTAGTCTATTTCATAATCGGATGGAAATATCATTCGAGATCGTATCTGGGGTATAATTAATTTGAAAAAATGAGATATAGTGGATGTGATGCAAGATTTTATTTCGGAGTATGTTTTGTTTAATTATTTCTTCGGTTTATAAAGTAATTTCTGCGTAATTATAATCACGTACCACAGATTAACATTTTCTGGACCACCTTCAATATGCGTATACATTTGCGGTCAGTGATATGTACTTATGGAAAAACAAAAGTAAAACTACTTCTCACTAGTTGACCCAGATTTTCTCTTTTATTTGCTTTCAAGAAAATTTTCATAATTTCCAAATATCAACATAACATTTTTAGTGCATTTTCACGGCCATTAATTCTGACATTGAGGCAATACAATAAAACATCAATTTAATAACCGGGAAATGTATTGTTTATAGATTTATTCAAAATACTTTATCTTATCGACATTTTTATTATAGTTTTTAAACGGAGCACTAGTTACGTCTGGCATTTAATGTTCTAAAAGTGGTTCACATTTTAAGATAATCGCATTTATGGTAATTAGTGCAATTTTTTCAAATCGCTCTCGAGCACTCGAAGAGTCTAGACTAGAATCTTGAACAATAAAAAGGATTTTTTTTTTTATTTTCAAATGGAATAATTTGACTGACGATCGACTGAGAGTAAAACGCGTAAAGTTAATAAAAATGTTGGCAATCAAAATTTTTTCTCACCCGAAAGCCCATTGAATTTATGGACGAGTTAAATCAAAGCACGTTATAAAATTTTATAGCACACAATCAGACGTGGATCTGTAAAAAAGGGTTGAAAAACACTCGACCACTCGACTAAAAATTTTCAATCGAATAAAAGGCACGATCACTCTTGCAAACTCAATTATCCGTCATAGACCTAATTGAATCATCGGAAAAATTCGAAATGAAACGTTCGATATTGAATAAAATCCTTAAATTACGAGAGATCCTTTCGAATTAGCATATGCCAGATAAAACATTTATTTTGATCGAATTTTATCTTGTAACTTTGCAAATACAAAATTGTTGATTAATTTACTTATATTAATACAAGTTTTCGAAGAAGAGTTTTAATAAATGTCTCCAATGATTTCGATCAAGATTTGTAGAATAGTAGTGTGTGTACATATGTGTTAAGAAGAAATGATTGTGAAATAACAGAAACGTACCTGTATAATTTATAACCTCAACTTTATATATTTTTAAAGGGTTAAAGAAAACAATAATAATATCGTGACAAATTGAACAAACCGTGTAACAAATTTCATTGAAAACATTTTGTTTGTTAGTGCACCTAACGTATGAGTATACCAAACGTTGACCTGCAATAACTAAAAAACTATTGAGAACATAAATTATTGATTTCAGAACTATTTAATGTCTATATATAAACTACATTTCTAGAAATATTAATCGAAATCAGTTGAGACTTTTATGAAGCATCTCCTCGTTAGTACCAGTTTGACTATTATCGATTTGCATCCACAACGGCTTCGAATTCGCAAAACTTTCTCACAGTGGACGAGGAGTTAAAACGGCAACTCGAAAAGTTAAATATTTGAATAGTAGCAAATATTGAATGAGGTCTTCGGCTTTCCGGACGTCTCCTGTTTTACGATAGGCACTAAATCACGATCGAAACCCGCACAGTAGTATGAAGCCATCATGGACCGGGGAGATTTGAAATATTCAAGTCCTAATCTCTGAATATTCGGGTCCTTCTCCCCCTCAGGCGGAGAATTCGTTATTTTTTCAGGCCTCGTTGCCCAATCGATATGTTTGAGGATGTTGTACGAAAATGATGCAACCGATCGGTACTTTTTGTAAGGCAAGGTTTGCTTTCGATGTGCAAACATTCGAAATTGCGTCGAGTACGTGCAATGTACGAAATCACACTCGATATTCGTTCGAGTGTGAAAGTTTTCACACTCGTGTTCGAAACGTAAGCATCGATTCGTTATTCGAATACGTTTTGCGTTTAAATGCTAAAAATCGCGATCGTTGAGAGGACGTTACTCTCTCGTATGCGAAAATAAATACAAGAAAAATCAATAAACTCATCGAGACTTGTATATAAAAAGTGGAGGCGTCTTTATATGTTAATTTAGTGTTTTTTTTATAGTCGATGAAATTTATTACACTTGACTTATCTAAATTTGAAAGAATGGAAAAAAATAATGGTTTTCTTCAAGTGGCTAGTTATACGCGGTTTCTATACCACTTTGGCGACAATCGACACAACGCTTTCAGCAAGTGGTCCATTAGCATTCTCGACTGTAACAATGCAGGGCTGCAGAAAAATCCAACCCCACAGAGAGCTGAAAAGAAATCAACTCGACGAAAGACGAATATATGTGTATTTGTCTGAAAAAAGAAGTTGAAACCGAGTGGGACGACCGAAGTTCGCACGATGAATATTAAAACGACCGTTCCGGCTATGACGAAACCGACGAGCCATTTCGACTCTTATTTCGTAATGTCAATGGGCTTGTTTTTGTGTAACTAACGCAGTATCCCTTGTCCAAATATGACCTGACAAGTGCGCGTGCGAAGTACCGAGCTCATTGTAATAGCACTTCCGAAGTCGTAAAATTAACAGTTCTTAACGTTTTGTAACGGCGTCGTTGCGCAATATGTAAATTTTGGAAAATTTTCACTGTAAAAAATCGATGTAATGATATGAACATAATTGTGTTTTGAGAGATCCGATCGAACGCTGTGCATCGATACGGATATAGGAAGCAGATATCGTTCGGAATTCGATCACGTATCATTTATATTTAATATTTTTATCATGTCTAGTATATTATAATACTTGTATGTGAGATCAGATCACACGTGAGAGAGTGGAAGCGACGAATGCCCACAGCCTCAGGCAAATGGAGAAAGTAGAGACGAAATCAAACATATCTCGACTTCATTTGACTTCGCTTGTTTAAAATGACGACATTCTGCAGAATCTCATATTTTTCTTATACAAAATACACCTATAAATCTACACAACTATACGATTCTCGAGATTACAAGATCGATATTGTTCCCAGCACACCTCGAGCGTTCCAGTTGCATATCACGAACAGATTACGCGTTGTCCGACGTCAATCTTTCCAACAATCAAACACACAACATATTACGTGTGCATCCAATCGAGATACGATCAAAAGTGAAAAAGTTCAACAAAATTACACGCCTCGATCGATCTAATACCGGCTAAGCTTCTGAGGTAACAGGAATCAAAAAGTAGTATGATCGTGCAAACGTTGTATAATCACAGCAAGGAAAAAAAACTAGATCGAAATCTACTTTCTTTCTCGATTTACTATTTTTTTGCAGAGTTTCATTTTCGCTTCGTGGATTTTTCTTGAATTTATGTGTTATTTTCCCGCTTTTTTTCTCACTCTCCAAATTTAATTATATAAATTTCGATTCGTGTTTCGGATACAGCTGTGACTGAGCGGCAGAAATATTGGAATCGCCAAACTCTGAAATTTTCGATACAAGTCTGTTTCCAATATATTCGAAATTTACAATGTGACAATACAAATGTAGCTCGGTCGCTATATCGATTCATAATAGAAACGAATGATTCAATTATTCAATGATGTGAAACAATCATTTGGTCGAAAAATTCTAGGAATTCATATGCATAAAAAATATATTTAATGATAAGTTTTCCTGTTTATCAAAAACCTGCAGACGATTTTAATTGTGATGTAATCGAATATGAAAAAATATTCTTTTGTACTATGCGTTGCTAAAATCGTCCTACGCTTTGAAGATATCACGTAAAGCCAATTACAACCTGAAGATGAACGAACAGCATGATCTCATCCTTACACCTAAACCTCCTCCACACACTGAATATTTAAGATCGCTTATAAATCAATACATGTATGAGGCACAAGGTCTCGATGTTTGTTTTCTCACAATCGTCTGCGAATTGTCGTAATTAACTTCGGTGCAGTTCTACGTGATTTTCCTAAAACGAAAATTTCCGAATGTTCGAACCGTGACTGAGCTGAAAGGAAAATGCACATTTCGCTCTATTGATGAAATCGAACGTTTTCATTGGCTTTTCGACATTTTCAAAAGAAATGAGGCAAAGTATTGAAAAATCCGTGGTGCAATCCGTTAAGAAACTCAATGGGACTTGCTTTTTTTACGAGTTTTGTCTAATTGGTTTTTTGTTCTTATAAAATAAGCTGTTTTGATCGTAAAATTAGCGATCAATTCACAGATTATATTCAACATAAATTTGGATACATAATGTTGAACGATTTCAATAAACGTTTCGATCGAAATTACGAGATAATAACGACGTATACAGACATTCAATTGATTTAAGTGCGATCTATATCTTTACGCTTTCATGACGACTTAAATCGCCCTCACTTTCGAAGAACATACATATAATATATCGCATTTCGATCGATAGAAATATCGGAAATCGAGCGAAATTTAACAATGAAAATTTGTTGATTCGTTAACCGATTTGCATTTCAATCGCGCCGTGCACATATTTGGTAACAGGAAATAGTTTAAAAATAAAATTCGCTTTATTCCGATGGAAAAGCGTTACAAATTCTATGCGTGGAACATACAGGGACGTAATTGAAATTCAACGTACATATTGAACTTCGCTAACGTCAATCCAAAAGCCTGAACTCGACAACGCAACGGAAGCCGTACGTGCGTACTGCGTATGCATCCGAATGTATTTGTATGTACAATATGTGTGTTACTGTGAAATTCTGAATTCAAATTAAACTATATAACAGTCTGGATCTTACTTCGTCGAAGTCTGTAAATATCTTTTTATAAACCTTTTGAATAAGCTTTAAAAGAACGTTGGAAATCGATCGTTTTTGAGTAAAAGTCTGGTTTGATTTTTTCAGCAGAACAATGAAAGTGAGTTGATTGATTTCTGTCGATATTTTCTTGCTATTAAAATTTAATATTTTTTAGAAAGCAATAGACTGTAAATTGAGTGAAATTGTTACCGTCAACGGCATGTGTTTCCTATAAAATTTCCTTCTAAGTCTCGATCCATTTTGAACCACAGTAGGTATCCTTAACGTTTCAGAAATTCTATACGCCTACATATTTGTCAATCCATTCCAGGACTATTGATATACAAATTCCTTTCCCGATAGTCTTATATTTCATTGAATTTAAATATTTTTTAGATATTTTTTCACAATTATTTTAAATTTCTCAATTAATCAATCACTTTAAAGTAAAAAAGCGGAACCGATTGGCTAGAAACTCTTAAGTGTATAAATGATGGTGCAAAAATCGATCAATTTTTGTCAACAAAGACAATGCAGTGATCCATTTTTAGAAACTATCTCTTAAAGCAAATCAATGTTTTTTGTAGAATCCAAATAATGTTAAAGCCATCATATCAATTAATATTTGACTCGCACCAAAACCCTATAATACTCAAGCCCAGCAACATGAGGACACTTAAACCCAATGCGGCATTCATAAACGATTTGTTACGTTATCAACTGACTAATTTATATTAATCGCTATAAAAACATTGATTATGTCAAAAACTATTATTTTTTGTTTAAATAAGCAAAGTTTTACTTTTTTTCAAATTTTAATTAATATTAATTTCAGCAAATTTCAGCAATCCCCCACAACGAATGCACACGCGAATGGTCACGTGATAGTGCAAATGCACGTGACTTTGCAGTGTCGAAGCTCGCAGAATGCACAAAATGCGCGGTTTCGCGCACTAATGAAGCCCGATTCACGACGTTTCAATGGACCCCCATTCGCTTTGACCCACCTTGTACATTATAATGCCCATAGAACAATGACGGGCCAATGAAAAGCGAATTAGACGAGCCACCGTTCCATTGTGGATTTTTTTCCATTCGCCGATTCGATAACGAAAATGACGGGATGCATTATCGACCAGACGTATTATATCATATAAAATACTATCGTGTTTATTTCTCTTTTGTTCTAAGATGACTCGTATGGATGCTGTATGACATGAATAAAAATAAGATCGTATTGCGTCTTAGAGACGTTTCCTGGTACAGTGTTTCGTGCAACCTTCTGTGACCTCTGCTTCGTCGGATCATTGATCCTTACTTCTGGAAAATACAGGTTCAACGTAAATCGTAGGCGAACATAAACGTGTCTTAGTCATCGTCTATTTTGAATTATGGACGTAATAAAATATAAAAAAGTGCAAAAATCTTCTTCTCGTGTATATAAAACGAAAAAAATATTTAATCGTTTGCGTATCACGTAAATCGTCTTGACTCATTCGTATGTAAATTAAAATAGCAATTACATACGGACAAAAGTCCGTAAAAAGGAATTGTAAAAAAAATGCATTGTATTTTGATTTACATTTATTCGATTTTAAATAAGTACTGGATATAATGAACTCGTTGAGAAAAAAATGGCGTTTATAACGAATTTTCTCAGTGCGAAACGATTAAGTTTCTGATCATTAAAAAATCGCTTAGTTATAGCAAAAACTATCGAATAAAATTCTGTTTATGGAACAATACAGAAAATTAACAATTCGTTCACTCAATATCAACTATTACTCAACAAAAAAATCTTCAAACTGATCGTGATCGTGCAAGTTGTAAATAAACTAATGACATAATAATGCATTTTTGTTTTTCCTAATAATTGCGTGATATGTTCAAGGAAAACTGGAAATTCACAAGTATCTCTACATATGATATAACATGACTCTTATGCCCTCGCACGTACCTTTTTTAACCTTCAAAAATATTTTCGATTTATAATAAGTTTATTTTTTGCAGATAGACAACACGTACCCAATATATTATATTATCAGATTAAACTCTATACAAGAGATGGAAAATACGAGTTTATCTTCATTTTTTCATGCACGAATGGGTGAAAATCGAATAAGATAAAGCGTAACGGATCGTAATTAACCGTGACATATAACCGTTACACTTTCCCGTAGAAAAAGCTCAATGTTTACGAGTGAAACTCAAACAATTCTACACTGAGAAATAAAAAGTGTACCTATAAAGTTAAATGGGTTCCGATAATGTACGATTTTCTACATAATTTATCAACCGTTCACGATTTACCTATCCATAAACATGATGAATGCTGAAATTTCGGATTTGGTCGAAAAAATAGGGAATTTTTATTAAATATTCGCCGGTTGTAGAAAACCGTCAAAGGAAATGGACAAATAACTCTAGTGGAAACCGTAATATCGCGAAGCAGGTCGAAATATATGGTCCGCCTGTATATAACGGGCAATAAATTTGCACTATCCCCATCGTACACAACTAACTTTCCATTTTATAACCCGATATTAGAATTTTAAGTAAATAAAAAATAATTTCATGTTATTTAATTTTGAATGTTGCATAACGCACGTGGGAAATGCTAGTCACTCGTGGTATTGCACGATTCTTGTTATACTCACATTAAAAGTCATAAATAAATATGTAGATCATTTTTTATAAGAAAGTTTAAATGTAGATTATCGAAAATAATAGTCGAAGTTTCGTAAAAAATAAAAATTGATAGGTTGCGAGAAAAATGTTACGAACTGATGAATTCGCCATTTCCAGTGAGTAATGGGCTCGTATTTTCCTCAACACACTTTTCAACTAAAATCAACGACGCTTAGAAAAATATTCCCCAATTCGCAGTTTGAGTCATTCAATTTACGCGAAGAGCGGCAAAAGCACTTATTTAAAATTACCCTCATATAAATACAAAAACTTCCTGCTAAGAATACGATACTTTAGAAGAAAAATAGGCAAAGTTACGAGCCGTGAGCGATCGGGGGTAATTTAAAACATTTAACGTTACCGGATAAAAAAACACATACACAATCTCAAAATAAAAAACATTCCCCTAAACATTTTATATAATACGCATTTTTTCAATTAAATTGATAAACAACTGAATGATATTTAATAGTTTCATTTAATAAAAGACAGATGATGTATGAAGCATTTGTGCCTGCAGCGTAGTTTTAGCTTACATGGAATACTTGGGCTCGATTCACGTCAAGTCTTTGAGAAAGTCACTTTTTTTTTAATGATTAATTAATATAGAGACTCGATAATTCTTTTCAAATATTTGATTCATCTGAATCGAAAAAAGTGCAAATTCAAACATTTCTGTATTGTTAAATTCAATCGATCGTTGGTGATACTTTTCGTAGTTCCTAGTCTAACAGCTCTAATTATATACATTAAAGTGAAAGCAATTGAAAAGTATCAAAAATAATTCGGTGAAAATTAATATACAAATCCAAAGAACAAAGAACCCATTTCGAAGAATTGCATCGAATCCGAAAATTGAAAGAATCGGACGAAACCGACGAAAAATAAGACGTCACATATTCCAGCACTCTCTAACTGAATTGAAATCTTAAATTTCTATGTGACGACACGTCTCAGGCTTTTTCTCTAAGACTCGGAAGGATTTCCCACGAGCCAGACACAGACCGTATCCTTCCATGTCTTCGCATGCAAATCTCGGTTCGCGGTCATTGTTGTTGTACTACGTAGCGGAGGCGTCGCAATAGGACATGTTTATTTCATGAGTCGTCGCCGTACGTGTGTTACATTTCGCTTTTTGTCCGTTAAAACGCATATTCGTATGTAATTTTCAATGCTGGTTGCATGCTCGTTTCTCAATTGGGTCGAATGCGTTTCGACAGCTTAGCGTGCGCCTTGTGTTTGTTGCGTATTCTGCTTTCTATCGATAGACGGTCATTTCGGTGGACGACGATGAGCATTGAATGCAAATTATATTTGCATTGCATATGAATGGATTTAATTGCCGTGCTTGATCTAAATTTGATTTCAATCATACGTGAGTTTACTCTGAATGTTTCTTAAGATCCTATTTCGCACTATATGGTAATTTTGATGGGTAGGTGAGATTCTGTCGTAATAAGTAACTTAAACATTCAAATTTGTTTATAATATTAAAATTCAAATAAAATTGAGAAGTTGAAAGAAATTTGATAGATAGACATTGAAAAGTAATTAATTATGTAATTGAAAGTAATCGATTTCTTCGTCCTAAAGGACTGCAGAGTTGCATCTCTCCTTGTGTTCTCCTTCGGTTCTTGATGTTTCTTTACCATTTTTTTTCATTGTGAAATGTTTATGAAATTACGAAGTCTTTTTTTATGTAATTTATTAATTTATTTTTAATAGATAACTGTTTTCCATTTCAACTTCATCTCTCTTACTGTGAACATTATCTTTGACCACTACTGAAAATTTCTTATCTATGTACGAACTCTAGCAAAACTTTGACCGATAATTATAATAATTTCAAATCAGATGATTCAAATTACATTTCTAAAATTAATAAACTTGAAATATTCATAAAAAAGTCACAAATCGGTCTAAAAAATTCTAATAAACGAAACGAGACCACGTCGAGCGAATAATCGATAATACTCGCGAATTTCAATACATTATCTATCCTCGCACAATTCGGATAATCTATTACACGACATTTCACGCCGGGTCGGCTCCTAACCGTTCATTTCCCTCGGCTACAATTGACGAGAAGTCTCCAAATTTAATTTGTATTACACGGGGGGTCGAGGCAGGAGTCCGTGCGAGACGAATTGTTCGCGGACCAAATTGGGATTAATGCGGCGTGTCCTTCGTCCCCCAGGAAGCTACATAGTTGCCCTCCTCGATGATGGCACTGGTGAGGATGGTCTTTTTTATGGAGAAAAAGTGGAGCTCAGTTGGAAAAAATCAAATGAAACAATGGGAGGGAATGTCGCGTTTGACGTGAGCACGGGATGGACTCGATTATGTTGTTGGTGAACTCTCCAATTTGTCTCGGATGCGAGACAAGTGGAAATTGTTGGGTTTTTTTTTAAGTTTGTTTCAGATGAAACTGTTTTTTTTTTTCATGTATATAGATTAAAATGAATGTATATTTGTAGGATACTTTGTGGCTTATCCATTCTCCGTGAACTTTTTGTAGTTAATGTATGCTCTGGGAAGGTTTCTGTATCGTTACATTATAACTTTTACATTTAAAATTTTAGAATCGATGGAATTTCACTCTATCATTTCACAAGGATGCTTTAATAAATATAATATAATGCACGATCTACATACGTTATATAAAATAACATGTCTCTGCAAATATTTTTCATTAGGTTAGTTTTGTATTCAATATAAATACAAAAGCAAGAGCTTACAATCAACTTTGAGACCCAGGCAACATGAGTTAAATATAAAAAAAAATATGATTTGATTAATATTCATAACTTTAGTCAAAATTATTTTTCAAATAATTGAATTGATTTGTAAATCAAAATTTTCCAAAACATATAACTGCAATGTAAGTAAAATCCTTAAATAAAAATAACGCTATTCAATTCCATTATATTAAAATAAAACACATCAAAATGCAATAAATATTCAATTCAATCTAATAATTAAACAAATTAGGCAAAATTTCAATATATCCCGAGATATAATCAAAAAGTCCTCGGAAAAATCCATCGGACCCGAAAGGAAATCCTTGTACGGCACATAAACAGTTTGGAGAGCGGATGAAAACGGGACGCACATCGCGCCCGTTTTTCCCATTCATACAAATTAATTAAGCACTTTTCTGAGGGCCGATGTGATAAAAAGCGAGACTTAATCTAATCAAGCCTTCTGTTTGATCATCAAAGAGATGGCGGGCCTAAAAATGAAACAATTCTCGGCTTTTTTCGCAGCGGATCTCCCTTTTTCGTCCCCTCCGCCATTTCGCCGTTTCGAGTGTGCGAGTACCGGATACTTAATTTAATTGAAAGAAGTTTTCAGCACAAGCTTTCTCTGAAAAACGGTACAGCTAGATATAAACGGACTTTTGATAGGAAACGTTTCCGTGAAATAAGCTTATACGTTCATTTTTTTTTCTAACACTTATTTCCGTAGTGGATGGAGAGGATATTCACAGGTTGAAAAGTTGCATGGAAAATATATTAAATTATAAAAACGAAGTTTTTCAATTAATTTCATAAATGATAATGGAAATATTGGTACTCAACTCTAATAGATATGATTTTAGTGTTATTTAATAGATCTTACCAAGAGGAACAATATTAATTGTGGCTCCAAGTATCAGATTTGAATACATTTTAAAATGAACCAATATCTATATTGACATTTTCAGTCTAAAAAAGTGAGCACTTAATGTATGAGAAGTTCGATTAATGTTAGGAAATGATAGCGTGAATTGGGACTGATGCCATTGCAGACGTTTTTATACACCAAAAGTCTTTTCTGACACATTTTTGTCCATTATTTTTAATGTTCAATGAAAAAATTACGAATATGCATTTATTATCCTTGAAATTTTAAACTTCAACCTTTAAAAGCACTCCCTTAAAACGATACATTTTTATTCAAAAATCGATCAAGACTCAATACAAACAATATAAAACCAATCAAGATCTATTACTTAGAAAAAAATCGTAATTTTCAGGACCATTTTCCAACCCCACATTCAACGAAACCTCATAAAAATGGCATAAAACCAACACGAGAAAGCAGCGTCGCATAAAAATCACACTGAACCAATAGAGCCGGCCATAAAATGATTGCATAAATATAGCACGTCCGGATATACGAAATCATAGTGTATCGGTCAGCAAGCACGCTCGGTGACCATCCCTTCTCTATAATTTCCCGAGGGGATGGAAAATAAGTACAGTACGACACTCGACGGACGCAGACGTCATATATAAAGCCCCGCTGCAAGGACGCCGTTGATGGTGAGCACGTATCGAAGCAATTTTTTCCGCCTAGCTCTTATAGAAAGACTCGACTGATATTGATATCGGAATATGTCTCGGTCGATATGGGTGATTTTTTTATTTGTTTGCTTCGGGTTGTATTTGTTTTTGATATAATTGGGTTTTTAATACTAATCAATTTGACAAAGATATGGCTAGATCTTGTATGGAGTGAGTGAGGTGCACTAGTTTTGACTATGCAGTTTTTGAGTATTTTATAAATTATATCCAGATTGTTCTAAATATACTCGTATTTATATGATGTTTGTAGTAGAGTATCGATCTTACTCGATTCAAATAATAGTCGACTCAAAAACGAATTCAATTTGAAAAATAGTCGTCTAGTGTTATTATAAATGTTCTCAAGAAGAATAATGATTCATTCAAGCAAACATTATATATATTTTTTAAATAAATATCGGATATGATCGATACTTAACGCTTTGATGTATGTGATTTATTGAAACAAAAGAAATAATTTTATACTAATTTTGAATTAATTCATTTTCAACGATTTTTTTATATAAAACATAGCAAAAACAAATAAACAGATGAATCTCATAAGAAAAAAATGGATAAATTATTATATAGACAGTTATGACTTGTCATTTTATTTTCTAGAATAAAATTCATATTGTAAAGTTATATAATATTATAATAAAATAAATATTAATTTGCAAATACAATATCAAAGTTGATTCAATTTCCTCAATCAGTACTTTATCACAATCGTTTCGATATGAAAGCGGCGAATATCGATAGCAATTTCGCGTTATAACATTGCGAAACCCTATCGATGCCTTTGCGTTTGCTTTAATGCAACATAATTTGATTTCAATTTTAAACCGTTTGCGAATTCTAGACCCAATCATTGTCAGAAAATGGCATGCAAACTAGGCGTGTAAGCGTTTCGCATTTACGTCTGTATCTAATTTTACGTAATTCAACAATCAATCAAACGTTGCCCAATATCTCAAAAAGTATTATTACAACCTATAAAAAAATCAGTGAAAGTTTAGTAAAATGTAGTAAAATGATATATTAGACTAAAAGTCACATCGATTTTCTTCGAAAACAAAGCAAAATTCTCCATGAGAACTCGCATAGATAACTCGGCATTAGTTAGCGTATCACGTTCGCCGCTAGAAATTAACTATTTTAGGTTTCGGTCGTGTCAAATATGCGCCAAGGTCTATATAATAAACCGACCCGAAGCCGAGCCCTTTACATTGCGGCGATTTAGGTGACCCGTGTCATTTTGTCAATTTAAATTAAGCCCTTTTTACGGACGCGGATTCGCGTAGTGCGGTGCTCGATAGCGATTCTCCTACGCAATTTAAATTTTAAACGATCCTTACCTTCGGGATGTGCGACTCGATTCGTGGGTCGGATCCTGCAAAAATACAGAAAAAATAACATGAATTATTGAGTTAGTGAAATTTTCATATTAGTTTATTTATTGCAGATAGATAAGAAATTCATTTATAAAAAAAGAAATATTGAAAATTAGTCAAATCCGAGTTTAAGAATCATCGTTTTACTGCACCCCTTTTCAAACAAGTCAAAGCTTATACTTAATACGTTGTTGTTAGATAACGTTACGTCGAGCCGTACACTTACAAAATTTTGACTCTTAAAACTCCAACTAACTCCCAAACTCCAAAATGTTAAATTTAAAACATTGACTATCTTTTTCTCATATCCTGAATTGAAAAATTGAATCAAAATATGCCATTTTTACACAATTAAAGCAATTTAAACGAACGTGATAATGCTCGAAGCCACCTAGAAGACATACCAAGTGTAGGAAAATCGACGAAAAAATCATGAAGTTACTCATTGAGAGCAAATTTAACTTTCCATGGATATATTTTAAAGTAAATATGTATACATTTCATGACTTATAGATTGCACCATCGACGAATATTTCGGATCATTATATTATAGATTCAATGAAGCGTTCAATCGATCAGGAACAGAGGTGAACTTTTAATGGTAGCCTTTGTGTTCAGGAACTTCTCGATCTTTATCGTTATAATGAAGGGTTTCCCGAAAGAAACTTGAGCAAAAGAAAATGTGATACGTTCTTGAGCATAATGTTTCGCGCTGTTGTTTCCTAAAGAACTTTTACACGCACAGTCGAATCCGCGAGCGCCTCTTGAATATTGATATCGTTCGATTGTTCGCCGAAGCTTTCCTCCAGGATTAATCGGGAATAATTTGAATTTTTGCTAATAATAAATCTTCGGCGATATCCTCGCGCCTTTAATCTGACGCGAGATCGATCCGCATGCGCGCCGGAGGAAGGTGGAGACTAATCCCGCAGTTAAGTTGGGATTAATCGCGGTAAGAATAGGTAGGATAATATATATTGAGGATTATGTTGGTGGAATACAGGGAACAGCCGACGGGATTATTGTCAGAGCACCTAATCTTCGGTCCAGTCTTTTCTCTGTAATTATTGGTTCTTGCTCGCTGTAAATTCCTTCCCCGCAAACAACGCTTCCTTGCTACAGAAATTCGGCTTTAAAAAGAGCACGTATTTTCGGACGGGTTAATATCGTCCGGATCCGGTCCGAATCGGCTTGACATTTTAGAAAATTAGTTCCCGTCCTTGTAATGTGTGCGAAATCTCGGTGTAAGGATACCGTCGTTTGTGTCACGACAAACCCATATCTGCGTGACGCATTTTCCGGTTACGGCGGAAGCTCCGTGGACCAAACAACTGTGTCAAACGCTTCGAGGCGCTCAACAACAAGATTTTTGGGAAAAAATAAGGAAAAAAACCCTCCATCTCTCATTCATGGGCGTTTCCGATATTTTTCGAGAGTCACGATCGGTCGGATTTTTGCGGAAACTTCGGTCGATCTTATATATTTTCCTATGTATTAATACTGAATTCAATCTAAATTTCATATAAATAAAATTAAATGTTATTAATAGACTTCTTAACATTTAATACTTCGAAAATGAAGCTTTCCTGATTTATTGTGTGCTCGTTTTGAAGGTTCCTTATATAATATTCAAAAAATTTACGTACAATGACATTTTTATCATTTGACAGTTCTCTGAGAAGCCTTTTTGTAAAACAAATATCATGCAGTCTATACGCGCAATTAATTACATTTCAATATCGAATTAATGTCCTTAGAGTCTAGAGCAACACTAGGTCACAGAAGCTAATATAAAATATCTTTGAGTATTTTCTTTTGTATTCTGACATTATTAGGATGACCTAGTTATAAAATGTTAATATTAAGTTAAACTATAGATATTCAAGTTATTTATGAGTTCAAATATAATTTAAGTTGAATGAAAATGTTAACAAAAATATCAGAGCAATAATTTTCATTCTTAAAATACAACACCTGTTTAAATTTAACAACTCAATCATAAAAAATAAATCAAATTTGACTCAAAGCATTATATAATTTTATAACGTATCAAATAAACATTATTCAAAATAATCAATACGCATAAGATGCGCAGATATGATACAAATGGCACTGATATTAACCCCATTTCGGACAAGGTTCTTACAAATTCTGCGCATTTCACGTACACAATAGGCACAAATCGAACACCAATAATGGATTATTAAAAAGTGCACGTATGTGTGTCTGCTATGTCATTAAATTCGCAATATTAAATGCCACAAGATCAAGGCGTTTTTGTTATAGAAAACACTAACCGTGACCCGATAACGTCAAAGGACCACAATTACTTCAATTTAACACATTTCATTCATCATAAACCTTTGTGTTTTACGATTGATCTATGTAATGTTAATATGTAAATTTTTACATCGTTTTACATATGGGCTCTTTATTTTAATAGTGGTGTAAGTTTGCCTACTTTTGTTTCGAGATATCGAAGGATTTCGGTTTAAATTGGTTAAAATTATTTTTATAAAATACGTAACACAATATTTTAACATTTATTTAATTTTATAGATTCAATTTTCATTTTGACATATGAATTTCGGTTGTAGTTTTAAGAAAATTTATTATTTTTAAAAGACTTATATTATACGCGATTTCAATGTGAACGCGTAAATTTTTACGCTGCTTCATTTGTTTCATTATGAGGTATTCAAATATGTAGTTCTTATAACCGAAAAAAAATTATTTAATTTTGTTAATTAATTATTTTAAATCAATTCTTTTTAAATTGAATCGCTTACTTTGAGCGATTTGAAATACATAGGACCCACGTTGATAAATGTTGTTTTTATTCTTTCAATTCAATTTTTAAATATATTAAAATGGTCCACATCAGTGGGGCCTTAATAAAAACGACTAACACATTTTTTCCAATGTTCAGACTTATACCATTGTTAAAATAAAGTGAACATACATAAACGAATCCGTTCGCGAAAATCGCAGATTTTTCAGCACAAACGACACACATACCCACATAAACGCGTCGAAATGACGAAATCGCTTTTCTTTCTCGAAAGAAGACGTTATGCGAGCGGAATTAAAATTAACTGTCACAAAATTTTTACTGTCAAAGTGACACGTTGCGTCAATAGGCGCGCGCGTAGGTTTGAATACGCACGAGTGAAAGCAATTTCGAACCGCAAAATTATACTTTCTAAGATGAGACGCCACCACCGTCGTCGATATTATTCAATATCTTTTTCTGGCATGTCTTTTGACGACGAGGAAACCAAGAGGAGGAGGCACGGACCGAAATGTATGGAAAAAAAACGCGTAAAACGGCGGCTAAAATAAAGATACGAAAAGGCTTTTCGAGGTTGAGCAACGCGCTTCTGCAACTCCGGTCATTATCTGTTATGTTCGGAATAGATTTGCGGTCGATCTATAATCATATGACACGGGATCGTAATCGAATAAGTGAAATTGTCGATTTACGTTGTGCAAACTATCGGCTTCCTGTCGAATAATTGAGCGCGTTTTGACACGGAGTTTGAAAATTCGAAGCGTGACGATTGTGTGATTTTTTAGTATCGGTGAAAATTTCGACACTGTCCTAAAAAGTTTGAGCGGTATAAAGAAAATTCTACACGTTTTCTTGTGTCACATTTTTCTCAACTCTCCTAAAAATTTCTGGCGCTCGCTTTGACGTAATTATTTCGTATGCTTTCTAGGTTTTATGGTATAAAAACAATCGTTGTTGTTTTTCACTTTAATATTTTTTTTACGAAATTCACTCTAGTCATGCATAAAGTTTTAATGAACTCGATATGCGTACATTGCATATGAAATCCTGTTATTTCCAGTGAAATAGAAAAACAATACGTTTCATCGAATATAAAGTTTTTCAATTTGTTATTACAAAAACACTATTTACCAGAAATAAAAATAGTTAATATTTAAAAACGACTTTCTAATTCAACTCTTAATGAACACGAGTGAAAAAATACATTAGTATTCAATATAACGAATCTAATAATAAATAACATTCAGATCGAAGCACTAAGTATTATGTTTCATGTGGGTTGTAATTGAAATAATCTCACAGAATTACATAATATTTCATTAAAAATAGTTAAACATTTCAATTAAATTACGAATCGTGATGTCGACTTTTTTTCATACACAATCATTAATTTTATCAAATCGAATAAAAAACATCGACATCTGACATTTTTCCTCGCATGAAAATCAATCGAATCTTGACAACCGCTCTACAAATCGCGCTTAGACGAATCCATCCTCAAATTATGACTAATTATTTTATTAGACTCATTCAGAGAACGGAGACATTTCACCCCTTTTGTCAATAGACAAAAGAGCCAAGGGAATTTGGGTTCATCAGCGTCATCGGCGATCACAACCGAAAGCAAAACTTTGTAACGGCACAATGGTTGCCAGTCAGACTCTTTGTCTTATAATTTCAGCCCCGCCGAAAGACAGGACTCACCCCTTACATTATACAAGGGGTGGGTTTGAAAAAATACGCGGAACGAGCCTCGGGAAATTTTCGGCGATGTCTCGGCGAAAATTCGGCATTAAAAAGTTTCGCAGCCTCCTCAACGCCGGCTTTTGTGACTGGATTATTTTCATATTAAATTTGGTATCCTTTCGAATTGTCTCATCACAGATTTCCATTAGAATAATGTAATAAAACTTTCGCTTTCGCCGCAGCTGCCGCTTCCACCGTTAATTGTTTCCTCTGTCTGCGGGATTGAGAACCAAAAGAATATATTATAAATGCAAATGGAAACGAGCGACCAACTTTTATATCGGATCCAGATCTAGGTTCGTACCTGCCGATTTTTCATCTGAAACTTTTAATTGGTGCAAAAAGGTCGATTTTCTTTCCGCAGTACGTATTGAGACGAAGTAGTAGAAGCTCGTGGCGTTATATGGGATATTCGAAGGCTTTGCGTGAAATCGGGGATTGCACGTCAGCTGTTGGGATTTCGAGCTTACTAAGCTAAAATTGTTATCTCTTATATGGCTGGATATAATTTGTTGCTGAATTTCGCGAAGAATTTCAGCGGCGAGACACAGACGATGATAATCTCGCTTCTTACGTTCGATATAACCGCGCTATGTAAACGCGATTTTGCTCGGCAAACATTATGGCACAATAAAAAATAATACGTCCATTAAAAACAATCGGAAAATTCACGACAAAAAAAGAGAGACTCTTAACGAACGCCGTCATTATAAAAATATTGCGCAATCCGTATTGAATATTCGTCGTTACAAAATTCCGATGGAATATTTCGCGTTTTTTTCCATATTAATTAAAAGGTATTGTGTTCGCGGCGTAATTCGATTTTCGTTTTTCCCCCTAAAAATCGTTCTACAGACCTCTTTTTTCCGGTACGTGTAAAAAACGCGGAGCGTAAATCGCCTCTGCATTGTAATTCATGCAAATGTTATTTTTTCAGGTGTGAAAATGCGAGTTTTTCTGTATAAATATATTAGTATGTACGTGCGTTTTCGGTTAATTGTTTTTGGCGTCGTACTATTGTGCAATTCTGCTACGCCTTTCTTGTGCAAACTCGTTTACTTTTTTTACGTGAATAAATAAATATTTTGTGAGAAGCGTAATTGAGACGATTTTATGCATAACAATCACTGAAAATAATTGCAATTATGTCAGATGTTAATGGCCTTGTTATATGAAAATTATTCAAAGTTATGGCTCGTATTACCCAATAAAATTGAAAGTGTATTAAGTTACGCAACTTTCGTTGTTAAAACATATTTCAGCTAAAATTTGAACACAATGCATTATTTAAACTGAGATCGTTAAAAATGTATAAGCCGTTTCATTATAAACTATTTATTAATTCTCACGTTTCATTCGCGACATTTTAATATTATTCGTGACACAAATTTCACATTCAATCCAATATCGAAAGCGATCATTGACATTAATTTTATTAATTATTCAAATTAAGCATGAAATATTGGAATTTTCGCAAAACTATGGCGTATATTAAAATTTTTATTTCGATTTGAATATCGAACAATGTTGGAAACGAAAACCAGATTCGGTGGACATTCGATATCCAGACTATTTATAGGCCAGTTTTTCTTAAGTGTTTTTAATAGAAAAACTATACAGACCGGTAAGTTTAAAAATCGCTACTGACATTTGTTTTTATCAAATAAAATTGTAAAAAAAATCTTCAAAATCACACCAATCAGATTGCAATTGTCGCAGCTCGTATGCAAATATACTGGTTAGTGCACATTGTGGGAAAACGTTCAAAGTCAAATTATTTTTTCACAATCATATGTTCATTAGTTACATAATATAAAAATCATAATCAATCAATTATTGAATAAAATTCGAAAGTGTTCAATGATTAATAGCAATTATTTTATTTCATTTAATTAACATTGCGTATGAACTATTTTGTGATCGAAGATTATGCAGTACATAGACGTTGAGTATATTGAATTTGACGTATTATATCGCATTTCCATCGAACAAAAAATAATTTAAACAGATTTATAAATAATTATTTCTAAAATTCGAAAAAAAAATGTAATACCTAAAAAAATTATAGAACCTAGTAACATGCGAATGGGGCGTTCGCTAAGTGTGCTTTCGTCTGCGACACATTCCCTTTCCGCGATTTATGACGTGCAAGTGCCGGAATATATTACAGCCAGGAAAGAGAAAGAGAGGAGCACTTTCTAGAAAGCAAGAGACCTATGTGTGTAAGAGGAACCCTTCCTTAGCCCTGCCATCTCACAAAAGCCCCGTATAAGAATGGACCAAGAATTCGCGCAACTATTTCATTCCCAATAAAGTTTGGGCCGACGTTTACTGCTAGGAAGCGCATACGTGCCGCTAATAACGCCGAAATACGGGACTTTTATTATTTTTCAGTTAAATTTATGCGAGAGTCTTGCATTCTTGGATGTACGCTCTTATTAAAGCGAGTTTTCATAAGAAAATTAACGCTAACGTATTAGCGTTCGTTACGCTTTTGGCTAAGGTGAGTCGGTCATGTTTGCATGTTGAAGAATGTGGATGTAAAAAAGAATATTTTTTTATATATAAAAGTTCGTTTTTGAATCAATATTGGGAATTCCCAGACGGTGATTTGATTGAATATATCCTTACTATGTATTCAAATGAAAAAAAAGCGATAGAAATTTTGTTTACGTTCAACTTCTTTATACAATATTATAGGTATATCTATAATATAAGTTTGAACAATATAGGCAATAGATGTATGATTCAAAAGAAGTGTTTATAAGATTAATAAAATAATACGCCTACTTGATATTAAAAATAAAGTGCGTGTTATAAAAATGTATTCTTCAAGTTTATTTCTTTGTATTTTGATATAACAATTCGATATCACTGAGCACATTTCAAACTTAACAATTTCAAATAAAAATGAACGTTGCACATTTCATTTGTTCATTATAACCATTTAATAAATATTTTTTAAAATATTCCATATTTTTTTATCAAATCACCATAAAACAAAGTAATGCACACAAACCCTTTTTCAACATTTATTAAAACAATTTACATATTTTAAGTTGCGCTTTGATTAAAAAAAACTAACCATTTTAAAATTTCTCGAAAACGAGATCGCATAAATTTCACTTGTTAATAAAAAAGATCGTAAATTTCCCCTTATGGCTTCATTATGTCTCGACGAACGTATGCGTTATTACTACGAAGGGAGGCCGCTTTAAAAAAATATCGAACGTATTTCAAGATAAAAGTTTTCCCTTACTCGGTGAAAAGATACGTGGAAATCGAGCCAGTGAAAAAAAAACGCTGAAAATGAAATGACGATTTAATTCGTCGTACATCATTGTCGTTTTCCTCGCGTGAAATATCGCACTTTGAGAAAGTGCGCCCCGAAAAAAATTGTACGCACATCGAAAACGAGTACGCCGAGAAAGTTATTTCGTCTCCGAAGCCATAAGCCAATAATATATCAAACTTTATAAAAAGGGTAACAAATTCCAACTTTTTTTCTACACAAAACGGTCCCAAAGTTTCCTTACGGGACGTGCGTTCGGTCTCGGGGGTCAATATTGGTGTCATAAATTTTTATGGCAATTTTCAATACGAATAAAACACACTCACCGCACGAAAGTTGACTATTTTCCAACATAATAAAAATATTATATTCCGAACCGATTCGGAAGTCCTACGACAATCTAATGCAAACAGGAAAACATCAAGGTTGCATTTTATAAACATTAATGGATTTTTTCGTCCAGTAATTTTTTAATCGAATCAGTTGAAAAAAATCGTTGAATTGATAAAAACGCTGAAATATTATCTAGGTAAATCTGAAATATACGAGATTCGATTTTAACGAATCGCTTTCACCGCTTTTTCCGTACGCTAAGCCGGTTATTAGGAACATACATAACAATTCTAGGCTCAATTGGAATTCGATTATTCATCCGAGCGGCAATTCGAACCTAATTCCGATGAACCAACATAACTTCTATCTAAGTAGAATCATTTGACGTAACGATTCGAGAATATCGATCTATCGATCTATCTAGTGTCACTTGTCGATGTATCCATATTGTGACACTGCACGTTCGCAACAGTTCAAAATTACCCAACCAGATTCAATTTCTATGAATTTCTTCAATGAGCAGATTATTTTCGAGCGAATTTGCAATTTAGATTCGCGGCGATGTCGCGCATTTCTTCACGTTTTATAAGAAACGGCGATTACGTTACACTTAGTTCATTTATCATTTCAAATCGTTAGCGCAGAGTTAATGGCTCTTCGTTATTTGAATATTGCACATTTGCTCGGTTAAATGAATAAAGATCTTTTTTTCTCTCATTGTTGCGAGAAATTTTCAATCGAGGAAGTGAATCTGATGCTAGATGAATTGTGACTGCGGTCGTTAAAATAATCTTGTAATGATAAACTCGTCTTCGATTGTATAACGACCCTGTATAGAAACCATCCCGAATGTACATATAATAGTTGCGTAAATTGTACATAAAGTACGCGTACGTGAATTATTACCGTTGGCAGAAAACATAATGGACAAGCATAAAATGTATTCGGATTTAATCGCTTTTCGATACGAAAGATACCGAGGATGCGAACAATTAACACACATTTCAAACGACATCGATAAAAAGATACTTTCGCATGTTACAGAATATTTTCTGTACACTTTGTATGACCAATAAAATTGTTCGATCAATAGCCTGACAGCAATCAGTCGTGACTTCGCAAAGATTATGTTTTATGCGGAACCTTTGTCAGATCTCCCACAAAAAAATATATATTGAGAAATTCGCTAGACGTTTCAAAATTGTAATGCTGGAGAATAGCACTGGGAAGTTGTAAGAATATTATTGTATAGATCGCGAATAATGGTGAATATTTTCTTATTGTGCTCTCACGGTAATATTTTTGTTAGTTTCGGCATTGCGTAGATCGTAAAATTGTTTATAGGAAATTATGAGTTTTATGATTTAATTGCATAAAACGCTAATACATTATAATCGTAAAATAATACTAAATTAGCTTGCAATATGGTAATAAAACTCTCGATATTTTCAAAATATATTCAAAAGACACACAAAATTAACAAAAATTTTCATACAAACAATCGAAAACCTCAAATTGTACAAAAATCGAAACTTCCCAAACGAAAACGACTCACATACATAAATTTACATCAGTTACGCCACGTTAGAAATTCGGCCACACTTTTCTTACGGCGAGTCGAATTATCCAACAGCACAATCGCGACAAGCATAAAATACAACAGAAGAGCCAAAGAGACGAATTCTAAACTACAATACGATTGTGTCGAGATGAGGAATAATTCCGTTGGGTTCCTTAGCTGACCGTGAAAGTTTTTTGCCGTTTGCGAGCCAAGAGAAACTCGGATGTCGGGTCATCATCGACCACTTTCTACACTACACGACACACGCCTCGGATCTTTCCGTTTCTCGTTATATTATATGTGGGGAGAGTATTGTTCTTGGGTGATAACGTTACTTCCGTTTTATATGAAAAAAAATTCAATTCGTTGTGTAATAAGATATGTAGGTGATTCCAGATAGACACTCAAAGATAGATATGATGATTGAAATTAAGAATTTATTGTATGAATATAACAGATGTTTTATTACAAGGTTGTTGCACAGTTAATAAATGATTTCTTTTATATTTAATAAAAGAATTTTATTTGAATTTAAGTGCTGTTCTACTTTTGAATATTATAAGCTATTCATATGTTTAATCGTTCGTCGTTAAGCTACAATGTTAAACTTTGATTACAATGTGAAAACTAGTGATTGACACAAACATTTTCATATTGTACGAATTTATTTCAAATATATATATACATACTAAAATATATTTAAAATAATCAGTATCGTATTCTAGTCATCAAATCGATTGATTAAACAATACTTACAATAAAAAATCATACTCTAAATACATCACTCCACCATATGGTCGTATACATTTCCACTTGTCGAGGATCGTCTACGTTCATCGACCGTGATGGTCGTCGATCTTGTCTGAGAGACCAGGAAAGAGCATTTCTCTTGTCTTGGATGTTTCCCGGCGTCTCTGACCCGGAAACGAAGTTGTATCTCAATCGACGAGGCTTCCATGTAAAATTTCTTCGAAATATGTTTCATATTTGTCTTAAAATTCGAATTCGTCTCGGCGATGTTTGCAAGTGTTGCGTACGCCGCTGATGCGTTTAAGATGGTGTTGCTTGATTAGAGTGTAATGCAACCGATGTTATCCAATTCAATTACGGCTTAATGCATGTTATTTTTTTCGTCCGTCCGGAAATTTATATGTGATATAATATCGATCATTATCTTTTTTATATCTCGTATGTTTCCATTTAAATATGTAATCTATGTGATTACAGCGATTGATAATCTTATATGTGAAACCGATAAATGATTTTGACATACATTTGCAAAGTATAAGCATTCATTTGTCTTTTTTTTTAATTTGATATTCAATTTTGATTCACAAATTAATATTTAATAATATTAAAAACAATTGAAAAAAAATTGAAATATTTACGTGACGATTTTATGTTTTTCACGTAATGGAAAATTCCTGATTCAATGAAATTAACACAAATTAACAAGAATTAAACAACTATCTCTATTATGTGTTAATTGTCTTTGGTCTACTATCGCGGAAATCTAACGACTTTTTTTGTAGCGATCTATTACATAAAAACGGATTTTCTTTATATTATATACGATATATATTTCAAATATGCATTTTCAACACTCCGGAAACACAACTTTATATTTTAAATACAAAGATTTTTTTCACCTCCCATTGAGAAAATTTGAATATGGCACATGATTGAGTCGTTTACGTCCAACGCCATAATAATAACGTTTTAGTTACGCATAATCGACTCTGAACGATTTCCATTCTGCATGAAAAAAATCTATTATTCGCTCATTGCCGAAAAAACGCCAACGGCAAATGAACCCTTTTTATGAATAATAAACAGCGTAATCGAGCAAAAAATCGTCCAGATAACCGATAGTAATGATTCGAGGTGGCAAATCGTAATTTCGCCAACCGCTTCAGTTACGTGCTCAAGTCAGAACTTTCTAATGCCGTCTTGGATATTTTCTATTTGATTTTTTCATTTCATTTTTCATCTCTCGACTGGCTCTAAGAATTGTTCGATGCGTGCGTATCTCGTTCGTACGCCGATTTAATAAACTATCTGCGAAGCGGTGATCTCGTTCGATAACCTTTCTCTTTTGTTGTGTCAAGTGGCTTAAAGTGTTGTACAATTTCTTTCCACATGTTTATGTATCGTTATGCAAGCGATTTTCAAGTGTGCGCATCGATTGAAGTTCAATATTACATGATGCAAACTTGTATGAATCATAAAACGATATGCCAAAGGTAACTTGCTAGATTCACTTTCGATTAGAGTAAGGACGATGTACCATGACAATCAAATTCGTTTAACAATGGTACCTAATTGAATTACGCATTCATTTCCTGCATGAATATAAATTCAATCGATGATATTTCATAAGTTATCTGAAATTTTTCAATTATTTTCATATTAACCGAGTTTCGAAAACGTATCGCTCGAAAATTTTTCCGATATTAATTGTTCTCGAATCATATCGCAATAAAAGCTACCTCGAAAGATTTCTTCAGATGCAATAATGAACGACTTGCATTCAGCATAACCGTTTCGATTTCTCGATTTCGAAACAAGCACACTTGGAAAAAAATCACAATTTTTCACCCAAAACGATATGAATTTTCGTCTATCTTATAGATCTGCGGTTTTCTCAGATCTAGTCTAGATCTAAAAGGACGTTGCATAAACGTCTCGAAAAAAACAAAAGGCCTCCAGTTTGACACACCGAAATTTTATCTATGGACTCATCGTGGCACGTATGGTGCAAAGTCGCATAAATCAAATGAAGTGATATAACTCTTCCCATGAGAAGTTATTAATTTCCCTTTTCCGGCTTGACTTATGCGCTCCATAAAGTCGATGAGATGCGATAGCGTTGCTGCGAAACCGACAAGAGGAAGTTGCCCTTAACAAATGATCGCTTTCGAGGCGATTTTTCTCAGGTATGTAGATTTTCATCCTCACTACATGAACAATTCAGAGCTAAACGTGATTAAATTCAGTTTTTTCGAAAAAAATAAATATCAAATTTAGCTTTGAACGGCTCGTGTACATGGAATAATATGAAAATTTATACAATGGTGTGTCGCACAATCAAATAATTCGCGGTTAACACGCGCATACGTTAATGCGAGTCCCGCATAACAACCCCACGCATTATTCCATTACACATTTGCCCATCTTGTTGATTACAAACGAGATCGACCAACAAGCACATTCTCGACAAGCGAACAACTCACGAAAGCCTCAAACCTCGATATAGGGTCGAAACCGTGATTTTAACACGAGACGGATGCGCTTATTTGCATTTGCGGGAAGATCTACCGGCTTTCTATCCGATTGTATAACATGAATATTTATGTAACCGGAATTTGGGATTCATTTTGTCGTCTACACACGCACGCTCAAAGATTCACTTTCTAGACCGCGAACGAGATGAGACCGCATGGTCATTGCCTCTCCGAGTGCTTTGCATATTTTTGGGTTCGTTTTTTCATTCTGGATTGGACTTTTTGAGGTCTTTGCACTTCTGTGCGGCCGAAAGGACGATTCGTCTGTTGGAAAAAAAGGTACGCAGCTCGCATGATAAGTCGAACTGGCTTCAGGTTAATAAACTCCTCTTGCGTTGCACGAATATAAATATCTGGAGTTTCAAATTAATAACGCAAAGTATTCGTAACGGTTTCGATTCGCTTTTGGGATAATTATACTAATGCCATATTCAGAGACACCGTAAGTGTCGAGAGTTTCTCTGCATTTTATTATTAGTAGAACACGTTTTCAAATCACTTCCTCGATGATTTTTTTCTGATCGAGTTACACTGCTTTGCATTTCAAATTATCGGTACATGATTGTGTTTTTTTTTTTCAACATGAATACAATTCACAAATTTATATGTCAAATAATTTCATTGTGTTGAAAATCTATAATATTATTCATGAAATATTTGAAGGTACTAACTACTGCGGTAATAATAAACTACGAATTTCCAAATATTCAAATGATCGTTTATATGTAAATCGAAATCGCTTTTCAGATATCCTCAAAAAAAAACAAATGTAATAAAACGTAGGTCTTGTATACGATAAATTTTATCTAAATAACATTTTAAAATGCTCTTAAATGCATTTAACTATTAAAACATCTTCGTATCTTAAATTTGCATATTTTTATTGAATTTCTTGTAATTAACAAAAAACAAACAGACTGTGCAAATATTTTTACAACACATGCAGTGATCGAGAACCGTGAAGGTTAAATAATTTAATTTATCGCAATAATTGTTTGGTTTTTACATGAGAATTCATAAATATTACACTCTCGATTTCACAAGCTCGAAGCGATAATCTATTTCACGTTTTCTTACAGCCGATTTCATTTTCGAAAACGAAAAATTCACAGCAAATATAATACTTTTTTTAACGAACGATTTCGAACGCAATTGTCTTTAAAGCTAGATAATCTCTAGAATGTTCCATAGCGAACGAAAGTCTCCTATTGTATTTATTCAAGTGCCATGACACAGTCGTAATTATTAAGATCTTTTATATTCAAAAGCTATAAGTCGTTTGAAACGAAAATACAAAGAAGATTAATCGTCGCCGAGGAAAGCGGAACAATACTGTAAAATGTGTCATCTTGATCGTAGAAACGTTTAAACAGACATTTCAAATACAAACCTGTTGTACAAAATACATCAATGAGAAAGTTCCGAAAAAAAAATTAAAATTTTCACAACAATGAGCCACTGAATCGATCATGGGAAAATTTTGATCGATTCAACGCATTCTTGCTCACGCACTTACTTCCACACGATAAGTGTAAAAAAATGAGAATAGCTATGTGCAACTGCATTCTTCACATATGAGGACGTTTACGTCATTTTTGATGTTTTAATTATTTTTTGTAATTACATTTAAACATATTTATCTCGTTATCTATTGTTTAGAGTGATTCAAATAAACTGTGTGTCGTGAAATTCGTCGATGAAATACGTTTACGCAAATTCCATTGTTCTCGCTCGAGCAATTGAACACAAAAAAATTATAGGCAATTTTCGATGGAGAAACAAATGATTTTCACGTAAATTTATATGCTAATTTTTTTCCGAATAAAACATAGATATACACTTTTTTACTTCGGCCCATTAATTATAAATTTCCACTTTCGCCCGTGTTTAATCATTCGTTAAATATAAGGATTATTAACACACTTTCATTTTTATTGCATGATATATTGTAAAATAACATCTTTTTCTATAATTTTTAATTGAATTTGTGTATATTTAATTCGCATAAATTTGAACATAATTATTTTCTCTGACATGTTTGTTTATGAACATAAACAAATTTTACTTTCTATGAGACACGACAGAACTAACCGAGAGATTCTTGACCGTAACACGTTTGTATAGAACTAAACCAGGTCAGTGGAGTTCTCGCAAATAAAGTTAGTTCTCTAGTAGAAAACGTTTTACACGAACTTCTTAACCGGAATCCAGAACAAAATCGAAGAATTTTATTCTCGGAATATATATTTTTTTCCATCTCGAAAGCATGAGCCGAAACTTAAAACACGAGAAGAGAAATTTTCTGAATTTTATCCGGATTAAAACGAACCATCTCGACGGAATTCGTGTATAAATACATATCACTTAAATTTTTATAAGAATATTTTAAGAACAATAAATCACAGGATATTTCATGGTCAATGCCAACGAGTTTTGGCTTAAATCGTTTATTTGTCAGAGAAGAATTCGGAGAATTCTCCATATCATGCAACACACGATAATTTAAAAAAAATGCAACTTTAAGTCATATGATATAATAACTAGAAAAATTAAATAAATCTGATCCGAATGCAATTTCTCTTTGCGTCAACAGCAAGGTGCGCGCAGAACGAGCAAAGATCTAGTTCAAGTTCGCTATTCAAAACGTTCAATAATACAAACACTATTCAAACACTAAAATCACTTATTGTGAAAAATCACCAAAAATTAAAACTATTAAATATAACGAAATGAAATTTAAAAAATAAATAAAAAATAATAAAACTCACCTTAATTGAGGATCGATAATAAATATCCCAATCGAACGACACACGCTATAACCGCACCATAATTCACTGTGCATAAAACACGAAACAGTCAAAAATTTCCAAAACCAAATTAATTAATCGACTCAATCAATTGGCTTGGAGGGGTTGAAAGGGTCCGATGCGTCAACCGGTGTTACTCAATCAATATAAATCGACGATCAAAAATCGATCGAGTGCTATTGTGTATGCGGTTATGTGTGCGGGCGTGCACCGAGCGATCAGTTCAGAGTTTGTTCGCAGACTGAAGAGAGACAATCATCAGGGGTCTGCGGCTTCGACTGATTCGTTCAGTGTTGAGTTTGCCTCGCCGAAGCAGAACGTACAAGAACTTTTTAACACGCCGCCGCTCTCTGGCCACTTTCATTCCGCACGAAGCAGCCGTTGACGGCGGATCGGCTCTAGACTGTTCTATGGTTGATGGTTTTCATGAATTTGCGCTTATTTTTCAGATTTATGTAGGTTTCGATTTTTTTTAACATCTACTACAAGAAAAAAATGCGACATAATTGAATTGAATTTGTTTAATATGCTGAACAAATTGAAATACATGTAGCAGATGGAAATGCAGTGTATTGAAATTATTGATTATCACGTTGAAATATAAAAATATTGCATTTTTTTTTATTTAAATACAAACACATCGTAATAAAATCTGATTTGTTCAATTTCAATGTTATGTATGTTGAAAAAGATATCAGTAGCTGTAAGCTTATACTGCAGAGACTCAAACGATCGGTGAAGCACTAAGCGCGCAAACTCTGAGTAGTTAAACATATTTATTTTTCTTCTTCTATTCTATATTATGTGTATTTTTGTATACTATTTATAGACTCATTAACCGTTGATTCTATAGCCGTGAATTTTTTAAGAATGATTGTATTACGCATACGTCTGGAAAAAAAATCTGTATCACGTCTTACATACAACAGGATTTTTATCGTTTTATAGTTCTCTTGGGGCCTTTTCGTAGACCAGTCGTAGCAAATATTGTGCATGTCTACACACGCAACAGGATTCACTACTAAAATCTGGATGGGAATGGGAACAGGAAATGCATTAGGTACAAGAATTCATAATTAGCTTAAAGTCCAAAGAGCGTCGAGCAATGCCATATCACAGATGCTAGAAGTTGACAATTTTTATTTATCATTAAATTCAATCTAAATCCAAATCATAACTATTATTTTATAAGTAAAATTGAATTTTATTTCAATTTTATGATTAATTAAATTATTTACATCAATAAAATGAGGAAAATGATACTTTTGTATGTCACGAATCGATTGGAATTAATATAAATTCAATTACAATTTCAAATTCTAACAACATTGTATGAAAATGTAATAAATTACATAAAATTAAGACAATATTTGATATTTATGTCGATGTTTCCATTACTAAATCGCTTCGGTCAAGTATGACTGGGAGTAACCGATACCGATGTATTTTTATTTTATAAAATCGTGAACAATAGCTGCATATAAATTATTATGAATATTTTATTGAAAATTCAATATTGACAACTACGAAAAAAAATCGAAAAGAAACGTCGTTTCAAAACTACAGTTATACACAATTTATTGTGAGGGACCTTTTGAAATGCGCGACGAAACTCTTTACAAAATTCATCCTTGAGATCGGATCATAGCGTTGTGATATTGAAACAGAATCTTCAAAACAAGAGCTTTAAAATATTCGATAAAAAATCATGTGCAACATCGACAAACGAAACGAAAATCGAATTTCCATATATGTAAATACGCAAGAATGCATCTCATATTAATTAACAAATATCAAATTTGTACAAAACTTTCACAAACCAAACTAATTTATGAGTCGTTGTTTACAAACAGTTCTAATCTGCTCATGATCAACATCGATATGAATAATCAAAATGCGATAAAATTTCGAAAATTTGACGATTATTGTTTCATCGATATTCTAAAAACGAATATTATTGTTATTTAGCGATCTTAGACTTAAATAATGCAACATAAAGGTCACAATGCGGTCATATTTCTTAGTACACTCGGTTGAATCACAAACCTTAAATGGTCAACCATTCATGACACACAGATAAACACTGAGAATATCACAATAGAAAGGTTGTATTTGCGGTTACATTATAAATATTCCTTCAACATGCATAAAATATTTTTAGAGCGTGTGACAAAACAGCATCGGTTCACTAAAGTTCGCTAAACTTTTCCGGCCGTGACCCTTTTAGAAGAGTCGTGCAACGTTTGACCTCTCCATTAGCGTTTAACCCGAGTGCTTTCTTGCCATCCGTGGCCAATTATAATAATAACAACACCATCTCTTGCCAACTGTTACACTAAGCGACATCAGAACCAGTATGCAATTTGTTTAGTTGTGAAAACGTCAAAAATTCTTGTTCTATGTGAATTTATGTGCGTTTTAAAACGATCAAAGATCTATTCATTGATTTGAATTATTCGACGATTTATTTTTATCTATTTTGAATTAGGTGTATTTTTGTAATTATGCTAATAAGAAAGAATATTTTGAACATTGTTGCATAATTTATTGCTCGTAATTGGCATATTGTATACTCATAAATGTATCATTTTGATTATTTACTGAACATTTCTGAAACATTGTCTCATAATACTACGGTGTTGAAGTAAATGAGTATAATGTTTACTTTATGGTATCCGCATATAAAAGGATGAAACTTTTCTAGTTTCAGCACTCCGAAATGTTGCGTTTTATAGTATTCTTAGTCTTAACGACGTTGGCGTGTGGTGAGATACTTTTTTCATACAATCATTGAATTGAATCTTTTAAACTTCGATTTTTCTAGGTACTCCGCCGACAAAGAGGACTTATTTGAATAAGAGACACATAGAACGAATAGTCGGAGGCACTCATGCCACAATTGAAGCTTATCCATATTACGCATCTTTGATTTTGAATGATGGCACTGGCAATTTTCTCTGTGGAGGCAGCATTATAACTCCCAATGTTATTTTAACAGCTGCACATTGCATGCCAGGGTAATTATTTATTTTTTCAAAATAATACATAATCACTCTGATTTTGTTACTGATAAATATATTTTTTAAAGAATTTCAGTCATAGACGTCAGAGTTGGTTCCAATAAATTATTTACAGGCGGATTGGTGATTAAAGCTTTCAACTATACTACACATCCCAACTACAATCCAGACACATATGATTACGATATAGCCCTTGTTCAATTAATGAATCACTCATTACCAATTAATAATCGTACAATCAAACCAGTTAATTTAGCAGCTCCTGGAATCAGGTTGCCTAATCGGACTCCTGTCGTTATCACAGGATATGGAGCGATAAGTGTAAGCATTATTTTTTTCATTCAATAATTTACAAAAATAAAGTTAAATAAAATCCAATGAAATACAGGAAGATGGACCTACTGCTACAGTATTAATGAAAGCGACAGTTTATATTGTTGATAATCAAAATTGTTCGCAATCCTACGGAACTATAACTCCGCGAATGATGTGTGCTGGAGTACCAAGAGGTGGAATCGACTCTTGTCAGGTAATTTTCATGAAAATCTTCAGAATTATGAATATTCACATTTAAATATTTTAATATTTAATGAACATTGTCTTAAAGGGTGATTCTGGTGGTCCTTTGGTTACTGTAAATAACACGCAAGTTGGAATTGTGTCTTTTGGAATCGGATGTGGTAGACCAGGAATCCCTGGAGTATACACAAATGTCTCTGCTCTTAGACCATGGATTCAAGATCATATTAGATCATGTTAAGAATATTTAAATAGTTTGTAAAAAACAACAGGGGAATGTATATATTTTTTTATTATTACTTAATCAGTTAATAAACTTATTCATGCAGCATATTTTTCTTTTTATATGTACAGTATTTCTTTGTGATTTTTAAGTACTATTATGAACCATTTATATTTTTGAAATATTGAACTAATTCTGGTTTTTTAACTTTTTTCAAGGTTTTCCATTTCAACTTTTTCTTAAGATCTTCAATGTTACTAACGGTAACCGTTGAATTACAGTTTACACGATTTGATTTGGTTTTAGTTTTTGCTATTTTTACAAAAGAAGGTCGATAAAAAAATTAAAGTCCATAGTTTCTTATACTATCTACGTAAAGAAGACACTTGCAAGAATAACAAAAATCCCCTTTCAACACCTTGTTTTCCTTATCATAAATAATCAACATTGAACCATTTTTTCCATAACGTTTATCTCGGATAATTATCGACGTCAGAGGAAAATATGTATTATTTCTTATATCTGAATGTTATAAATACAATTGCACTTTATCAAGCTAGCACTTAAGCAAATTGTACAATATTTACATATGGGTATATAAGCATGAAATTGTGTCATTTTCAAAACTCCGAAATGTTCCGGTTCATAGTGCTCTTAGTTTTAGTGACTCTGGCGTATGGTAAGAAAACTTTAATAAATTGAAAATTATTAATCAGATATTCACATTATGGTTTGTATACGTAGGTAATGCGCCAGTTAAAAAATATTTAAGCAAGAGTCACATAGAACGAATAGTTGGAGGTACCGAAACTACAATTGAAGAACATCCATTTCAAGTCTCTTTAATATTAACAGATGCTAACGGTAGTTATTTATGTGGTGGTAGCATTTTGAATGCTAGATATATCCTTACCGCTGCGCATTGCATGAAAGGGTAATTTATTAGAGATTTATCATTAATATCATATCAAAATATCAACTTCATGATTTTTATTTTATTATAGAATAAACAGCATTGACGTTCGAGCTGGTAGCAATAAGCTATTCTCTGGAGGAACTGTAGTTAAAACAGTTTCATACAGAGTTCATCCTCAATACAATGCAGCCACATTCGATTATGATATGGCTATTGTAGATTTACTAAGAAATGCTTTACCTTTGAATAGTCAAACTATTAAACCAGTAGTTTTGGCATCATCTGGAAGTACATTGGCATCTGGAACTCCCGTTGTCGTTGCTGGATATGGAGCAATACGAGTGAGTTCCCGTTTAAATTAATAACTAAACATAATTTAATGATTTTATTAAAATTTCGTTTGATAGGAAAATGGACCAACATCAGAAACATTATTGGAAACAACCGTGAACATTGTCGATAGAGCAACGTGTGCGAAATCATACAGAACAGTAACAACCAGAATGATATGCGCTGGTGTTCCAGAAGGCGGAAAAGATTCTTGCCAGGTAAAATTTATTTTTATTTTTATCAAATATTTAATCAAATGAAATATGCTTAATTAATTCTATATTACAGGGAGATTCTGGCGGTCCTTTGATACTTACAAACAAAACACAAGTGGGAGTTGTATCTTTCGGAACTGGGTGTGCCAGACCGGGAATTCCTGGAGTCTATACAAATGTTGCAGCATTGAGAAGTTGGATCAAAACAAATACTGGCGTTTAAATTTATGATTAAATTTTAATGTATTTAGTGCAATAAACAATAGGGGATGCATTTTACTCAACTAATCAAGCAATAAATAGTTTTCTTTTTCAATTTACTCTACTTTTTTCGTACATAATCCGTTTTCCTTAATATGTACTCCTTTGTTTCAAGATCCTTTTTTTTTCAATTTTGAATGAAAAATATTTTTAATGGTTGTTATTTTAAATACAACAAATAAAAACTTCAAATAAAATTTTCTAATTTTATCAATACATTAAATCGCAAAAAAAAATTACTCTAATTCAAATATTTCATAGAAAAATGTAAAGTTGCACCGATTATTATATTATTTTGAAATCAAATATAACTTTGAATATTTTGTTAATTTTTTTTAATAAAAAGATTTTATTTCGATGAAACGATAACACAAGTACATATTAAATATACATAAACTCTGTACGTACATGTATTTATGTAATGAGTAGAAACATAAATCATAGGTTTGTATTTTAAATGATCTTCGATTTGTTTATTTTCGTAAGTAGTCAAATGCAATTATACGTTTTTCATTTCGCATTATTCAGAAACATTTAAATTTTGCTTCGAAAATAACACTTATAATATTAAACTCTCCTTGAATACATTTCTAATTATTATATTATACCATCGACTTATCTTTAATAATTGTTTCGAAATATATCTATTGATGAATTTATTACAAATAATTGTCATAGTTATTTGACATAAAGTGAGATAATTAGTTTTCCCTTGGCAATGTCATATTTATTGTAAAATTATTATAAAATATTATATATTATTATATTTTGCAAATAATTACCACGGTGTTTTATCAAACTAATATTTAGATTAAGTAGTACTTATTATATATTTTTCCATATAACAGCACGAAACATATTCATATTCGTCATTTTGAAATGTTACGTATCGTGGTGGTATCAATTTTGGTAATGTCAGTATGGGGTATGTTATGATTTTTTTAATGTTTTTTTTTTCAATACTTTCCTGCAAAATTTTCTTACTTTGATTATTTAGGTCGAACACCATACAAGAAAAATCACCTGATCAAAAATAACATAGGTCGAATAGTTGGAGGTACTGAAACTACAATTGAGGCTCATCCATATCAAGTGTCTCTAAATTTGAACGATGGAACCGACGATTATATTTGTGGAGGAAGTATTTTAGATCCTAAACACATTCTTACTGCTGCTCATTGCATGGAAGAGTAGGTATTAATATTTTCACTATTTCAAATATATGTATGCATTATTTTAAATCAACGTCTCAAATATTGTTTATCAGTATAAAATCTATCGAAGTACGAGCTGGTTCTGCTCAACTCGACAATGGAGGGGTTGTTTTCAAAACAACCAAATTTAAAGTTCATCCTAAATACAACAAAGAAACGACTAATTATGACGTAGCAATAATATATTTGAAAAAAGACTTACCATTGAACGACAAAACAATAAAAGTAGTGAATTTAGCTTCATCTAATACAGTATTACCAGTTGGAACTCCTGTCACTGTTGCTGGATTTGGAGCAATACGGGTGAGAGTTCTTGCAAAAAATATATTTTAAATTATTTATTTTTAAATTGAAATTGATAAAAATAGGATAATGGACCTACATCAGACGTTTTACTAGAAGTTACAGTCAAAACATTAGATAAACAAAAATGTGCAGATGCGTATGGAACTATAACTCCTCAAATGATATGCGCTGGAGTTCCTGAAGGTGGCAAGGACGCGTGCGAGGTTATTATTGAGATATTCAAATATGTTATATTTATTTGGGAATATTTAAGTATTTTTTTTATAAAGGGTGACTCTGGTGGTCCTTTGATGACTCAAAATGGAACACAAGTTGGTATTGTGTCCTTCGGGTATATCTGTGCCGATCCAAAATATCCTGGAGTGTATTCGAATGTTGCTGCGTTAAGAAAATGGATAAAAGAAAATTCTGGTGTCTAAGATACTTTATTAATCACAAAAAACAACTGAAGTTAGTTTATGTCATTTAATTTTGTCTGTATGTGTTTTTATGTAATCTCACTTATTTTAAATTCCAGTAACACTTCGAATCCAATTTCTTGCTTTTGGTATTGACGTATAAACTCCTGGATAAAATGCGTCAGCACATCCTTTTCCAAATGAAACGACTCCTAAAAGCTTCTTTCTCTCGTCTTTCAATGTAACTAATGGTCCTCCTGAATCTCCCTGAAATATTAATATTTGAATGTAATAAAACTATTGAAAACTCGTTTAACTTACAAAATTAAAAATATTGTATTACTTGACATGCATCTTTCCCACCATATTGTGTTCCAGCGCAAATATGATAATTTAATGTTCCATAAACATTTTCACATCTTGATTTGTCGAGAATACTAATATTGATACCTAACAGATTACACGATGATCTTCCTAACTAAAATTTTAGAATAATAAATTATATTGCATATCATAATGAATCGATACGAAAAACTTACAAATTTTTGTGTTCCCCAACCAGTAACTCTAACATTATCATTCGGTTCAACTGAATAATTAGATTCGGCAAGTTCAATTTTATCAATATTTCCTGTGCCTAATTTCAATTCTTCTTCCAATTCAAGCAAACAAATATCATGTTCGAAAGTGGGATATTCTCGATAATTTGGATGAATCACTAATCTTTTAGTTTGTGTAGTGATTTTCCCGTCACAAATATTAGTCGATCCAGCTTTGACAAACAGACGATTTCGTCTAATCGAAATAAAAAATAATTAATTGTGGTTTGATAATATTTTTCAGATATTTTTTTAAAATTTACCCTTTACAACAATGTGCTGCAGTCACAATCCATTTTGAACCGATTATAGATCCTCCACAATATACATGACTCCAACGAGGCGATAAATATAAGGCAATTTGATAAGGTTGGCTTTCGATTCTTGTTCGAGTTCCTCCAACTATTCTGAATTCTACGAAAAATAAAAATTAGCCACATATTAACATGTTCACCGAAAAAATGTTTCTATCAAATAAACTCACCTTCATTTTGTCCAAAAACTTCGAAATTAAATAGCACAAACAATAAAAATATATGAATGCTCATTATTATTTAAACTTAGGGCAATACTTCTAACGTTCTCAAGATCACAAATGAAACTGATATTTTTTCATATGGAAAATCGATATACTTTTATATACTTAGTATATAAAACTTCAATATGTATTGAGCGTACATTTTTTCCATTTTCCATTATTTATCGTCGAACGATAATGACTTTTTTCATATCTCGATAATAGCATTCATACTTTAATTAAATTTTCCAATGAATTGCTTCCCAACAAATCAAAAGTTACAATTGTGAATATTTTCTTCAATGTACATAGCTCCAAGTCAAAAACAATCGATTATAATCAAATACTAAGAATACATCAAAACATAAATCAACCTATCATCTCATGGCGACAAAACTATCCGCACAAACTGTCGCTTTTTTCGAAACGTTTTTGAAACTGAGACGCATTCAAATTTATTTTTTCAGCGAATCACCTCATTGCGATGACAACAGAGCAATAAAAAGATATGACGTTTATTCCATCATCGACTTTCACATATGTAAAAACGAGAGACAATTGCGAGCACGTACATAACATTAGAGTTGCAACATTCCACCGACACGGAGGAACGAATCATTGTCACGATTATAGCAACCACGTCTCGTACAGTATAATAATATTATAGATAATAATAACATCCACCATTATGTTTGACCAATCTCCGACACGAGAGATAAGAAGTTAACTGCTCTAACTTTGATTGACAAGTTCGAGTTATTGTTTCATACTTCATTACTGAGCGGTCGTGACTTAGACAAAAGCCTCGGTGGCTTCGGGGCGAATTTTGACCATAAGTTGTAAAAAAAAGCGATCGTAAATAAAATATAATTAGACTTGAAACTACGCGGGTGCCTTGAGGTATTGTTTTCAAAACGTTCGTGATAATTATCGCAGTTTTCGGGTGTTAAAAGAAGTCAATTTGGAACGGTGCTAAATTTAGATTTTTTCAGATTAATTAATTCAAACAATTATTTTTATCGATGATCGTAAATATTTCTAATTAAAAATAAAAGTACAATAAGAATATTCATGAAAATATATTAAAAAAAATCAACCTTCGATTCGATCAATAGCATTTTAAAAACAATAGCACTTAAACGATATTCTCACATTAAAATTAAGTTGATTTAATATTCAATCGTGAATTAAACACGTGATTGTTTTTCACATTTAAATTTACGATTCGTATTGCCGATAAGCTCGGTTTTAATTTAACGCAAAGCGAATTTATGTGAAATTAATAAATGGGTTAAAATATGTTAGTGAGTTATTACTGAACCGTTACTACACGTGTGCGATAAAGCACGCAATTGATGAAATATCGCAAATAAAACACTACACGAAAGGTCAGTCTGTTGATTTGCTAATATCGAGAAAGGTTGAAAAGACTTTTTTTCATTTCAATGGAAACAATGTACATTGAGACCTTTATTGTGTAGAGTTGCGATCGTGTCAGTAATTATATGAAGATTTAATGTATCTCATTATCTCTAATGTGTTTTCTAAACAATCGAAATATACGTAAATTTAAATAAGTTTTTTCGAACAATGCACTTTCTTTCTACGGTTATTCGTTCAAAGCAATAAATATTGTCGAAAAACTTGCGTTTATTGTCCTTGATAGCAAAAATTCATGAATTGCTAATGGGCGCGTTAAAAAAGCGATACTTTCACAATTTTATACGGCGTTTGTCAATAAAATCGATTTTTTCGCCAATACGTAACGCCTAATTTGAATTTTTACGACGACAATGCAGAAACATTATGAAAATGTATTGGAAAAAAATAATAGCGTTACAAAAACGTACATATTAATCGTATAGAATTGAATTGAATACGTGATAGAATATATCATTGAAAAAATACTAATTGAAAAAAATATATACATTTGTACATATGATGAAATAATTTAATTCACATTCATCTAACTCTTCTCAAATTATAAAAATTGTCCCGGAAAAAATATCAAAACTTAAATAAATATGTAAAAATTTAATAAAGCATTTTTTTTAAACACTTAAATCTAAAACACTTCACAATAGGTAACTGATATTTGACGTAATTGCTCAAATTCGTTGCGCACATTCATTCTCTATTTTCTAATTCAAAACCGAACGGATTAAATTGATAGTTTCGTAACCGTACAATATTTATTATTTGCATGGCGTACAATTAACGAGACACAAGTAAGCCACACTGTACAATTGAAACCCATTACTTCTGTCCTAAAAAAAACATAAGAATAACAATCTTATATAATATAATTCAAATGGTTACATATGATTAGATTTTGACGTGTGCTTGTTATTGCATAGTATTATTTATTTCAGCTGAATTGATTCGTTCTTATTCTAGTAGCTAATTTAATCAATTATGAAACTGAAAACTTTTGAACGTAAAATATTATCTTTTCGAATGTGTTAGGAGACTTAAAGTTTAAAGTTTTATTGAATCCCGTAAAAGTGTTACATTTGCACTCAGCGCAAAAGAACTTCCTAGTATTTAAAGCGCTTCATTTTTGAACGAGTCCTTAAAGCTTTGCTTGTGTTTAAAAATAAAAAGCTTCAGTAAATACCTCTTTGAGCTGAGATTTTAGTTCACGTACAGTGAAAGACTTTCCTTTTTTTATTTAACGACATGTTATTTTAAAAATTAAAACACTTTTCAATATACATCGATGATATATTCAACTTTTAAATTTTCTATTGTTAAACAAAATTGTCTTTTTGTCAAACAACAATACTGATCAGAAGAATTTATACCATTTTGATACAAAAAAGAGAAAGACTGTTAACTAAAATTAACGTCTTAATTTCGATGAATATCAATCCTTATTTTCGATTCGAAATATTTAAATTAACGTTAGCTTTTGAACATCTTAATAATTTCGAAAAATAGTACAAAAAATATTTCATATGAAAACCATTACTCAACAATTATTAATAATACATTATTTTAATTCGACATTAATCGATATTCATTTATGTTTATTTTCACATTATCACCAATTTATCTATTAACATAAATTATTCTCGAAACATTTTAAAATCGAAACCATTCATCACAAGATGAATCGACTGAATTGAAAGAAAAACAAAATTACTCAAGTAACTAATCACAACATATTGAAACCGTTTAAGATCTTTTACGAAATCAACACCATACTAAAGGAGTCAATCAGTTTGAAATTTAGAGAATCAAAATCGTACATCGTTAGTTGAACTAATTGAATTAAGAAACTAAACAATAAATCTCAACACATTGAAACGATTTAAGATCTTTTACGAAATCGTCACCATACATCACCATACATCACATACATCGAGAAAATTCCAAAATTTTTAAATGAATCTCGACACATCAAATCATCATGATACAACAAAAAATTACATCGGAAATCCAATCAAACTGCAATCAACTCGACAAAAAGCTACAGCCACTATAACGATCCGCTGGAGCATATCCCATATCGTCCTCCGCAGCGTTCAACTAGGATATTGTATGCAAATTTCCCATCAAACAGGCTTCGATCGACCATACGGTAATCTGTTTATCGTCAAAATGCAGACCACACTGTTCCTACATAATTTGCAGGTCCGAATCGTCCGAGAAGAACGAGCTGAAATGTTTGCACTTCTACAGAATGGTGGCCGTTTGCTGAAATTCTAAGTCACTATTGCTAATTAGTAGTTCAATGAATATTAAGCGTGGTTTTGGTGTTTGCATCAGATTAAGATTCAATTTTGAATCGGAAATGATAATGATTGGAATGAATTTTGTGTACATTCCTTCTAGCAAATTTTGTCGATTTTTTAAATGTAAAAAATTTCGTTGGTTGTACATTTGATTTTATTTATTTAATTTTTCGTCAGCAATGTGAACTTTTTGAAATGAAATAAAAAGGTGAAACACTTTGCACGTTTTATGAATCATTTGTATATGAAAAACTTTCGTGCAAAGTTTTCTCAGATCATAATCCAAGAAACTGTAAACATTTTACGATTTCACTTGAAAGTTCAAAACACTCGACTTTGTAATTCATTTAAACTGCAGCTGCTTTTTCGAAATATATACAATATTACGTTTGAATTGAAAATAACATTATACAAATATCATTGAAAATAAAAACAATTTCCAACGCGATAAGAAACAAAACTGTTAAATTTCACGCATCGATTAACACATTTTACGCAACAATATTCGATTTCAGATGAAACTCTTTCGTTCGTCTACAGTTGTATCTCGAAACGATATTATTGTTAAATTCAATATATGTAGATATATTATATAATTTTATATATGTGTAAGAGCTTTCATAAAAGTAATAGATATTTGAAATGAAACTTTTTAAATATTGTAATATTAGTTCAGCGATAGATTCATTAGTCATAGATGCTTAATTAGATGTCTAAATCTGATCATAACTATTGAGAAACCTTATATATTTTCAGTAAAACATTCGATTGATAATTACATCGAGAAATTTTAAAATAAAAGTACATTCTCAACGAACAATCTAATTTACGATAAATGAACTATTAACTCTCATAGAGGTGATGCGCCAATTATGGACTAGCTTCTTACCGTGATACTTAAACTATACAAAACTTATTTTCAGTTTATGATCAAAATTCAGAATAACTCAACCAGTTCAATTTGAAAAAGCTCAAATCGGCACAACACTGTACACGTGTTTCGCTGGAAAATGGCGAATATTTTATTATTTGTTTTGAGTGCGTCGTTGTGTGTAGCGTTTCGTTTCGTTTTCCGTTTCGCAGATATTGTTTCAGCCATGTGCGTAATTGACTTTTCCGCCAAAATGGCCGTACGTGATCGAATTTTCGATTGATTTACGCAACGTCGCCCACTCTTTTTAGCGAATCCGAAGTTTCGGGTCAATTGTGATCGTGTTTCCACGTATATCATACGAAAAAAATGTTCTGAATAGTTTTTTTACTATATCAAAGTATAAAGTGTAAAATTATGATTTAATTAGTTTATAGTTTAATCGCACTCATGATAAGTTTCATGCGTAAACCTTGAGATATTTCGCAACTTTGTTATGAATAGGCAACCGCAATTAAGGATATACACTAATCGATTTTCATTACTGTGTATGGATATTTTGTACGCTTACAGTCTACTAGTTAAATGTCGTACTTTGATTTCAGTCGATAGATTTATTTGAAGTACCTTGACACTTCAAACATATTTGATACGTATAATAAAATATGTAGTAAAATAAAATATTATGAATGATAAATAATTTTCATAATGGTATTGACTACTGTTAATATAATCAATTAACTGCAGATGAATTCCATTTGAATTGAATTAACTTTCTAATAAATAACTTTAATAAAATTGATTAGAAATTTATAAAATCATAAATATATATTTGAATGTTTATAAAATATGCTTTATTTGAAATAAGCTTTCACAATATAAATGCTAATTTTATAGCTGACAATTGAAATATAATACGAAAGCATCGATAATCTCACTTCGCGTCAAAGATCATCATCCTCAACCAAGGTCTATCAAGATACACAATTAACTACGCCATTTCAAGAGAATATCCCACTCTGAAAGGTAAAGGAATATAACATCATCAGATTAAATTTGTGGATGTAATTTCGTCACGTATTCTTTAAATTTGATAAATCAACCAATCCCAATTTTTTGTTCAAAATTGTTTGATATCAATTATCAACATATGCGGAATTGCTTGGTTCATTTAATTTTATGACAAAGTTTAATATGTGACGAAGTTGCATACATTTACTCAAATCATCGAAGTTTCGCGTCCGCTCGAAATATTTTCAATACAATTTCAATTTGGCCAGACACTCGAAAATTTTCCACATCCCCATCCACAACCGGCAAATAAATCAAACCGTGGCATTCCAACAAACGCTTTGTGATCGTTCACAGACGAGAGCACCCTTTTCAAACGTCATTTTAGTTTTACGACGTCAATCGCAACAATTGAAACGTATCTACCCTTAACATAGTGGAGCACATATTAGGGGTTTTCGCGAAAGTTTGGCAAAGGGAGCATCCCTTATTTGATTGAAATAACTCAAATTAACGAAACGCTAACAATATTAAACTCGTTCGGCGGATATTGGATGGAATAATATGTTTTGTTGTTGAAAAGGTTCAAATTGTTACAGTTTCGTTTTCCTAAGTGAACTCTCGAATGAGAGTCTTTTATATTTTTTTGAAATTACGATTTGCTTTAATGATAACGCATGGAAACGTTTCACGTTTCGAATCATTAGTGTGTTTTCTGAAAGCGATACTCGCGTTCAAAAATGTCGAATAAAAGAGATGAGGTAAAAATAAGTTAAAAAATACATATTGACATTTCACAATACCGAACCGTTCGGCCAAATAACAAAATGTATACGAGAAAAAGGTCACCTTGTTTCACAAAGGTTCCATTTGACATATTAAAAATTAAACATTAGAAAACGTCGATTTTTTGCTATAGACTAATTTATTTGATTGCCTTCGACAAACATTATTTGAGCCAATCTCGTCCGTTAATAAAATATTTAATAAACGAAATCGAACAAAATAATGGATATAACAACAACGAAAAAAAATTTCTTTGACGAAATCCGAGACTGTTTGATTTCTTTCAAAACAAAAGATCTTATATGCATACCTATAATAGAACGATTCATACTTCAAAAGACGCTGCATTGCTAGACTTTTATTATTCAATAAAATATTATCTTAAAAATATGAATTTTTTAACCTTTTCGAAAAATCCTTATCTTTTCTTTCAAATAAAAAAATATAATAGCAATATAAACAAATATAGACAATACTATTCATGTAGATACCTATAGCATATTAAAAAAATATCAAATATGTACTATGACGAATTGAATAATTCAACAAGATAATCACCACGATTGCGGTCAATTTAGTCTAATTAAACCCCCTGAAATTCAACACGGAGAAAATTAAAAACAAAACCACCCAACCACCCCTAAAATAGCGTGTTCTGAGAAAACTTTCAGTCAACCACCCCTCAGTAGTACAAATTTAATTTAGCCGGTGACATATCGCCGGGTCGTATCTGAAAACGTCAAGAAAATAACTCGAAATGAATCGCTCCGGCTTCGTGTTTCGCATGAGAAGCCACGAGAGTGGGTACTTATTATATCGTATTATTATTATATTTTATATTTTAGGTATACACGATACATATGTCCGATGTGAACGCCGACTTTACAATATTGCCGACCCGTGTATAGGTCGTATTAGTAGTAAGAAGGATCCGGAAAATTGAAATCGAATTTTCCCGCAGTGCACCGTTAGACTCTCGTAAACATCGAGTTTTATTATTAGTCGGCGATGTTTGTGGTTTGAGTTATAATGTTAACTATAATTGATACATATTGGTTTATTTATAAGTCAGTTGATTATTTAAAAATCATTTGTGTATGCCGCGTCGAGCTTCGGTATCCTTTTAATGCTGAGTTCGAGTTCTGTCAAATTCTGGCAAGTTAGATTTCGTTTTTCTAAATAAATATGATCGTCAGATTATTCGTATCGAATACTTGATTCGTTTGGTTCGAAAAAAAATTAATACTTTACAAAAGGTTTGAAACTGAAAAAAAAAATGAATCCCTCATCTTGTCTGTGTCAATTGAACTAGATTGATTTTAACGCCATCTATAATATCATGTGCCGATTACCACTATTCGGAATTAAAAGGCCTAGTGGCTAATTCTCAATTTTAAGGTAAACGATTAATTGACAAATGTTAAATAATTGGGTAGTAATAGAAACGAGTGATATTGGAAGCTTTGGGGCAAGTTGTTCCGAAGACGTTTCGTCACTCAAACATCATCTAAATAATTATTATAATTACTTAATATAACCTGATCCTTTAATGGATTTTACGTGGTATTATTTTTTTCTTTTTTTACAAAAGTATTCCCTACTTACAAACATACAACAATGGTACAACTTATCCCGGAACTTCCAGCCCCACCTTAACCTACCTGTAAAAATAAATAAATAAATCTTTAATTCATTATTGAGCCCTTTGATACAATTCAAATCTGAATAGACACATACACAATACAATGTTGTAGTCATCGACAAAGGCAACGAGCCAGAATGCAATTGCCACAGCAACTCCACCATAATACAGCACATCCGTCTGCACAAACGCTAGTTACGTCCAATTTTCAAAACGGATCCGAAGGGGACGTTCGTAAGTCAGCATGGCATATCCTGGCAATCTCCGTTCGAATCCAGTTAGGGTTCAAATGTCGTTTTCGCGCCTAAATTACACCCCGTGCGTTTGTATAGGAGTGCCCTTATTCGATTTGTATACGGGTGCATAGTGGATTGCTATGCGATGCAGGCTTGCTCTTGTGATTCGATTTCGTTCGTTGAGGATTTGCTAGATTGCATTGAAATCTTATTTGATGATCCTTTTTGATATTTATTACGTTTCGAATAAGAATTCGATTTGGTAAGACTTTTATCAAACGCCAATCTTTAATTTCAACCACAATCGCTCATACATGATAAAATAGCGTTTCATAACCGAAAATTCAAATCAGAGTCATGCGCATAACTAACCCGAGCTTTGTCATTAGTCAACCGAAATCATTAGTCTGCATTAACAGAACTAATGACGTATCTAATACTTAAACTCAATTCCAATCACAATGCGCTTTATACGACTGTTTAATTGACCTTTCACCGAAATAAACAGAAGTTGCGCAACTGCGGTCGAATATCGGTAACGCTCCGAACAAAATTTGATGTTATAAAAGATCAATTAAGATGTCAATCTGCGAAACCTTGAAATGAAAAGAAAGGGTGCCAACTATGTAGGGTATTCGATCGAAATATCTAATGTCGCAACCGAAAGCCACGACTGTACTCATTATGAGCACAAATATCACGATCACGACTCATTTTTATCACATTGGGGTTGTTGCACTTTTCGCATATACCTTAAGGGCACACAAGCGCTTATCGCCAATAACGAACGTCAGAAAAAAAATAACCGTTAAGAGCAAAGCGCCGCACTAACGACCGAGCATAATGGTACAAAGATGGAAATTTTTAGCTCGTTTCCACGCCACACTACATACATTTGCATTAAATTTTTTCGAAATTAAAAAAAATAAGGCTCACTCTCTAAGAAATTACCTCGGGGAAGTTGTCGCGAATAATTTCTGCGCATTTCCAGATTAATGCTCATATTGACTGCTGTGGCAATTCAGGCTTCGAGGGTGGGTTTTTCGAACCACCCTTTTTCCCGAAGGCAGTCTTTTATGAGAATATACCGTCTAGACTTTCAATAAAACATTTGCCAGGATCTGCGATCGCAGAATACTATTCCTATATATTTTGATGCACGTCCCACCTTTTCCATGTCGGTGCGGTTTCTTTATTTGCTCCAGTGCCGTTTTCTTACTGCGTAAACGTTTTTATAAACTCGTATGTGTGTATGCAAAGTTTTATCGAATGAATACTGTTAGCGTCTATCTAGTGTTTATTAAGTTGTAATATTGCTTTTCTATGTATTTCACTTGTTTAATATTTGAAATTTTCATTTTTAATTCGAAAACGTTGAGCACTGTTGGTGTATTCTACAAAGTCCTCTTAGATTTTAATTTCCGGTGCTACAGGAGTGTTATTATTAAATTTTTCTCAATTGAATGTTATTTATTTGCTTATTTTTGACTCTTGATAATATCTTACTACAGAAAATCTATTAAATATTTTAATAAGAAATTCCATAAATATAAAACATTATACAGAATATTTATTTTAGTTTTCTCGACTATAAAACGAATATCTCCATGCTTATATAGCAAATATAAAATTTTTCATATTCTTCATCATAATACTCGATAAATTTTTCCATTAGACTCGCACAAACGCGCATATTCGATGCATTTTTCATGCGACATTATTTTCTAGTATTATGCGTCACCATAAAATCCTATACGATTTTATACAGACCACAAAAGAATACACCTCCCCCTCGGGCTTTATGATGAACATCGAACATACTATTTATTCTTTACAGCATTAGATACATGTCTGCGTTCACAGGCCATTCGCTACCCCTTTGTCCTTTTTGCCCGGAGGAAATATGGGAAAATTTTATTTGTCTCAACGTCTTGTCTTCTAAAATTTCTTCTGCAAAAAGGGACATATTGCACTTGTGCTCAACGAAGCCGAATAATGCGTAGACGAAGGATTACTTCCATAGCAAATCTACCGAAAGTATTCTCAAATATTCAATGCATGAACCGGGTTGAATTATTTGGACTGGAAAACCTAATTTTTCGAAAAGATATAAATTTGAAAAAATATCTATATAATGCGTCGATAGATTTATTACATTTTTCTACAAACTAATAATTTTATCTGTTATATTTTTCATTGATGTTTCAATGAAATTTCTTAGAATATTATTCATTTGAACTTGCCAGTAAAAACCCATTCATTATGGAAACATGTTCATACCTTACTCAGAAGACTTTGTAACACGACATTTCGAACTATTCTCGGATATTTTGTCTAATTGTTCGTATTAATAAACGTTTAGATGAATTGTCGCTTTTTTTATTGTGACCGAATAAATTTTAACATTTAATAACATCTCAGGAAAATTTTCACACATTTCAATTTTAGACTAGTATATCAAATGCATTAACATTTGAAACTATTTATATATCACATCCAAATCAGAAAAACTTCATCTCAAACCCAAATTTATGAACCAAATCACTACTGGTTAGATTGAAAGCGAACTCTCGACTTATTTAAACTGGGTCGATGTTAGTTGAACATTGCATATGAATTTGATTGAAGTGGTGAACGGGTTGAACAGATGAGATTGTGGGCGAGGAGAAAATCGTATCCACCCTCCGTTCCATGAATAAAACAATACAATCCAACGTTCTTTGCGTGCATAATGCATTCAAAGTGCAATCTGCAAGATCTGTCCGACACACTACCAAAGAGAGAAAACCAAAATGGCAATCTATCTCAGTTTTTTTCCAACGTATGCGTTCCTCAGATCCAATTAGGTTTACAATTCAAATGTGCACTCGGTGTTCTATTGTCTGTTCTGATTTATTATCTCGTTCTTTTAGTGCGGTACAAATAGAGTTATTGATTTGAACCGTGTTTGTGAAATCGTTTTTTTTGTTATTTATTATTCAGATCGATTGATTGATTTAACAATACGTGTTTGTGGGTTATGTTATGTGAACGAATTTTTATTTTGACAAAAAAATTAGTGTCGATCGAATAAAAAATCAACATAGCTCAAATTAAAAATTACGTAATTTAATTTGAACCAATTTTAAATTTCATACGATTTTTATATAAATCTAAATCATTGCATACTACGAACAACTAATATTTTTTTATCACACGTGCGCAAATTTGCGCCATTAAAATGATTTCGCGCAAAATTGCAGTACAATTATATCATATTTCAGCCACCGCAAATCGGCCAGTCTATTCGATCGAATTTAAATATACGAAATCTATAACATATCATTAAGCAATTAAGCGATTAAACGTTTATATAAAACAACCGTTTCAGCGGCAAAATAATTCCGACTGGGTTTGAATTAACGCGGACGCAATTACAAACGGATTAGCCCCGTTATAAGACATTGTCGAATACTCAAGACTTATAATAAATATAATGAAAAAGGCGCGAAAGAATCCGTTTAATAATTCAGCGTTGCGAAATGGCGAACAAATAAAATGCGCCATAATAAACTGGTAAGTTGAATATGACCGCAAAATCGTAAAATCTAACATGGGGTTTTTGAATTGTGCAATTGTTGCATTTCCAACGAAACGCCATTACGCATAAGTGATTTATTGAAAGGCGAATGTGCGTCTGTTGTGCGTTCGATTGATTTTTTTTTCAAAACGAATTTTCATCGATTTTATTCGCCAGGTGAATGTTGTATTTAATCGATTTGTAGATATGTCACATAATGAGTGTTATATTCAGAAATTGTCGATAAAAGTGAACGACAGGTTGGCGATTGAGTGAAAAAAAGGTGTAAATCGTTAACGATTGAACATAAGGAGAAACAGATATAAATTTTAACAAATATGTACTCGAAAGGTTTTTTTGAGTAAATAGTATATAAATTTAAAATAAAAGGTTAAATTGTCGAATGGGAAGGTAAATGTTGCATTTCCGATAGTACGTACATCTTTGGATGATAATAAGATTTTGCATGCGATCCTCGTTCGATGCAAATATATCCTTTGATGTTGAAAAATGCAAACAAACAAAATTTTCTTCACAATGACCGTCGAATGCTATAAAGCTTTGTATAAAACAGAATATTATTCTAATATGAGAAAATTGAATAAAAGCACAAATGTACAAGCACCTTTACGTGTAATAATATCATGTCGATGCTGAATGACATCGGTAATATCTAAATAATTGAATGTTCGACGCGTATTGATTGAATATTTATTTAATTTACTATATTTATAAAGTATTTTATTCATTTGCTGCAAACGAATCGTTGTGATCTAGTTCTCACACAACAAATATCAATTTGCAATTCATTCACCGAAATGAAACAATTTTATCAATTTTAATCTAATTGATTTTTAAATTCGAACGTGATCGAAAATTTATTCGTTTCGCAATTTTCCACCACTTGAAAACATTCAATTAGCGATAAATACGTTTTTCGCACCGTCTGTGTTCCATCGCAAAAATCAACGCTTTCACCATTAAAAACCATCATTCATCGAACGCAAACAGTCGAAAATTCACCGAATTCGAAACAAATAATTTCGTACAGCCAACACAGCTTCAATTTCAATAGCATCCTAAGAAAATCAAAATCGAAGCCGATGATTTACGACCGATATAAATTGCCCGTTTTCCGATTTACCGAAAGACACGCCCTTTCTTCGAGGCCTTCGACGAGATTTCGAAACCGACGCATTCGGAACGAACCTCGCGAATGTGAATGCGAACTTCTAGAAACTATAGTAGATTATATGGAAAAATTGCATAATGCTCGGTAATAATGCATTAAAAATCCCCTAGAACCCGATGAATCCGCTCGTTACTTATGCAACGAGCGGGGAGCTAAGTGTTGGTGGTAATCATTTGTTCGTGCACAATGGTATAATCGCTCGTCGACGTTGTTAGCCACGGAGAATGAAATTTATCCATTTTCGAATCTGGAGAAATGAGGTTGGGAATTGTCGGATGTCGATTTTTCGATTGAGCTTTCGAAATAGAAAATTCTGTGGGAAAGTTGGGGCTTAGACGCTAGTGAATTTTCTTTCCGATGAAGCCATAATTTGAATCGGTAAAGGAAATCTATCGGTTTAGAAATCTATGAATCTTTTCTTATTAGAATAAGTTTTTAGAATGATTCATAATGAAAAAAAAATCTCATTATATTAATAACATCATTACATAATTTAACTATGACTAATGTGTATATTCCAGTCTATACAAAAAATGATGATTAACCGTATAGTCTAACTATTATTTTTATACAATTCCCATGAATCTTCAAACAAAAACTACTCAATCTTTAAATCATTTTTAATCACATTGCAATCTTTCGTTGTAAAAATAAAACACAACTACATAAAATATCAAATACAAATGTATTTTCATACATTTTTCTGATTTATTACTTCCTTATCACAGATGCATTCATAAAGATCTAATTTTCGCAGTATTATACGTTTCGTCCGAGTAAAAAAATAGACACATGTGAATCCGAAAACTGTCTTGATTTATTGCACAAAAGCGTATTTCGGATTGCGCAAAAAAAGCAATTACAACCGAGAGGAAAAAAATGTCGATCGAAACCGAATCGTGATTGTCATCGCAAACGAAAACAATTTAAATCAACTAACCGCCTAGATGCGGTTCGAACGGTGCATTGCGAAATATTTTTTGAACAACGTCCTTGCTAAAAGAAAAACGATTTTCACAAGCCGCAGAACATAATGAATGCACAAAATGATTTTCCAGAACCTTGTATCTCGCGAAAAACGCAACGTTTCGGTGCATTTCTCTCCGGCACATTTTATAATTGACCAATTTGCGAAACCGGCGCATTAATTTATTCGCACACAAGTGTCGTTTATCCGATAGAGTAATAAATCGAGCGCGATTAGGCGAAAATACACATTTTCTACGCAAAAATTATCGCTAATCGGTATTGACCTTACACGGTGTTCTTAGACAAGTGCATGCACAGTTGGCTGAAAGGAACGCAAACAAGACTCGAACGTTTATTTTAAAGACGAAGATAATGTACCAGAATCGATTCGGTTCACTTTTCATTCGAGTAGACTTCGGTTAATGTGGGATTATGTGCGATATCTTCAATCTTCGAGTTGTTTAACCGCCGATGCGAGCTAACAAGGTGTTTAATGCGATCGCTAGATTTAGCGAATGTGCACACAGCATTGCTTTCAAATGAATTATAAATTTGACAGTTGATTTACACCGCCTAGGTCGGTTTTGATTAGATTTTACTGTGCCGGTTAATACAGCGTGATTTTACGCTCCGAACTCAGTTTGAACGTGAATAGTTTATTATTAGCTTTGTAGTCAATAACTACACATTTATATAAATAAAATTTTCATTTAAATAGCTGATTCTTTAGCAGCGTAACTTTTCAGTCATTGTATGCACGTCTGGTAAGGATTCTGCATACTTACATTTGATAAATACGAGAAATCATATTGTTTGACAATTCTCAGGGGGGTCATTTTATTGCGAATATTATACATGTCCTATATACTTAATGGGATTGAATACATTAATGAGAAAGGGATTTACTAGGTATACATACATAAACAGTTCACAAGCAGCATAAATTCCAAAAAGTCTCGAGCAACGCCAAGTCACAGAAGCTAGTAAATTTAATTGAATTCATCAAAAAATATGATTTCGGAAAAATTCTAATTACATAATTTATTATGAATATTTGAATGAAGTCAGCTGGTACAAACATGTGTTCACAAAACAATATTTCCCGAACGCATTCAAAATGAGGTTTCGCTCGACAATAACCGTAATTATAGACAAGAGGCGACATTATCCTCGAACATTCCGACCCACGACTAACGCTAATGACACGTTGAAGCCTCCATTCATAATAGTTTTACTTGCGACGATAACAATACGTCCTCGCTGATAAAACCCCCCGACTGAAAACGACCACAACACTCTAATATCGGACGCGAAAACCGATAAACTCGAGCATAGTTTCAGGTGGACTTCCACAAGAGCGGTCAGCGGTTTCGTCGGACAGATGCACTTCAAAGTCGTTGCGATTTATTAATTAAGCACCAAAAGCAAATGTTTGCAGTCTGAAGGGCCGAATCGGCGATCTGACGAGGGTTGTTGCACCACCCCGTTCCGTCTTCATTAAATTCGCCCACGTCTCGTAGGAATCCCTCGACGTGGTTAGGGCGAGGGGTATACGGTGAGGTAGGGGGGCGGATTTTCCTCTGGGGACCGGAAGAGCTCCTGCCGTGGAGCGTGCGCCCCCTCGATGGCCCCCTTTCGGTGGTACGTCTTCGGCATGTAAGTAAAGTTGTCTCTCAGACTGTGTGCTTAATACGTTTTGACAGCTCGAATTTAGTCGATGGCTGGTTTCGAATCAACGATGCAAATTATGTATCTATTGATTTGATTTTCGTCTTAATATTTAGTTACGTCTAATATGATAATAGTCTAATTTTGAATGTTTGCGATGTGATTGCGATCAATAGTTCCATTTATAGATTAAAATGTCACTTTATAATGGGTAGTAATATTTAAAAATGTCGCTCGAGAGAGTTCAATCTTTGTGGCTACAATATCCCTTTTTTCTATCCACGATAAAAGATATCTAATTTTTTTTCGATATACAAAAATAAAGAAAAAATCATTTTAACTAGATTGTTTGTTAATATTATATTTTAAATGAGTTGATTATTCGCTCTTTCATATTATGCTTTTTATACAATTTATTATATACGTATGTACGAATATCTGTTATAAAATTGTGTATGTATATTGTAAGTGTACTCACATGGAAATATATTCTATGAATCAATACACAAAGTCATAGTGGATATATGCATATGAAGATATGAATATACTGCTACAGTTACAGGTTCACCAGATTTTGAGCAATATTCTATCAACGCCTACTTGTATTCAATATTATTCTATAGAAAATTTCAATTTTCAACAACATTCGAATTTCAATTTCAAATAATTCGAATACTTCAATGTGTAAAAACGATTATTTGAATAATTTGTTTTCATTTACTCAGCAAACTCGTTAAAAAAAAGTACATACATATCAAAATACAATCAGTGCCGAAAACGCATTTAAACATCGAACAAAAGCGAAGTTTTTCAATTCAAAACAAACACGCTGATTGAATCGCATTGTAACATAAGCACAATGAAATGAAACTGCACTATTTATTTTCGAATCGCAATTAATTTGACGAGAGAACCTTTACGTTTTCACATTAATTCTGCTGAATTTTCAAAAGTTAAACTGCGCGCTTTTTTTTTTCTTCACAATTTTAATTTAAAATCCTTGAGAAATTCAATTTATTTCCACTTGCTTTCAGCTATATGAATTGTGGACGTAAAAATTCAAATGCATGAAAAAACCTTCAGAGTGCTTTGTCTACCTATTGAACGTACCAGCGACGAACCCCGAGGCTTCTTCCGTATCCGGTCCTCAGAAATTCCACGTTTCCATTCGAAATCTACGTGCATTAAAAATAAATTGGAATTAAAACTTTTCAAAAAATATTCTCCCTAGATTCAGGATCTGATGATGAATATTTACATTTCGATTTAATTTTTTTTCGACATGTTCCATTGTGCTAATTCTCACATTCGCACCGTACAACAGTTCCATTGAAAACGTGTTCAGTGTGTTATTTTTTGTTCGCGTATGTATTTTTATTTTAGTACCTCGTCTGACAATAATGACCGACTTAACTTGACGAATTGTGTTATATGCTTGCTTACATCATAGCAAACTTGAACTTACGAGCAGAACGTGGCTCCATTTGTATTGTTGCAACAGCTCGTTGGATTCTGGCAGTTCCGGTACATATTTCACAATTAGTTCGATCTGAAAAAAAATGTGCGTATATCGATTCGAACGCTTATACGCCTACTTCAATTATAAATATCACATTGAACATGAATTATTTTCGATAAAAATAAATCAGGTTTATCACGTGAGTCACATTCGAACTCGAAAGGCAGAATATTCAATTGTATCATTTCAAATGAATTCTGATTCATCGAATCGTGACCGATTAATAATTCGTACGTTATAAAAGTGTAGTGCGAGTTGCGCAAATAAAATTTTCATTTAAAAAGTATCTATGACTTCAGATCAACGATTAGAGCGAACCACTGACCTGCGACCCGCGATATTATTTCAAAACCGACATTATTAATCGGCGAAACGTCATTTGCAAACCGTAATGCGGGAAGATCGATAAAACCCATTAACGACCATATCCATCATAATGAGCTTAAGCCAGATTCGCACAGCACTCGTCCACCGATCCGTGTCCACCGTCACGCGAGATTAGGTTAACTCGCGAAGGCAGTAAATCCCCGATACTTCGATTGCGTTCTGTCCCATTGTTTTAATGGATCCTGTCCAACGAGCCGGCCTCGCGCATAATTTATTAACATCTCGATCACGACGAATTTCTGACCCGTCCCATACCAAGGCGGAATTCGACTTAATTTATTACGGCCTTTGGATCTGAGGAAACTATTTCCCAGTCCTTACCCTTTCCGCTGCCTATTTACTGCCCCTTACGACGAGGGGTGGCTAAATAAGTTTGCGCTAAAAAGCTCGACTTGTGCTGTGCGATATGGAAGCTAAGCTGTATCGATTTGGGAGGCTTTTCGGTATAAATTGTGGAATTAATTCGTTTCGTGATTATAGTAGTGATTGTTTATTATTTTCGTATTTAATCGATCTTCTTTTGTATTGGTATATGTACATAAATAAGAATTGTTTTGCGTCTTCAATCTAGATTATATGAACCATTAGCTTCTGTGACTTGGCGTTGCTCAAGATTCTTTAGGCTTAAGCTAGTTACAAATTGTTGTAAGGGAGGATGAGGATAGAAGTGTCGGGGGTAAGTTGTTCCGAAAGAAATCATTTTGTAAAAAAAGAGGCAATATAGATGATGGGCATAATTTAGGCATCAGGTATTGTTCAATTTCGGTAACAATTTTAGCCACTTTGTCGACGACAGTTTAGTGACAAAACTACTTCGGAACAACTTACCCCTGGAATATTCAGCTCCATCCTCCCTATTTTAATTATAATAAATTCTAAACAAACTAAATGCAAAATATCTGTCGACATACATATATTATAGTAGATTACGTTGCACAGTTCATAATATTTGCTGTATATCAGCTACGAAAATTCCCCTCTGTAAAATATGAAACTATAGAAATCCCGAAAATTGTAAATTCTAAAATGTAATGATGCAGAACTTTAGAAAATTACATCATCAGAATCTATAAAACCACAGACATGCGAACAAATATTCATTTATATTACATCGATCTTCTTCTGTACGTAAATAAAAACCTTTCCACATCTTCACTTTGCATCATATGAACCATAAACCACACACAATAAAATAATTTCACCGACACACAAATACACAAAAACAACAAATAAATCAACATCCATCCAAAACTATATCAAACTAACAACAACAACAGAAAGAAACCATCGTCGAACAATCGAAAGCTCTTCGACCTTTCTCCAAATAGTCTTTTGATTGCGACAGATTGTATCGTGGGCTCGGTATCGGTCCTCGGCCAGAAACGGTAATCGAATTAGGCGGGAAAGTTTCCGATGGCGATAAACATTCAAATTGAGTTTCGACCCGCGATGCGATCTCGTTCCGGAGGTTTGCGCAGCTCATTTCTGGTGAGACCTTATCTGCTTCGAGATTAAGCCCGCAAAACGTCCCTACATACGTACATTATATAGTTCGATTAAGTTATTTTCAATTATGTGCGTATTTGTCGAGAGTTTCGTGAGGGTTAATGTGTCGATTTTCGAAGGCAGCTTTAAGTGAAAATTGGAAATTGTGAGCGATTTAATGTGATTCGTTTTTGATTCTTTAGTTTTAAGTATGAAATTGAATATATCTCTATATGTACATGTGTTATTTATATGCTTAATGTTTTGTCCTTCAAGATGTATCATAAATACCTATATATTTGAAATTCATAAATTTGACCAGACCGGAACATTGACAATGAGATACAGTCTTCTAAACCAGGACATGTTATGGTATATAGAGACGTATGGTAATTTAATTTCAATAGTTCACCATTAACTTAAAGTCCATAGAATTTTGAGCAACGTATGGTCACATAAGTTAATATTCAAATAAACTGAAAATTCTTAAAAGTTTACTCAATTCATTTGATTTTTTTTGAATATATTAATAGATTGTAAAAAATATCTAAAAAAGTTAACAATGCATCGTTGTGAGAATCTTGACGTTTCGCATAGGGATCAGATAACGCTGAAATTTATATCAAAATAAAACTAAAAATTTATACAGATATAAAATACAGCTACTAAAGCTATCAAATCGTAAAAGAATTAACCCAAAGATAACAAAACAACTGCCTAAAAAGCCTCCACTCAAACAGACATTCTTGCGAGCAACAAAAGCTTATCAAACGTATCCGAAACGATTAATTATTTGTCAGAATATCGCGATTAGCATTCGAAAGGCGTAAAATTCTGAAATATTACCAAACCCGTTCAGACTTTAAGCGATCCGCAATTCGGCCACAATGGAAACCTCCGGATAATCGTTCAGCGAACCTTCCCTTAATATGTATAATACAATAATGGAAGATCTTCCCTCGGATTGTGCCTATAAATCGAGACTATTCAATGAAAATTCGCTTTATCGAAACAAGGTCAAGGCGAGGACACTTTGACCCGCTCTCACAACTTCGCTAATATAGTTAAGGGCTTTTATCGTACGGTTATTATTTTTTCCCTCGTATAAACCGCCATAAATGCGGCTCGAAGATAAAAAAAACGTGACATTTAATATCGCGTACAATCATTAAATTTTCCTTTATGACGCTTATAAAAATCAAAACCTTTACGCGCATGCATCAAACCGCGAAAGGCTTTCTAGCGGGTTTCACGCTTGTCACTTTCGAATTAATTTATTAAATCGATCTTATCGAGCTTATTTATACATCTTTAGTGTCTGAATTCGATGCTAATCGATCCTAAAGCCAGATAATAAATCAAGCTCTGGCTACGTTAATTAATGTTCGACAGCGCCAGAATTAATATTAATTGATACGTTGTCTTTGAAAGCTCGGGGTTAATTCGAGTCTGTTTCTGATGTTTATTTTTTCTAGCGAATTTTCTGACCGTAGCCTAGATATTGAGGTTGACGAATGATCAAAGCGCAAATTCATTACGACAATCATAATTCAAAAATCGTTTCGAAAGGCGCTTTTTAACATTTTTATGCGCCAATTGTTTCCGACAGCTTTTTAGTGCGTCGTTATGCAAGCGCAAATAGTTTCGTTTCGATCGACTTATATTGCACTATATAATTTCAAAACGTGTAATTTTTTTATGCAGATTAGAAACGCATACAATTTTGTCACAAAAACAAAAGAACACGATCAGATGTGAATTTTTTTTATTTTTTTTTAAATTCGAATCAAATGATCTTTCATAAATTGAAAATGAAAAAATGCTTTTTTCGTAACGCGAAATAAAAAATGGTACAAATCCGCTAACGATCCACCGACATGCGTCCATTTACAAACGGACGTCGATGTGTTAAAAAGTCGACATCGATTCGATAAAAGGCGTCATTTTTCACGTTTGTCATTTCTGAATAACAAAGCGGGGGTAAAAAACACCCACCCCTATTCTCCATCGGGACAACGTTTTCATACAGCGCGTTCGATTTCAACCCTTTTCCGTCGCGATTGACCCTTTTATGGATTTACGCGAGAAAATGCGTACAAAAAGTCATACGGACGTGACATTCGCGTTTTTATCACTTTAACCGTGGCTCGTACATAACTTATTCGCGATATTTATGTGATTTCTATACATGAACGGGGAATTGTCGTTACACGCTCGGGCGCTGTAAAAACCGTGTATTATAATTCCGTTTTGACATTTTTCGGTCAACGGTATCGACACGGGTCGAATGGCATAATTTGTGAAAAAGTTTGTATTTCATTTCGAATGTATTATTTAAATTTTGTATTGATGACGTAGATTTTGATTCATCAAAATCGAATTGGTTAAAGTAATCTTGATGTATTAATAAAATATACGAGGCTTATACTTTCATCAAGTTCTTCTTTTCTTACCAAATTCATTTTTTTTATGAAAGAGAGTTTACTTAACATATTTTGACATGATTGGTATAATTTCTTGAAAGCTAATTGAAGTGGGAAATATTTTTTTTATATGACCTCATAAACTGTTACAACTAGTGAAGTCGAAACGCGCATAGGTGGTCTTCTATTATCAATGATTATTTTAGTATATCTATTAAAAAAATGAGTAAAATATTTGTGAAAACAGACTGTTTCCAATGAAAATTATAAGTTTTATGTTTCATTAATTTTCAAAAACTGATTTGAATAAGTTGTAAAAAATATTGCTTACCTGGGATATCTTCGCTGGTAGCTACGATATATCAAAAAGACTCAAAATATTTTTTTCGTAAAGACTAATATTAGTAAGATTTTCAATGTATATACTTAATTCAGTTCTTTTCACATAAATATGAAATTTGATTTGAATATAATATTTTTCTTTTTCTAAAATGGAATATGGTAAAAAAATCGAATCTCATACTAAGATATCTACGTATGTAGGCATTGTTAATCAAAGCATTTGAAATTTTTCACATTTAACCTTGATAGTTGAAAAGTTTTCATTTCGAACCATTAAGAAATTATGCAAGAAAAGTTGAATTAACACGTGCGTCAACCGAGTTTCGTCATACCGTTTCATTCAGAAGCTGCGAATGTTTAAGGTCAGAAAAGTTTTAGCATGACTAACAATAAACACTCGTATGGATCGATTAAGCTTTCTCACGACCGTTAATTGTGATTTCTTACAATCTACGATATATATTATACATATGCGCCGTTGGTTAATCGTGACATTCACTTGGCCGAATCTAGAGTACATAATAGACACGTAACGAGTCATTGTCGAATCTAGACCGGATCACGACATGTAACAGGATTGTCATCATTACACGTATTATGCAACCAGACGTAATTAATTATGCCACGATATAAAAAAATCACAAATCGATAACGGTATTGTACCTACCTCTCGATCGAATTGCTCAACAGAAAATCTATGACCGCACATAAAAATATTTCGTACAACATAATTACGGTTATATTACATAGACTGACAGTCGACTTGCTGATTTAGGGACCACACTTAAAATTATACGGCCGAATTAACAACGAAACTTTGGGCGAAAGCTCGAACTAACTCGCGCGCTTTCTAACTAACTTTCCGCTTAATCCAATTCGAAACGTATGCGGAAAACGTTATGAGATTCGATTCGGATAAATTTCAGTGAGATTTCAATCCAAATTTTCTTTTATATCGCTAGTTTTCGTTTTGAAAAACGATCTTGGCGAAACGTCTAGCTGACGTAGGTACTCGGACTCTAGGGGGACGCTCGGGGACCAAACTTAAGTCATTTGTCTGCATCAACACTGACACTGAAAACACCTATCACCCCTCAATTATAGGAAATACCAGCTAGGGTCGTTCTAAGAGTTATATATTTATAATATAGTCTAATATGGAGGTAAAGGGTGGGTGTAGTCGTTCGCGTGCGACTTTCGCATTCCTACGTATGATAATGTCGTATCTGATATTATAATAGGACGTTTGCCTTCACATGAAAAATACCGTTACTAAAATATATAGATGGAAAAAAAGGCTCGGTGTTAAATGGTGTTTCGTAATATCGAACGTATTTAAAACATAATCGAACTGTGAAAAAACGCTTTTGAATTATTTAGACTTTCATTGTGTAATTGAACTATATCGATAAAACACACTTGAGGTCAGCTCGATATGTTGATATTGTAGTATTAAAATACCTTAATAAAACAATAAATCTTAACATGTGTACATAGACAATTTCACATACCTACTTACGAAATGTTTATTTCTGCTTATCTTATCATTTTCGAAAATTTTCGAAAACTTAACTGTTTTGAATACAAATTTTCCTCTCACTACTATTTTATAATACTTGTATGAAACAATTTGGTTTCAACATACACTTTGATCGACCGCTCTACTGAATTATTTTAGTCGATTGTATCAACCATTATATTTTCCACGACGACTCCACATTTTGAAACAACATTCTACGATATTTTTACAAAAGATCGAACCAACCGTCTACCGCCATTTCTGACTGCGGAGCACACAATTGAATAGAACCCACAGTGCAATATCTCGACAACGAATCTAAAATAATATTTGATATAAGGACAATTTAATTTGAAAACTGAAAACAGAATATAGTTTTGAAATTTTATTATTTACATTATGAAATTATGAAACACTTCAGTACCTACGAGTATGTTCATTACAATGTAAATTAAATAGAGCTTCAGCTTTTTGTATGTAAAAAGGCAAATAGCTTTTACATCGTCACTGTGTGCAACTTCATCAGTTTTATAAATGAATAAAATTATATTTGAAAAATTTCTATTGTCTCAATACTGACATATTGAACTGCAAAACATTATGAAATTGCTGTATTTATTCAATTTTATGAAATCTGAAAAAGTTAACCTACCTACAAACTTTTATTCCTTTGTTTTCATAAATTATTCAAATCTTTTTTTGCTCAAATAAAAATTTTTAAGATCGATTTTCAAACATTAGTCGATATCATAACGGTATGCAGAATTTGTTAATACCACTTCGGACTTCAGTGTTCTCAAAATGATAGATTCAAGTTCTGTCAAATCCCAGAGAAATTCATATCACGTTTTTTCTAATTGATATGATGGCTTGATCTTTTTTTTCGAATGTTTGATTTAAAAATCTATTAATTCAACATTTTCTTTAAGTCCCTAAAAATTAATTTCTTACCTCACCTGTTTCGATTAAACTCAATTGATCTGTACGCCAACTCTCTCCCACTTACATAAATAAATAAGTCACGTACTTGTTAAATTTTCAATTTTTTCCAAAAATTTTGACATATAAGTAATACTAAATCATCACATAGAACCAGATGAAAATTAAACGTCTAGATCGGAACCGAAAGGCACGCGCTTATTGCTTGCGATTTTCTTTTGCAACCGCTCCGACAATAATGACCCTTGCGAAATCCCTCGAGTGGCCCTCGACTAGGCATTATGCACACAATATGCAAATAATTGGCTCCACAACCGTAGCCTAGGCCGAAAATGATTTAAGCCAAGACGACTTTTACCCGCGTAATTAATCGATTCGCCCCGCGGAAAAATCGCCGGTTCCGCTGTCGGCTTTTCGCGATTTTCGCTCAAGTTTAGACCGATTTAGATTCAGATCGATTCGGTTTACGGGATTGGGTTTTGTGTCGGTGTTTTATGGTGTCGTTTGCATATTTAGTGTGTGTTTGAGCGTTGAAAGTGTCTATAGCTGGAGTCGAGCCCGGGACATTCGAGTTACGCTTGTCCAATTAAGGTGCACTTTTCGCTTACGCATGTGCTGTTTACTTTCTAGATTAGTTGATTTGTTGCGATTATTTTTATGAATGTTGCAGTTTTGTTTTTCATTAGACTCGGTTTTATGTGAGTTTTGATTTTATCGGTGCTTACTTCGAGCGAGATTGTGATAAAATTAATGTTAATGACACGTGTTTCTAATCGATACATTTTTTTTTTCAATAAAATAAATAAATCGAAATATGTTTTTCTATCGTTAACTACTTCCGAATATTTCAGATTCATTTGCAAGAGTTGGGTTTGGAAATCGATCGAAGTTCAAATACAATCTGCGCCAATTGCTGTGAAAATGGCATAATATTCAGTTTGGACAAGGTCTTTTAATTATACTGTGAAATTTGGAGCATTTTCGTAGATATTCGAAGTCAATTACCATAACAATCAATTTCAATGGACAATTTGTTGAATTATCTCGACTATTCAAACGAATGTCGGTGCAGCCGAAGACTGGTTTTCGACCAAAGCCGGAATACGAATTTCGAAATATCCTCCGGTTGTACTTGAAAAGATACGACACCCCGCCAGATTAGCTATCTAAGAATTTCGATTAAACATTTTCATTAATATAATGACCGAGCCGGGCATAAATCAGAGATTGAGCCGGGGACAATCTAGGCCATTAATTGGAAAACTGCAAGTTTGAACTGAGGGCTACAATTTAGTGATTTACGGCTCGATTGTCGAGTGTGAACGCCAACTAACCAGAGGGTGCATTGTTAATTCGATAGTAACAAATGGCAACGCTTTCCTACCGAAAATCTGTATCGAATTGAGCAATCGGCTTGCTCAAGTCACCGCAGACATAATCGAATGAAGAGATGGGTTTCTCATGGTTTTCGCTTATCCGGGTACTGCTATTATTGTTACTGACACACTTCTCACCACAATTTCACTATGCCACGAAAGAACCGATGTTACGTCTTGAACGGTTTCACTTTTTACTCAAATGGTTGCGTTAATGACACAAAATCAATACGTCGCTCTAGACTATGTATTTGCATGATGATGCCATCGAAGTTTGCGTTTCCGAATTGCCCAGTTTGAAAATACGGAATGGTTAACAACAATAGTGCATTCGGCGAAATGAAAATGTTCGATATTGCGAAACGAACTGTCACGAAGTACCACGACACCGCTCGACGTTTACATAAATAGAGTTTGGACTGTTTAATTTCGCAAATCCATATTTATTTTTATATGAGGTTTTTTCGCCCTCGAAACGCGACTTTTTTAGGAATATCAGAGAATAAAGTTGCGAAAGCATTAAAACGCCGTGAAAATTCTTGTCACGGTTTTGGTTAACATGTTTATTGCGCGCGTTACATTTTTCTCACCATCAACGTCGCAGCGCATTAAAGTCAAAACGTTTCAGAATATATTTTTTCAGCTGAGGAAAACACGCTGAATCTATTATTTTTTGATGTGTCGAAAATAACAACGGAAAATTTGAATATGTCATTAGAAAAGTGTGTCGGATGAATGGCGAGAAAAATATTATTTTCACGTAAATCTAAAATGATTCATGATATTATGATCGACTTTATTTTAGATGTATGAGAATCGATATTTGCTTCAGCAATGATTCGGCAAGTCTGGATTCAATAGCTCTTTGAATCTCTTGAGTGGATTAACGTCCCATTCTAAAAAATGTAATATTTCATCTCTAGTTGAATGCACTTCGATCGTAAAAGTAGGTACGTTTTTCACACCAGGTATTTCAAAAACATGATATTATAAAATGCAACTGATTTAATATAATTGCTCTGATACGTTTTAAATTACTATAAAAATTATATGCAGTGTGAAAAGTTGAACTATAAAAGTAACAGCGTTAAAATTTTATAGCTCGTATTATATAAGTGTAATTTTGTGTCTAATACAAATCGATTTGAATAAAAAAACAATTCTTGTAACATTTAAGATATAACAAGATCGGAATTATGTTAACACAAAATCATATTGAATTTCCTCTCGTATAAACCAAACATAAACACCTCACAGCAATATATCAAACGGTCAACCAATTTGTTCACTTTGAGAATCTTCGTGTTCTGTTTGCTTGCTATTTTATTAAAATCCCACCCAGACAGTAGGTTCGACTTGAGGTACGGACAACCTGGTATATCTAGAAATATCCATACTGAACAGGGCCTAGACACACAACACATCGAAATCCCGAACTAAATAAATACATGTGACCTTAAACAAACAATGAAGCTGAAGACGTGTTCGAGTTGTCTTTTTATCCGATCGTGTTCTGAAGTCGAAAATGTCTTCACTTCTGGATGCAATTCTGGAATTTATCTTTTTATTGACACGAGTACCTTTTGGTATAAAATTATTTTGTATTTCTCTATTAATATTATTCACTTTGAGGTGAAAAAGTAGAGTTGCTAAGTTATAAATTCAAAAGAATGCTCGATAGGTATTGTTCAATCAATTGAATTTAATCGATACAATACAAAACATGTTTTAGTTTTACTTTTGAGAACCATCAAATAAACACTTTTTTCAAATCAAATTTTTCAGATAAATGATCTAATCTCTATATCAATTAATCCATAAAAAAAACGACATGAGACTCACCAGTGCTGATAAGATTTAAATATGCTGAATCAACATAGCATACACAGATTTTTTATACCTCAGTTCCAATGTCTAACTTATCAAAATCTATTATTTTAATCCATATAATAAATTTAAAAATACATACGACACTCTGACTTTTCAACTAACACTCGTTCCGTACGTCGTGTTCGTCGCAAAGTTTTAATGAAACACGTCGACGTGTATACATTTGCGTCATCAAAAAATATATTCTCATCCATTTTATATACATTTTCGTTTTTTTTCCGCCCCATTTTATCACATTTTCATCCCATATTTGCCACACGCCCGGTAACGCGCAATTACGAGTTTTCCCCGAGGGTCATCTCTATCGTCGTGTTTTCTTCGCATCCGCGTTGAATAAAAGAAAATTTTCCACGACGAGAGGAAATTCACACGACGCTGCACCTAGCCGAGGAAAAGGATTGTTATGTTACGACAAACGACCACTTTACGGTTTTACGTGCTAAGATGATTTATGGAAAATGATACCGTTCGCCTCGGCTACGGGGAGATTTATTATCGCACCTAGCGAGACGTTTCAGGTTTTTCTTATTTTTGTTTTGCACATTCGACGCTTGAAAAGATACACATCTATCTCAGATTCATCAATACAACATAAACAAAATAAACAACTGATGGTTCAGATGTATTAAGTATGCATTATGTGTCGATATTCAAGTTATATGATATCCCTGGGTTTGAGTTCTGTAGGTTCTGATGAGAGTTCACATGTCGTTTTCCTTAATTGATTAATTAATATGGAGACTAGATTGATTCTTTCACATATTTGATGCATTTAATTCTAAAAAGGTTTAATTTATAGTTTTACATAACAATTCCTGAAAAATGATCACCACTTACTTTATCTGAATCGATCAAAGTCAATCGATTTAGTGACTTTTCAAAGTTTCTAGTCTAGAAGCTCATATCTTCGCTCCAAGGTGAACGATATTAATTGATAAATATAAAAATAAATATATGAATAAATAAGGAAAAACGCGTCCGTCTGAGCGAATTTTCCGAGTGGGTGTTAACCGGGCAGTAAACCGTTTTCGGAAGCGTTAATTGCGCCTTTTCGAGTTTTCATCTCCTCCCCGGTTTTTATGGTTATTCATTAGGATGTAATTAATTAGCGTTTGATATTTCCTAGCAGGCCCATAAGACGCTGTAAAGTCGTAAAAGATGTCTACGTTTGTGCGGACCCCGCTGTACTTTGTCCGTTTTATAATGAAATACGACCCTTCATCGTTCGCCGTAAAGCCTGACTTTCACCACCCTCCCCCTTTGGTATCTTTAAGAACTCAAAACACCAAACCCATTCACGGGGCAGTCATAACTTTTATAAAAGGAGATGCTTTTAGTTTTATTCAGCGCGCAAACGTTAAATGAATACGTATAGGGGTTGAGGGTTGGAGTCGTAAAAAGGTCCTTGGAAGTATTGAGGAGTCTATCATTCATTTTCGCATTCTGAAAATGATTATATGTACGATTTGATGTATAGATAATAGAAATCTCGAGTTTTATTTTGTTCTCAAACAACAATCAGCCGAGTATATACGCGATAGTTATTATTGCGTTACGAGAGTAATAAGCGGAAAATCTCTCTTTTCCGATTTTCCCGTCTCCTTATCGGCCCGAGACGTTCGAAGAGAGTCATCAGTTTTCATTATTATAACTCCATTTATACGATCCGAGTTTCTTTCGAGCGAGTTTTACTGCATCCGATCGAAACTTTGCCGTGGATGTTTGTTAGCTGGAAGCGAAGGAGAGTGAGACCGTTTATTACTACTACTTACTGTATATGTGTGTTTGGCTCGCGCGAAAATTTTCGCGAATTTCCCCGAACCGAGCCACTTTCTCCTCTCTTTCCCCACGTCTACTTTGCCTCGGGAAAACTAACAGCGATTGGCAAAGTTTTGATAGAATTCACGTTGGCTTTGTCTGTCAGAACTGTCAAAGTTTGAGCCTTTTCTAGGTCCTCCGCTTTGAGTGTGCAGCTCGGATTCATTTTCTCGCTTCTTTCGTCTACTATTGCAGTTTCTGATGTATTCAAGACGTCGAAACGATTTTCGAATCAATTTAAGTTCGAAAGCGAATATCCTTTTAGGTATTATTTTAATTCGAAACTGAAAACGGTGGCTGTCTACCTGTCAAAGTGGATATTCGAATGTTTTATTGTGCTAAGTCGATCGTTTTACACTCAGTTGATTTATTGAAATTTTATAAAGAGTTTACCTTTCGTACAAATATCAAATTCAATGCTTGAATTGCTTTTCGATTTATTCAATAATAAATATATTTTCTTTGAAATGTCTCACCGCTTCTATGTCGCAGTATTTGTGAACGACTCAAACATTATTTTGACCATTCCAAGTAAAGTATAACAACGAAACAATCATCAGATACGTTCCAAGGGGAAGCAAAGCTCACTTCACCATACAGTCCTTAACAGCCATGTTCTCTATTGTTTCGTGTACATTTGTATAACGAACGACGGCCATCAGCAGTAAGTGTTTCGGTCTTATGTTTCCGCACCATTATGCTTTCTTCAACTGATAAAATAAACCAAGTTTGGCCCTTCAATCCGAAAAAAGAAACCTTAATCGCATTAGGGACGAACCAGTGCCGCAAAGTTAATTCTATCATCTTTTTTTCTTATTTAATACTCGAGATTATTACAAAAATCGTTTCGTCGATTTGTATATATTTTTTATGAGTTTGTTTGGAACGCCTTATTATGGTCCGTCTTAATTCCCAGTAGCCCATACGATATTTCCGTTCGAACGATACGAAATGGAATCACACGGCGATTACACATAACTTTCCCAAGTTTAGTATTGGCAGTTCCCTTGACGTTGCCTTTGTGCCCAGACCCACACCCTTCACATTCGATGGGGCAAAGTTTGCCCTAATGTCGACCAATTTCGCCTCGTTTCTCCCCATTCGAGTATAAAGGGCGAAAGAGCCGTCGAATAAATAAATAGTCGGCCGGATTTAATACGCGAGTTTTCGCGAATTATTCACAATACTCATGTTTTATTTAAGCCGAGACTTTTCCTATTCCGAGTGTAAAGTTTGAAGCCCGGGTTTTATTTCGCGCCGTTCGAATATCGGGGAGGCATTCGCATAAGTAAATATGGGATGCAATAAATTTAGATCGAGAGATAAGCGTCCGCCAAAGGGTATAAGAGATATTGGAGGACCTCTCTTATGTGTGTACCTTCTCTCCCCAGCGGTGTCGACTTCTTTTCCCGAAGATTGTCAGTCGATATAAGGGAACATCCATATTTTTACATGCGGGATCCCAGAGCGTGGATGAGAATATGCTTTAGATGTCGCTCGGTTGGAAAAAAAGTTTTTTTATGGCTCACCTTTCGCGAGAGATGATATCGCGGAATTGCTGTTTGCGGTACAAAGGTTCAAAGGCTTCGAATAATGCGGTTTTTCACCACTGTATAAATATTTTTTTCGATTGAATTTTTCGAAAATATCTGTCACATATAAGAGTTTTCGTGATAATCCAGCATTATGATAACGTATGGAGTTGCACGTGTCCCATCGGTGCCGTCACATTTATGTTAATATCGTACCGTAAAAATACCTATTGTCGCAAACAAGATGTCCTCAATAAAAAATAACAAGCTCTTTTATTGGCCATCGCACCGGATAAACGTCTGTTTCGACTCTAACACGGTCTTTCTCTCTTTTCTCCCACACACGAACATCCTTATCCATATGCGAATTTCTCAAAGGTCGAAATTATTATACGGATGGCATCTTCCCGTTTGGGGATTTGTCACGAAACATTCCCCGATGGAAAAAATATCACGTATTTTTTTGTCGAATAATTGTGACGCTTTCACCTTTCGATACATTATACGAGCGGAAAAAATACGTTTCCGAAAAGTTTTCCTGTTTATCAGTTTGATTGACTTTTCAGTTTGATGGAAAGGAAAATATGAGCGTGTGTATATATAAAAAAATACGTCCGTAACAGACGAGCGTCGAAATCGAATGATTTCCTGAAAACGGAACGAAGTTGAAAAAATGTTATCTTTTAAGGTTGTCGGAAATTGCTTGATCGGCAATGCGCCTCGACATTTAACAAACTGACATGAAAAAATAAACGAAATCATTCCAGATACATTTTTTTTATATAACCGAGATGAAAAAAATATATAGGAAAACGATCAAAAATGCATGAAATACGTACCTAGCATTCAACGACGATTAGGCTCATATCATTGAAAAGCTAATTTCTTAAAGAACATCAATTATTACGGGAATCGGTAAAATAGTTGTGTAAAAAAATTATAGCTAAAAAAACTTTGCAATAATAATGTACTCGTAAACTGTTATTTTTAAGATTTTCATCTATATTTTTTTCACATAACAATAAAAAGCAAAAAGAACCTTTCAACGTCATCTCCTCACCATTAGTCACATTTTCCCCACTATCCATTAACATAAAAACAAAATATCAATTCTCACCAAACAAATCACTCAAATCACACATTGAACCTTAAACCACTTTCCCGATCAACAAACACACGACCCCGTCCAACAATAACTTACCAACCGTACATAGCCACAATGGATCGTTCTAATCCTGAGGTAAGGCAATACATCATAATTGTCTCGGCTCGCACATACACAGAGATACCTAAGCAGCATAACTCAATGTTGTCAATTAGGGTGTGAAATCAGTGCAAACCACTGCCCACTTCGGTAATTGGCGGTGGACAAGCCGTATTAGATATCGGGTAGTTGGGCTTCGGGTTGGGTTAGCTTGGCTTCGCGAATGTGCAACCCAAAGCCTGTTAGATTGGTGCTGAAAGGTATGAATGCTTGAGTTATGGAAATTGTTTGGTTTATTGTAATATTGATATTGGAATGTTTTGTTTGTATGTATTGATAATTGAGTGGAAAGCTGAGATATCGTGCTCGCTATTGTCAAGAAAAAACTTTGTCTAAGTAACTGTTGATTTAATAGGTGCATAGATTTGGTTTTTATCTTACCACTTTTGCATTCATAGGAGTGCAAATAAAATACGTTTCCACTAAAGTATCGATATATTTTTTTATATTTTTTTTTCGAATCATTAATAAATTATTTTATTTAACAATACCAGTTATTTTATATTTCAGTAAGTATTATTTTCTTCATAAAATACACAATCTCTTTGTACGAGCTCTCCTGACACCTGTACGTGACATTAATCACTACTGTATTCATTGATACAATTCGCTGTATGAAAATTTTCTCAAATTATTTCATTAAGAATACAATTGAAATAAAATCATTAAAAACGATTTTTTTAATTTATTATAATATTAACGTATTTTTTCTTTTCTTTTAATCAATTACAAAATAATCAAAGCAATTTCAATCAACGCAAATTCAGTTTTTGCAAAATTTTATTTATGACTTCAAATAACGAAAACATTCTTTAATTTTCAAATATTTATTAAACATTTATATAAGCCTTTATTTATAACTTCAATCGATGATTTTTAGATGAAAACGAGTATTGAATCGTGCATCATCGTTAACTGTTATTGAAGCTCAGACGAATTTGTCACATCGCGTAACAAGTATCACTTTTCCTTTCGCTCACTCACAAAGATTAGTTCGAACCGAACAGTCCCAAAGGACATACGACCTCCTAACAAAATGTGCTACATGCGTCAAAAAAGCCTATAAACAAAAGATCTATGTTTACGACGACGATCGAACTCGAAAACACTCAACGCAAATTGAAAACGCCCGGCGACAATCGACGAAAAAATACCAAAAAAATTTCAATCCATAAAATGACGAAACATCGAATAATTTTCCAGTCGAAACAATAGAATTTCTCAAACGAGTATAACGTAACTCGAAGTCGATTTCGGTTAGGTTATGGCTTCTGGTCACGACATTGTCCTCGTGAAATCCTACCGGTGGTCGAGAATCGGCGATAAGGCCCCATTCACTATGGTCTGTTGATGGTTTGCATAAATAAACGTGGCGTGCACATGTCAAAGTGCAATAATACACGTGGGCGTGGTGCGGTTTGCTGATAAACGTTGCATATAGGAAATTCAACCCCTCGATAAAAGGTGCAACGCATACAAAACTGGGTGAATTAATTCAGCGTTTTGTGTTTTAAGGGTGAGTATGGTGGTTTTGTATTCAATAAGCCTGTTTCAGTCACGAAGGCTGCAATTATGAATTACGCTAATAATTATGGTTGATAAGTGGTTTAGTCACTTGAATACATTGAATTTTAATACGATTTACACTGTTCGTTTTAATTTTGGACACTGAATTTAAAAATGTTGCATTTTTTCATATAATTTGAACTTAATGGGATTTATAGTATATTTCATAATATAAAGAGTGATCAAGTACGGTCCCTATATAACACTAACGTTTGGAATAATTTTCATGGAAAAATTCTGTTGAACTGAAAATTTATTTGGAAGAGATTATTATTCAACCGTTATGGAAGTATGTAAAAATAATGATTTGTTAAAATCACTATGTTTCATTCGAGGCAATGCATATAGCAAGAGTTATTTAATAAATTTATTGGAACCCGACATTTATCTCTTCCGAGAAATACTTTCATTGAATCAAAAATTTTCCATGGAAATCATTCTAAATGTCGATGTCGAATGTTATATTGAAAACTGTATAAATTATCAATTTTTAAATAATAAAAGAAACTATATAAACTTTACAAAATCGTTTACCCAAATTCACTAAAGGAGTCAAATCAACATTAATGAAATTTATCAAGTACCCAGAATTATTCACAATAGTGTACGTGCACTTATTTTTATTCTATTGAGATTTAACAATAACAGTCATTGTTGGAAATATGGCATAGTTATATGAAAAATATCGCATAATAAACCACCGTAAAATCACCTTCGTTGGCTGCCCTCGAATATCCACCGCTTTCTTTTCATCTTCTGACCGAAATATAAATTCCTCTAATTGGCCTCTTTCAGAAGGTCCTTTCATGCGATCGTTCCTTTCATCGCCGTTTCAAAAATCTAAAATGCCTTTCGGCGAAAGTCAACCGTAAATAGATTTCGACGAACTGTACCTACAGCCCGTTTGATCTCGTCCAACTAGCGGCACAAAATTTCGGAAAAAATAAATTCCCAGCTGAAAAATCACCGAGAATCGAATGAATTTCGCAATTTTGTGTACTTTCGTGAGTGGACCGTTTTATTCGAAGCTGTGTACATGTGTGCGGATTTATTCAGTACGATTCGATGTTTTAATTGGAGTGTGATTCACTTTTGCGGATGATACTCTGAAATTACATTTTCCATACTAGTGACTTTGAAAAAGCTCTTCAACGTTCCGCTTTTAATGGGTGACAAATTTCACGCATTGATAAATTCGAAAACTAACTCTATTTCGATTTTAATCTCATATTAATATCGCCGTAATTTCAACTGACCTATTAAACAAATCAAAACGAAAATTCTTCATCAATACAACAATACAATCTAATGCAATTACTCAATGATCTCTTTCATTATAACAGTAACATAAATCACATCTGACACAATTGACGATTACTTTAACGCAGATTACGATCTTCGTTCGCACCTTAGGAGTTAATTTAACACCCACTCTCAATACAGCTCATATTTATAATATAATGCAATCTTCACATATCCATATAATGCAATAAGCCCTGTATTTTTCAGTTCCGACACACGGATCCGATTGCATCGGCCACAATTAGAAAAGCCCACGATCTCTCCGTATAAAACACACTAGTATTGCATATCCCACGAAGACAATTAACGATCGTGAATCGCTCGAAGCGAATGATCCTAATTCTGGAATTGTGGAATTGAAAAGACCCGATTGTGTGATTCAATTAACACAGATATATCACAAAATGTTTGCGGTCAAAAGTTTAATAGTTCAGTCGTGATCACAATGGTTACCAGCGCGTTTGGTATGCGACCGTGACTTTTAATTGTCCTGATTTATGGATTCTGCATAAATGCAGATAAGACACATTATTTTGTATTTATTATGTGATAGATTTGTCTTTCGATCCTGTATAGCAATATCTAATCAAAGGTTTGTCAGTCTGGACAAACATTATCAATACTGATTCGGGACGCTTTTCTTAATGAATTCGAGATATGTTTCATTTTTCATAGTATTTATATCAAATTAGTTATTAATTTAAAAAATAATCAAGTCTAGTTATTTATTTTACATTTGACACCGACATTTGGAATGTTTTTCATGGAAAAATTCCTTAAACAAGCATATTACTCGAATGAGATTATTATGCAAAAGTTATTGGAATGTACGAAAATAATATTTTATTGCAAATTCGATATATCAAAATATCAAGGCAATACTTAAAACTAGATCTCTCTTGAGTGGTGTAATCGTTTATTCTAGTTTTTCCATAGAAATCATTCCAAATATCAATCTCAAATGCAACATTATGAATCTTACTTAATCAGTCTTCAAATATTAGAAGAGATATTAAAGCTGTTTTGGCAAAATTATTATTCAAAAATGCAACATTTATCAATACTGTCTAGAATCACTTACAATAGTGTATACGCGATATCAAATCGGATACATTTGAAGGATCCTATTCGTATCACGTTGCCCTTTGATCGTAGGTTATGTAAAATTCTACCATATCGTATTTGCCCTTTTCGGTAAAGTTCTCTTGTTACAGAGTCCGAAAGAAACGGCAGATCGATCACGACTTTCTTCCGCGACTAGGAAGGCACGAAGCCATCTTTATTAATGCGAAAGTCTCGTTATTCGAATAATCCTCTAATAAAGTCCAAAGACTTTCGTTTCGTGGAATTTTCTTATTTTTTTCGGATTCGCGGAAGCGAGATTCCGAATCGGCTCCGATGCGTGAAAAGGGGCGAATCCTTCGCAAACGCGAAAAGTCGAACTCTCTTTTTATATTTATCTTGTTTCATTTTACATCTTTTTATTTGAGGGGAGGGCGCGAATAAAAGAAAAGTTTTATATAAACACGCGGAACGAACGGGGTTTTCTTTTTTGAGGGCTTTTCTGGGATTTTGACACTTCACGGGCACGCAAAGCGCTTTCCCACCTCGCCCTCTCGTTAAGCTTTTCAGTTTATCACAATAAGGAAACTTCTTTGAACTTTCAGTTTTTTCGGGGAATAAAGAGCCACGTACATGCAGGATGGAATTTTTGCTTTGCTGAAGAAAATCCCTTTAGATGCAACACTATTTCCAGCTCGCTCTTTGGGCATTTTCGTAAAAATATATTAAATTTTCTACAACAAAATATTCGAAATGACTCCTCACTTGCAATAACATAAAAAACATTCACGATAGACCTTCATCAGTACAAAGAAGAGCAATCGTTCACATCACTAGAATAAATAACTGTCAGTCTTTCACTCAGAGGAGCGATTATGAAGCATCTCGACCTACCAGATTTAACGATTTCAAAACGTGCACAAGAAGAAGACTCTTACAAACGAGTAGCGAATTACATGAGTACATGCGAATCATGATTCGCACAATGGACTCTATAGACGCTTAGGGCACCTTCACTTCACACGAAACCTTATTATAATCGACGATTATCTAGAACTGGAGTACGTGTGTGTCAGAGGTGGTCATCTTTGAAGAGAATTTTCATTCTCGATTGTCTATTCGTGTGTAATATTTGATTTGTTCTGGTCGTAAAATATCTTGTGAAGCATTTGCAGATGCTTTAGGCGATTTTCAGCACGATCCTGTCACACTTGATGACGTCCAAGTCATCGTCTCTTATATCGTTTCGTAACCGATATGTAACTCTATGGTGTTTATAAGACAAAGAGACGTCTCACGTCTCTTGCTTAGCACACGACCCAGTAAAGTTCCTAGAAGACTCGTCACGTTCGTCGTTTTGCAAAATACGATAGCAGTGATGATAGGTGCTGTTTAGGATTAGATAGATTTCTAGCTCCTCCAATACGTTTTCATGCATTATATAGTATAAAAACTGAATCTAATTAACATTTTAAGAATAGTATAAGATTTTCTTTAAAGAAATAGCAATGCGTAAGCACTCGTCGAACAAATTGTTTCGTGCTGAAATCGAAACGTTGCATACATTATCCATTAAGTTCGATATCTGGGTCGGAAATTTTCATAATCAACGTTATCGGTGAAAAATTACAAAACGCCTACGACCGTTTCAAATTTGCAACGTCCGAGAAGCGAACGTATCGCCGCACTTACTTGTACCACAGAAACGGCTTGTACTACAAAATTTACACGACTATAACTCAATTGATAACACGAACGATGACAAATTTACACTCGACTAGCGATTTATGGCGCTATTGAAAATTTAAATCGTAGCGACCGAAAGTCGCCTAATGATGCGAATTCAATTGCTCAACTCTCCGCGGTTTATCTGTCGATTGATTCGATTGTAAGACATGCGATGTCTCGTTTTAATGTTTCGAATTTGTGTGAAAAGTTCCAAGAATGCTGCGCTCGATTTGCAATTTCGTAAAAGAAGTAGGCTGTGAAATCGACACACAAAAGACGCGCAATACGCTCTTTACACACTCTATTTCGTTGAACGGTCGTAATGGATGAGTTTTGACGTGCGATGATATTGCAATGGATGAGAATTTTTTTTTCAAATGTAATTTTTTAAATGTAATTTTTGTGAACGAACGCCGCATTGTTTCGCTGTCGACTGCTCTCGGTTGTAATATGCAAGTTAGTTTGAATGTTCTCTCGAAATTTGTCAGAGTTGAAAAGTTTGAATGACACGACTCGGCTTAAGTAAGGTCAGGATAGTTCGAATTTGTATCGAAGTTTTGCTCTATGCATTATATCTTTCTTGAAAATGATTAATTTTTATGTAAATTATTTTTAACTAAACAAATTAGTTTCATTTGTATTCAAAATTTAATTTATTTAAAACGAAATACGTGTAATGAAACTTCAAACAAAAGAATTCAAATTTTTGTATCATATTTTGATTTATTTTCGATTCCTACACCTAATTGAATGTTCCAAACACAAAAGCTGTGATTAATTTTAATATTGGAATCTCGAATCGAACTCATTTCATCTAGAGTTCTTTCACAACGCTCCACACAAAAAGTCGCATATGTAGTATTTACGATCCACACCCACATAGAACCCTCCCATTTTCAATCACAATATCTTTAGATTATAGATACAGCTCACGCATTATTCAACCTATATTTAATTGAACGTTTATCTGATAAATCACCTTCCTTCCAGACGTAAGTGGACGCCCGTGAACTACACGTATACGGTATTTAATACACAGTGTTGTTCCACATTTTAACACGATGACAATGTGCCTGAAGACAGACAAACGACAGAGGAAACTCGGCTAGTTCCTTTAATTATTTATCAATTATATCTTTTGTATAATCTGCACTAATTTTTCCAAGGAAATCATTTCCAATTTCGGTGTCAAATGCAATATTCAGAACAGTAATTGATCACTCCTCATAACATAAAAGAAACTTTTAACCCGTTCAATAAAAAAATGCAACACTTATCAAACTAATCAAATGTTTTCAAAATTTTTAAAACTGTAGACACATTGGAATTAGCCGAGCTTTTCAATAAAAGTACATTCGATTCACGAACATCCATAAATCTCAATAAAATCATAGATAGACCGAGAGGACAGTGTGAAATACGTATCGAACCAACGGCATGCTTTAGCAATTTACGATGTCCATCTGAAAGAATATAATATAAGCACGATCCGATCCAATCGCCAGCCTACATCAGACCTCGAACCAGTGTCAAGTTTTTGCCCTTTGCACTTTTGTATATATCTAAAATAGATTATAAGTCCATAATGTGTGCTAGAATGGCGTGGGCGGCTTCTGTCTATCTACTCGCTTAATGATATCGTCGTGTCGAACGTCTCTATATATCATTAACTGTGTAATTGATAACTTTGAATGGTGTAAGTAAGTGGTGATACCCTATAGAACTAGTGGCAACAATAGGAGTTGAATTCGATCTGGGCGTTGATAAGAATGATGCATGTTTCGACGTTAAGGTGCAAAATTGAAAGGTGTTCGATAATCGTGGAAAATTTCAGCTCGATTTCGAAACGGTTGAAATTTTAGTCTCTCTATTAAGTTTGGATTTATTTTGTATATAAATTCGATTATCTGATAATTTTGTGTAATTAGAAATATGATTTATCTACAGTGAAAATAATGAAACGAATCTTTTAAGTTACATTCAGAATCGTTTCGTGCAACAATTACCGTTCTGAGCGTTGCTCCATCGTTAAATATTCATAATTAATTTCCAATATTGATTTAGAAATCGAGATTTATTGCGTATAAATCAAAAGCGTCACGTTCTTAGATATCATGCCTAAATTGTGCTCCATTTTGCATTCGATCGACCCATTAAATCAAATCGGATCGCTCATTAAAATCATCACGGATTCCTCTCGAGAACGATCTCCTTTTACTTCTAGGACATTTGTATAGATCCGCCAAGTAGACGATTTATACAAATAGAACACGATTGATCCTCGGACACATACGACACATTCGAATGCAAATTTATCATCCTGAAACGTGATGTAAATTTAACAATAAATCTAAACGCGTTGAAACGTCTTCGGTGAATTCCCGATTCATCCTAGTGTGATATATTCGTAATGCACAATAGAGTCGTGCACAGATTCGTTTTGTATTTTTCGCTTAATTAAGATTGATGAACAAATCTCGACTTTGAACTAGCGACCGTGATTAACGTCGGTAAAAAAGGGCAAAGCAATTATTTGAATACAATTTTTTCACCAGAATCAACAATTCACATGAGAATAACGTCTTAATTTATTTAATTTTTTTTAGTACTCGCATGTAATTTTGTTCAACATAATAGACTTTTTATTAAATTATCACGTTCAAATACCATTCTATGAAATAATCTAGTTGTTTTTATACTGGAGAATCTCATTTTTCAACACGTTCAAAGTCACCGCTTATGAAATAACTCTGCAACACGCAAACGCTTTCAAGTGTTAACTTTTGTACTATTCACCGTTTATTACAGAAATATTTATATAAGACGTCTTCGCACGATTCGCCTTTTGTGTATCGATTTAAGAGTTTTGTCAACATATAAATTCTATTAGAAACACACCGATAGATACTTGAGCTGTACTTCATATTCTGATAGTGGTTACCAACCATCTTATGCGATTTATCCATCGTGACGGAATCTACATGCAATGCAATTCGAATGCATAATTCAAACAATGCAACACCGATTACGAACGAAAAATCTCTATCACGACTGCATCGCATGTCGTTTCAAAACTCATATTCGAAAAACCCTCGATCTTTTCAATAAGCCCGTTGTGTTCGAGTCCGATATTACAGCGAGAATCGTGAATTTTTTTCAGCAACAGAGGAGAAAAAAAGTGCCCAACCTTTCAGAAATATGCAAACGAACGTGAAACTTTGCATTTCAAAAGTAACACTAAACGAGTTCGCATTGAAAAAGTTCATAAAGAGTTTCATCTCGAGACGCATTTCGCTCCGAACTCGACAAATATAATAAAGTCTTATAAAGTCGTTCTTTCGCTGTGTTTTCTTTGCATATCGCGATCGTTTAAAAGAACAATAATGCTTCATATTTAGATCGAAATTCACTTTTTCGATTTCGAATAAAAATATATTCGTCTTTGTGGAGATGTTTGCCCTTTGTCGTCTGGCAGATGCATAACGCACATTGTGTACACGAAACGATGCATTTGCGAAACTTCCTCAATATCGTTAACGATGCACATGTACATACATAAACGTTTTCTCGTGCCGTATTCTGTGCAGTATTATAGCAAAATTCTGCTGCTAGAGCATCATTACAATAATAGAGTCAAGCCAGTACGATAACGACTCGAGTTTGCGAAAAAGAACACCATTATACACTTTATCTGGTTAAAGTTTAATAAACGGATATAGCACGCTATCCAATTTCGAAAGTGGCGCGTTTTAGCTCAACTTGCACCCCATGTTATGGGTATGGGGCAAGGTGGATAAAAATTCGATCGCTTTATTTGAGACTGCCCGTCAAGATGAAAAGTGAACTTATTCAAGTTTCCACTATTAGCGGAGGCACGTACTAAACGTAGTTTTCATGATTGCTGAAAGTTCTTTAGTTTGGTTTCATTATATCAACATCATTAAAAGTTTTTCCTTTGAAGACTGCTGGAACAAAAAGTTACTTGATACCTTTCATGGCTACGTAGGTGCTTTTGAGCTGGCGCATTCGACAGTATCGAGACTACGTGCTTTTAATTATTTTTTTCTCATTTTCCGCTTATCGGCTACAAATTTTCTTTAGAAATTTCACTGAACTTAAGTTCGTTTCGAAAATATTCTATTTCATTCAAGATATCGCATTTCAATACATTGAGACGTAGTATCTTTACGAGAGCATCTAATAAGAATCCCATTATGAGTCTTCTTAGAAAAACCAACCTTTTATCGACTTAATATTTATTTATCGAAACCAATTCTTTTCTGTGGCACAAAAGGAAGAACCTACAGCCATAATGATGAATAAAAACACTTATGATCCGTACAAAAATAATGAGGTCGAGTGGACATCTATCCAGCGCATTCATCCCTCTCCATACAAGGGACGATTGGAGAAAGCGGCACAAACTGAAGCACCTAGTAGCCGTCCTCTAATTCCTCGAGGACTATCCACTCGGAAAATAACCCAATTGAGAATCAAACCTTCCGACATGAAAGGGTTAACTGCGATGACGAGCAAAGGGAAGATTTCGAATTCCGTTATACGAGGGACGCGGCGAACCCCTATTAGAAATAGATTTCACGGATCCTCGGACCGGCTCCTTTCCCGAAGATCCACGTCAAATTAATACTGGGATGATTGGTAATTGATTTAGTAACCGATCGCTAGTTTAGGAATATAAGTTTCGCAGGAATCGATCTCCCACCTGTGCCAGTTCAAAGCGATTCTGTTGCAAAAGTGCGCAGTTGAGGTAATTGATACGTCGAAGTTTTCGATTCGTAAATGAATCGAATATGAAGAGATTTTAATTGAAATAATTATCTGCTGGTCTAATGAAATGTAAATATCAAATTTCGATCGAATACCTATGAAAATTATCCGAATTAGTGTTACGAATTCAATTTTTACATAATCTAATTGCACGCATGATCGACATAACATTCGTCAATTGAATGTAGATAATTATCACCTTGTGAAGTTCACCTGATCCGTTTATGAAATTCGATTTAGTCACGATTCAACGAAATTAATTAATGTGTTACGAAGTGTCTACATACAAATGCAGAACCTGTCGATGTAACACTTCCGTGCACAAGTTAGATAATGGCGATTTCGAATAAAGCCGTTAAAAAAAACACAGTTGAATTCGACGTCAATGAAAACGTGAACTTGCTAGACATATTATATTATTTTCTAAGACTATGTTTAATCGATGTAATGTATCAAATGTTAGAACAAAAACAGGAAAAATTGTTTTATATATTTTTTAATTGGTTTCATATAAAAATATTGTTCATTCAAATATGTCATTTTTTATGTGATTGAAAAATGTATTTCCATTTTTATAAGCACGTCAATCAATTTAAATGCGTTTATTGTTGTTTCGATATTTTTAAACATCGTATGAAAAACTTGAAGGTCCGGTCTTTTATTGGAGAGCCAACTATGAGCTGTTAAAACAGCCAGTGAAAGAGGCATACATACAACATTTCGTATAACAATACATACATACATCCATATCTTTCCCCAAGATTTAGACAGTTGGTAGTTGAAGAACCGCGTGTAGTTTAAAATCTTTTTATTCTCAAACCAGAGGTGAAAAGACCGTCCCTAAAAAAATAAAAATCAAACTTTCTCAAGCTACCTGATATAAAACATTGTCAGAAACTTCCAACAAAGGAAAAAGCACACACACTTCGATAATTTAAAATTATCAACCCGTACGAGAAACGAAATTCGAAATTCAGCGTTTACCGGGCATAGGAAGAATCGCGTTCGCGCGCCCGAGAATTTTCCGAGCATTTTCCTCAAAGGGCTAAGGAGGAAAACTCCTCTTTGCCCGTCGTCGAGAATGCCTGTGTACCGCACAGACGATGCGGCACATGAGTGAGCAATTATTGGCACATCACTTTGTGAGCATGAAAGCCTACGACGTAGCCTACCCCCTAAGAAACTCGCGCAAAAGGCGAAAGAGTGGCTTTATTTATCGATACACGTACATGTCGCGAACCCGGATGTCGCACGAGGTGCAGAAGAGCCTTGATTCATGCTTGAAATTGTATAAAATCAAAAAAAATGTAGTCTGATCCATATTTGTGCTTCCTAAGTAATATACATAGTTGGTAGTATGATCGAATTTTAATACTTGAAATTCGACTTTTTTTTCTTGTATATATCGATTTTACAACATCTATGTGCAAATCGATACCTGAGTGGAAAAGTTACTACATAAATTCAATTATTATCTTATCACATTTGCGTTCGCACGGAGTGCAATATCTTACTTTTTCACTTTTGCATTAATATGTACAAAGATGTTGTTTGAATATTAACTTAAGGTTATCTAATGATTCGATCCTCACATCGGTACTTTAGCAAGAATGAATTTTCATAACTGAAAATTGTCTACTCATGAAACAATTTCTCAAAAATGGATTTTCAAATGTCACTTGATGTCAGCCATACTTACCTTATCGATAATTAGGTCTATATTTGATTCATTATTGCATAATAATCAGATCGTTAATTCTATAACACATTTGAGAAAAGAGATTGGTCTAGCGACAAATCACCAAAATCCGAAAAAACCCATAGTTACTGTTGAATCTGGGAAATTTCAGATCCAATATGAACTGTTACGTCATTAAGACGAAAATTTAAAGACTTAGTTTAAATGAATGGTTCTTCAAATTATATTAGACCGATGAAGCGTAGTCGAAATCGACTCATATCGAGGTTCTACCGTATTGTGTATAGTGAGTGTATTACACGGGTTTTCGTATTTCGTAGCAGGCACAAGAAAAGCGCTGACAAAAGACTCCTTATGTCATCTACATGCCTCGCGGGACAATGGGACGCTCCTGGGGAAAATCGGAAAAGTCGCACACAATACTTTCACCTTTTTCTCGGGGAGCTCAATGCTAGGGCCGAATTCGGCCAAATGGGCTATTCAGCTTCAAACGTCCGTTTGACGTGCTTCTGTCCATCCGTTGGAATTCTAGTGCCGACGTGGAAATGTTCCAACGAAAACGAAAAGCTATTATATTCGCTGCCATCTGCATACGCCTCTTGGAATCTAGTGAAAATGCCTGCGATTGTACCGGCGACCCTTTTGTCGCGGTCGGATACGTAGATATTGTTATCGTGTATATAAACTGTGAAGAAAATAACTAGGAATGTGTAGAAATACATAATAACAATGATTGTAGTCGAAACAATCGATTGTTCTTGGGTGAATAATGCGCATCACGATCTATCACTAAGATTGCTTTAGTGATGTGAAAGACTTTGTCTAACTTCAGAATTGAAATATATCTGTGTAGAATGTATATTATATTGATTAAATCTTGAATGTATTAGAAAAAAATAACATGGTACACAAATATTTTCACGCTTATTTCGGTGAAAAAAACTTGCATTTTTCTCGGTCAAGTGTTAAACGTACCTATCATGTGTTAAATCGTGTGTCGAAATTATGTCTAAAATGCAGTTATTGAATTGTTAACGCTTTTTTGTTTTGCAAATTGTGAGATATTAGCCTAGATAATGACGACTTCATTGCAAACTAGAAATATGAAAAAAATACGCGTTTACAATCTAACACGATCTGACGAAGGATAAATCACACTTTATTATGCTAGTTAAGTTGTAGTTATTGTAAAACATTGTTCTTATAAGTGATTCTTATGAAAAAATACGTAAGGTAACATGAAAGTTGTCGAGTTGAATTCTTTATATTGATTTTTTTCCTCAATTGAAATAATTATATTTAATTATATTCTTTCTAACTCTAATGTGTGATAATATTCACCTTTTCAATTTCAAACAAATTATCAACACTTTCATAATCTCTCAATATCACAAGAGAACGCCATATAATTCAGCGCTAAGCATTAAATAAACACATTTTTTCATCAGAATATAATTCACCTTTTCCTTATTGATACAATTATCCCATTATCGACACGTATTCGTTATTAAATTCATTCAATTAAATAATATGTCTTACTTGAATAACTGATAACCACACTTACCTTACACTCCATATAAATAATACCACTTTCCTCGCAGAACAATTTAGATTGACCTCCCTCGAGTATAATGAGAATTTTTATCACTAGAATCTGAGGATAGCGTGATCACAACATCGTCAAATATTAACAACTTCAATTTTTAGATTTAGTACGAAGGATACTTCATAAAAAATGCGTTCATTCACTCTTGAAACGGAAATGAAACAAGTCACGTCATCGTTACGCCCTTATTACTGATATCTAGGTTAACAATAACTATTGTAATGAACGATTTGTATCTTGTAGTTTCAAATTGCATTTTTTTCACAATTTTACATAGAAAACTTTCGAAACGAATCAACCTAGCTGTTTTACACACATGCGTGATTTCGATCAATTTTTCAACTGCTAAATGATAATTTGAGTGTGAAAAATCGTTCAAATTATTCCGATTATCGTCGATGCTGATTTGGACCACAGAAGACGACATAGAAAAAATTAATAGATATAAATTCGAACCGTTTCGAATAGGCAGGTACAATTTAGAGCGGCCTTCGCGCGTCTAACTAATTTTTTCCGGTTATTCGTTATGGAAAACGACAAAAAAATAAAACCTGGCTTGTTTAACGATCGCGTGCATTCAAAAATGCAACGATGAATTGCATAGATCAGTTCATCGTTTTATAATCAAATCGTTGCTACATAGCTTTCATTAATTCGAATGAGAGATTTTTATATTCTAAACATTATTCGAATCAAATTAGGCAAATTTTTCAAACAAAATGTCACCCAATTCAATGACAAAACTCGAATATCATACGCAACCCAAATCGGCTCTAATCCCGTATACGTGTACGGGCTGAAAATAGACGCTAACATTCCACGTACACACGTTAATTATCAACTACACAAAAGTTTCTCATATGATAACTCCGAGGATTAAATTAGCGGTCTAAATTAATTTTAATCAGAGGATCTAGGTTTAGTCCTGGCGGGAGCTTTTGGGCGCGAAGTTTTTCTCAACTAGATCTACGAAGGGCGGATTCTGGACAAGGGTGGAACTTTTTAATTAGACATAATCTGATTTGTGGCACTTGAGGGTTTCGATGGTCTCTAGGTTTAGATGATGATGGACCTTTTTGATGCGATGAGTGCTTTAATTCGATTCCGAAAGCGATCTGAATGATAGAGCTGTGTTGGTTTTAGTATGTTTGATTGAATCGTTGAAGATCGATTTCAGTGTTAGTATAAGGTTTCAATGGATTTAATGGTTTAAATAGACAGATTTATACATCGTTAATTTATCATTCTATTTAAAAAATATATAAAAATATTTCACAATGGAAGTATAATAAAATGAAATTTTAAAACCTTAACACAAATGAGAAATATAAAAGCAATTTAACGACCGAAGTGATCTTGAAACATCCTATTCTCCTTAAAAATCTTTTACCTTCGACGTTTAACTTTTTGCATTTTTCATCGGTTGTGTAATTTTCGGTTGTCTTAGGACTCGAAGGCCTTTTTTAGCAGTTCGATACAAATTAATTACAAGTTCGAAGCCTATAAGTTAAGGCAACGATGATGTTTCAAGGGTGGTCGTAATTCACTAGAAAATAGTTTGAATTTCTATTGTACATATATTTTTAATTCGTTTAATAATTGTGATTATCTCCGTGTAGTTCCGCCGACATTAAATCCGATGAAGCATTAAAGAATTCCGCATTCAAGTTTCGCGATATTTATCTAAATTTTATAAACGCGGGAAATGATTTTCCGCCAAATTAACCTTTTTCCTGTTCATAACGAGAGAATATTTTTTTCTGTTATATAAAGAGTTCCGCAAAAAATTATCGGATATAATTAAATTTTTATTTATTATCACAAACATTGAAATCGTAATAAAAATGACTGTAATTTATGTTGTTTACAATATTAATTTGCTCTACGAATTACTCAGATTTGATACGCATTTGTCATTTCAATGGCACATATAATAACAGTACTTATTCTTAATATTTTATCGATTTCTAATTGACCATTAGATTAAGTGAAAATGTTACTAGGCGTTGACATCAAAACACACATCGTTAAGATTACTTAGCCAATTTGTTCAACACTTTCTTAAGGCCGATACAATTATTTGAATTTTATTTTTTTCCTGCACTAAAAGGTATTATATTTTTATTGAATAAAATCATGACCGATAGTTTTCAAGGTGACTATTTTAAACCGTTTGAAATTCATATATTTCCATGATATATTATTGTGCGTCGAAAATTATATTAATGAAGGCAATTTTAAGCAGATAAAAAAAACATTCATTTAATATTTAACGACTGCAAAAAGCGTAAATGCACTGAAACGGCCTTGCTTAGCAAAAAATGTTACAGTTTTTCGAGTTATATACGATTTACCCTATATTTAAACGACTTAAAATATTTTTAAGCAAGTTCACAGTGATAAATAGTCGAGTTTATATGGAAAATTTGCTTTTATAATGCCAAAGAATTTTATTCGCCACCTTTACGGAGTGCAATAAAATATGACATACTTCGCCACAAAGAAGGCATTTAGAGTATTTAAATATTATATTTATTAACGCACTCACTCCTTATTATTACATAAAATCATGACTTACGTGGCGGTTAGTTAACACGATACGAATCGAATAAGTACTCAGTTGCAGCGCAAGGGTGATTTAACGATATCTCATTAAATTAAACATATAATGAAAACAAATGATAAAACAGCTCATGCTTTTTCTCGGTAATTACAATAGATGTTAAATTAACGTCACGACACGATATCGATCGAATTTTTCGAACCGCACCCGCCATTGTTCGAAGCCTTTTCACGCGATTCTCTCGAAAACGTTCCATATTTGAAACGGAACAATAACAGAATTTTTAAAAGCGACACACCTCCATGAAGACATGAATACTTAAATCGATCCGAATGATTCATGCGATACTTTGAATTCCACGTATTTTCAGTTCCTTGTGGCGAACACCTGTGATTGATCGATACCGTTCAATTTTTAATAATTGATAGCAAGGAAAAAATGTACGAGTTGCGTCATTAACGATCGATGCTAAGTGTGTTTTGAGGAACAAGTAAAGTTTAATTTCTAACGCATGCTTAACCTCAACCCACTGAGGAGTCGATATGAAAACGTGGATGGCTTAAACTTGACCGTACTTCATGTCAATAAAATTTTAGAATATGCATGGAAATGTATTAAACAAAGCACGATTTGAATTTAATCTGAATTATGATTAAGATTTTTGATATTTAATTTAAAAAATGTATCGATCCCTTTGTTCTAGTCTATAATTTATCAACAGAATACTTTCAACAATAGAAGTATAGCCTTCGAGAGCAACCCCCAACCCCGAATAGCAATGTGCTAATTTGCTTAATTCATCCGGGGTGCTAATGACTGTCGGCATCATAGAAAATTATACTGAATTTTATTGCTGCAATTATTCAACGTCTCCGGCTCTGGCTTCGATAATTCCCGCAATTACTTTGAAAACACTACAGCAACTCGACGAGACTCGCTATTATAATTCAATTTGATCCTGCTGAATTTCATCCCGTACCAGTGAGTAAAGTCTTTACTAACATTGTCTCAATACACGTAGTCAGATCCGTATCCGGTTTCTATTGCAACTGTAATAAAATGCCGAAAATTTCAAGTTTGGCTGAAAGATATATTATGAATTACACGAGAACAACGAAGTTGAATTTGTATAGATGAGTAAAGTCATCCATTTGATAGCATCACTGATAACCATCAATGATCATGCATCTCAAACTCGATTCGAAAGATGAGAAAGTTAAATCTATATTTCAATATTTTTGTAAATGTAAGCCATAATTTTTGTTTATTTTTTGTTACAGGTATTGTTTCTCGATTCGAATTTCTCAATTAATCATTCAATTTGAAGCTAAGAAGCAGAACTACTAGGATAAAAACTCTCAAGAGTAAAAATCTGTGCACAAAAAATGGCGGTAAAATCGATCGAATCTAATCGATGTAGACAAGACAGTTGATTCATATTTAGGAATAGTTTTGTAAAACGTCGAACTACACTTTTTTCTAATCAAATAGATATAATATTCTAAAGAAATCGTCATAACTATTAAGAAAATCAACATACGACTGCCCAGGATCCGACGGGACTCAAATTCAGCATCGTGAGGATACTGGATCCCGACACAGCATACACAAACATTATATATGAGCTAACTATACTTACCCTATATATAGTACCAATAGTTGACCCTACTTAAATATACATGTGCCCAATATTTTTCAGCATCTTAATCGTTCGCCCACTAATCTTGTACCTCAATACGCCCCTGTCCAAAGAGCACATACAGCAAAATATAATCATGCACACAATACGTAACGAGAATGTCGTATAGGCGAACATGATTTGCAACTTATCTCGAATACGTCTCGGTTCAAACGGTCGCCTTCCCACAAACGAGCTGTGGTCAAGGATATGCGAGGTTAACGAGACGAGGATATTCACATGACAAGAACGAATGAAGACACTAATCTTGAATTAAGCTTCCAACACGCAAACATATTGTATCGGCTCACCGTATAATGTTGAGCTTTAATAAAAATAAATGTGGGCAGATCCGGTGTGAATCGAGCTTTGGATTTTTATTTTTGCATCGTGAGCTTTTGATTCGTTAGATTTATGCGTTCGGGTTATAATGAGACAAGGTTTTATGTGCGGTGTTGAAGATTTAGTGTCATTTTTTTTATCGTGATAGGGGTTTTAAATGAGGTTGATTTTTTTGTGTTAAAATCCCTCAGTGATATAATTGTTAATGTAATATATTCGATTGATTTAGTGTCGTAAATGAAATGTAAATTCAATATTTGAAGGTCTCACTTTGTATAAGATCCGGCTATAATTGAAAATATGAAGATAATTTTCAATAAATTCTAAAGACATAATAATTTCACCTTTATATGCAAATAAAAATGTAATTAATGACGAATCGTTTCATATTATTTACAAGAAGCTGAGATAGATCGAAGCATATGATATTGAATGAAAAATACAATCAATTAACATGAATAAGGATTCATAATAGATCACAGTTCGAATACTACTATTATCTAATTAAGTATCAGTAAAACATAACTCAATCGTTAAAGTTCAACACTCGTACACTCTTTCGAAAAATAATTCAAAAGTTTGAGACAAAGTGTGCGTTGGCAACCAGTTTCCCGCCGTTTGATTAATCACTTTTGTATATATATTTTTTCTCGATCTTGTTTTCGTTTTTTTTCTAATTCTTTTGTAAGTCACGATCGTTCGTGAAACGGTTCAACACTGAAAATTTTGCAGGTCACACGTCGCTACCGAACCTGTCAGCGAACGATCGTGACCGATGAATATCGAAAATCGAAGGTCAAAATCGAAAAATTACATAAAATAATTTCAAAACGAATCCACCTAAATAGTGAGTGTAATTAAACGAATCGTTAACCTATCGATTTGAACTTTAAGCGAAGATCCATACTAAAAAATTGCACCGATTCGGGAAAATCCTCCGTCGAACATTTAGTTGATCGAAAAAAATGAACCTCTTCTTTTTATGTTGTACAATTAACTATTTAAAATTATTTTTGTTTTTCATATGAATTGTTATTATTTTAAATAATTGTTTTCAAATCACTCAATGCTGCTTAGGCATTATAATGACTTGATATTAGTTGACCTATTGATAAAAAATATGTGTTGAACTTTTCCGCATACTATTCAATGTCCTGTTATATATTTTACTTATATGCGATTAAATAGTAGAAATGTCAAGTTTTATTTTATTACACATCGATAAATAATTCCTAGAAACGTTTCAAATGTCGCAGATCTAAAATCAGAAATATCCGCATAAATATAAAATTTTACACAATTCCATGCAACACACAATGAACATTTCCAAAATGAAAACTTCAAACGATTCGTTCCGAACCTTAACGACTTCTTACACGTCAAAAAATATGTAACGACTGAAAAGGCCAAGGGGTACGAGTGACATTTTTGCCGAAATTGAGTTATGCACAGGAATCGCTTCTATGTACGCTCATATGTTTGGTGGCAAAAGGATATAAACGAACATGGAACGTATGCCAAGACATATCATAAAATTACTCGACTTCCTCCTAATAAATGTAGATACATATTCAACTTTGAGCGCGCTTTTCTCGAAGTCACTTGTACCCCTCGGCTATTTCAGTCCTCATATAATAATACGAATTCGACGGAAATTTGCTCGATCTGCTGAAAAAAAAACTCATAACGCGCAATTCCGACATCTCGAATGTAAAAAGCGCGAGTTTATTTATGGAGTATGCCTTTTGCGACCTGAGACCTTAACGTAAATAAATGTCAGTACATTACCGTTCTCGTACGCAAGACCTGGATTTGAATAATAGAGTAATTTCTTTTATCGTCGAGCATATCAAATGCGACCGACGCAATAGATTAGCGTAGGGATTCGTGTATGGACGATTAATTTCAGCTTCAGAACTGAGGTCTGTATTTTTCAGCGAGTCGCTATAAAATCGATCGATGTCGGAAAATTATCAGATTTGAAATTTAAATCGTTCGCGTTATCGGAATTTTCGAATTAGATCGATGTTGTTTGTTCGTTATCGAAATTGATGCGGATTTTAATGGCGGTGCGAAACGCGAAGTGAAAATGTCATGCGATCTTCGCTGAGTGCGAAATTTTCGCTCATTGCGAACTTGAATGTTAAAAATCTATAAAATCGTCGGTTGTTAATAAAATTGTTGAATTTAGTGACTGTATTAATTTCTGAAGTTAATATTATCGTGTTGAGATCGAAGATTATCTTTGAGATCAATTGTAAACACGGTCATAAAAATACTTTAATTTCAAACTGATATTATCGAAAGTGTACAATTTAATTATTCCACTGTTTTTTTTTATTATAATATTAAAGTCATGGGTTGGTTTTGAAGTATGAATGCATTTTTGTCGATTATTAAGCAAGTTTGTGGAATTTTCTGTGAGATTTTCCATGAAACGCATTCGTAGATACGTATTAGACACACAGTATATTTAGGATCATCATAGGCGATCGGCCATAACAAAGATGAACATTGATTTCACACATGACTAGTGCTTACGTCTGAAAACCGCCAACTGTGAAATTAAACATTAAGCTTTGCACTAACCTAGTCTGTGCCTTTGAGATATACCATATCAACCATTCGTTTACATTTATTAAATATTCATGCTAAAACAACATACTTCCTAATTTATTACATCTCGTTTCGAACGATTAAATCTAATATCCTTATCAAATAAATTATCATTAATTTCAATACGATTTAAATATTTGTGCCGAGAAATGTAATTATTAATAATTTACGATTGAATTATCGATTGAAAAAATAGCACTTTCTACAGTCCGAAGAGAAATTTCTACAGCACTTATTGCAAACATTATAACAATTGCAAAATAAGCGGATAGATACAGTGTTATACGATACGATAATCCGATCATTAAATGATTTTATATTATATGGAAAATGCTGTAGTTAAGCGCCGCTCTTGAAATGCGAAAGCGTTTAACAGCCGCTTCAATTTGCATAAAGTTAACTCATGAGAATTATACGAAAATTTACGAGATATTTACTCTAGCCGAGTTTACATCTTCGATCGATTCCTTATGTGTTTTCGAATAAAAATCACTATCACTGAGTCGGCGTTATTATATTCGCAGTTTATGCGTTTCGTGAAGAAACCGCATTCCTTTTTGTACACATAATGTAGGGACAATTCACAATATCATATTCGCATTGCTCGGCTCGTCAATAAAGTATACGGTATTGTTTGTGATTTTTAAACTTTTCGATGCTCGTAAACATTCGAAATTAATATTCTTGCTCGATTCGTATCTTTACGACCGATTATCGCACATAAATTGGAAATAAAAATCTGCTGAAGCTTCAATTTCGCATGACCCCAAAATTCGTTCGATTATAAGTGTAAATTCATAATTTTGAAATTAAACATTGATTCTCATTCAGTTTTGTATTATTTATGTTCTGAGAATCCTTTAAATAATATTCCTTTTTAATTTTTATTGCTTTGGTATTTATTAAATGTTTTATGCAAAAACGTATCGATACAAATAAAAGAGTTTATTGATTTATTAGCAAACTTCACAGATCGCTCTATGATATAATAGGAGTAAAATTGTTATTGTCGTGGGAAAACTTCATGAATAGTAATTACTGTCGATCGATAAAACCTTTACAATTATAGCACCGATCAATGCTTATAAAGTTCATAAAGCTATTTGTTAATCTACAATAAAACATTTTATGATATCACGATATGATACATACATTAATTCATAAGCTAAATTAAACGGTTCAAGGAACTCACAGATTATTACGTATAATATACAAACAAATGATACATTAACGATAAGCGAATGCACACATTCACTCAATAAAATAACCAAATATTGGACGAAAAAGGCTATCTCATCGATTTATCTTGATATTTACGAAGCCATCATTAAACTAATAGCCCATCCTTTTACAGGTTTTTTAACACGTTTGAAAAAGAGAATTGCACCGAAAAAACACGAGGCTTCTTACGGTTGCAGAAAACTGCACTTCACAAGATAAACTATGATTTATACTCAGTGTCACAGTGCAATTCTATCGAAGTGATCTTACAAAGACGAATGAGTGTGTTTATTTTCTCGCATTGAATGTCCACAATATAGATCGACGATTAGATTGGTTTACAATGCGAATTGTATTTCACACACGTACATTTCGTATGGAAGCTTTAATGCAAATTTTCATCGGTTGTGCAATAGGTTACATCGAATATCAACGTGTAAACGATAACCAATTTAAAACGGTGAAACGCAAAATAAAATTAATGATACACCCTAACAATGTGACAAGATCGACGCAGGCTCCCATATCAACTATCAATTACGCTTTTAAATTACAAGTGACAAGCAACGATGGTCGATTATGAAAATAAAAATGAACGTGAGTTTGAATTTAATTTCACAATTGATGTTATCAATATGATGTTAAATAAAAAAATATTGTTTTTCAATTCAAATTTTTAAATTTCTATGATAAATAAATGATTCATTTTTTTCATAATTTTATTTAATGAGATAATGTACCTATAAGACCATTACTAAAATTAATTTCATGAATATAACTTCGTTGAAACTTCTTGAAATTAAATAAATTAAGCAATCTCATATACGTTGATAAATGAAACGATTTAAACACTTTTTATAGTTTCAATGCAATGATGTTTTAAACCAAAATACTGATTAATTGGTTCAATTTTTAGAAAACCTGACAGAATTACACACAATGACGAGGTTATAGTAGTTTTCCTTATTGATTCTAGATCGATTTCCGTACATATTATATCAATGCATTCTACAAAAAGTTGAATTTCGTTTCGAAAAACATTTACAATATGACTGATTTCGTGCATTCATTTTTTGCACTCATATATCTGCACAATCTAATTTTAAAAAATCCAACAAAATTTATATCTTAATCAATCGATTAAAAACCCACACACGTAAAAACGAAATTAACAGAAATTAATTGAGACACTAAATCGCCAAATATAATTTTCGGAAATGTTTTGACAGCCGGCGTACAACAGTAGCCTTCGAATCCATCACGAACCATAAGCCAACCTTTGAATATATAGAAGCCGTTTACGTGTCAGATCAAAATGCAAAGGTTAACCGTTCACACAATCGTCTTACGAGCGAATTGATACTTGATTAATCGACTTGCGCATTTTCATATCAGCGGCCCTTGAAAGCTTAAACTAGGCGAAGCTAACCGTGAACCAGTGACCCTCCCATGTACATTCTTTGGCCGTTGACTTCTTCTGTTATAATATCCAATCCGACATCTAATGGCATTATCTCGGATTCTTGAGCATTGTGTCCGATCGGCGGTAAGAATTAGTCACTCGAAGACATTAATCATCTTGGTCGTATTATATCTAGAGGTGGTCGAAGCGGTTCGTTATTATTATCCGTGGCTCGGAATGAATTTAAATCGGCTTCGTGTTGAATTTATGTCGCATACAAATGGTAACTGATGTTTGCTCAGCTGTCGTGTGTCTTCGAGGAGCGAATATCAATCGAACCGACTTGTTCTCTGATTGGAATCGGAGCTGAGTGTGATCGTAAATTTCGATACATTCTAAGTAAATTCAATTAATATGCAGAAAGGAAAACTTCAATGAATACCCACACAATGGAGTCATCCTGAGTGACTCGAAATATTTGCGGTGTGAACCTTTCCTTGTGTTAATTGAGAGGAAAGCCACTGACAAAACAAAATTAAAAGGATAACGACTTTAACGGTGATTCATTTCAGCATTATTGCATTGTCAATGTATGACATACGTCTTAAGTAAATCTTACGACATAAAACTGAAGTTACGGTTCATATTCACATATGGAATGTTGCTTTCACATCGACAATCGATTCAATGTCGCACGCTCGAAAAACGCATCCTGCCCATCGCTTATAACGTTTTCGATTAATATAAGTGAATTTCGAAAATTTTTCATTTTCTTCGCAAACAACGGTGAAAATTGAAGAGCTTGCCCAACGCGATCGCGCAATATGGAAAGCCGTCGCGTCCTTCGCACGTTTTCTTCATTATTTCTCATATATTTTTTTTACAATTATTATATTATTATTGTCATTATATCGTATGGCATCGACGACGACCTCTTTTTTTACTTGTGCTCTCCGAAATAGAATAATTTGTTCGATTCGATTTGATAATGGTTTGTCAACCGCAACGGACTCTTCCGCAATTCATATCTGTTGCGAATTTCCACCTTTTGACGCTCGGCTGATTTTCTACCAATAAAGTGCATTGTAAGTTCCTTTTTTTTATTGTGAAAAAATAATCCAACACAACGTCTTATCGAAATATTTATTAATCGAGCTCGTGACTATACACGTCGTCGTGTCTTTGAGCCGTTAAATATTCCATTATTCCTACATTGTTGCAACTGGAACACGCACACTCAACAATATAATTATAACATTTGCGAAAAATTTACGAGCTCTTCATAAATTAGATCGTGATTAATAAAACGGCTCAAATGAGAATTATGTGAATATTCATAGTCGAACACCTCGTGAAATTGATTGTACGACTGCATCTACACTCCATAAGTTTAACTAATTTTCTACATATTTAAATTTCAATTCAATTCTAATCTCATATAAACCTACACAGAAAACACAATCTAGAACAATACAATCATCGAACATTCACAATGGTATAACCATCAACCAGGAGTACAATTTTCAACCACCTTCTGACCAGACACGAAGGACTCTAGATAATTGCCCAACCTTGAAACAGATTAAGCTTCTCATATTCGTGTCCGAGGAATAAATCATATCTGTCGAAGCACAAACGATATCCAAGTCCACACTAGAACGTCATGCTGGAGCTGACAGAAGCCATTCAGTACCATGATAGCATAATAGTGCCAAGATAGCATAATAGTACCAGGCCGCACCTAGGAGGCATTCTCTGGCACTTCTCAGGTATTAATTAGCTGTAAATAATGTGTCTAGCCTCAACATGATAACATATATAATTTATCAGATACCTTACGTTGATGAAGCCTGCTTTGCACTGTTATACATATTCCAACGCGTGAGCCATAAAGCACGCAGTTTTTCCGCACGATCTGTTCTATAATGCTATAATTTTATATTATAGATCCAACGATTTTATATTTTAGTAGATATGCATTATACTACCGAATTTTATTTTATAGATCCTGGGCATTTTATATTTTAGTATGTGTTATACTACCGAATTTTATTTCCCACAGAAAAGTTTTGGCCATCGAAATTTTGATAGATCCATCGTCGTTTGCGTCTGATGTTTAAGGTTTAGGTTAAATGGTGTTGGTTTTTTTTCGAATGCGGTTTTTGACGTTTGAAGATAAATGGTGAGAAATTTATGATTGATCGACAATTGCTATGTTCTTCAAGGTGTCAGTGCTTCGAAAAAATAATAGATGTGCTCGAGGTTCATCCTCTTCTCGTTGATTTTTATTTAATCGTCAGCTTTTGAATTTCTCTTTTGTTCGTGTAGAAAATGTCGTATTAATCTATCAACATATTTGCATATACTAATAAATCCTATGAATTGTGTATTTATGCAAATGGTTTATTAGAATTGCATTATTATCCGGTGCGATAAGACACATTATAGCACAATGTTATTCTCGCCACTATGTTTCTTAATTATTAATATTTTTATCAATCATGTCGCAATAAATGAGAGAAAAAGATACATCAAAAGACTACCAGCGACTTATAAACGTATCGCAATTGAATTTATTCAATGAAAACTCATAAATTGAATTTATGCAACTTCATTGGAACGCAAGCTTGTCGAATCGAATTCATATAAAACTTTGTAACTTATGTAGGAAGTGAGCAGCATATTTTTTTACATCGACATATTAAAATCAACCTTGATACAAGAACAATAGACTTGTTCGCGTAACGGACACAGTTTAAATTTATTTCGATCAATGCAAATAAGCATGTGTGCTCGAACCTGCCAATAATTATCGTCATGTTCGTACAAACATTGCAAATTTTCCTTTGTTGAAATGAAAACGTTTCAAAATGCAGCGCAATATTAATTTTCATGAATTAATAACACTTCTCTAAATTATTTAATTAAATTTGAAAAAAAAAACGTTTAAAAAGAGCAACACTTTCAAACGTTCAAGCGGTACGAACGAGGAGCGGTGCACTCGACTAAATTCAAATATTCGCGCCATAATAGTAAAAATGAACGTTTTCGTCGACGAAGATTATTAATTTAGCGAAATTATTCACTTTATATTTCGTATCGTACCTAGGAGAATTGCATTTAATTAGTTCGGAGCTATGAGAAAGTTATAAAGTCGAGTCACGACCCGTATATGGAGGCTAGCAAACCGCCACTTTACCTATAAAGTAGACACGTACTTGTGAGGATTAATTTCAATTTTCTTCGATTTTTCACTAGAAGCTATCGTCGCTTTTCACTTCGAATGAAAAATCTCGAAACTTTCATTAGATACCCTTTAATTCTAGAATAAATCATGTGCTATTCTCTTGATTTATTTATTTATCGTTTAGCATAGTTGTTTCTACTGTTGGTTATATTTTTTCATATGATATTATAAAAAAATAACCTTATAATTATAAATGTGTGACCGTAAAATTTTATTGAACAATTTATTTTGAATTATTGCACCTCGTTGGAGTTTATAGAATTTATTCAATAATTACACGACGTTATTAATAATCCTCGTTTTCCCGTTTGTAATAATTCACTAGTTCGATGTGTATTGAACGATGCTTAACTTATAAAAATCGTTATTGATTTATTATTGAGTCATTCTTGACACTAATTAAAATTAATACCCCCTCGTTTATAATTCTTTAATTATACGTTGTGCAAATATCTTCGAAATTTTTCGTAAGTGATTTTATGTGATCTTTTGAACGTTTGCAATAAAATGATTCAGATGTGAATACTATAATTACATGTATGCTGTCAAAACGATTAAGATTTTTGAAAATTATAAAATCACGATTTACTTATTCTAAATATTTGAAAAATATCTTTTAATTTCAAATGGGTTGGACCTAGTTAATTGAAAATGATTTAGATTGATTAAAATTTAATTAAATCGTAACCAAATGGAATTGAGTTATAATAAAGTAGAATATTTTCATTGCCAATTAATAAACAAGATTTGACAGTTCGTTACCACCTAGTCCAATTGAATCATTTTCGATTCAGCTCTATTTCAACTAAATTAAACCGAACTCACTTAATCGAATCTAACTGAACAACAACAATATGATATTGTATGTTCATAGATTTATTACAAATTAAAATACACCGTACCTACATGAACTTTAATTTATCAGACTAAATTTAAAGCACAGTCAATTTTCATTAAACCCAGCCACTAATGAAACCTCAACTGCTATCGTCAGCAAGAATTTATAAATTGAATAAAGTTATCCTGTCTCCATGCACATAATGATGATATGAAAAGTGCACCAGACTTGACATTTCGAACTTTGCGATAATTACTCGACGCCCGGGTGATGGATATACAAACTAGACTATTCGTTATAAATCCTATGTCGGAGACGCATATTTTTCAAATATCAAGGCGAGTGGCTGTCGCTGGAACTATCATACAAAATGTGTTCAAAAAGTTACACAATATATATTAAAAAAAATACATATTCTAATAACATCTGCAAAATGAGTAGATAATCTTTAAAATACTTTCTATGAGCATCCACACTATTTCTTTCACATGTCTGGTATTCATTTCTTGAAGGTTTCAATCAGACTCTACTTTTAAGCTTACATCACATCTGCTTACTTAGTTTCAATTTTATCTAAATTACATTTTTTGACTCCATTTTTCACTCAAAACAAAAGATCAATGGTAAAAATCTTTCATTTAGAACTTGGGAGTCAGTTGAAGTTACAAGAGTCAAAAATTCTGAATTGAAAATGACGCGGCTTATTGTTAGCGTTGCTGAAAACCGTTCAAATTTGAGGTGCATCGACGATTTTTCTTCGACCTAAATTCAATTCAGTTTAATTTAGGAGTTAAATGACCTATCTATCTAATTTGATCTTTTTAAAAACAAAATAAACATATCTCATGACTTATGGGAAACACCATGTATTAGCACAGATCACAAACACTCGATATAACCTAATGTTTTAAAGGTTCCCCGAGCTATATCCTGCTAAAGTTTAGTGGTCGGGATACGTGCGAGATAAGGGCTTCCTTAGCATGATCCGGTTTAAGGTTTAAGGTAAGTAACCGAGTCATAAATATGTCATATTGGCGCACCTCGAGTGCCAAAATCAATATTTTCAACGTGAGCTTGTTGTGTGCTTAATCGATGGTTGAGCGTGACGAAATTTCGCATAAATAAATTTCAAGTGTCGTAAAATTCAGGGTACGTAAAGGTGATGAAAATGGCGTTATTTTAAAAATGAATTGTATTTATGAGCCATTCTATGTATAAAGAGATTAACTTAAAAAATAGAATTAAATGACAAAGCACTTGGTATAGGTAGTTGTATTTTTTTAAGTTTGAAATATCTTAGCTGAATAATAAATAATTAAATGACAAAAGTTTGGCCAATTAATCATATATTTTCGTGGCCATTTTAATTAATTCCTTACTCTAATTTCAATTGATCACATCTGTAGTTCATTATAAAAAAAAATCGTTAGCTTATAATTTCACATAAATTAAACATTAATTGACTTAATGGAATTGTAATAAGTGAATGGAACAATTTTCATCGATTTTCTCAACTTTTCATTTTATGAAGTTTATCATATTGTATTTGATGTGTATATAGCAAAAATACCAAATCAAAAACGGAACGGATTCCTTTAATTGTATAATAGAACACTCAAAACTAATTAGACCTGAATCGAAAAATGCGCAGAAAAAACCATGCATCGCAAACTTCAACTAGACATAATACACATTTACTCATCCAAATCTTCAACTATAACATACATATCTTATAGTAAATTTCATGAAAAATCCACTCTCGTCTAAAATGAGTTCGTACAACACGTTTTCGTACGTCGATTTTCGCCGTTGGCAACAGATGAACCGTAAAGCGACAGATACGGCCGCATTCATTGTGTGCACTTAGTTGCACGAAGTCGAATTTGCAAGTTTTGCAAAGACAACACAAAGCCAAACAGTCGTGTCTTCGTTGAAGAAACGTTTCAACATCCATTCGATCCGAAACGACCGGTCGTTGTTTAACGAATGCAGGAATTTGCACTAACCACGTACGTGGGTATCTCAAACTATTGTCTCGCAAATGACTCACCTATTAAAATACGTTATTTATTGTTTATTTTTATCGATATCTGTTCGTATTGTTTGTTTTTTTATCATAGCATTTGATTAAATGCACCTGAAAAAGTTTGCCGTTATGTTCCGCATTTTTTTAAACTTGAGGTGCTGTTGCGTTCGAAAGGAAAAGTTAAAGCGTATATTGGAAAAAAATCGAATTAATACATATCATCGTGATCGTTGCATTATTAACTAATCGATGGTGCAATGTTTGTGCATTCTAGTTTAATTCAGTATAATTGGAATGCATGAGTTCTAGTCCTGTTGGTTTTGGAGAGATTTCACATATAGTTTTATTTTTTTTATTTATATGGAACTCTGTCGTTTTATTCGAATATTTAAATTCATTTGATTCGAAAAAAGTATTTAATGTTATACAAAATAATTCCTCAAATAATCATCATCCACTTTTAGGTGTATCGATTAAATTCGATTGATTTAGCAACGCCTATTATATGCACTCTAATTGCTGACAATGAGTCTTACGATAAGTGGCTCGCTTCTTCGTTTAAAAAAGGTGAAATTAATTGATAAATTATGTACGAAAATAAGCATCAATATTTATACAAAAATAAATGATTACAATTTATTTCCAGGATTCGGCCTGAGTAATGTACTCAAATTGTATTTTATGTATGACAATAATATTGCGAAATGCTCTGAGAGCACAGGTGTGATTCTCTGACTTCCTACATGTAACCTTTTATGGACGGTTTTAAGAGGATTTGAAGGCTATAAATTGCATATGCTGCAGATGCAAATGTATCATTCGGAATCGTATGCATGTCAAAACGTTCTGCAATTCGTCGAGCACGTAACATACGTGAATGGACATTAAAATACGTATCGATCAACGTAATAGTCTCGCGTAGATGAAGTTTCGCGTGTTCCAATTACGTGTGGAAAATATTTCTATTAATTTTCGGATTGAAATGTCGGTTTTTATTTTGGCTCAATGCGTTTTTCGTGTTATATTCTGATAGCATTAAAATAATAGTTTCCGTCTAATTAAGGCACTCGAGGAAGTACGATATATCGGCCAGCAAATAGTCGCTTTGACCTCCATTCGAATATAACGTTATAATATTTTTTCTTCGATTAATGTTCCACTCAGATAAAAATTCCTCGACGCAAACATATTAAGATACGTATGCTTTTACGTGGAATAATTTACAGAGACTGTCTCCGGTCAAAGACAGAATCGAACGAAGGAAAAGGATTGTAGTCCAACTCCAGACAATGCATAATGGATAAAATACGGAAGCGAATTACGTCTAGGCATTCGATGTCGATTTGTCGCAATCGAAATGGAACAATTTATCGTGATTCGGACGACGTATTGATCTTGAACTGTTATCGTAACTGCTGATTCACGATTCTTTTCGAATCGATGTCATGAAAGTTGAAAAGCAGTGAAAGCTCTTCTAAGATATCGACGATCAATAATATCGAAACATGAGCACTTCATGTTCCGTAATCTTATCGAAAATAGTTTTTGTTACTCGCCCAATTATCATTGGACAAATTGTAAATAGAAACAGTTCAAAATGTGACCGCAAATCGATACTACGTTGCGATATTGACTAATTTTCCAACGGTTGTTTAATGAGATATTTTTTACGATCGCATACAAATGTCGCGGATAATGATCTGGTAAAAAGGCGAATATTGTCATCGAATGCGGAAAAATTTGCACCGAATGACTATGATATAATAAACGAACGAGCTTTACAATATACGAGCACAATATTTATTATCGACAGCCTTCCTCAATTCACTTTTGTACGAAAACCTCCCTCCGCGTCTCGGCCATTGTTCAATAACCAGTATATCAAAATAAAAGAGCAAAAAAGCCAGGTAGTGTACGAACTTAATGTGTACTAATTGTTCTCAGTGACCCATATATTTAATGTATGTAAATAGCTCTAACATTATTTTTTCACCGCGGAAATTCATAGATATTTTTTAATAATACATAATTCGCTCGAACTCGAACAATTATAGTGTATCACACTTCCATTGAACTTTTACATAATAAAACTAGAACCTAGATGTAATCAAGTGATATATGAAATTTTTGTTTATATTCCATACGATTTGATTCTGTATCTTCTACGTAGTTAATTGAATCGATGCACATGCTAAATAAGCAACTGGCGAGATACACATTGCGAATATCAATCAAAATCCATTGTTAATGTTTAGATTGAAACTCTAAAGCCCATCAACAGTGCATTATCCTTGCAGAGTTGTGCATTGCATGATCCAATGCAGCTCACAGCAGTCTTAATTATAATTGAATGCAAACGTCCATATCAATAGCTGAACAAGTTTCAAATCTGATATCGAAATCCAGCATTGCACAGATGTTAAACTCGAATAAACGTTTGTATCGAATTCGTATCAAAGTTCACGAAAACTTGTGAATACATTCATTAAACACACCTGCCCAGATTCGTGTACCGTTATATTTTGATATAACGTTACATTATACTATGCACATGTAATTTTCTAGGAATGTACAATGACAGCATTATCATTAAACTTTTTTCAGCTTGCAAATTTAATTGTTGGTATAATGTTTATGTTTAAAACGGCCCAGTTGCCGAAGTGATTTTTTTCTAAGGCGTGATCCTTTACGAACGCGGATATTTTCGTGGTACAATAAATAAAGAAAAACTTTAGATCAGTTATAAAATCTCACAGTTTGATATCACATCCGCGTCCATGTAGGTCTTTAACCCACTTGTATGCGGCCTTCACTTACATTTAAATATAATGTTAATAGAAAAAAATTCATCGACCTATTTGTTCTATCCAAATTATATGCTTATTTGTCGGGACTTTTTTCAACTCCTTTTCCATTTATGATTTATCATATGTTAAATGCGTATCGACAAAACAGTCCGAGGTACTAATTTTTCACCATTTAATATGTACCATTACGGAATGGAGGAAGTTTATTCTAATCCCACGACAAAAACAAATTAGGGGTATGTAAATTCGCCCCGAAAATATTCTTAGCGCTCTCAACAGTCGACTTAATGAAATCGTATATCGTAATTATCATTATCATTAAAATACATATACCGGGTGTCCCATAAAATTTACTTATGCAAATTGTCACCGTTATTTCGGTAGTAAAGTTGAACGCTTACGAGGGATTAATATAAGTGCGCCATAATAATTTTTACGTAAATTTTCATTTCTGTAATAGCATTATTTAACGAATTTTCAACGGAATGATCATCACATGCAAATGTTCTTATTCGTTAATATATCATTGCTTCAGATTCTTAATTGGTTAAAAATATGACTCGAATTAAACCGAACATGATATTATGAACAAGACGTGTTTTCCGACAAGTTTATACAACCATAAATTAAAACATAATTTGTATATAAATGACTATATTTGTTTTAAGCTTCAATTAATACCTCACCAATTAACGAATGCAATTTCATAACATAAACATGAATATGTACAAACTATGCTTTGTGTTATATTTTAGTATGAGCTGAATAAAGCCATGAACTTAAAACTGAAAATCGAATTATCCGCATTCATTCATTGATTGCATCCAATTTTTTCACAATTAATCACTCGATAATTATCGGTTCAATAGAAAACGCCCAAGGCACGTTAACGAATTATATTTAGGACTCTGTCACAAACACAAAGCTCGTATAATAAAATCGTTAAAAAAAATACAATGCACGACTTCTATTGGACGCCGTGTCTTTTCGAGGAAGTAATTACCTTAAACAAAATTATGAACATTACAAACATTGATCAACACCACTAATTTTTTCGAAATTGTAAAAAAAATGTATAATTGTTTGCGTCACGAATTCATTTGTAGAATGAGATTATTACACTTAATTGATCTCGATTTTTTTTTCGTATATTCATCCTAATTTTAACGCCCACGGCGAAAACGGCTAATGAGAATTTAATAGCACCCATGTTTTTATAAAGTCTCTATTAATTTTTTGACAAACAAGTCACGAAATCGCTCGATACGTGCGAAAAACACACACTCGAACCTTCACAACGACTTCGAATCGAATCATTTTATTACTCGTAAAAACAAAAGTTCACTATTAACGCCGTTCCTTTGGCCTTTTACGCACATTCAATGGAGCCATTAGAAAGCGAATTCATCATATGACCCATTCAGAATTAAATGTGATTAACTTCACTTTTCGAAAAAAAAATGAGATTGAAATTTCAAACTATTCGATATAGTCATAACTTTCCATATATGAAATATCTTTCCAGAAAATATTATTAAATAGCGTTTAGTACCGGCGTTGTTCGGAAGATAGATGAAATTTTTGTATGAAAGTTACATTTTTTTGAAAAATAAAATGAGAACAGAGAAGCGCATTGAAAAACAGATTGCTTCTTAATGTTTCTTGACTTTTAAAATATAATCATGCCAAATTTAGTCGAGATTCATTCATTGATTCAAATGTTTTCGGATGTCATACAAACATGCATAATTTGTGTTTTATACACCTAAATACATGACTAAAATAGTTCAGCCGCCGAATCATTTATTTCAGAATCCGTCATAATCAATTTTTTAATCTAATATTAACCGACTACATTCATAGAACAATATAAACAGAATTTGTATGTTTATAATTTCTGGAAAATTGAATAACGAAGGGATTTAAAACAACGCATCAAGCATGTTCGGTCGTTTTTCTCGATTTCTTTCTTCGTGGAGTTAGTCATATTTAGCTCTGAATGGGTCATTCAGTATTGAGAAAAAGTAAAACCGGACCGACACACATTAACAATGTCGAAAACGAAAGTAATCATCGAGCGTTCGCTCTTGCGCAACAACGTACCATTGAACTTGACAATAACGGTACACGAGATAACTCGAAACCGGTTACTATTATTATAAATGTTACAATGAGAACGAATGTAATAAAAAAACGATACGGTTACATTATTTTATATAGGTGAACTGATTTCAGGTTTTTTTTTAAATTCGAATGTCATTTTGATATATCGCGTTTTGTTCTGTGTGACCGCTTCCGTTATGCAGATTTTATCTTGTATTTTATTATTAAGAATTAGGCGTATAAATCAAAATTTTAGTCGTTTTCCGCGTTGAAAAGTTGTTTTAATCTTGCAGAATTTTCGATTGTGCGGTAAACGCGATTTCCGGATCTGTCAGATCTGACGTCTTCTTTCAATTCGGCTACAGAAACGATTCAATTCAATAAATAACGAATTTTCAATTTGTTTAACATAAAAACAAGCAAATTAAACGCTTTTATGTAAGCGATGAATTTTTTTCATATTTAGGTATACAAATTTGAGCGAACGTTTAACGCAATTGTTGATTTCAATCGCCTTGAAACGTCTGAAGTTTTCAAAATAATCATCGATCATAATTAGCGAAAAAAATTGTTTTTTTTTCGTGTGAAGATATGATATTGAATTGTTAATGAGGAAAATGTTATATAAGTGATCATTTGATGTAATAAAAAAATAATTAATTTCATCGATATGTATTTGAGATAAATTTTTCTTTGAATAAATTCAAAATGCTTAATACTATGAGTTTTTTTTTTCTCTAGTGTCTGTAACTTTAAAAAGTTGTATAGTATTTAATAATAATATATGAATAACATAAAAAAAATGGAAAATATTTTTCAAATGCTCAAAATCCTATTGATAATTCAATAATATAGAAACCTTTTCAAATGAACACACAATATCTAGATAATTTCATCGTGGTATGATAAGTGTTAAAGAAACGCATAAAGCACAAATATGAGCATACAGTAAAACCTCGCATAACGAGTAAAGCAAAAATGTAAAAAAATACTTATTTATTAAGTCATATTTTATATAATGAGTGAACAAAAAAATTCGGGAATGAAATATGCTCGATAGATATGCGAGATTCTCGTGTCTGTACATTTGTTTTCATTTGTCTAGAAAAATTCTAAAAATTCGATACTTCGATTTAAAAGAAATATTTAAACATTCGAAATATTTAATAAATTTAATTTCAATGACATGATAGAAATAAAAAATAATCAAAAACACTATGAAATAGTGCGAATCACATGTCGAACAGTCATGGAACTACGTACGTACGCATTCTCGGCAATTTGTCAAACAGCGTTCCACCCTCGTCTGGTGCTCTTTCGACCAGAAAACACACAGACACACACATTTCCCAAAAACGTATTAGTGTGTGATTGATCGAAAAGCGCGCCATATTCAAAATTCAACTATTAAATTTCGAAATCATTCTGCGAAGTGTATAGATATGTATATAGGTCCGCCACCATTCGTCATGGCTAACGACTAACGAATGGCCGGATTTATGGAACTGCGGATCCCGATGATTTTTTGGCGATTTTAACGGTGAGTTATCGCTGTTCGGGTTTGACGAAAATTTAATGCCAACATGCAGAATTATGTAGTTCAACACCTGTGTCGTATTAACTCGTAAAATTCGGACAAAAACGCGATTTGAATATGTCTGACATGTGTAATGTCAAATGTGGGCTTTTAATCGACCGCCGTTATAACAGCTTATTGAGAATGATTGTTATAAATTATTGGAAAAAAATGTTATGGGACGATAATGTGTGGTATGTGCAATGATAGTTTCAGGCAGAAAACGGGAAGTTTGCCGAATTTGATTTAATGTTTAGTGAAAAAATGAAATTAAATGTTCACAAATGATATACGATGACAGTGCCTATGGCAGGTGTACCATTGGGTGGCATAAAACTTTTTTAGGCACAATTTTTCCTCGGTACGATTTTTTCACTTCCGTAACGATTATGTTTGAGATTTCGCACACGACTTCTCCTTCCAAAGCTCGCCAATTATCGCGCTTTAAATATAATTTATTATCTTCGTCAAATCGATACGAAATAACGCATTAATCGCTGTTTATTATTCAGCGTTCTAAATTTGAATTTTAATACGAAAACATCTAGTGCCCACATAGAGCCCGTATGATTTTGTGTGACTGCAAGTTTCGCATATAAATCAAAATGCAATTGCGACGCCCGGATCAGATCTGCAACATTAATCCTTTTATGCAAATAATTTCATTACAATGCGAAATATCATTTGTCTACGTTGTCCGAACTCACTGTTTCAGTAGATTCGTTCGATAAAACTTTCAGTTTCCATCTGTGAATCTGATAAATCAATTAGATAGATGTATGTAGTGTGTTTCCATAGATTGCAAAAGTTTAAAGCGAATGGGGGAAAAATCGAAGAAATAGTGCGATATAAATCTGTCAAAGGTGCCGGATTTGCTTGGTATTCAGTCAAAAACTTGATCTTTTCCTTTCTCAAATTTACGACATGTCAATTTGTTTCCAACTTTTTCGATAAAACTAGCAAACATCCGAGGTCCAAAGTAATTTCAAAGTCATATACGCTCGAATAGAAAAAAACAGAGTGTTTTAAGTTTTTCTTCAGTTCATACTCTGTGAACAGTTAACGTGTGTGAATTTTCAAATTATCTTCGTTTAGATTAATATGCCTTTTTTGAATAAAAAATCGTGAATACGCTCGACAAAGTCCTCAAACAAAATTCGGTCATGGTACATTCGCTTCCATTGAAGCACTTGGCGTGCAGTGCTGCGATACACATTTGAATGCATAACGAATATATAATATTAGAAAATTAATTTCGTTAGCACGTCAAATCCTCTGCTTTTGTGCATTTTCCCATACAACCCACACGCGGTTCTGCTTATATTCATCAAATTAATTGAGGAACTCCACCGTACAAAGCGATCGACCTTAACCACACGATCTTCCAAGCACACGAACAACATTGCGAAAGACTTATTATCTCGAGATACTCCTTGTGATCTTTTCCGTCACAAAAATTGCTATATAAACGTTCCAAACAATACCGAAGCCTTGAATCTCGATCTATCTGATTGTGAGAGAGCAATTGACACCGGCGTTGAACTCTCGCTTTTCTAAAATTAGTATCATTTCGTATGAATATGCAGTTGATTCGACTTTCTAATGTCGAATGATTAATGTAATTTTGTACTTATTTTTATTGCGAAATCTAAATTGAATATATTGTGCTGTGATGTATCCTGTAATTGGTTCAGTTCGATATCTATGGGTACATGATGTTTCAACACGTGGCTAATGCACGTATTGTGTTCAGTGTAAACGTAAACTATGATCGATACAGATCAAATGAGCCTCTCGAATAGTGTCAAGGATCTCGATAGTAGATCCCATTTGAATATGTGAAGATTTTGTACAACTATCGGAATCATCGCTGATATATTACCTCAGCTTTGCAATAAAAACTATCGTAGAACACTAAAAAATAATCGCAAATTGAAACGATGACGCCTCAAAAGAACAATGATGCAATACGTATTATTATAATCGTTGATAAATAGAAGATACTTATTCGATTGTGTGAAAAAAAAATGACTAAAATCGTGTATGTTTCAGTCGTGATCTATCGGACATTCGAATCGATAACCCGAATAAATTATAGATTTTTCCCGAATCATCTGACTCACACTAAGATCTATGGCGAACATGTTGAACTATGACTTCTTACATTACTTCATACAATATTAACCCTACATGTTAAAAAAATGATTATTTACACTGACGTTAGATCCAGGTGAAGGTCGGTCAAAGATGATGAGGTTGACACACCACACGTGCACAATCAACAAAAGCAAACTTCTTCATGATCATATGTACTTTATGAGGCACAAGGCCTGGAATTTCACAGTTCGATGTTTGATTTTCGAGTATTTGTGTTCGCTTTGCGAAACGTTAATATAACAATGACAATACTATAAATTTTACACGACCGCTATACTATTAATCGAATGTAATTTTTCTGTTAACATGCGCCGATTTGTTACTACGCCCATTCCGAATACATTTCATTTAAATCGATAAATAAACTAATGACGAAATCGTATCGAAAGCCACGCGAGCTTTGAATCTAAATCGCATTTCGAAAAAAAATGCGTTCTGCATTGTGTATGACACGCGCTTAATTTATTGCATCGAAATTATAAAGCTCGCGTATGTGTCAAGGTTTGATTTTTCCACCCACTTTGATTTAGTTCGCGCACAAGTAACATTCGAACATTTTTTTTATAAAAACATAAGAATTCTTTAAATTTCAAAAATTTACATTTTCTTGAAAATATATTACATCAACGAAAGCACTGTTCCGCATAGACGCCCCCGCGAAACTCGATCTATCAAGTTTGAAAATTTCTCACGAACGTTAAAAGTTTCAGACTTTGAATTTTGATTTATACTTTACATGGAAGATATACTAAATATACATACATATATACTAAAATATATAACACACGCGTGTATCGCATACGATTTTTTAAATAGTAGAACGAAACTTCGAGTTCACGGGCGGATTTATAACAGTGCCAAAGAGCCTGTCAATCAGAACGTTGGCACTGTTCTTTCAAAAAATAAGATTCAAGAACGCCGTTTTTGACAATATGACCATTAATCATTCTCCGACGAAAAACTCTAAGATTCTAGATCGTTTTTTTTTTCATTCGTGTCTGTGCACAAAGAAAGACACACGTGCTAGAATATCGAACGCATAATGTATAAAAAATATATGCTTTTCATCACAAACTTGGAATTTAATAATATTAATCATTTAAATAATGCATATGAAATCTATTTTCAATCATTAATTATAATCATATTTAGGAGATTTCTAATTTATTTTACCAAAAACAAACGAATGTTTATCGTACGTAACGTTACAAGAACCGATCAGTTATTTGAATTTTCAATTAACAGTTCAGTAAAAAAGGACAAGCAAATGATTTTAAGTTTATATTTATCAAATACATTACGCATAAGGCAATATTTTTATACAAACTTTTAAGCATACACAGCAAAACAAACTCGCTAAAAAAACATTAACACAATCTACGTTTTAATCTGTATTAATTCACACACGTCCTCGATTTTCTTACACGACACGCATAACCTACAATACACATTTTTTGACAAATTCGTTCTCATCAACAGAAGGCTACCACTGAATGAAATAGAGCCCGTATTATATACGTTTAATTTAACGCACGAAATTTCATGACACAGATTTCTTATAATGAAACTCCATATAACTGAATATTAAGGAAATTTTCTTGTATAAATCCGCGAAAAGCCACTAACTGGACCGAACAGCTCAAACGCGGTCCTTTTGAATAGAATTCTCGTCTCGCCTGAAAAATATCTTCCAGAACATTTTCAGCACCTCTTCCTCTTCACGGCCACAGTGTCCTGATTGACATTGACACAAAGAGTCCTAATTGGGAAGCGTTTATTCATCGGTATCCGCAATTAAAACGGTTCGCACCGTTGACTCGCAAACGACTGCGAAAACCGTGGACCCACTCCTCGGAAAATTCTCCAAGGGTGGGAAAAGTCGGAAAAGCCGGAAAAGTCGGAAAATCTGAAGCTTTTACCACACCTGGTTAAGGCTTTGAGGCTCTGAAAAACATCTCCAGTTAGATGTCGTTCGAATTATTTTCACACTCGGACTGCATTACTTTTTGATGTGTGTAAATTACATATATTGCATATAGTCGAGGTTTTGATCATGTTTGTTTAAGTATTTTTAATTTAAAATATTATCTTTTTAGTATGAGGAAATCGGTTATTTTGATAACCGTAGAAATAAACTGGTTATTACAAAAAAATATACTGTAACTTAATACTAGTATTATCTATGTATGACGCGATTATAAAAAATGCATGTAAAAAGATAAAATAATTGTTTGAAATTAATCAAAGCATTAATAAAATGTAATATTTAAATAATAAAAACGATCAATCAAATGATTAAATATGGCCCTTTTAAATAAATTCGAGTAATACAATTTAATTAGTAATGATCGATATAAATCTCTTCATTACGAATATTTATAGGTGTTGTTCTTAAACGATTGTAAAGTAGATTTTTTCCGTTTCCAAATGACGAATCTAGTTTATGAAGACTTATGGTTATTGATGTTTCAATTGACGTATTTACATGAATTTGAATAAGTCAACTATAATTCGTCACGGTACGAAAAAAGTTATCTCCAATGCTAAACGAATTTATTTGTACAGAAATGCTGGAACACGATATTTCGCAATATTGTTTACGGTCGAGTAAATTTATTGTTTTAAAGAAAAATTATACATTCTATCATTGAATCTCTGTATACATTTTATTGTCATTCTCGAATTATTACCGAATTAAACTATGCAATAAATTTTTGGAAGTCGTAAAGACACATTCGCCAGATGAAAAAAATTAGAGAACGATTTTAGACGCGGCTAGAAAAAAAATGCGGAAATAAATCAAATCAAAATAATATTTATGACCCAACTTATATATGAAATCCAAAGATAATAGCTTTATATTTTTTTCCGATTCTCAAATTGATACATTACCGATTTCAATTAAATTACTGTATATGGTTATTGAATCTTTATCATTACAAAAGCGAAACGGTTACGTTTAATAACAGTTCCGAATCGCACAAACGTTTAAATTATTCGATGACTCATTCAAACGATAAAAATTATAGATTATACGACTGAAAGTCGATTTAAAAAAAATGACGTTTCATCGAATAAAATTTGTTATGCATATCAAAAGTTTGATTGATGAATTTCTCATACACAAATGTTTCATTTTGTATCTATGGAACTGACCATCAACACAATATTTAACAGTTTAGACTAGATTTGATTTGAATATTAAGTAAGGTAATATTGTTTTTTAATCAGGTTATATTTAAGCTAGATTTCAGTTTAGGTCAGATTATATTTTTTTTAATCGGATTATATTTTGAATTAAGTTTTTTTGTGTCGAACATCGTCCAGATGATCTGCTCCACTTTGTCTCCTCCTCCCAATCATTATCCTTCATTTAATATACAATTGAAAATTAAAAAATATTTTTTTTTTTCAACAATTTTAATCTCATCACATTCACTTTTCTCAAAGAATTCAAAAGATCCCAAATAGAATCTAATAAAAATCAACAACCCTTCGCTCAGAACCCACTTCGTCGACGCGACCCAACGTCTCCGTTCACAACTTAATGAAAAATCTCCTCCGCTGAAAAAAAAAACTCACAATTAATACCCAGGAGGATCTCTTTCTTAATTGCGACACAGATACTAATGAAAATCTAGATAAAACGCTAAGGCACCGCCAGATTAATGTTTATCGAGTGTGATGCCGAACCTCTCTTCTCCTCTTGGTCCAGGAATGGGGAGAGTCGGTTCTCGATCTAATTGCTCTCTACTTGACCGGTAACGAGCGACCATAAGGATTTATTGGGCTGTCTTCTGCAGAATTAATGCCCATGCCCGAGCCGGCCCTGATCGATGGCGGAGTTGGGCGAAACGAAACTTGACTCATTGGCCCCGTTCCTCACGTGTTTTGTGTGTTGTGCAGATCGCGGATCCTCCTCCGGATAACTTATGGTCCGAATGGCCATGATCGATGGCCGTCCTTATGGGCTGGAGGGACGAAAGGGCCCCGAGCACTTAGCGAGTCCTTTAATGTTTGATTGAGCGATGAGGAGGAGCCAAAGGGTGGCTGCGGTGGCTGATTCGATCTGAGGCTGTGTCCGGTGTTATTGTATTGCGGATCGGATTAATTGGTTGAATATAATGTTTTCTGATCGATGATTTGTTGATTTGTTTATTGTAAAGGTTTCCTATACTTTTTTCGTGACCCAGTAATCACAATACAAGTATTTATCCCCAACCGCGTGGAGACCCAGTGAGTTTCCTTTCGCGACTCAATACTAAATCGCGACACACAATTCGGAAAAGCTTGGTTCAAAAGGACAAAATATCTTTAAAAAATTATATATATGTATATTTATAAATGTATAGAGAAAGGGTGACAAATGTAGATCAATATTTTGATATGAATCGCCGTAAATAGGTGGCCTAACTTTAGTGGTATAATTTTACGGTGATCCATATTGAAGCACTAATAGTTCATATTTGTCGCCCTTTCTCTACATATCTCTATATCTTTGTGAATTTGAAAAGTTTGATCACAATCGGAAGAATAGTTTCTTAAACGACTAGGGACATGCTAAGTACCCCACATATTATACGGTTTATCGTCTGGTTTATTCGACAGTTTATCGTACGATGAACCGAATAATACGCATAAATTTCTCTCTCGAACAAATTTTTGGTTGCTTCTGAGAATGTGTGGATTTTTTGGAACTAAAAATTTGATTCCACAGAAAGTCAATTTTTCAATTAATTATGTAAATGATCTAGATTTTTGATAAAGTAGTCGATCTGTAATTCATCTAATATTTTTTTATTATTTTATTATTATTATTAGTTATTTTGTATATTTTCTTATAAATACAAATTTATCAGAATAGTTTGAAATATTTCAGTATGAGTTTTGCATTGTTATTGACCTCGGCATTTCTGCGCGAATGCTACTGCCAACAATTTTCTTTTCCTGTATAGTACCGTTACATCAACTATATTACAATACTAAATTGTTTGTAATCAGTAAACTGTATCAAGAGAAAAATTATTTTTGTTCAGTCAATTTGTTCCATGTCAATCAGATACGCTTAAGATAAAAAGTCTTGTTGACTAGTGAATGACAGTTCAGTTTTTCAGTAATTCATATATTTGTTTATTCACGATTTAATTGACGATAAGTCTTTTTTTACAAAACTTTAATACCCATTTAATAACGTTTTTATCAATATTGCCTTCTCATTTGACATACAATTATTGCGATATTATAGCATCGTTAAAATGACTTTTTTACGATAATTCGTATATTATGATCAATATTCAAAAAACATCTGCATTTAACCTTCGCATAAAACGCAATTGAAATCGCATAATTTACGATAAAAACTATCATCGGGTTTTAATTATCAGCTACACAATTTATGTCCATATTTTTTCAACTTAGAAAATAATAAACGCAATAATAAAAGCTTAATGAACGCGAAGAATGCATATTTTACACTCGATCGTCTGCAAGCTATAAAAATCGACGATAAATTCAAATATGGTCTAATTAAAATATTATATGGCTATAAAACATTGAATCGTGCTGGGAGCATCAATGTAAAGCTGTAAAATAATCACAATAGGTTGTATAAAATAATGGTGCTAGATGACGATCAGTGGCTTTGAACTTTCGAAAAGTCGGATAGTAAAAATATTAAAGGCAACTGATATTAATGGCATTTTTTTCAAATTCATATTCATATATATTACGCATATGTCAGGTCTAGGACGAACATGTCGCAATGAGTATTGAAAAATAATACGGTTTTCTCAAACTATCAGGAAACTTTAGCCAAAATCAAATAACCAAATCTTCAAATTTACCAATTAATCAACTGTAAAATCTCTCAAATATTATAGGGAAAAAACGTTGTCACGTGACTAATTGTAAGAAACTTAACATACGATTGTAAGATTGAACTTAAATCAAGTAGATACATGTGCAATCAGATTTAATTGAATTGAACTTACAGAAATAAAATGAAAAACCTTATAATATCGATAAAAAGCAAATTCTTAACCTTTCCGCAATGTTAGAATAGCGAGCAACATTTCAACGGTTCACTCGGTCAAAGTGAACGTTTTCAAAGTCAATCAAAAATTGCTTTGCCATAAATCAGTCTATGTCTGGGAATCGATTTCGAAATTAACCCTAACCCACGTGTTGGCATCGAAGAGTTCAATCGCAAAGCACAAAGGTGTCTATTACAATTACTGCGTGATGAATGTATAAAATTGTACCACGTACCGATCTGACTTGAGTTGTGCAATTTTTTTTTATACATTTCATACTTATTATTGCCTTTGTTTAGGTTTGAATATATTATTCGTTTCGTTTCTAAATTTTTACCAATGTTTAAAAAAAAATATATGTAAACATTATTAATAATTTGAATATTTTACACATAAAAAATCCACCTTAGTCATATTTCGACTCAACGTGCACTTCAAAAATCTGTATACTCATCACGAGTCTGTTAAAACGATTTGTCGTAATCTCGTTGCAAAACTTTGAAAAGATGATCGATAACGTATTCAAAACAATCGATCTTTAATTCGAATAGACATGAGTTTGCGTGAAGGAAACCCACACACATTTCAAACGTTGTCCTAAATTCGTAGAATTAGTATCTCAATTTGCTATTCTTTAAATTCGTTTTAGTATTGCATACAAAAATTATGAAAAAAAAAACGAAATCGCTAAACGGTGTCTATACATTTCTCATTTTCGTAAGCATTTCTTTATGACACCGAGAGATACTTTTTATTGGACCCTTTCAACATTTCACAGTAAAGATATTTCCAAATTTTCCGGTGAAAAAATTAGCGTAACTAAGTAATTGTCGAGTAATAGTACGTGTTTGAACTTACGTTTTATTTCCATTCACATTATCCCTTTCACAGATTACACAAAGTTCGTGTGGAAATTTGATTTTATCTCTACAAATTTAATGACCTATTGTCACTCTTTTTCACAACTAAAATAATGTCGGATTCAACATACGAAATATTTTCGATCAAATATACAAAACTGGCATTGTCTTTGACACAGAATATAAAACAATTAACACAAAACGACCGGTAATAAACATCTTCGTGAATCCGAATACAATGTCATTTGAAATGTTAACATTGCCGTTTATTCTCAAATATCAGTCAATACGAAGCACCTAATAATAAATTAACCAATATTAATAGGCAATAAACTGTCGCATTATACGATTATTACAGATTCATAGCCAATGCAGTCACTCATCCATCGACAACTCTTGACTATATCATAAGTGTGATCTCATGTCATATCAGTTGCCATTGACCTGTCTTCGCATTTGTTATTAATGTTGTGTATTATGCGAAAACCAACTAAATAAAAGCTCATTTATTTATTTGACTAATACGAATGTTTGAAAAAAAAAACATAGTACATGCCCATGTGCCATTTTTGTCCAAGTGCCCGTATTTTTCTCGTGCGCAGTAAATCACCCATTATTTTGGCGAACGATAAAAATATATCGTTTTTTGAATTTATCTCTGCGTATTTACAGAATAAATATTCCAAAACGAATATGTGTTTTTATACAGGGCTCCGGACGCTGCAATTCATTCGGAATAAATGCGAATTTACATAAAAGAACGACATATCTTACAGTAGCTAACTCAAAGGAAGTATACGACTTGCGATACATTTTTTTTCCGAACGATTCTAAACAGTTTATAAATCAAATCCGCCTAAAATATTTATCACTTTTTAATACGTCAACGATGAATTCGAGATTTTATCTCGCGGCGTTTATTAAGCACGCGCATCGATTTGAATACGAAATCGTATGAGACGTGACATTGGCTTTACGATTACAATGCGAATTGTTGAATTTCGTTATCGTGCATGTACCGAAAGTCACAATATCCTCGACTTCCATAGCTGGAATCGATACAATAATATTTTTGGTGAACGTCTTCAGAAGTGGAGGCAGCGGGTCGAGGCCGTTCCCGACCACATCGAAATCAATTACATTTTATAAAACAGTGTTGAATTCGAGATGTTTCCAAATGGAACGAATACTTTTTTATAATTTACGATTGCGATAAATTTGAAAAAAAAGGCGTGAGGTTATAAATAATTCGCATCCCCCTCGGATTTTGTACGAACATGATGTCGAATTGTTAAATTTACAATGTAAGATGGCCTCTATTCGTGTATCGGCCTCATCTAGTATAATAAAGATGGCTAATAGATTCGAATGTCCGTCTTTTTTTTTTTAATTAAACTTTTATGGTATAATAGTGATCTTCCGATTTAATCTGTTCGTAACGAGTGTTAATAGAGAGGTTAACAAAAGGTTAAATTAGATTTTATATCTAGTATTATTTTTTTATAATGAAGCATTTAACGATCAGAATACAAAAAATAATATTATATTCTGAATCAAACGACGATTTTGGAAAAGACCTTGATTTTCATCATAATATATGTACCGGAAACAAAATAAAGTTCCTCATACCGATTCATTGAATTGTTTCATATTGTCCATTCGAAATTTTCGCAATTAAAACACCATTAAATTAGTCAACGTATCATTTGAACATAATAGATTCTAGAAACATTATTTATCTTCTGCGAACGTAAAAAAATGCGGTCTTTCCAAATTTAAAACAATCGGCCACTGCATTCTCAGATGAACGCGAAATTATCCTACCGAATCTCATAATGAAAAAACTTGATTTATCGTATGGTTTTTGCAACACTTGCTCAACGGCAATTCATAAAAATGATCCTGAGGAGGCGTGGTGATATCGTAAAATTTTTATTTAACGGTTATTATTCGACGAAGCTCCATAATGATGAGTCAAGGCTCGAGTGGAAAAATCGCAGTTTTGCAACGTTTTTATAGAAACGGGAAACGCTATAGTACGGTGTGTAATAACGCTTAAAGTTCAAGGAGTCTGTCTTATCTTATAGTTCGATATCGGGAAGACACGACGATCGTGATTCACAATTAACGGTAAATCTCATCATTTATACGAAATTATCAAACGGCACACCTTTGAATCTCGATCAGGGATGTACATACATTCGTTCTTGAATAATTCAATTACGTATGTTTCGAATCGACTATTACGAACCGGATCCTACGTATTGTTCGAGCGTTTCGAAACGTCTCTTGAAAATGTTCTGTATCGAATTTTAGACTCGAAAAGGTCACATAGGATCCGATAGGCCCTCGACGCCCAATAATTGTATTTTTTTTACATTCGTGATGTGATGAATCGAAAGTGGATCGTAACAGTTCTAAATGTCGAGGACGTACGAACCGTTGACATCGTTGAGTCTTATCCGAGAGATAAAAAGAAATTTTCGCTTCCACTACACAATTGTGAAATCGAATGAAAAATGCGCTTAAGGATCAATCAAAGCATATTTGAAAATGATGAGATTTGACCTATGCATCGAGCACGATTTTCTCTCTTCTGCATCGATTTGGAACAGCTAGCATTATTCAAATCAAATTTAAAATATTACAAATCGCAAAAAATAAATCTTACCTTGCACCGTTTCGTGCATTGGGTCTTGACGTATCTTTGTGAGAGAAAAAATGTATGGATGAGATCGTTAGTTCACGACTGTTTTCTACGATTCGCACATTATTTCTATACCTAGTTTGTTTGCTTATTTCGGAACGGATCACGTTTGAAACGTCGATGATTCGAATCGTAATTCATTCGAGACAATCCGACTGTTTATCCTATTAAGGTTAAGGTTGTTGATTGTGTATAGCGAGTGCATCTTGTGTATTTTATTATTGGCTCGCGTGAGAATCTAAAAATATTCGAATCGAAGAGTTGTGAAATGATCACACTCAATATATTCAAAAATATCGCAGTTATTAATTTTAATTTTAATATGATTTTTATTTAATCTTTATATATTTTTGTATAAATATTCACTCAAGTATTCATGAGCATTTTAAAAACATTTCGCGATGAAAACACGTTGAAAAATTAGTTTGTTCGAAAGTCAAAGGGTCGAATCTGCGAAAGAAATTCATCTCGCGTACACACACCAAAACATAAAATAAACAGGATCTGTTTTTATAAGCGAAATAAGCTTTCTTTGATGAATATTAACTCGACAAGCGGTCTATTTACATATGTAAGGGCAACTTTGAATTTAGAAAACTTCCAAGAGGCGTAGCGTGTCACGGCGCCGAAATTCAAATGGGACCTCTTCGTCCTTACCTTTCGTCGCATGAAGGGTGAAAACACTTTTAACGAGCCGTTTTCGATTTAAATTTATTCTAATGCATTCAGAACTTTTCTAACGTTCACTAGTCGAAAAATAAAATCATAATTTTTAAACAATGCCCGAATTTCGTACGCAGGTACCGAAGTTTGGCGGCGGCGTTTAAATTGTTTTTTCGCCGAGACCTTTTAGTGCGATGGGGATTTTGAGCTAGTCTAAAATAGCGTATATAATGTAATATTTTAATCTGCAATATTAAACTTTTCGTAAAATGTTACTCTAATATAATGAAAGTATTAAGATGGTATATTTCAGAGTTATTTCGTTTTCCCTCGATTTCTCGACTTTCCTTCATTCTATTTTAATGCAGAAAGTTTTATTGCGTGGTTCAAAACAATTTACATAATAATAATCTAAAAGTGCAAAAGTAATCATTGAAATCTGCATCTTTATCATTAATGAGATACTGCTCTCAAATATTTTCACTTTCATTATTTATGAGGTGATAAATGAAATAGGTAGATATACATAAACAAAACATTATAATTAAGAATATTTATTCGATAATTCTGATTATCCTGTCAGCTTAGAAACTTGATTATTTTAGTTATGTTAGTTTTAGTTAATTTCCAGATCAAGTTGTGTTATTATTTTTATTTTTCATATTAGATTTAAATCGGTTATATGTAAGGTTAGGTGCGATTCTTTCGAGTGTCTTGTTAATGAAATAACAGACAAGTAAGGGAATATGAAAAGATTCGATCGATCTGGGAGACTTGATCCTTTTTTTTTGCCTTTAAAGCCTCATTCTCATTGCCACGGAAGTAAACAAAAAGAGACAGACCTATACAACGATACAGCCATCTCTCTCCTTCTCAAAAAGAGATGGTTGTATCAATATACAGGTCTGTCTCGTTCGTCAAATTCGGTACAGTTCGCTTTCATGGCAATATGAACACCGCTTAACTCTCTTTTAGCAAACCTTATTAAAAAAATAGTGTGAATGCACTCTTAATTCAATCAAGAATACTTTTACACTATTCTTTTCAAATGGAATTCAAAGACAAAAACAAAAGGAATATTCTGTCTCTTAAAAGGAATAAGTCTCCCATCTTTCCCTATACTAATTTTTCTACACAACACTTCAACAAACAAATCCCACTTCAATAACAAAGGGAACCCACCAACCAAAGTACGAACTACGATTACACGTACAGACCAATTCGTCAAGCGGACAGCCGGTGGCCACCCACAACACGAGCGTACAAATTGTCGATCGACAACCACTCCTTCGTCCAACAACAACAGCAACTTACACACAATCCATCGGCATTCGACTGTACCCCTCGTTCGACAATGAGGCGTTGTTTTTAATTGTCGCCGTAAATCAAGCGGGCCGCAAATTTCAATATTCGCGATTCGGCTGCGCCTCCGCAACTGCATTCGAAGCGCATTTGTCACCTGTTCGGAAGCTTTGGAACTCGAAGGCTTTAAGTTGGAGATTAATCGAGTTTTGGGAGAGTTGGATTGTTGGCCTATAGGCGAAATGGCGATTGGATTCGGTCGGTGTTGGGTTTTCTTTGTATGGTTGTAATCGGAGTTGTAGGGCCGGTTGTTTCAATTGATTGGAGTTTGGACTGTTTTTTATCTTAGTTTGATATTTGACATGGTTTATTTGTGAACTTTATTGAAATAAAGCAAGTTAACTAACATGAGGGTTACTAAAGAGTGAGGAGATCAGCCTGTAGTGTAAAGGGAAACGCTTTTCATTTGTCTAGCTAGAACTTATTGACTTTCTTGTTCTAGATGCAATCACTAAGGCAGTGTTATATTATGTGTGGCAATGTATCGATATGAAGGTTCAAATATTTCTTTTGAATTTTCATTTTATGAATCTCTGTCTTCTATATGTTGCTTTAAACGAGTTAGTAATCACAATTTATATCACTTTGCCAGTGTGTTGATCATAAAATACAGTAACATCAATGATTAGTGTCCCTTCCTTCTAATACTTGCATGAGATAATACTCTTATGGATGCTATTTCTCATATGTAACCAATTCGTGAGTAATTTATTTACAATCGACTTCGACTTCTACTCGGTTTATCCCATTCGTGTCCAAGCTTATCTCATACGTATTGCATATGAACGTTACTTGGATTGTACTGCACAGTTTCCACTGAAAATAGAAATATCAGATGAATGTAATAAGATTTTCGATCTCAAAATTTTTTTTTTAAAAAACATCCATCATCAACACAAATGACTGCCATTTCTTATAAAAAGCAACCATAAATCCGAAGGAAATCGCACAATAAGCGCTCGCGTAATACGCGCGCGAAATCTCCGACTACCATCCAAGAAAATATCTCAAAAACGCACATTTCCCGCGTCTATTTTTGCCGTTTCGTATTATAAACTATCGTCTTATCTAGACGCCTTTGTCATCTCTACGGGTTGACATTGTATCAGAGGAATCTGATATTCAACACACACATTTCGCGCTCGTGCAACCCTGGGGGGGAACAGGGACAGGGTTGTATTCAACATTTTTTTATATTTTTCGTTGTTTACGATTCATAGAACATAGCCGAGCGCCATGACGATGTCTTTTTATGGCGGCATTTCTCCATACCCCTTTTTGCAAAAGCGTGATGAAGAACACTAAAGAGCAGTTTTTATTTTTTCGCCGACATAGTCGTTTCGACCCTCGCTTTTATCGAATGAATTTTTTTTATTGCGAATCGCATTCTTTCGTATTATTCTTGTTTATTTTGCGTTTTCATTTTTTTTTCCGTTCATATTTTTGCGAAAGGGCTCTTGATAAATTGATTTCGGTTCGAAAATCGTAGTGGATATATCCTTTCTTTCAATATAACCTCAATATCGCTTTTCTATGAATTATTCATTGTTTAACTGAAATGTTTCACGTCTATTGTTCGAAACTTTTCTGCTTAAATTTTCTGAATTATTGAATCGATTTCGCTTTAAAAAAATCTAATGACAAATCTGCCTATACGTTATACAATATATTGAAAACAAAGAAAATTCGTGATTCATCTTTGATTGTGCAAACACAATCTATTTCACAACACGACTTTTCAAATAAATACACAAAATATACAAAGCAGGACCTTCTAAATCGTGATGATCCAACCTTGTACGTATCGTTTATTTACAGTGGGAAATAAATTTGAAGAATTACAAATATTCAACGTAAAAATATGTTTAATACATAACAAAGAGTTATCACTGAGATATAAAATGTTTAGATGTCCTTGTGATACTGAATTCAATTCATGGAAAGTCACATGACATTTTTCTTAATTATTATTAAGTATTAATCATTTCTTTTGAATATTTGATTCAAAAGATTATTAAATTGATGCTTCACGAATCAGTTTTCTAGAATGAACATGTCGATTAAATCTATCGATTTTAGCTCCATCTTTCATGCGCTTATTACTCTTCAAATTTTCTAGCCCTAATGACTTCTTTCTCACTCAAAAGTTAACGATTCATTAAGTTATTCAAAAAAATTATACCAGTACCTGTAACAATTAATAAATACACAAATACATTCTTCGATCGAAATGCAGAAAATTAGATGCGCCTTCGGTTATGACACGTGTCCCACAACCCAACACCATTGTCTCAAAGTTTCCCATGGTTTTTAGCAAATCCAATACGTTATACCTTCGAACACAACCTGAATCGAAGTTGTTCTAATTGCGAAAGCTCGTAATTTCTAATCGTCGATAAGTATCTGGGTGAGTGAAGCTCGCCCACAACTAAACGCACACCCAAAGGACATTCGACGTCTCAATACACCTTGCGCTTTGGAATTATTCACGAATGCCATTTCGCAAGTGACGACTGTGCTGCATTCACTAGATGGTGTAATGGAATTCCGAATTTCAAACTTCCTCCGGCGCCGTTTGTATAGGCGAAGCAAAATCTGTGCATAAGTATCCGAGGGCCCAGAGGAATCAGAGATGAAACATTGAGAGTTACTGTTCTCGTTTAATTATGTATTTTATATATATTTTATTTCATGAAAATGTCAACAGACTGCAGATTTTCTATCGGCCGATAGTTTAGTCAATCACTTTTTCAATATGGAGTCGTTGTATCTAATGTGCACATTTCCATTCATCTCCTTACTATTGACCTACATATAGAAAGTCATTATTCTGCTGTCTCAAATCATTCTTAGATAATAAGATGAAAAACATAATATTCAGATCAAATAATTTTATATTATGTGAAGTTATAGTTCGATCGTTTTTTATGAGTGATTTTCAATCGCGTTCTGAATAAGCGATTCGTTCTAATCCCCAATAGATTATGTTTATAGGTGAAAATTCCGAGATAAATTGAAAAAAAAATCCATTCCGAACAAAGCCAGCGTTGAAAATTCAAATTTAATAGCTCGGATCGAACTTTTATATGCGTGCAGACTTAATGGCTATCATCGCTCTTAGGAAAAAATTCGTTTCGTTGTACGCACAAGCGCTTTTATTCGTTTGACCTTTTCGCGCCATTTGTTCTAAACCGATTACAATACATTTTGAAAAGCACTTACGAACCCTTCCCTCGGACGCTATATAAGAACTTAACGTTCGCACCCTTTATTACAGCGACGGATTCTTTCAATCGTGCGATTTTATTTCGCACTCCGCGTGGAAAATCTCATTTAGCGACATGAAAAAAAAGGCATCGTCCTCTTGAAAGAATTAAAAAGGTCGAGTGCACCTTTCGCTGGGATCCAATGGGATTGTCTAACTCAAAGCACGTCAATCACCCAATCAAAAGCTATCGTTTTTAATCCTAGGATGGCAGCTCTTTTTGTGCTCTTTTTTTGCTCCAATCCATCGGGAATATTACGTTTTTGATTGAAAGGATCTCCCCAGTCGATATTAGGCAAATCATATCCGAGTGGGTAGCTTAATTTTCCTGCTAAGCCTCACCCAACGGGATACGCCGGTGTATAATATACTTACGAACTCGCCAAAGTATTCTTAATTCGGTTAAATTTCCCCCGGCTTAATATGTTGTAAGGAGAAGAAAGGGCTCGTTTCGAATGCCTGCCGCTGGATGGAAATAAAGTTTAAATTGATAATAGGAGTTGAATTTCCTTTAATAGGATGTAAAACTTCGTTAATTCTCGTAATTAATATGGATTCATTCGCGTGTATGAAGTCGCCTAATTGACAATTACCATCGTGAACACCAATCTAAACTTGTCGTGTTCTTCTTCGAAAGTCGACCTTGGAGATACAAATTTTTGAATGGAAAATATTTTCGGCGGTTTTTAAAAGGGAAGATTAATTTTTCGATGAGTTTATAAATATTCAACGGACTCGATCGCTTCGCATAATACTAGCGTCGAATATAACGAGAATGTTTTTCTTTCCCTCCCTTTTTTATCTCAAGTGGCGAAGTTTGAAAATTAAATTTCGTCCCCACGTGAGCCGCAGGTTTTTGATTTTATTTGAATACATCAACATGAAATTATTCCTTCTAAACGCTCTCTTTGTCTCCGATAATACATTTCTGCGAATTCAAATTTCGCACAATCCGATCAACGAAGAAATACACTAATGATTTGAATTCCGAACACTTTTCTTAATAAATTTGAGATATTTTCGTAAAATTTGCACTAAACGGATTCAAAATTAATTTCTTTTAATCAATAATGTTTCTTAATAATATTATACATTTGACACCGATATTTAGATTGGTTTTAATGGAAAAAATCGATTAAACGAATAAATTACTCGGAAAATATTATTTTTAGAATGTATAAAATTATTCTTTTGTTGAAAAACTTATCTTTTCATGTATTTTGTCGATTCTTAGAGATATAATATGTGTAGAGTTAATAAAAAAAAATTTCATTTTAATGCATTCCTATAAACTATTGAATAAAAATCTCGACCGTGTAATCGGAGTTTCCGTCGAGGAATAATCGAATCGAGTATAGTTTAATCGAATTTCACATAAAAAACATACCAATTTTCGGTGTCAAATGCAATTTTAAAAACTGTACATGATCAATCTTCAAAATATAAAAGGAACTTTGAACCCATTTGAACCCAACGAAGCATACCATTTTGCCTTTTAACTGCACCCCAATTCTATATCAGCTTGCTTTAACCACATAGTAAAAATATACAGAAAAATTCAAAATTTATCGAATCTGTCCAAAACTCCTCACAATATCTTGAACCAGATTACACACTTACCTTCGAATCCCATTTGAAAAATTCATCATTTATCAAATCTGACCAAAACTCCTCACAATATCTCAAACCAGATTATAAACTTACCTCCAAATCCCATCCAAAAAAGCCAAATTGAAATCAAAGCGAATCGTCCCCTAACCGAAATGCACGAGTTCATTTAAAACTGGTCTCTCAATACAGAATTTAACGACATCGCTTACACAGCATCCTTGCACAGAAATCTCTTCAAACTCAATACCGCTCCGCGCACAGACGGAAATGTCTTTTGCGGAGACAAGCGAAGTCTGCCAACGGAAAACGGCACCTTAACGAGCTAAAAGCACGACGATTTAATTTATCTCCCGATGCTCTCAGCCCTTTGGTGCATCGGTAGGGTTGCGATGACGATACGGACGTATATACGCCATACATGCAGATGTTGGGGGATGGCGGTTTATGGGAGTAAATCCTAAGCCCGGAGCCAAATCCAATATCAGACCAGCGCACCGGAGAATATTCAATTAATATCAAATCGAATTATGCGCATTGGAGCGTGTGTTGGTGTGAGGGGTGATATTTTTGTGCCTATTTATTTATTTTAGCGAAAAATAATGACTTAATTGCTAATTAATCAGTACAATATGAGCTTGAATTGAAAAATATAGTAATTTCCATGAAAATATTACGTACAAAAAGGTATCTAGTAGGTTTTGTTGATTGTTATTTCTTCAATACTTAATTGATGTAACGTAAACGGCTATGTCCTCGTTACTGTATAAGACTTCTTCAAGCTTCCCTAAAATTGAATAAATCGAACAATTTTGCATATGTTATAATTCAAGCACTTTTTTCCCATATTTTGAACAAAGTAACATTACGAAAATTTTCAATTTATCCAATATAAAGAAAACGTAACAATATTACATATATCCATTAAATTATCCCAATAAAATTATAATCCTTTACTTTACTGTGTTATTCGAAATTCGTTAATTTCTTTGGTGACAAACTTTCTATATCTAGCCATTATTGGAAATAAAAAAAAAACGCGAATACGTTTTAATAACTAAATCAGACAATTGAATTCATACTTTATTGAATCAATGGGTGTGTAGAGTCAATTATTGACTTGACCATGGTGTTCATGCAGAGCGCAATATCTCACACTTCCACTCAACTATCATTACATACAAGCAAAATCCTCTTATGTGACACCTTCGAATTCAATGCATACATGATAGTGTTGAAATGTCCAAAGTACCCCTTTAAATGAGATAACGGTTTCAATTTAAATCTCGTTCTGTAACAAATTCATTCGCATAATTCGACAGAAATTTGCATGCAGATGTATGCTATGTTAAATTTTTCTTTTCTCTTTGAATTTTCCACATCTGTATCGTTTTGATATTCATTTTTTCATATTCATGTCGAGTTGTACATTCATTTCGTAGTTTGGCTAGACTCATCCCATTCATAGGTGTTCCGGGAGTTTATTTTAATGACAGTTCTGCGAAATCGTCTATAACTTTTATATACACGAAAACGAATTTTCAGATAAATATGAAATAATATTATTGATTCGATACAAATATTTTCGAACGTCCGCAGCATTTTTTAATCGAAAAGCTCAATAAATCCAATAACCCACGAGCAGATTTGAAGCAGAACGAAAATACAAAACCGCTACATTTTCATCCGCACAAAATCTATCTACAATATAACAGATACGTTGAAAATCCCGCCGAACCGCACACTGAACATACACATATCGAACTGTACGATAGTAATTGCGAATCCTCGGGCAATATGAATATTTTCGGTGTACTAGAACCGTTCTAGACTCACTCTTCCACTTATGTACCTCAAATAATATATACCTGAAGCACAGCCGAGGCCCGCATTTTGATATCGTCTTCGAAACTGGGCGAATCTAGAAACACGCGCGCGTTTCTATCTCCGTTGGATAAGCTTCGGAAAAGCTCCGATATTTCGCAGATAATATCTGTTAAGTGGGACTTCTGGGCTGTGGAAATTTGACTGTATACGTGACGGAACTGCTGATGCCTTCTGAAAAGACGAAAACCGAAAATTGGCCGATTTTATCGACGATCTCGATTCGGGCTTATCAAATTTAAATTAGACGGGATTCCAGCGCCGTTAAGTGATTTTGCGCCGTTCGATTTTGAATGCTATCGCGAATTATTTGAGATTTGACGGATTTTATACTTATTTGAATTTATATTGATGATTTTGCAAAGTGGTGCTTGGCATGCATGAATCGATAAACCAAATTATATTTGAACATGGAGTATAATTTTATATTGCATGTTTCGTAAAAAGAAGAATCACTTCTTAATATATAATTAACATGAATAAAATACAAAGAAAAATCTTTCAATTATTCAAAAATTTATTTTGTTGAATTCATTGCATTTTTTTCATTTACAACTATTTAAATTAATAATATTTATAAACAAATGAAGTTTTTCAATGTTAGATGCCAAATATCAGCGACACAGCTTTCTTCGCGCTGTGTAAAGGGCATAAAAAGTGTTTAATATTTCCTACTATAATAAAGGAATATAACGTCGTCAGATTGATTTCGTAGATATAATTTCGATAATATGATCTTTAAATTGGATAAATTGAGCAATCTGCAACATTCTTTTTGTTCAAAATGTCAGGCAAAAGTGTTAAAATTGTTTGATATCAAGACACATCCGAGATTGCTTAATTTATTCAATTTAAGGAAAACCTGACGAAGTTTTACACAGAAACAAGGACATAGCAGTTTACCTTACACACCTAATAAAATCGAATGCATAATATTAAATAATTCCGAACGAAGGTAAACGAACTTACACCATCGTCACAACAAAGGACACGAAAATCCACAACGCAAGACAAACACAAAACATTCACTTAACGAAACTCCAACGCGAAAAACAAACAAACCGGCCATTTACGATATTGAAAATTTCAATTCGAATCGAAAAGAACAACATACGCGCATGTAAAACAATTTCCGATTCGTCCGTCCGCATTTCAATGCGCTCAAGAAGGTGAGCGTAATTTCACAGAACGCGCGGCCATTTCCCGGATATTTTCCACCCCCTATCCCCGACCTCCCCTTTCGAGCGTTTTCCCGACTTCCCCTCGCGTTCGTTTCCCGCCCACATCTCGCTTTTCCCGGTTTTCCACCCGACGAAGGGGTGAACAACCAGCGGTGGACGAAGCCCGGTCGGCGAACCGAAAGTGCATCCGTCGCAAAAATAGAGGAGGTCGGGGCAAATTGCGACAGATATCTGAACGAGACAAGCGAATGACGCAAACAACGCCAAAGTATTATATGAACGTGTGTATGACGACTGGAAAGGCCAAGGGGTACATGTGATACAAAAGCGCACTCAATGTACTCACACGTATTAGGTATAGGTCGAGTGATTTGATGATATATTTAGGCACACGTTCGAAATTAGTTTATATCCTTTTGCCACTAAATATATGAACGAGACAAGCGAATGACGCAAACTACGCCAAAGTATTATATGAACGTGTGTATGACGACTGAAGATGCCAAATGGTACATGTGATTCAAAAGCGCACTCATAGTACTTACGTGTATTAGGTGGAGGTCGAGTGATTTGATGATATATTTAGGCACACGTTCTTAATTTGTTAATATCCTTTTGCCACTAAATATATGAGCGTACGTAGATAAGATTCTTGTGTATGTCTCAATTTTGACAAAAAATTATCTTGTGCCCTTCGGTCTTTTCAGTCGTCATATGTATTGTATGATTTTGTGTGATATCTGTTTTATTATTTCATGCGGAAAAAGTATATCATTGTGTCGTGTTTGAGTTTTGTACAGATGTTTTAAATGGAATTTTATAATTCGATGTTGTTCGTGATTCTATGGATTTTAAGCAGATTGTGAACTGCTTTATATTTTTTTAATATAAAATATCCCGAATAGATAATATGTGATGAAAGTTGTAAAATCGTGTCGCGTGTAAAGAATCTCAATGGCGAATGCTATTCTATTAAACATCAAAGTAAAAATCCTGAGTATTGTAAAATGTGAAATGTAATGACAGAAACATTCTCATATATACATCTAATAACTCTGAAGAATTTCTTCGAAATGTAATAAGCAGTCTAGGGATCTATAACGCATAAGCATACACATTCACACCTGAATACATTCATTTTAATTTGTAAAGATTATTTATACTCATATGAACTCCATGAAAATGATGCTTATGGGTTATTTGTCGAATTTAGATTTGATTTTCTTTTTAGTGACACTCAGATCTGATAATTTAAATAATCAATTGATTAACGACTGTAAAATCAGGGGTAAGAAATTCTAACTATTATTAAATAGCTCGATCAACAATTGACATATCGACCTCAATGAGCTACAGCCCAATAAGTACACCTGTACATTAAAAACTTTAATGAATTCTTCAATCAATCACATACGACTTCCTCACTAAAGATAAGAAATTTCCACATACACAACATACTAATTCCACCTATATAAACTTATACACATAAAGTGCGTGTTCCCTTTGATTGTTTCCGGAAAACACAGCCACGCGGCACCATCATCTGCGGGAAAATTAATGCATATCTCGGCGCGTTAATTGGGAAAACTTGGCCGAGGATTTTCCACGTGCGCTTCCTCGACGAAGACGAAGACAACTTTCGTCAAACTTGAGAGCGACATTCCGAAAAGCGGGTCCCTGTTTTGGAAACTCGCTTTCCGTTTATTAATAATAAACCGACTCGTGCTCGGTACGTCTCGCGAAATATAGCCTTCATAAACTGAGCTTTGGGTTCTTTCTTTTCGAAAACTGAAAAATTCGTAGAATTTCCATCGCAGTCGGATATGCTCGTGTGTTTCGTAATACGCTCGCGAATTTTCGCTCTTCATAAATTGACAATTTCGCAGCAGCTGCTCTATGCACGTCGTTTTTATCAAGAGATTTCTATATAGAGGTCTACAATGAAATGATTCGTCTAGTTCATTGAGTGATTAAGTCTTCTTTTTGAACAAAAAAATAGATTGAAATCTGTAAACATTTGGTGTACTCATTACTTTTAATGTGTGAAATGTATTTTCTGGTATTTATACTAACAAATGAGGAAAATTGTTTACCAACTGAATAATAATTCAGTTATTTCAGGGCTCATTCAAATTGATTCTGTACTCAGATGTGAGCTGAACATATCCGTAGCTTATTATAAATGACGACTGAATACCACTGAGGATACAAGTAACCTTATTTATTGAAACTCGACGATCCGAGTTCGAGGCACAGCTGAAAATTTCGAGCATCGTTAGAGTATTTATAGTATTGATGATTGAGTTAAGTACTAAATGTTGTACTAAATTAAATATCGATAAAAAAGGTCACTCGTACCTTTATGCTATTCAGTCGTCAAATAAAGTTAATGGAATTTCGAAAAATGCATCTATCAATTATCATCGTTTTTATCGAATTTTATTTTATGGAGTTACTGAACGACTCAAATAAGTTGACCCCAACTTACATCGATGTCTGAAACGAGATTAAACCGACCCATTTGCTAAAAATTTGGCAACGCTTCGATCGTGATCCATCTTCGAACGATATCGCGAAGCCATCAGCAAAAACGAAACGAAAACAGCTACGGCCACATTTCAAAACCGCAACAGAACACAAACAATAACAGTGCGAACCGAAAAATGAGAAATGTCATTTTGGCCGAGTGCACAAGTCGCCTTTTTGCCCGCGAATTGCCGGCTGTGAATTTTTCGTGATATGCCAGATTGCCACACACTTTTAGACAATCGAATCGTCTTCTTAAATAAAAATATTATATAGTTTTAGTTTTGAGTGTTCGTAGTCGAGTTTCGCCTTGAAGTTTTTCGAAACAATCGAAAACAAAAACGGCTATTCCATTTTTTTCATCTAGCCTAGTCACTACAGGTGTTGTATGAATTATGCATTTTGACATTCGGCTTGCAGTCAGGATACGAATTGAACTGAAAAAAAGTGGCATTCGTTATTTTTTTTCTCGATATATTTATTCTGTGTAGACCTCGTACTAAATTTTAGTAATTCGTTCGCTCCTGATCGGGAGGAATTATGTATTATTATTCGATAACAATGAGATATTGATTTGAATAAGTAACATATGATGATGTATTCTCAATGTCGACTAGTGATTAAATGTTATACAATTTGATCAGGACTATTTTTTTTAAAGACTTGAAATTTAAAATATGTATTGTATACACTTATTAAAAAAATTAGAACCTATCAATGTGCTCGTTGTGTATTCGCTTTAAACATTAATTCGTTTCGAATTGACACGCTGTAGAACATAGCCTATTTTCCAGACCGTCCGTTGCATTAAAACTTTTCTAATCACCTGCGAAACAATACTTGTCCTTGTTGAGAATAATATCGTTGCAATTTCAGTCTCATTAATATAATACCGTATAAACGAACGTTGCGATAATGGTAAGACACTTATCCCATTATCGAGAACCACACATGATGCAACATTGAAAAATTGTATGTGTTCATTGCGAACTGTCAATATAACAATGTGCATTTTCCACAACGATTAGCCTAGACAAAAGGTTTCAATCGAGCTCGTATATATGACTATTTAACCATTTACGAGTTCAATAATTTAACGTCATTGCAAATATTGAATCGAAAATTACTAACATACCAACGATTTTAATATGAAATAATGTTCATTATACAAATGTTATTGTACATGATGAATAGAATCTTTATTTGAAATTCTCATCGTATGAATATTCGGATGGTTTCTTTTGATGTCGATGTTGCATTCCACATGTATCCTGTACGTGTTAGTTTTACGTGATTGTCAAAAGCATCATTGTCTATCTAATTATTCAAAATGCGTGAATGTTGAGAAAATAATCAATATTGCATGATCGTAAAGGTCGTATCTTTGGAATCGACGAAACGTGTTACAAAATCTCAAATCACACTAACAATAGTCTCGAGTTTGTTTCGAAATTTTTTTCCGAAGAAGAATTTTGGAATCGTCATAAATGCGATGTACTTGTTGAAATCTATCAATTTTAACTATTGATAGAGGATATTTTTCATCAGAAATAATATATTTGATCATGAAAGCATTTAAAATAAACGACTTAAATGACTTATCAATTGACGACGTATCTTCATAAAGAAAAAATATTATTCCAATTAAGACTGTTTGCACTGTGCTATTCATTTACTCAGTCAGAAAAATACGTGATCATTGATTTCCAATTTTCACTAAATAGAAAACCGTAATTGGTTTATTCAACTTGTGAAATTGAGCTCTTACCTCAAGTGCTTACACATGAATTATGCAATTCTGTTATAACTTCTTTTAAGTCGAATATTTTTTCGACATTCGCATAAATAATTGTACACGATGATTTTAATGAATGATATCGATTTCAAATTACATACATTTTGTATCGCCGATTACAAAATTTCATATTCAAATCTGTAAATAAATCATTCGACATCGATCATACAAAATTTATGAACAACTGAACTCGAGTCATCTGCATATTTTACAGTTGACACAAAAACATAATCGCATCAATGACAAATCAAATTCAATTGAAATTTCAAAAATATACACATTCCGACTAAAAATGCATCACTTGACTGCAACCATTCAACCCTCAAAACTGAAAATGTGGAAACGAAATCGTCGAATTTTCCACTCGAGCCATAGATGCACATACGAACTATTGATAGAATCGTTCTAAAACGCAAATGTGCATTCGAAATTTCTTCAATTACGCCAAAGGAGGTACAGAACCTCATTCGAAGAGGCATTCAAAGACATTTAGGACTACGTGCTTCGATTTATACCGCATCGGCGAACACAGTTGCAAATCTTCAAACGTAGCGAATAAAACCGATGCACCAGAGTAACAGGTTTTCTATAGTATAAGATATATGTTTATGTGTAAATATATAAAGCAGTGATGGGGTTGGATAATTCTGTGAAAATGGGGTGGTTGTCCGAAGGGTGGATGAGGTTAGAATCTGCTTGGATATGATGAAAGAGTTGTCTTATATTGGGTATATGTTTGGTTATTTAGGGAGTTGTATTGATTTGGATTTTAAATGGATGTGTTTTGAAAGTACTTTTCGAGTTAATTGAATGTGTGGTTACATCAAGTGAAACGAATTAGTATTTTTTTAGCTAAAAATTTGCGTTCTAAATGCGCGTTATCAAAATATCTCTAATTTCCGTTGTTATCTTACGAATTTATAGATAAATCTATGATTCTCGATATTGGAAAACGTATTAAGATTGTGAGCGTATAACATGAAACGATTCATCGAAAATGACGTCACATAATATAATCGCATTTTCTTGAAAATAAAACAATACATACCTCATTTTTACAAACTAAAAGTGCAATTCATTTTGTGAATAGTTCTCAGAGTATCGTATGAAATTTGTGGAGTGAAAATTCGTCTTAAAAAACTTCCAAAATGGGTGAAATGTAGTATCATTGAAAAAATGTTATTTCAGGAAAAGCATTATACTAAGCAATCCAAAGTTTTCATAATCTACATTCGCAATAGACGAATCATGAAACGAAAATTTTCCATAAAAACCCAAAACATATTCATAACCTCAACAGAATTCTTAACCAAATCCCCAAATACATATATCTACTAGATTTTTTCAAATCCCTCAAACAAAACGCATTCAATCCGCACGCACGAAACGGTCCATATCCGAAAGATATCCTCCGGAACAATGTCCTTCGGAAAAAGGACCGCATGCGGAAAATTGCCGAAGGCTTTTGCGGTCCGAAAGACAAACCGTTCGAAATATTTCACACATTTGCTTTATCGCGTCGCATTCGCTCGAGCGCGAAATCTCAAGTCCAGATTTGTCATCTTCGCTCCGATATTTCTCATCTTGGCTCCAGACAGGACTATCGGCATCCGAATGGGCCTGGAATGGTTCGGGCATCAATATGCTGGATGCTGAATGAGACCCTTCGTTGAGATTTCTGGTCTTGGGAAAGTTATGGGGCGTATACTGAGGCGATTTTTACTGCTTGTATGTGTGTGGTGTATAAATGTATAAATGTGGGTTAGTTGAATGGATTATACTGGGGAATGCTTTTCTTTTATTTTAATAGAATCAGTTTTCTTGGATGCGAGGACTAGAGAGAGAAAAGTAATGATTTCTATGTAGAGTCTAGCTAGAAATAAAAAGCGTTGGTTAGTGCCTACTAGGTGAGTATAAATACAATGTATTCATGCTGCATATTACAGCAAAAGTCCTACAACTGGTGTTAATGCATTATCAATAAGTAAAATGTTTGATTTCTCAATATAAATTGTTTATTATATTAAATTAACTATATACAAAAATTATTGAAATATTAATAAATATGAGAGAATTTAGTCAGGGACGTCATATGGGGTGAGTTGGAGGAAACAACTATCCTTCCCTTAGATGTTAAAATATTTTTAATGTGGCACTATGTTAATATTTAAAACATAAATCAACATATGTATATTAAAAATATGCATGAATAATATCAAAGAAATATTGTAAAATGTGATTCTTTACTCTCCCCATAGAAAAAAATTTAAATGTCGCCCCTTCTGTTATGATTCTATGTATCACAATAGGTATTAAAAATTGCTTATTTTCAAAATTCTATATCATATTCAAGCATATGCATGAAAATCATGAATATATCTTAATTGTACTTAAAACTAAAACAATACAAATTATTAGAAAATTCCAAGTGATAGAATTTGCTTTGGCAGAATTACACACTCCTCCAGGTCCCGGAAATGATCTGCACGCACATACTCTAACTTCTCTGTTTCCGTTGTAATTTGAATAACAACCTGAAGTGACACTATGCCCTGTATCTTCTACTATTTTAGTGCACATGTAAGTTATGTTCTCATCTAAAAATAACAAGATAACGTTGAAAAACTTCATAATGCAATAGCATTTTAACAATTCACTTACATTGCCCATCAAATATATAGGCATAAGATGCGCAGACTTCATTTGATGTCAGAAGACATGTTACTTCAGCGTCATGATTATCCATCAAATAAGTCATGTTTGGATAGCTTCCATCAACTAAAATTTTTTTTCATATTAATATATTTTCAGTTTTATAATTTTAGTACAACTAAATTTCAAAATTACTCGTAACAACTAATGGTTCTCTGCATGGAATATCATTGTTTAGTTTAGTTACGTCGTCACAAGTAGCATTGTTGAAATTACTTTGATTAGTATATTTTGGACCGAGCCATGAAAAATTATAACAATACGCTCGTGTTGGGTTTAACAACTGTGCACTGGCAAAACCTGAAAATATTTGATGAATCATACATAACTTACATATTTTCACGTTTCTGTTGAAAATAATTGTGTATTTAGAAAATCACTTTTTCACTTGCCTATAAAAATAAAACTGCACAAAGTGTATACCAAAACTTTTTTATTATTCCACATTTTCAAACCATTTAAACACACAGAAAATATGAAACTATAGACTGAGAGACGAGAAACATCCAACCATGGTATGTTTCATCACTGAAATGTACAATGAAACATTATCTTTGTCTTATCAAATTCTTGATTGATAAAACACAATTGAATCATTCAATAGAAGATAAAATTAATATCGCTTCCTCTCCTTTTATATGTGCCGATTTTTGATACATATGTATTATATTTCTCAACAAATACATATTTCGAAGATGTAACTCAACATTTATTCATTAATTTTTCATGATAAAATATACCAATATGTTTCTTCAATTATTTATTAAAATACATAATTCCATTTAGCAGTACAAATATACACAAAATTACCATTGAATATTTTTTAAAAATAAGAAAAACATATTTCTCAAAACATTTTTACTAATTTCAGAACATTTTGACTAACAATATAACAAATTCGGTAATAGCAACAATAAGTAATCATATACCTAGGTACCTACATTTAAAAGTAAAATTGAATATTCTGAAAATATTTTATAACTATTAACCATATAGGTAGGTATCTTAACACTAATTTTAAGATATCTAATTTTTAAATATCTAAATTAAATAATAATAACAATAAAAATACAGCAAATTTAATAATCAATTAAATATGGACTATCCAACGCTCCCAAACCCGCTGCAACCCCTCCTTCATTCGCATCAGATAGCTTCGTTCTCAACATATGACCAACTTGCTTATTCACTTTTATTTCTGATGCAGTTCTAAATTATATTGATTCATATTAGTTGCATTAATTCAAAACAATTTCACTGTCTATAAAAAAGATTAGTTTTACCCTATGACAACGCCAAATATTCCAAGCTCTGAAACTAAATCGGAAAGAGGTGGAGCTACATTTTGTCCAGGTCGAATAATATAACTCTTGCACAAAGGTGGATTTATGCGCTCCATAATGATATATGCAGTGCGTTCTATTGAGTCACCAATTTTTTCCAGAGCGATCTTAATATCTTCACCATATATGTTGTTACCACCTCCTTCACGTTGAGGCTTCATCACATACCTAAAATTTGAAACATGGATACTGTAACATTTATACATAGGTATTTATTAATTGTTAGCTAGATTTAGCTATGCAACTTTTCAGCATTTTCCGTAGCCATTTTCACAGTTTGTTCACCAAATTCATCAAAATCTAGCGAATACAGCCCCGTGAATATTTTACGCACTTTTTCAACTTTTATGGGATCATTTATGAATTTTTCTAAAGTACCAGGTCTTGCTAATGTTTGTTGAACTTTTTTCGTACCTGCTAGGTGATATTGTATTGATGGACATTTTATAGCACTAAAATAAATAATATATTTATGTATTTGCACATTATGAAATTCCTCAAAATCAAATATAATGCAGGTAGGAAGTGTTTATTACGTTGATTTTTCAATTAGCAAACGAGCTTCCCATTCTTTTTCAGTGGGATAATGTCCTGGTTCATATCCAGCTCGATAATATACAACACCAACTAAATCTCCATCTCTAAAGGTACATATAAATTTCACATTATTTTCAATTCACTACTTGAATAAAGAAACAAAAACTTACACTAAAAGTTGATTATCACTATTTAGAATGGCTTGTTTGCTGATTTCGCTCAAAGTTTTTCTGACAATTTTTATTTCAGGACGCCGCTCACATATCTCAAATTCATGAAATCTCTGATCACAAATATTGTATGAGACATCTTCTATTACAAACAAAATAATTGCGCTCGAATTTCCAAAGATATCCCATGCACTTGTAAGTCCTGAACATAAGCCACGAAGAGCATCATTTGATGGTAACTATAGAATAAAACATATTTATTTTTTTAATTAACTCTTAATTAAATATACCTACATAGCTTACTTACATCTTTAATTTTATCAGAATATCCGAGTTGGCTTAGAATATAACTGGAAAAAATTACACAGTAAAGTACCGACTTGACTCACATGAAATTTATCATGAGTGGAAATACTTATAGGGTAATTTTATGAAAGATGTATAAATTGTGTACCTTAGGTATCATTAATCATAAACACAATGTTTTACCATTGAATAGCTCTAGATATTGGCCCGAGATGTCCAAATCCAGAAGCAATAGTATTTATTTCCACTTGCTTCCAACAGCAATAAGGGGATCTCTTTCGGGATTCAGTGGGACACTTTGTTTCAAGCATTATATCAGAGCGAAGCATTCCTAATGATATTGGCTAAAATATATTGAACTTCTATAAAACTGAAACATATCATGAACTCATAGGAAATATTATAGTAGCATACTTGATTTATTCCTTCCTTTTTTACAGTTTCCCAAATTTTGTACAATTTAGCTGTAAAATTATCAACCAATAATGTAGAGGATAGAGCCTCTTTTAGAAATTCATCATCGTGAGCTACTTTATGAGTTAATTCATTAAGAATTGGTTGCATTTCAATGGCTTTTTGGAACTCTAATCGTGGAAAAGCAGATGGTGTTAAAACAAATGGAGCGAACTAAAATTTAAATATTTAGGTAGATTTTTTTTCAGAATAATAGGATACAATAAAATTATTAGGTAGCTATAGTGAGTAGATATAAATAGGTACAATAGTATTACCTGCAAAGAATCTTTGTTGAATTCTTTCTTACTTCTCATTCCTACTCCATGCATCAACGCCCAATCTTTAGCTTTATCTATAATCATAAGCAGTTCCTTTTCTGGAATAGGTAGAGGTACACAGGTTTCCATGTAGGATACTTCTTTTTTTAGCGAAGTCATCTTCGTTAGTTAAAAAACAAATTTGTTTTAGGCAAGTAGGTACTCAGCTATTAATAGATAAGAAAAGATAAGTTAAAGCGTTGAAAGTAGCGCTTTAACAGCTCTCATTCAATAATTAGATTTTATTAATTTAATGATTTATCAACAAAGGAGTTTAATTACAATTTTGGATACTTGTGGAACCAAAGGATAAGATTAGGTTAGGTTAGTTAAAATCAATAGCCATGTTAATATTTTGCTCTATGAGTAGCAGAATTTTTAAATGATCAAAATCTGATAAACTATTCAATATTCGATACGATAAATTTAAAATTGAAATTGAAAAAAATAATAGCACCAACTTTATACGTAAATGTGAAGAGCAAAATTTACTTTACAAAACGTTATGTTGGCAGCTTCGGCGCTTGACGTGTCCCGGTGAACTGTCAAAGGTTGACACTGTGACAAAAGTATACCCGCTTCTGTAAAAGTATACGTACACAGTAAAAGACAGTACCTAGTTTATAGTGAAATTAGTGAAAGATCTGAAATAGAAGATGTATTCCGTGCTGACGCGGGGCAACTCCGTGCTCGCTTACACGCTGAGCGTTCTCGCGTGTCTCACCTTCTGCTGCTTCATCTCCACGGTCTTCATCGACTATCGCACCGATGCCACTATGAACACTGTCAAAGTCGTCGTGTAAACTATTATTTTTCTTCATTATCGAATTGTATTTTATCTATATTTTACCCATACTTCTAATATTCTCTCCAAATTGAGAGTTTTATCGATAACATAACCTGACCTAGTATAACCTCAAACTAATAAAGTTGTGCAAGTGTGTCATACCTTGTTTGACATTTGTACATTGTTCGACGGGTTTAGCCGATTCAGATTAAAATAAGTTCAATTGACAAGGGCAGAGTATATAAAAAATCCCTAATTTGGTCTAACCTATCTGCTAAATAAATGTTCTTGTGCAATTTCAATTAGTCTATTTAATGGCAGAACTGTTAATTATAAGTTGGTGCTCTATCAGCATTCTATAATGTATTTTTTACAGACCAGTACTTAAGCAGTACCATTCTATTTTATAAGTGTCTAATTTTGTTGTTCCTCATTACAGTAAAAATGTTCCTGACTACGGAGCCTCCAGAGAGATGAACGACTTAGGATTTCTCACATTCGACCTGAAAACCGATCTCACTCATTTGTTCAACTGGAACGTTAAACAATTATTCTTGTATTTGACTGCCGAATACACCACAGAAAAGAACGAGCTCAATCAAGTCGTACTGTGGGACAAGATTATACTCAGAGGAGAAAATGCACTGTTAGATTTCAAAAATATGAATACCAAATACTACTTTTGGGATGATGGAAACGGTTTGAAGTGAGTGTGTTTTCATTATTCTATTGCTGAATATGCACACAATTTGAAAATATGATTCTTTTTCCAGGGGCCACAAAAATGTGACACTGAGCCTTTCGTGGAATATCATTCCTAACGCTGGATTATTGCCTAGCGTTATAGCTCACGGGCAACACTCATTCCGTTTCCCAGCGGAGTACACACATTCAAGAGTCTGATAGTAAAATAAAGGACATTTGTGATTCATCGGTTGTTATTTATGTGAAATAAATATTTGATATACTTCGATACGAACTCATTTTTGTGATCACGTCACTGGCAAATTGCACTTTTTATAGATTAATGTACGTATATGGTTCTTCTGTTAAGTTGATTTTGTATGTTTGGGTGTTCTGTGAATATCAAGGAACAATAAAATACAAAAATGCAGTTTCGATGTTCACAAATAAGATGAAATGTAACATAAACTATTTATTTTAGTTTTCGAATCTGCTTACTTATTTGTGTTTATTACTTGTATTTATATTTTCAATACGATCAAAATTTTATATTCATGAACAAAACAATCGTAGAGTTCTTCCACGTCTGTAAAATACATTGAATATAACATTTAAAAATCTTCTTCTTGAATTCTTTTAAAAAAACATTGATTTGTAAGTGCATTTCCTAATATTAAAATTCCTTATCAAATGTGATTTATCTGGTTTACTGTTATTTTTTTTTTTTGTAAAAATGAAAACTTTCAAACATCACATTACAGATTTTATTTTTTTTTCTGAAATAAACAGGTTATTGAAATAATACAAGACAGTTAATTCAGTGACATATATTTTAATACAATTACATTAACAACCTAGTATAGATAACGTAAAGCAAGTATCAAAGTTGAAAAAAAAACTGACAACTGGTCTACTGAGGTATATTTTCAGTATCAAAGTAAGCCAAGAATGTTGTCATGACGGCTCTTAAATTTTTCTTTTCATTTACTTACGTATTTATTTTATTGGACTTAAATAAAATTCTATCATAATTCAATCAGAGAGCAAACACTTAAGAATTATATTACACTTCAAGTTCTTGACATATATGAGAAAATATTTACTTTGTGAACAAATTGCAAAAGTATGTTTGAATCTGTACATCTTCAATACACATATTCTAGATGAATGCAAGTTACCTTTTCTCTATAAGTTCATTTATTTAACTAAAAGAAATATATATCTACAGAGCTGTATTACAAATAACAGTCCATTTATTTTATATGCTAGTTGACAAACTTATCCAATTTCCAAACTTGATAATATGCCTCCACAATTTACTCTGCATTGCATTTTCAAAAATAACGAATTATGTACAGAGGTTCTGTCACATTTTTCTATTATATTTCTTTCATACACATCCAGTATTTGTAACAATATATGTAAATACTAAAATACTGAATATCTAGAGATTAAACCAGAATAGTGCATGATTACAAAGTTTGGTCCGATTTCTTTACGCTCCGAATCGTACTTCCAATGATGTCACCCTACTTATAAATGTAGCTCGGTCAGCATATTGTAAGTTAATTATTCATTCATACACATCATGTTCGACAACATAGGAATTCAACACGTTAGGCCTCACACTCAGTGTCAAATTCCGCACCAAATCAAGAGTATTAAAATAAGACAGACATGTATCATGCTATCGCCAATTCATGCAATATAACTACGTATATGTACTTATTAATAAATCGCAGTAATCAAGGAAGTATTGAATATTTGATAACTTCAATTATTCTTAATAAACTGACTAAATTTTATTGCGAAATATTTTGTATACATAATTTAATTCTAACAGTATTTTGTTTAAAATGATCTTAGCCTAAAAAAGTTATGCATGTAAAATAGTGCCCAGCACCATTCCGACGTCGTTAATTCAGCAGATATATTACAAATTGAAAATTCATAGCACTGCTTAATTTTTTTTTTCCAGTGAATTCAAATTAACCAACAGTTTACGTCAAAAATTATAACATATTATGAAATACTTCTATTTATCATATTTACTGATGCAGAACGATAAATTATACAATAACAAAGTATCAAACTGCTTTTACCAATAGAACTATAACTAAATATTTATAATACTACAGTCACAATATCAATTAGCAAAACAATTGCCATCAAAATTACATGGAAAAGAAAATGATATTTTCTCAAACAAAAATTATTTACACATTTTCTCTACAATTTTATATTCCAAACACTACTTAAGACATTTTATTGATTTGAGTATTCCTGAATATTCAACATTTAAAAGCCACCATACTAGTCATAATCTTCAACCAATAGATTGCAGTGAAAAATAATCCAGTAGATATAAGAAACAGTAGACTATTTCCAGAGAGAGAGGGACGAAGAAAGCTACCACATAAGTTGACAAGAACAAAAACGAGATTAGCTACAGTAAAGAAACCGAACTGACAAGAAGAGGACCCTAGAGCTGGCAAGAGCTCGATGGGTTGTGCTTGCGTCACGTGCTCGTCCCTGCGACCGCATCAGTCTGAACATCCTTGTCTTGAGTGGGAATGGCCGGATTCAACAGTTCGCCACCTGGACCATATTTCCGAGACAATTCAAGCATTTCTCTAAGACCCTATATGAAAAATACAAAGTTAACAATTGAATAATCAAAACCAAATTATTTTAGTAAGTTTAGATCTAACCTTATTTTCGACAACCAGACGAGACAATAGTTCCTTTTCTTTCGGCGCATTTTCATCGTCTATGTAAGCAGCACGATGCATAACTGATGCCATCTCGTTGATCTTATCAGCCTGTTGCTGTATTACCTGAAACAGTTAAAATGTACATTTTTACAATTGTAATGAGAAACTAGCTACACCATTAACAGATATATTAGAAATTCTAATTTCAGATTAATGAATTTTAATTGAAGTTCGGATCGAATTGAGGATAATAATAAGAATAAACCAACCTCTTGTTGTCGTCTATTGATGATGCCTTGAAAATCAATTCGAGAATTCCATATTTGCCACTGCACATGCTGTCTATATTTGCTCATTATGTATTCTAGAGCTTTTCGATGTTCGTCTAATGCTATTTGAAGTCGTTGGTTTTCTTGTTGCATTTCGCGCAATTCTCGGCTGTTGGCGATGAGAACCGAATGAGGTTGCCTCGAAGCAACTTCATTTAAGGCTTGTATGTCTTCTTGATACTGGAAAATATGCAGATAGCAACTTTAATATAGGTAAAAGTCAAACTATAATACCAGATGTAATAATAAAGAAAGATACCATCTCATAGGAGAGAACCGAAACAACTAATACTCGTACTGTTATGAATATTGAAAACGGAAAAAACAACATATGGTGAATAGAAATTGATTATTTTAATATTGAAAACAGTTTTGAGAAAATGGTGTCAAATTTCACTGTTCTGAAGTACATAGATTGAAACGTTGATATAGTGTTAATTCATATTGAAAAATAAGTTAAGTAAAAATAGATCAAGATTTTTTTTGCGATAAGATTTGGCAGCATTATGTAAGTAGTTTCGATAATTTTGAATAATTAAAAACAACGCATGTGAGAAAATGTATGTTTTCACATAAAATTACTCATTACATAAAAATTATAAATGGATTACAACACAGAAAATTGTTAATGTGTGTGTGAATTACAATGTGTGTTAAAAAGTTACACCACAATGATTGCTACAGATAATAAATATCGTTAAAAGGCAAATTTGTTTTGAATCGAAATGACGATACATTTTTAATGTTAGTTGTACTTTTTCAACTGAGTTTTGAAAAAATAAAAAAATAAAATTGAAATGTGGTTTTAGACTGAATTAAACTCAAAACTATACCGCGCATTGACTTCCTGAACCATCAAATCACTACAAAATATACTAATAATCAGATTTCTTATGTAATTTCATCAGAATTTTGTAAAGAATCCGAAAATGGCAAGTTTCCATCTGCTCTGACGCACATACATACATTTTCATTACCAGAAAATTCAATGACATACAAATGACGATTGAAAAGGCCAAAGGGTACAAGTGACACTTTTGCCAAAACAGAGTTATGTACAGGAATCACTGCAGTCACTTGTACCTTTTACCTTTCTCAGTCGTCAAATATTCAACTGAAGGTTATATTTTTGGAGTGTATACTATAAGCACTTTCTATAGCTTTCCAAAATTGTGCGAATTTGGAGCCACCAAAAAAAATCATAAAAAAATTCAAATTCGAACATAAGAAACAAATCTACGACCATAATATTTCGAAATGCATCGTCGAGAAAACCGAAAAGCGCCAACCGATCCGGGACTCGCCCTCCTCGGCGATCGAAGACGCAAAACGTCAAACGTCAAACTCGAAGGTCACGTGAACGCATTCGCAGCAAAGACGACGCAATTGCGCCAAAGAATCGTGCGAACGTAGCGAAAGTGGCGACGTACAGTTATGCGTGTGTCGGGAATATCGTGTGCTGTGGGGGAACAGGAATAAGGTTTGCATTACGTGTTTCATCGATTCGATGCGTCTGTTGATGGCGTGCGTGTGCGAGAGGAGCGCGTCGGCGACCGTCTCGCGCTCCTTCAGCCTTCCGGCGAGCCTCTTGGCGTCCAGGATTATCTGGTGGATCGACACCGACATGGCACCACCGACACGCGCTCCCACCGCGCCGCACTGCTGCCACACCGACCGCTCCGCTCCACTGCTGCCAAGCGATACTTTCCGTTTAAAAAAAATATTAAGTTAGTGCTACAGAATTTTATTTTATTTTGACGTTTTATTAGAAATTAGGGATGCACAAATCTTGATTTTGCATTTGGATTTATATAAAAAATATTGAGACTCGGTAAAAAGAATTTAATTGGATCGGAAGATAATTTGATGCAAATCGATTTATTGACATTCAATGTATTACGATCAATATAGTTAGATGTCGTCCGAATTAGTTTTCAAACTGATGTGTTTGTTAGGTACAATAATATCTATTAGTATGCGCTACAGCTAATTTTATTTTATCGGAAATGTGTGAAGAATGGAGATTTTTTTTTCGACAAATGTAATATTTTGTATATTTTACAGGAAAAGATAGAAAGACATGATCCCTCTTATGTTTATTTTTATATCCAGAATTTAATTTGGATTTACTTTGACAATGTTTCTTTTTAAAATACGATTTTCTTAATCGAAATACGAAAATCGATTTAGATATCGGTCAATTATTATCGGAAGTTATGAAGACTGAAATTAATAATAAAAATAATTGTTTATGATGAATATTTATTCAAAATGAGCCATGAAATTATAACTGAATCATAACCATGCATGCATGAAATTTATGTTAATTATTCGTAATTAAATTTCCCTTTAAAATATATGTATTTATTTCGGCTATTTATTGTCGATGTAACAAATCAATTGACATCCATGTATTCCATTTTTTTTATTTTGTGATTTTGTCGATTGGTAAATTCAATCAACTTTTTTTTTCAGTTTCGATCTAATTGTAAGAACTTAAAGACGTAAAATGGGTTTTATTTATTTATTTATTTAATAATAAAACTGTATAATATTTTATCATATCAGATCTCAAAGCAAAAATATTTTTAATTTACAAAATTAATATCACAATTTGTCTTTTTTTCAGTTCAATTAATTACGAAAATACTTTCTGAAACTCAAATTCGACAACCTCCATTCTGAAATGATCCTTAAATTAATTTCTTATATGTATAAACTAACTAAATATTATACATACATTACATATAAATACTGTTTTCTGATTATTTAGTACCTACTAATATTAAATATGTACACATATTACATTAAATTATAAATAATATTACATTAACCAGTAATAGCTTAACATATTAATGACTCAAATTTTATTTTACTGTACAAAAACAGTAAACGTAACATGCTTTCATTCCTTCTTCTCTCATAATCTGATACTAACACAAATAAATTATCAAACTCATCCAAAAGTGCAAAAAGCAAAAATTTCTGAAGACTATGAAATAATATCTGAAAAATTCTCCTTAGAGAAAATTTCTTATGGCTTCGTTTATCTCATTAGGACTTTCTTGTTGCACAAAATGACTCGAACCCATTATGATGTCTGTTTTTAAATTGGGAACTTCTTCCTTAGCCAAATCGACAAATTTCAATAATAAATAATCGTCTTTTTCTCCAAACAGCAGTAAACCAGGCGGATATTCTTTTAACGGTTCTTCTTTAATGTAAAGTTCTCCACAATTTGCACGATAATAATTCACGGGATACTTGAGGGCATCTAAAATAAAAATCAAATTAAATTTAATTATAAAATAATTAAAAAATAAATCAAAATTATAAATATGTACACACTGGTTTTCGAAAACATATATTTGAAGACGTCTAAATCTTCCTTCGTAACCATTCCCTTCTTGTTCCCTTTTTTTTCATCGATCAAAATGTGAAATTTTTGAAAATCGTTCATCCTCAAAGCGAATTCTGGTAAAACTGGCATTTGGAAGAAAAAGCAATACCTGAAATGAGTTCATAATTAGCATATTTTACTATTTTCAATTTTTATCGAGTAATTGAATTATAAACAGACCATGACGCAATAAATTGACGAGGATTTATTGCGATTAATTTAGTCCAAGTTCTATGATGGGGTGCGTTGATCACCACATATTTAGACACCATGGATGAATAGTGGTCTAAGAAATTCCATACTAATAAACCACCCCAATCGTGTCCTACCAAGATCATTTCAGTCTTTCCTGAAAATTTTGAAAAAAAAATCATTTTAACACAAAGTAATAAAATATTTTCAAAATATTTTTTGAATATTTACCCAATCCCAGTGTGAAATTATAAATATCATCAATGATGTTCTTCATTCTATAACTCGACATGGTTTCTGGTTTATCAGATTCACCATATCCTCGCAAATCTAATGCCACAGTCCTAAAAAAATGCATATGAAAAAATCTATCGAAATTGAAATTAATAAATATTGCTAATTATTTGTTTACCAATAATCTTTAGATAGATCTCTCAATTGATACCTCCATGAATACCAAAATTCTGGAAATCCATGAATAAACAACATCAAAGGTTTGCTTCGATCTCCATTTTCCACGTAGTGTAGTCGAACATTCTATAAAATAACAAAAATATATGAAAATTTACGATTATAATTTGTCATCATCTTGAAATTCCATATTATGCACTTTGAACATTCGAATGGATTTCCGATTCCTAAACACACCCGACTTCTAAGAATTAGTATTTCATTCGAACTTTGACCCAATAATTATGAGAAACGTTTAAAATTTTCATTATCCTCATAATTTCATCCGAATGCATTCAAATCGTTAAATCGTTGAGGCATCGAACTCGCGCTGAATATATTCATTTTCGACAATAACTCCATCTTCCAACAAACAACTGACCGAAAAAAATAGTCACTGAACAAGACTAAAAAGACCAAATGGCGTTTTCCTTCAGAGAGACCTTCTCTAAGAGGCATCGACCTCAAATGCACGCGAAAACTTGCAAAACTAGATGCACCAGACGAAAACCTATACGATCCAACAACGAGAACATTGTCACCATGTGAATACACATAAACTTAAAAAAAAAAAACCGGTCAGCAAGTCACCAGGTCGAATTATATATGACGAATATAGTTCTTAATCTGGCGACTGAAAAAAAAAATGTTCTGAAACAGAGTGCACGAGATAATGAGGGTCAAGTACGTTCCGAATGCACCTGCTTCAAAATACGACACTTCGTTAAAAATTGCACAATAGTAAACAATACGAATCGATATTAAATTCGAACTATCGATATAAATCGCAATGCACTATTGCATATATAATAGAGAAAGTGCACTAATATTATATAAATACCTGAAGCTGCATAAATCCATGCTGTCCCCAAGAAGGATCCAACAAACACTGAGGAGGCTTCTCCCTATTTTTGACCCTCCAATATTTAGTAAACGGATGAGTGATAGTATAAAGAAGAAGCCAAATTAAAAACCCCAAACTGTAGATTAACGTGAATGTGTAGATGACGCATTTGAACAGAAACAGAAGAACGGGATGCATGTTTTTGAAAAAGCGCGCGAAAAACGCGTACTGCGACAGAGGAGTGCAATTGGCAAGATCCAACAGTCAAATGACTCGTCTCTGTTCGAGTACAGGGCTAATAATGCCCCACTACACATTTATAGGCTTTACGAGAATGCTACGTCACTTTGTGTGTACGTATAACCGTTGTATGTGTGTTGGGATGTGAGTGGAAATAGGAGAGTTGCAGGATTTTTGTGAGTTTCTCTAATTTGGTGCAGTTTTAGATATTTTTTTTTATCGTCGGTGATTGATTGTTTTATTTTTATCAAATTGTTGTGTTCTTACAGATATATTGTATAAGTCAATAACTTTTTATCTGATTGATCTTTTTACGCCATTTCCTTGCAAAGGTTGGAGACCCGAATTTCAATCTGACTTTGAAATTATCATCTCATTGATAAAAATTGCAATCTTATTGTATGCGTTTAAAATTTGAGGAAAAAATGAAAACATCCAAATTAGGGTTTGAATTATCGGTAAATATCCAAAGTAATAAATAGAATTTTTTGAAAAATTTAATAAAAGAGTTTAGTTGTACCAGTTATTGTTTTATTTCAGTTTCGAATTTATACAATATTTAATTTACATAGTATGTAGAGGAAGGGCGGCAAATATGGACTGGTAATTTCATTTTGCGAAAAGAAAGATATTGATATAATACACAAATTGTCCTCTAAAACTTCATGATAGTTCATAATAAAGCACGGGTTCATATTTGTCGCTCTTCCTCTATGTAAATATGTATTTAAATAAGTTAAATGATAAACTAATAAGATAATTAGTATTAAATCTTCACAGATAAATAAAATATGATGTATGCAGTCATAATTTAAATTAACCAAGATCGATGTGGCATATATGTATGTTCATAAGTAATTAGCCTATCTTCCATTACCATACTTCATTGTCAGTAAAAAATACATGTGTTGATTTATATGACATTATTCATCTATAAGATTCTATGACATATATGAAAATGTTTAGGATTAAATCAAAGATATCTATTGTTTTCCGTAAAAGTAACTACATACAGTTGTGCTACAGTAGTTAAAAATTCGTTTTTCCATACATTTACAGAGTTAGGAAAATGGCTCAGGTAAAATAGGAATGTAACATACGTTTTCTTTCAATCTGGGATGAACTCGAAAGTCACACGATATTTCACTTTCGAGACAACACCAAAGTACCTCTTTTTAAAATACTATAACAAGTTCGCAATATTGTTGCGGAAATATTGTCAATACGAGTGTATTACATACATATAGTGCTCATTCGAAACGGGCAACTTTCACTCGTTTTGCAAAACAAGCTTTCGATCCAATTCATTCTTTTTAAGCCGTTTCTTATAATACATTAATTGTTATGGGAAATGCCAAAAATATACATTTACCCCTACGTAACGTTTCTCGGTATTATTTAAGGGATGAAAGCAATTTTGTAGCAAGCGCCGATATTTCGATTCGGGGAAGGACAATATAAAATATTTAAATTGAAAATAAATTTCTGGGAAATTTTATATAATACATTGCCGTTATGATTTTTTTTCGTATTCATAAACAACAGAAACCTTCCGATTTTATTTCTTAGAAATGTATAGCTTTTTTTCTGTTTTTCTTTCTCCGTTAATAAATCCGAATCTCCGCCAAATTAATGTAATTGAATTTTTAATGTTTTGAAAAATAATAATCAATTACAGGAAAAGTTAAAATTAATCCTAAATATAAATGAATATTCCTAATATCCAATGATTATTTTCGATTATTTATTTTCATCAACATCAAGATAAATACCGAGTTAATGATACTGAAATAACATTTGAAACGGTAACTACTAAATTGTAAATGTAGCAAAACAGCAAAATGTGCTTTTTTTATGTTGGAAAATGATTATACCTAATAGATTGCTAACAATTTTTGTGGAAAATCCTGTAAGTCATTCATATGAAAAATTTAATAATAACGAATATTTATTACGGCAATATAGAAAACAAAATATTTTTCGGAAATATCAATTACTTACGATAAAATTTTATACTATACATAGATACTTGATCATAAATTCATCTAATAAAAATTGATGACTTCAAAGAATCGTACTTTACATAAGATATTATATATTTTTAATTACATTTTTGCAAAAAAAATTCATTCAATTCGCAATACAAAAATATCAATAAAATCATTTGAATAAGTCAATGACCTGTTTCGATTAATTTTAAAAATCAGCATACATCACACACATATGAGTATTTATTGTACTGAATACGTAAGATAATAACACAGTGACATTTGTACGACAAAATTTTATCGTTTTTTTCAAATGCACTTGACACAATAATAGGCGTAACAAAAGCAAGAATTCTATGTGAAAAAATAATTGTTTATGACAAATAACTCTATCGTCGAGAAAACACCTTGACCACAAAAAGGCTCGATCTTTAACCGATTTGAAAGATTCAAAAGATCATTATACGAATTATTATTCGAAAGAGGATAAAAACATACACAATAAAGTGAAAAATTTTCGCAGATTTGTTCCGAATTAGCCAATTCGAAATTTTGTACAAAGAGACATGTCAATGCAATATCGAAAGGTCAAAACATCGATATCCTTTCCGAAGACATTAATTTTGATGTATGCGTGTGTTTTCGAAGAATATCGGAAATGTAAGTACGTATTTGTTGGATTCAGTTCATGTGTGAACTAAAAGTCTCGTTTTCTGTTGCATAAATGATGTCATCTTGTATGCATAAACTTTTTGCAATCTATCGAGTCCGTACTCCAGTTTTTTATGCAATAAATAAGTCCTGTGATATCGTTAATTGGATAATTGATTCGTGTGAGACTTTGTTATGTTGAGATGAATTGAATAGAAGAATACATTATGATGAAACTGGTTACGATTGAGTTGAAATATAAAGATCTTTAGATTCTTAGATAATTGTGGAGATATGTTTTAATGCATTAGAATAGATGCACTTTAGTATTTGAGTTGATGTGAATATTTTTTTAATTAAATTTTAAGTGGAAGTTTATTAAAAAATATTGATGGATTTAAATGTGTATGTGCGTATTGTTTGTTAAACAAAGAAGCTTTTAGAAAGCTTATAAAAAAAGCTAAATATTTTATACAAATCTGCTCAAAAGTGATAAAAAAATACTCAGCACTAGACCTAATTCCTTAAAAACTATACGAGATAAATGTTTTATACTTAATGTATTTTCTCAAAGAATGCTTTCAGAAAGGAGCAATTCACAAAGAGGTAGACTCATCAACGTTATCATCAACCCAAATAATTCAGCCTTCGACTTTTTATCGCACATGACGAATTTTTACACAAAAAATCACTCCACCCTCTTCAAATCATAGCTTCGAACAATCCTAACATACACCATAAAATAAAATAAAACAAGAACAAGATAAAATTCCTCATCGCAGACGAAGATAATCCTATCTCTTGAAGAATGACCGTCTTGTTTTAGAAAACTCAACTTCCTTCATATGAAATTATGCAAAAGAATTGAATGATAAGCATTAACAGTGAGTACATTTATATCGTTCCAAATTACACTCACGATTTGACCCATGTCTTGTAATGTAATTAAAGATTCTTTTAACAACTCAAGGTTACACGTGGAGACAATAACTATATGTAAAATTAAAGATTATGTTTTTTTTCCTTGAACAAGCATTTTTAGTGAACTTTATATTTTGATATCTATGAAATCGTTGAAAATCGTTTTATTATTCAATTTAATAACACCGTTCGACAAGAAAATGGCCCATCGATAAGACTTAATGAACTTTATGTATTTAGATGTTCTGATCACGAATATCAAATCCTTTTTTCTGAAAAACAAATAGTTTTTGAAAAAAATCACATTTTATAGTTTTATTTTTTTGTCGATTTTCAACGAAAAATTTGCTTTAAAATCATCATAACATTTTTATTTAATAATGTTTTTTTACAAAACTTTCAGAAACTATTTAACATGAGTGTATTTATATGTAAATAAAAATAAAAAGGCTCTATTGTTCTCACTTTTTGAGAAAATAATTAGTAAAAGTGAATTTGTATAAAATAGTACAAAAACATTTAAAACTGCAAAAATTGCTGATAATAAAAAAGTTTAAAAGCATTAAACTGTGCTTAATGCATCAATAAACAACCTCGAAAATCTCAAATTGTAGTATAAAATCAAGTTTTGAAGAAAATATATAAATAGTACAGATTAATAGACTAACGCTCGCGTCGAGAATATTCCCATACTAAATTGACGCGTTTTCATACAAAATGTGCGCTCACAGATATCAACATATTTCTTTTGTGAAACAGTGATTTGTACAAAAATAAGGATAGGACATGATAGCTAATCACTTTTGAAATATCGAGAAATATATTTCAGATGGAAATTAAAATTGGTTTATTAATAGGAATGTTTTTAAAAAATGTGTGATTTTTTTCATGAAAATTTGTCATAAATCAGCCAAAAGCGATGTTATATGTGTAAAATATGTTTTATATGATTAAGTATTAATCATTTTAACGTTTGAAATCAATTTCATGAAAATAAGAATTGAAATAAATTTATAATTTCGATTATACCTTCTATGGAGTTTGAAATTTTATCGAACTTTGAACTCAAATTGTGAGTAAACCAGCTGTTTGACGTAATTTTTAACTTCAAAATCGGATTCTACGTAGTCGAATTAATAATAATCTCTTATTTCATTGAGGGGCCATCAGAAAAGGCAAGATTTGTATATCAGTGTAATAGTAACGATCCATACTTGGTGTGCATAATTGATTACAAAGCCGTTAAATTTTCACATTTTTAATAAGCGAGTGATTAATTCAAGTGTTTTGTTAATAAATTTGTTAATTTTCTTGATCTTTATGAATTACATATCTTAAACTGCATGGACTTGAGCAAAAATTTCCGTTTAATTATGCGTGAAAAAAATACCTAATTGAGTGTGAATCACACATACGACTCTTTGCAATGTAATTAAAATAAAACTGAATAGTATAATTTACGATTTGTTTACAACATAATTAATCAAGGTGACGTTTATAACTATCTATTATTTGTATTATATGTATTAACTGTTGTAGTTGCAACACGAGGAGAACCACATTACCCTACACGTGCTTAAATAAGTGTACAATCAGACCGAATTGCAAATATTGTCGTCGTCACATCAAAGATAAATAATTTATCTGCATATGTGCTCGATGATAATAAACATTATCATCTAAATATAATCGTTCCTTATAAAGGTGAGAGCTCATTTGATTTATTATTACGAAAAAACAACTTTTTCAGGCAGAAATGTGTAAAAAATTCAAGTATTCGAATGTTTTCTGAATTGAATCAAGAATATTTTGTGCTTAAAAGAAATCTATTTAGATATAATTTATGCCAATGAATACAAAGCAAAGCTAGAATCTTAGCATATTTATTTAATTTTAGCCGATATTTTCACTTAACCAGAATTAATATTGTTTTTCTTCTTATGAGGACCGTATTTTTCATCATTTAAGTTAACTAACTAGAGAGTTACAATCAGTCCTCCAACTACAATCTGTCATAAATCCGTGGAACAGAAACGGATTTTCGATAGTTTATGGTAATAGGACTGACTATGACTTTCTAGTTAATTGAAAAAAAAAGGTCCTAAGATACCTCACATGAGTATTACTAAAGAGTGAAAAGATCGATACTTACGATAAAAAAATTCAGTTAAAAGGTGGATATCTGTTCTCATAAACGTCACAGCATAACTATCCCTACTTTACCATATATGGCCAATTGAAAAAAAACTTCATATATTAATAAAATATAATAAAATTTAATACAATGTGCGCAAACCTTCATTAGCACATGTCCGTGCGGATCAACGAGAAAACCGCAACATCGACCAATCACCAAGCAAATATTTACACACGTTTAAACTGTTATTTTATTATTATGCATAAAATGTACGACACGTGTACGAAGCAAGTACACGCGCTACAATTTATCAATTAAGCTTGCACAAGCAAAACGTAAAAAATCCGCCAGATGCGAAAGTTTTCGCCTCGTGTCTCGATTTTTTTCCGTCTATCTTTGCAATTTACTCTATCTTTGCATTTTTCGCAGTATTTTCCCATTATTTATTAAATCCTAGTTTTGAATTATTAACAATCATCGATTTTGACCTTAGGCACGTGTCGCTGAAAAGCGGTTCTGTGCACGCGCCGAACTTGCGAGGACGTTGCACTTTATATGAAATATCTATGTATGTTGGTTTTGTGTTTACGCAAAAAGTGACCTTTGGATGTGGAATGGATGCAGTTGAGGATATAAGTGCATAAATGCATTTTTTCGCAATGAAAATTGGTGCAAATTTTAATAATTTGCAGCGGTTTTGGTTCTAATGCTCGGCTTACACGGGTCGATGTGTCGTGTGAAAAATTGCTCAATAAACTTTTTAATTGTTATTTTGACTGTTTAAGTGTTTGTTTGATGATATATCGATATTTTTAAATTATAAGTGCGATTTATGATAAAGTGCAATTTTCCGAGTAGCAGTTTTTCATGTGCGTATGTATTGTAAAATATGACGACAATTGTAATTCGTACAAAATTTTCAATTGGTATGAATTATTTATTTAGATTTTCAAGAAATTAATTTTTGTTTTAATTTTGAATTTTGAATTTTTATATACTGATTTTAAATTGGTATGTTTTTCATAAGAAACATACATACATATCTAGTTTTATAAAGTTCTTTGAATTAATGTAAAATTATTATGAATGGAAACTTTCGATTTTATTGCATGAATGTATAGGTATGTTATGTACATAGTTATGTTACTTATTCCATATTATGTAGTTGTTTCTATTTACAGAAAACGTTATAAGTATTTTATTAAAGAAAATATTATTCCACGTAAATAAAAAAAAAACTTAAGGAAATATTATTACTGTACAATTTTTCTTTCAGTTTTTTCATATATTTAGATTGTTGTTTCTTAAGAAACTAATAATAGAATACGAGTAAATAACGTATTTATAAGGTACTTATCAAATATATAACGTTAATATTATCTCAAAGAATAATAGAAAATAGACAAAAATATAATTTTCTATTAAAAAATAATAATGAGCATCAACTAATGCGAAAATTTAACACACCTGAACACGTGCCGAACTACTGAAGTTGCTGAACTCGTTGTTAAGCATCTTCAAATTTTAATATTGAACTTATTTTAATGAGGCCATATTATGTTTATTTTTCTAAACACAAATGTCCTACTTTAGAGCACTTCGATTTCTCATTTGAACATCGAACAGATTTGTCAACACGTGTCAATAAAAGACTTCGATGTAAATATTTATTTCGACGATTATAGAGATTCATCAGAACATTATTGAAAAACTGTATAATTGTAATAGTATAATTATGATTTATTTCGCATATTATCACAATCTTATGAATAAGATATAACACTTACATGTAGTGAATTAAATTCAATCCTTAGTTAATAAGTAAAATAAACTATTGATCAGTCGATCGAAAAATCCCTTATTTTTTCGCAAGGAATTTTCTCAAAATTTCATTTACTTCTTCGTAATTCTCTTGTTGAATAAAATGCCTACCGCCTTTCAGAATCTCAGTTTGCAATCCTTTATATTTATCTTTCAATAAAGGCAAAGTAGTTTTGGAAATGTATGCATCTTTTTCTCCAAGAATCACAAGTCCTCTAGGAATTTTCTTTCGACGCTCAGCGTAATTTCTTAATAGATTCGCTCTGTAATAGTTCACAGGACACGTAAAAGCTCCTGAAAAATAAAAAATAAAACACGATTTTATTAATTGAAAATTACTTAAATTGAACAATTTGATGTCGAGTCGAGTTGCATGTGCAATTCGCCAATTGCATAATTCGATTGTCTCGTTTAACTCTCTCAGACTCGTTTGGAAATTGTGTCGAAAAAATGGGTCAGTGAAAGTGCAATTTTTTTGCAGGATGCACCAGAGGTTTTTATCGATTTATCGTTTTAATTTAATTTATTATTCTATAGGATTAAAGTGCAGAAAATTATGCCTTTATTACACCTATAGAAGTGGACAATTGAAACTGAAATACAATCATTTACGTCAATGCAAATAATTCCCATTAGCAATAGTTTTATTTTATGATACATCATTTGAAATGCTATTTTATAACCAATCAATCAACTAATTATACTATTAAATTAAATAATGGTATAATAAAACAGACAATTTGAAATGATATGAAAAATAATATATTCAATCAAATAATATTTAGAATTTCGCACATTAGAAAGTTCCATCATATAAGATTCGATTATATCCTACTTTCACGAAATATTTCAAGCAAATCAATACGATATTTACCCAGGGTCGAATTAGTTATTAGAAAAATGATTAAATTTTGATTTTTTTAAAAGATTCAAATCCCTGAAAAGCATTCGTTGTATAATAACAATCAGTTAAACAGACAGTCAAGGCAAACTTGTCTGACGATCAGTCTGGGTCATTGGGAGGTCTTGTTGCATATGCAAGTGCATTATTCGGTTCAAGATCTGAAGTGTCATTATACCCATTGATACAATTTTTGGGTCTTTTTCTCAGGTTCGTATGTAAATTTAAAAAAAAATCGTTTTCGAACAACGTCCTCATAGTTCAACAAAAATGGTTTCTTTTTGTTACATCTATAAGAACTTTAAATGTGATAAAATTTTCAAGAATATGTTATTATTGTTTATTGCTTATATTTCGTGTATGAACCGGTTAATTGTTGATAATTCGAGTGCTTAGAAAAGTTCGGCGTAATATTGATTCCGTTCGAACATAACAAACATTAGATTAATTGGAGAAGATTTCGCACTAAGTATTGCTAAATATTAAATAACAAGAAATATTAGTCGTAGGATTTCGCTTGAGTGTATAAAACGGAAAATTTATGGAAAATAAGATAATTGATTGCGGAATATCATTAAGTTTTGCAACACTTCTTGCGTAATGTTTTTCGAAATATTAAACGAATTACGACGTATCTAATATACACGAAGATAATCGAATAATTATCCGTATCGAAAAACGTCTATTTATAAAATAGAAGCTTACCTTTTTTCGAGAACGTGTATTTGTAAGCTTCCACATCTTCCTTAGTCACTTTCGAGCGAGAATCGAGCATAGCTTTTTCGAAAAGTGCCAAATCTTCAGCTCTTAAACTCATCTCTGGAAAGTATGGTCCTTGGAAGAAGAAAACGTACCTGCGAATTTATAGATGAAAATAATTTTAAAGCTGTATTTTTTGTTAATACCATCTATCGAGAAAATTAGAAACTAAATATGAAAATTTTTCGTTCGTAAGAAAATCGCTAGATTTCTACTTGTTCACTAAATTTGAAAAGTATGCGATATTTTCATGAAAATTATTATTGATTAATTTAGTAAAATTAAAAATGATTTACCATGCATGTCGAAATTGCCACCATTCTGAGAATGTCAATTTTATCCATACATCAGCACTTGGACTGCTCATTGCTACGAAATTATCCAACATTTCACCATAAGTGTGAACAAATTCCCATGTCAACATACCACCCCAATCGTGGCCGATCAATGTGAATTTTTTCCTATCTGAATTTCAAGAAATTAATGTTATTTTGATATAATATCTAATAAAAGTTAATACTTAATTGTGATAATTTTCACCTAGGGAAAGTACGAGTTCTTTGATGTCATCTACCATAAGATTCATTTTATAATTTTTTACACCATCTGGTTTATCTGAATCTCCATAGCCACGTTTATCGATTGCAATACACCTGAAAATCAATGCTGATGTAAAAAATATATCTATTATATGCCTGAATACACATAATCTAATGTTGTTAGGTGTATGAATGAAATATTTATGAGTTACATATAATACATATATCAATGATTTATTCGTATTAAATCAGTAATATATTTAATTGAATATTTAATTATTTAATTGTAAGTCTTTAAGTAATTGTATTCGATCTGCATTAACACTTACTCATTACTATTTTAATGGAAACGATTAAACTTTGAACCTCCGTATTATTTACAATCTCTTATCTTAAAAAATCTAATCTGTGATTGAATAGTCTTTAAATTTTATAATATGCTTTATGGGTTATATCTTTGAAAATAAATAAACGTAATGTACCTTAATTTAATTTATGAATTATGTATTGTGCTTACTCATTTTGTACTGTATGTGAAAGTTAATGCGTTGCATAAAGTAAAATGGTTAAATTTAATTTAACTTCATATCAATTAGAAAAAAAATATTATAACCTTTATGTGAATGCATATACTTTTTTAATAATTTTAAATTTTCAATGAAATATTCGATTATCGACAATTATACCGGAAAATATACAAAACAAGCACATCGCATTAATATATGCTAATTCTCAAAACCAAACTTGAACTTCGTTCTTCGCCACAGTGAATATCAAATTCAATGCAAAACTATCACGAAAAAAAAAACACGTACCAATAATCTTTAGAAAATTCTTTCAACTGATGCCTCCAAGAGTACCAAAATTCTGGAAATCCATGTAAAAACAGCAGCAAAGGCTTCGAACGATCACCTTTCTCTACATAATGCAATTTTATACCCTAAAACAACAACTAGAGAATATAACACAATATTAACTATCATAATTTTTAATCAAACTCACGTTAACATTGGCAAATTTATGCTCTCCATGCTTGGGATCAGTCAAACACTTAGGAGGGATAGGCCTATCCCTTACCCTATTAAACATCGGTTTAAGTGTACAAGCGATCAAATTTAGTATGCTGATTGATACATAGATAATTATTGATATAATTAAACCAAAAAATTGATGTAATGGACTCGGTTTGTCGTAGGAGGCCATAGTGAAACCTCCGATCGGTGAAACGGCGCGAAAGTAACTGACCGGTTTTAGCGCTTCGTTCTCATACGAATAAGATAAGATGACTGTTTTATCATTTGTCGATTATGCATCGGTGAAAATTTTAAAAATATTCAAATTTAAGAAATTCTCGATGACTATTCGCGTTTGTTACACACGAAATGGGTTTTTGAAGTGTGGGCTCTCGAGTTTCGTTCGGTGCTTGAGATGTGTTATTTTAATGATTGTGAACGGTTGTGTTATGTATTTGCAGTTGTTTTTATTGCATTGTGCATTTTTCAATCGATCAATGGTCGTTAGTTTTTCTAGGAAACATTTTCTTCTGTGTACATATACACTAATGGAGTTGATTGTGGACACTTTTTATAAATTCAACGAATTTATATTTTTATTTTTTATTATTTGAGGTAGTTTCTTTTATATTTTTTAATAACGGACGAAACGATTCTTAATATTGCATAATAAACTTAAATTCAGGATGATGTCATTTATCGAATTACGAATAACGAATAGTGTCCACGTTCAGATACACCAGTGTACGTTTGGTCATTTATTTTGTAATCTTCCTGTATTGATCAATTATTATTCAATCGAAATTATGTGATTATAACTCGATTGTGTTAAATTATTTATTTTAATAAATGTAGGTAAATTATATTCGATTCATTTACGTTCGAAGAAACAATACAAAAATCAATCAATTCAACATACATTATATTATATTTGAACAACTGTTTACATATAATTTGTACTCTATTTAATTCTTATTTACATTATCTTGATCATCTTCAACATTTACAATACCATTCTCTAATATCGTCGAAATTCTGGAATATATAAAAAAATACGATTTTTAATAGAATACAGATATGTACTTAAATCCCATATTACTTGATACACTCACTTGCGTTGCTTTCTATAAAGTTTAAACGCCTTTCTCCATTGTCTGGACACTTTCAACGCTCTTTCTGAAGATTCATCCCATTTACTTGTCGATGATAAATCTGTATCGATCATTCCTGTAATTCCCAATTCCAAATCTACAACTGGAGTAGATTCCACTGGTTTAATCGGCAAAGGCTCCTCGATGATCTTCTTAGCTTGTTCCAAAATAGCGAGATGATTTAAATTTGAACCAACACTTGTCTATAAATAAACAATCGTATAAGTGTCGTTTGAATGTCATAGATTGTTATAAAAATATCTCACGTTTATATCAGGTGATGTCGAATTAACATTATCGCTCATATCTGTATTGATTTCGTAATGATTTGCAATTTGCTTATCTTCTTTCGGTGGTCCGATGATCCATGGATCGAAAGGCTTCGACGACGAGGGTTTCGAAGGTTTTTGAGGAGGACGAGCTCTAGACAAAGCCCTCGCTATATTTCCGCATACAATTCCTCCTGATGTCAAGAAACTGGGCGATGCTTCAGATGTCGTATCAGGAAACACCGGTAGATCAACGCAATCGTTATCGCCTTAAAAAAGATCAAAGTACACATTAAATAACAATCAACAATGATTCATAAATAATTTGAAAAATTACTTTGCTTCGGTAACGCTGTACAAGGTCTGCGATTAAGTAACGAGTGCTTAAACGAGGATGATGTCGGAGCTGTTGCGGGTCTTTTGATAGCCTGAAAATACATTCGATTCCAATCAAAAAAGAAAACAAGATAAGACTGATTTATTTGAATACGCACTTGATTAGATATGGAATCTGGTGAATTTGATACAGTAACATTTTTATCGTTATCATCGGACGATGGTTCTGTTAAACTGCTAACTTCGATAGAACACGAGGCTGAATCGTCAGTTTTGAGATTTCCATCTAACGATTTGTATGATTCATCGTTCACATCATCGAATGACCCTTCGATCGATTCTAAATTCAAAAAAATGTAATTGTAGTAATTATAAATTCAATTTGAGACAGATAGATCTAACCTTCTTCATTCAATACTTCTCCATCTAATTTCTTCAGATTGGGCATGAAATCCTTCATTATTTTCCTATAACCCAAATATCTAGAAACTGGTGTGCCTTTGGTACTTAGTTTTATCAAATTTGGACACAAAGACAATAAACTAACATTGACCACAGATTTAAGCGGATTTCTAAAAATCAATAAAGAACTCATCTCAATAAAAGATTGAATTCTATAATAGAAAGTATCTAATCGTCATCACCTATCCAAATTGATGACTCTTATGTTGTCAAGAACGGCACATGGACCTACATTTTCTATATAATTATCAGCAGCATACAATTCAGTTAAATTCGTCAATCCGAAAGTCCCATCTAAATTAGTCAAACCGCATCTAGACACGTGTAAAACCTATAAATATAAGAATTCAATTGATTATAAGATATCGATAGTGTATGTGAGATAACATACTTTTAAATGGTTCAACGAAGTTCCGATTTCTCTCAAAGATGTTAAACCACTTCCATCCAAACGCAAACTTCTTATATGTGGAGTGTATGCTTCGAGTCTGCTTAGAGAAATTGTTGAAGCAACAACTCTAAGGCGAACTTCTCTCATTTGTCTTAATTGATGAATATTTTCAGCTCCGTTAGATTGTATCTGAAAATATGAATAATTTTATAATATAAAATAAATATTTGTATTCATATATAAGCATACGAGTAAATCCAATAAATTGTGTTCGTTCGGAAAAGCTGATCGTTCGAAAGCAATGGGGTTTTCCTGTCCATTTTCAATTAGATACGGTATTCTCCTGAAATTAGTTTCAAGTTTATATTTAAAATTATTTAAGAATAAATTTGTTTTACATTTTATCATTTTTATACCGAAATAAGGCTGCTGCTTCTGATGAGACAGAATTTAAAGAACTCGAAGAACTCAACGTTGAATTCGTTATCGGTGTAAGAGGAGTTGATGAACTGGAATTATTTTCAGATGGTTCATTTTTTTCGATCCTTTCAGGAGCTTCTTCTTGAATATGTTCCAAAAACGGCATCAACTATTAACAATAAGCTCATTAAATATGACAACGGAATGAAATCATATTCTGATTTTTTTGTGTAAAATTTGCATAGAATAGAAATTTCTTTGACACTGTAGATACCATAAAAACGATCAATACTTTAATGTACACATATTTGTTCACGTTTAACCCATCGTTTTCAGTGTCATGTACCGTGACAAGGTATATCATCGATAAATCTTTTGTGGATTGTTCGTAATTTTAGTTATTTACGAAAGCGTCAATCATGAACTAACGATTCAAATTTGACAAAAAATACAAGTTTGCTTAAATTTTATTAAAATAAACAAGCTTTCATAACAAAATTACTCACTTTTTTTCAGATACTATTTCATGGTTGAATCACATCCTTAGATTCGATTATACTGAACATCTTAGAAACGGTTACTATGGAAATGCTTTATTTTGAATTATGCACCTAAATATTTATTTTAGGAACAGGAAACAATTTTAATCGTTGCATCGCGTTACATAAAATTGCATGTGATGCATCGAAGAATTTTCTACGTAATTATCATAACGACTCAGTGAAAGGCTATAAAGCGTAACGAATGCGTGCAAGTTTTCACATCGAAATTAACTACCGCAATAAAGCGGCATTGAAACGACATCGATGCGAAACGATTTTAGTCACATTCGATAAAATGAAAATTCAAAAAGGCGGGAAAAACAATTTCTGAATACATATAAAAGCGAAATATCGATGCGCCACATTAGAGCATCGCGATATAGGAAATGCACACGCGAAGCCTTCACGAACATTTTACTCAATTATTCTTCCGATTTTTTTTATTGTGTAATAAATGCATTAATGAAACATTTACTTATGTTACAAATATGCATTTGTTTCATATATGTGTGAAATCGAACGATTTTTATGCTTTTTAGGATGCGACCTTATATTTTCGATAGGAATCTGACATTGTTTTGTCACGGTTAGAAATGTTTCAATGTTTCAGAAATACTAAAAAACATCTATGTATATTGATATAGAATTCAAAATTATAATAAATCTGATTAAAAATAATATGAAATAAATCATTTTGAATTGTTTTATTGTCCCAGTTTGACTATATTTTTCAGAACGTTTTATAGTACCCACTTACGGTTGATGATAGAAAAATATAATTTTCTAGAATTTAAGTATTCATTATAGATAGTTGCATTTATTCGTAATCAAGTCATATAGTGAGTAAATATAATTTTTATGGGTTGTGAAGAAGGACGCGACATTAACTTTTTTTCAGTCGAACGCGTCATTAAAGCTCGGACTTTCGAAGGCTTCACAGCTTTCAGTGTTCAGGTGAAATATATACATTTTTTTAATAATAATTCGAATTTAAACAATAATATATGTAGTAATTAAAACTGTTTTCGAATGGAAACTTTAAATATTATATTCGTTCATTAAGGTTTTTCTTGTCTGCGAAACCGAATCAAAATGTCATACTTTTCATGGAAGATAAAAACTACAAATATTAATTGAATAAAATATGAAAGGAATCGAATTGATTTTGGCTAGTGTTTTAAATGCAGCAGTGAATCAAAGCACTATTTACGGGCCACTTAATAATGGTAATTATTTTCAAATATATTATAATATTGACATTTGTCTTCTTTAATATGAATTTCTTTGTAAGGATTTGGACCAATTTCGGAATCCACCAAAAAGCAACGAGCCAAAGATCTAGGAAATGAGCTCAACGGAAAACTTTTGAAAATTGGCACTATTGAAGTAAATATTTAGAATTTCCAAAATATAAAATAATAATCAATCGAATTAATATTCATATTGGTTCGATTTCAAGAATTACCCTCTCAGTTACACGGAACGTAGTAAAAATGGAACACTCGTCGGAAAAGGGGTGGCATTCGAATTTGTGGACATGTTACAGGAAATATTCAACTTCTCATATCAAGTGGTTCTACCGAAAGAAAATTTGGAAGGAAGCATTGTCCAACATGAAAACAGCCTCCTCGGAATGTTAAATCGAAAGGTAAAAAGTATTTCATCAAATGACTCATTGTCAGAACTGACTCATCATTCGTATTGAAATTTAGGAAATAGACATGGCAGCAGCATTTCTTCCGAAATTAATAGACAGCAACAACTTTGTTAGATACTCTCAAAGCTTGGACGAAGGAGAATGGGTCATCATGATGAAGCGTCCTCGGGAGTCAGCCAGTGGTTCAGGGTTGCTGGCTCCGTTCGACCTCAACGTGTGGTATCTGATCCTCGTGGCTGTTATAACCTTCGGACCCTTCATCTATATAGCAGTTTGGGTTAGATATATCCTGACCAAAGATGATAATAACAAGCCTTATGGGATGTCGCCTTGTATGTGGTTCGTTTATGGGGCGCTGATCAAGCAAGGGTCTACTCTTTCTCCGGATGCTAGTGAGTTTGTTTTATGTATTTTCAATAAAAATAATATTAGAATATCATTTTTTGAGTTATTAAGCTTCAATTTAGTATTGTGTTGTAATAGTTTTGATGAAAATCATGTATGATTCTTATTACAACCATTTGATGCACAGCTAAAAAGAGTAGTACGAAATGATTAATTAGGAGTGATGCAATATTTTAAGGTAGTTTAAAGAATTTACCCTGAGACAATACATTATCTGATTGTAAGCAAATATACGATAACATTGATAGTATGACTTTGAATATACAATACATAAAATGTGTAGGTAACTACACGTGCTGAAAATTACAATGCATGAATTTTGATTACATTCATAAGTAATCTCTAAGACGATCATAATCTCCAATCTCTAAATAATCTAGATTGTCCTATTGCCCCTGTGTAGAATACATTAAAATTTAGCGATTTTAATACATTTACGCAAAATGAAATATAAAAAATGTATAATTTTCATAACAGCAATATCAATTTATGCATTCCGTTTTTCCTCGTATATGAGCATTTCTCGGATACTAATCCATATAATCATACTATTATCTGTTTGATCGTTCGAGGCATAACATACCCCAATTATACTTAAATTATTAAACGAAGCTGACATTTCAACATAAACGTAAAACAATTGGAAATACCCATAAGCTAAATGGATCCAATTATTTTTCTATGCAGATACGACCAGAATTTTATTCGCTACTTGGTGGATATTCATAACATTACTATCGGCTTTCTATACTGCAAATTTGACAGCTTTCCTGACATTATCCAGATTCACTCTAGGGATCAACTCTCCCGAAGATCTGGTCAAGAAAAACAACAAGTGGGTCTCCAGAAAAGGGAGTGCAGTGGAATATGTCGTCGGTAATGTTAGTATTTTTTTATTCATATCGAATTATAGATTACTAGAAAATTATCTAACGTGTATGCTATGTGGTTAGAATGATGTTTGTATAAAAATTTTCTGTTTGTACACTTCGCATGTCGTCCGTGAAAATCGTTCTTGGAACGATTATAATAATTTTTTTCAGGTTCAACAATGTTCGACAAACAGTGAACGTTTCGCATTTTTTTCCGTATTCGATTCTCACTAAGGACCTCTAGTCGTAGGTCATTCCATACGAACTGTTCATGAATTTTTTATTTGATTGCTTTTTGAAAAATGACCTTTTTTCATACAAATATCTGTGTTTACTGAAACGGTGTACTGCGATGTTTGCGCTCCTTGTACGCAGAGAACATTAATATGTATGAAAAATTATAAATCAATTTTTGTATGTGATTAATTTTATTTTCAGTCGAACGAGGCTTTGAATATGCTTAGCGATATGGTGACGAATAAATTGGGCATATTCCAGCCGGAAATTAAGGACACCGATTTTCTGTCATACATACAAAAAGATTATGTTTATGTGAGAGATAAACCAGCTGTAGAACATTTGATGTATACTGATTATAAAAATAAAACTAGACAAGGAATCGAAGAGAAATTGAGATGCACCTATGTAACGACAAAAAGCTTATTTATGCAAAGAGCAAGAGCATTTGCTTACCCAACCGATAGTATGCTCTATTTAGTATTCGATCCACTGTATGTATGATATTTGATGAAAATTTCATTTTTTATTCAAAATAAAACTGATTAAAATTATTTATTTTTAGGTTACTTTCATTGGTAGAATCTGGTATAGTGAAATTTAAAATGAGATACGATTTACCAGCAAATGAAATTTGTCCATTGAATTTGAAATCAAATGAGAGACGATTGAGAAATAGCGATTTGACTATGACCTATGGAATCGCAGGTTTCGGAATATTGATGGCATTCATAGTATTCGTTATAGAGGTATTTGAAATCAAAACAAAAATACATAATCAATAGACTTATTTAACATAAATTATTTTCAATTTAAGGTGATAATTCGTAACTGGAACCGAATTTGCACTCATTCAGTCGTGAGATCTATCGAACATGAAGAAATGCCTTCGAAATTGAGGCAAGATAAGAAATCTCCAGGTCCACCTCCATATCAATCGATCTTCGGTCAAACTTACGAATCTGTGTATAATAATGGAGGAAAACGCCAAAATATTAACGGAAGAGATTATTGGGTTCTGAAGTTGCCAAGTGGTGATACGAGGTTGATCCCTGTTCGAACACCTTCGGCGTTTTTGTTTCAGTATTCTACTTAAATTGTGTGTTTATTGTGATGTTATCCAGCTTTAAAAACCGAAAGTAGGTTGTTGATGTTGAAAAAAATATAATAAATCGGTTTTGTTGTTGAAAATTTTTTGAGCACTTTTGAGATTTTTTTATGTATTTTGTATAATAGAGTTATACCTTGTTATGAAAATTTTGTAGTTATGAATAGACAGGGTTTTTTAAAAATGCTTTTAGGAAAATGTTAGATATTTAGAATTAGATAAGCTTGCACAAATTTATATGATAAATCAATAAATGTTTTTGACTGCAAGATTTATGTTTTTCATTTTTATTTTAGTTCAGTTGTTGTTCAATAATATGGCAAAAATTGATGCTAACAATTCAATATAAATAGGTATATATTTATTGGATATCTATTTTTTTATGATCTTTCAATGAATATCGAAAAAATTTACAACCAATACTTGGGAAAAATAATATCTGTCTACAGTAAAATTTATTTGAATTTTGGTCAACAACATTTCTAACTTAAATGTTTTCAATAATAACAGTGAGATATTTTGGTGCATTAATAATGTTAAAAATAATAAAAAAGATTTTTTTTACATTATTTTCTATTTTATCCGTAGGCACATGCTTTTTCGCCACCCGTCCTAAATAATTTTTCAGTGTAGCAACATTACGATGCTACAATGACAGTTGCATCTGGCAACACAATCGCCAAAATGTCACCACGTCTCAAACTTTCTTCACACGTTATCAACGTAAATACCCTTTATTACTGTTTGTAGAAACAATCAAAATACTTAAAAATGATTAAAACACAATTTGGATAAATTGCAAATTTATATTTTATCATTTGTAAAAAGATAATTTATCATATTGTAACCTCAATACATTTGCCATACTTTAATCTTCATATTGTAAACAATATGCAATACCAACGATAATATTTTCATTACTTATATTATCGACTTTTAATAATTACTAGTTTTTCAGAACATGTTTTCGAACATAATTCGAAATTAAATTGATTTTTTAGTTGAACATAATTACTGGTTTATCTTGTCTATATGTCATTCATATTGAAATTTATGTATAAGTCATTCTGATACTGGATAGTTATATCAATGCTGTGAAACTTGACCTAATTTAACTTCAATTAAAATATAATAGAATTTAACCCAATCTGACACATTGAGTGTTATTTTATTGAACCTAAATATTCGGTACCATTTTATCCAATAGCATGATGTATTATTTGATTATTTACATTACAGAGACTATCTAAATTAGAAACTGATGCAAGTCATGGATGTTTATTTGGATTAATGTACAATGGTACACTGTTGATACTTAATTTCTCGTTAGAATTCGAGGACGAACCGAACGATATAAGTTATAAAGATCTCCAATTGAATTTTCCGAGTGATACTGAACTTTATGGCGTGGTGAAGTTTAGGGATGATATTCCCGAAAGTAGTTTTAAAAATATTTTACAGGTATGTTTCTCTATGGCTTCGATTAAGTCTGAATTTGTCAATTTATATTTTCTATTTTTTGTAGGACGTAATTGCAACTGATAACCCATTAGTTTTAACATCTACCAAAAGTGGCTTGAAAGCGCACATTCTTATTAATGAACGCTTTGAGGAAACACAATATGAAGAAGTGTCCGATGAAGATTTATGGAAGCAGTTCATCCATATAAGACTAAAGACTACGTTACCTCTTTTTTGCGAAGTTTCTACAAATGGTGTGAAAGAAGCTATTCAATCTAAAAGAAAAAAGGTAATTATTTCTACATATATTATAGTTTCTTTTGAGTATTTTCTCTAATGTTAGTTTTTCACAGATTGCTGCTGGTCAAGTTTCTTTTCATTTCCCCGGAACAAATGTTTATTTAGTGGGTGGTGAGATAGAAGCAGATGTTGATGGGTTAAGTGGAAATCCTACCGTGGAAGATTTAATGAATGTTGTATTTGGAGAAGAACTAACGAGAAAAAAGAAAGGAAATTGTACTGAAATTGTATGTTAATTTATAATAATCAATCTTCAATCAAAATTATAGTTTCTGTGATTAATTCTTAAAAATTTCAGAATATTATTCCTGTAAATTTGATTTTAAAGACTTCGAGAGATGTGATATCCGAAAAACTTGATAAAACGGCTGTGAAAATGATGTCAACTCAAGGAAATTGTAAATAATGTAATTTATTTAAATTATATTTATTGCAATGTTATTAATTTTTTATACTTTTAGTGTCATATTGCATAAAGTTGCCCATTAACATCGATGTGTTGTCGCTGGCGCACTTGAGTACAAAACTAGTGCCTCTTTATAATATTCTTTTGGAAAGTGCTTGTAAATCCCTTAGGTTATTGGAAAAGAATTTATTGGAACAACTTGGTAATTTGAATTGTATAACTTTGTATATTAGCAGCTATAAAAAATTGCTTTATGTATTTTCTTGAATTTCAGGTCAAGAAGGTGTTGGAGACGGTGCTGGTTTGAAAATTCCCGATACATTGCATTTCTTACCGAACAATTCAGGATATTTCTTTTCTAAAATTATACCTAGAGATGTTTCAGATGATGTCAATGGTAAAATTGATACATATTATCTTTTTAAAATTATTGATTTTACATTTTCTTTATACTTTTTCAGAATCGTATCGGAAATCTCTGCATAAGATATTAGCTCTTCCAAATTTGTGGCCTTGTTTTAGGAGAGGGAATAGTTATCCATTTAATAAAGTGACATCCAACGGATTACTGATCAATCCACATGAATCGATATCTTCGAAAGTCGGTACAAAGCCTGATTCTAAAGTTGCTATTGTTAGAGGTTTCTATTCCTATCATCACTACATGCAAGATGGATTCGATGATAATGGTTGGGGATGTGCATACAGATCTCTTCAAACGCTTTGTTCATGGTTTAGGTAAATTCAATCTATTTATTTATTTTAGTACATTTATTCTTTTATATAGAGAAATATATTTTTTCATTGTAGATTTCAAGGATATACAGATAAACCTATTCCTACTCATAAAGAAATTCAACAATGCCTTGTGAAGATTGGTGATAAAATGTCTTCTTTTATTGGATCCAAGCAATGGATCGGTTCTACTGAGGTGTCTTTTTGTTTGGAATCATTAATGTCGGTTCAGTCAAAAATTATTTTTGCTAATTCTGGAAGTGAATTAGAAAGCTATGCTCAAGAATTATTGTTCCATTTCCAAAAGCATGGGTCTCCGATAATGATAGGTCATTACTCATTCAATTTCGTATTTTATTTTATTTATTTAATTTAATAATTTATATAATTTAAAATTTCAGGTGGTGGAGTTTTAGCTCATACAATTTTAGGAGTAGAGTATTGCAGTGATTCTGGTGATTTACGCTATTTAATATTGGATCCTCATTACACAGGTAGAGAAGATATATCCACGATTGTCAGTAAAGGGTGGTGTAGTTGGAAAAGTAGTGACTTTTGGAACAAAACCGCGCACTACAATTTATGTTTACCTCTCACTAAACCATGTGTGTGATATTCATTCATATGTGGCTTTTTATATTGCATTTAAAATCTTTCAAATAGTGTGTAATCATCTTTCGACATTTTATGCCTTTTATGAATAATACGGTGCTTAGTAACTGCCAATATTTACATTGCATTGTAACCTGTATTTTAATCGTAGTAATTTTATTTATTTGAGTATAGGTTAGTATTTTAAGTGGTTCATATTAAGATTTTAATGTATGCTTATATAATATGTGTAACATTTATTTTTGTTATGTTACGATTCTTATTAGCAATATTTATTTTGTACTCATTTTGATATATACCTATATTTGTAAACTGGGTTTTGGTTAATGATACTGTTTTTTAATTGTTATACGTAAATATTGTATGTTACATAGATGTGTATTTTTATTTTGAAAGTCACGATTGAGATAAAAATGGCAACTGTGAATGTGCATTTATAAGAGAGTTGGTTGTATTTTGACTTGAATATATATATTTTACAGTAAGAAAAAATGTTTTATTTATCTTTTTCTGGATACGGTTACAACTTATACCATCGTCATAAGAAAGCTAATATACGACACAAAATACAAAAACCAATAAAAACCTCAATTAAACTAACCTAATTTGTGATGTGAAGTAAAAAAGGTAAAAAAAAACACGAACGATTATCTTGAAACGGAATTGAACCGAAATGTGAAAATTCAAAATGAAAAGTTATTTTCCATGACACATATCATACACATTTTCTATGCATTATGATAAGCATAAACTAGATAAGTGAAATAAAAATCGAAAAAAAACATTACGATCGATTACCTACAATAAGAAACCGTCCATTTTCCATGGGAATTTCCCCATGGTACATGTCTGAAGCATTTCCCTAACGTTAAGTTGATCTTATTTAGTTCAACGAAAACCATGAAAACTTGTACAACTGATCAGCTAAAAATAAAAACGAATATAAAAATGAAAATTCAAAATGCAAACCGTTCATATTTTTTTATGAAAAAATCTTCCATGGCGTACATCCGAAGCATTTTCTCAGCTATAAGCTAGAAAAGTCACTTAAAAACCCCAAAAAAAAGACAACCGAACAACTCAAAACAGATTCGAGTCGAAAAGTGAAATTTCTAAATAAAAACCTTCAATTTTCCATGGAAAAATCCCCCATGGCGCATGTCCGGAGCATTTTCCAAGCGTTTCGATGGGCCAGTGATGGCCAACCGGTCGGAGCGCGAGGACGTGCGGCTCTCTTCGTGGTTCGCGAGCGCGCGAAATTTTGCAATTTCGAATATTCGATTTCCGCTTCCGGCCGAAGAGGCTCCGAGGGCCCTCTAGATCGAAGGTACCTGAAGAAGACGACGATCTGGTCGACGAGAGATAATTAAATGGGAAAGTGAGATTATGAAAGTTCGTCGCGGAAGCTGCGTTTCTTCGAAAGTGTTTCTGTCGGGTGAGTTTTTTTTTTAAATAAATTATATAGATTTATTTTTGGGGATTTTAATCGATTTGAGGTTTTTGGAAGATTCTTAAGAATATTTTTGATTTTTATTATTAAAAAAGATATTTATTCTATGAAAAGCATAATTGTTTTTTGAAACAAATACCAAGGTGCATAATTTGATTCAATATTTTACACGCCTACATATGTATGTATTTTAATTTATATGTATATGCATTTTTTTGAGTTTTTTATAAGTCCCAAAAAGAAAAAATTAAATATAATTTATCATTATATTTTTTGATAGTTATTTGAATTCAGTTAACAAATGAAAGGAAGAATTTCAAATATAAAAACTGTACTTTAAATATTTTGAAGAATATTCGTTTTGATTAATTAAAAAAATGGGAACACTGTTCATTACATGGAAGTAAGCCCTGCTTACAATATTTGTACCTTATCTATTATAAATTGAAACTTGCTTTAATTTTTTTTAATATTCAATAACATTAGTATTATATTAAGTTTTCACACATTTCTAGAAAATTTCTTAAAAATGTACTTATATGATTTTCAATTCAATTTTAATTTATGATAACGATAATTACAAGCTTTAGTTGAATAAATGCTTTAGAGAACATCAAGAAAATTGCATTTTCACTGAAATATTTTATTTGATTTTCATCTTTTTTTTGATAATTTATATTCTGAACTATATTATTTCGATATTTCTAGTAACAATGTAAAAATGAAGACATACAATGAAGTCGGCCGTACTGTATCCATATAGTGCACCTCCTTCGAGACCGTGGTGTCATCCTTGTAGTCGACTACATGCAAAGCACACTGCATATTTATGTGCAATATATGCACTGGTGAGTATTACAATGTTCTACAATATTTTCAGAATATATTTTACAAAACTGCATCCAATATTGCCGACAAAACAGCAATTTCTTCAATAGAATTTTCAATCTACTTAACCATTTTTTTTCTCGGATCATTGCAAGAGTATTATAAAATCAGTTAGTAATGAAGTAAATATTATTAATTTACAAATTTCAATTAAAATCGCATCTCAAAATCATATGATCCGATATGCAAATATGCTAGATCGCATTTATGTACGGATAAGATTTAGATTGTACTGTCTAAATATATATATCATAGTTAGCTTTGTAATTAATTTTGTTTGTCGTCATAATTGGACGGGACGTAAACCTTCCAGACGTTTATCCACGATGGTAATATCACATTTCATATTCTTGGAATCCGTTAAATCTCTTCGGTACTTATTTTCGCATACTTGTACTGAATTGTTTTTGTGTCAAAGGAAACAAAATATTCAATCGACAATTAATCGATTTTTTATTTATAAAATTTTGATTATTAATACTTGTTTTATTCTTCTGAAGCACACATCCATCCTCGTGGTACTCCTTTACATATGGAGGCTAGATGTGAACGCGAAAAAATATAGTGATCTTGAAGATGTCTATTATGGTGGGTTATTATGTCTGTATATTATCTCTTATGGGAGTTTATCAAATGAAAAAAGGGTATTTTATTGTATTTTCGTAGGAGTACAAATTGCAAACATGGCCATCATTAGTACGCAAGTTTTTATGGTAGCTTTGAGCGGTCTTCTATTCTACGCAATTTACAAGGTAAAAAAAATCTCTCTTATTTTTCCCTTCTCATTCTTTTCACCGAAAAAAACTTACACGAAATGTTTTATTATGTTTTGAATATCTTAAAGCTCTGCAGCATGAAAAAAAATGTACATATCTTTGAAACGTCTCGTGTTTGTTCTCGACTTACGAAAACATCAAAGTACTTTTTTTTTGCGTTGCGGCATCACAACATTACCTCTGTAAAATTAATTTAAACAATATAAGAAACGATACAATTCCGTAATACTTAAAAAAAAACCTCATTCTTTGCACATTTGAGCAATTCAAGAAGGCGGCGTAAAACCTTAAATTTTACGACTTGTACCAGCGACGAAAATTATCTTTTTAGTTTAGTTTTTTTCTTCTTTTATAACAGAAAACCGCCACCGCCAAGTACCTCGTTTACCCCAACAATAACTTTTTTCTTACGACGAAATGTGTTCAAAGTTATTCTCTAAATCACGAGCGCGCGGAAAAGCTCAAAAGTTATGCAAGCGAGCCCAATTTTAACGCCTCCTTGAAAAACGCAGAAAACTATTTTCCCGAAAATTTTCCTTAACCTACAAGGACACGAAAATTTTCGAAATTATCCGCTAAGGAATTTTTTTTAACATTTTAACAACAATTTTAATTTTTAAATTAAAAATAATGATATTCTTTTGTTGAGACCTGAGACACTAGAGTTTGAACTCTTTCTGTGTCGAATAAACGGTTACAATTATTATCAGTTTTTTTTTAGCTTTTACGTTACAAATTATATTTATGACTTCACAAATTTTATATCTAATCCATTAATTTGAATTCTCGACAAAATTTTTCTTAATCAAATCAGAAGACATTGGCTCGCGGTGACATCGAATGCAAAACCGCTCTCGTTTCGCTAACGAGCCTCTCGTTGCGGGACTTGTCTTCTTCAATATGCAAAACCCTCGAATTAATCCAGACTCTGGTCGTATTGAAGGGTTATTGTTTTGTGGAGACCACTTCCCCACACCGGGTCCATACAGCCTAGCGAATAATTCCGCTAATTGCATGAATAATTGATCGACGCATTTGAATTCGACAAAAGTCCATTTCGGTCATACGTTAATTTTATTCCGATGTGGATACGACTAATTAATGCAGTTCGGGGTTTCTGTGTTTTGGGACGATTCGGTGTTCGATGAAATTATCTTTGAATGGGGAAAAGTTTGCCTTTTTGTTCTGTTATGAGATGATCGTATAATAATATCAGGTATGTATTATGTATATAAATGCTTGTTCTCTTGCGTATGATCGAATCAAAGTTTAATGTGTTTCCAAATATAATCTTAGAGGTAGAGATGTAATTTCCGGGCTTGTCCAAAAATGTAACATGATTTATTTCCACATATTCCGTAATTCGAGTGAGGTTCTGTCTCATAATATAACACGTTATGGATATTTATATTTGTATCTTTAAACAGAATTTAACGAAATTGTCTTTCGATTTATAAATAAATTTCGATCGCTTTTGAAACATGAGTTATTTATTAAGAGACAAATTTCGTTAATGAAATATAGACGAAAATTTCATCGCGACTATAAAGAAATTCGGTTCGAAATTAACCTTCAGAGAAACCTTTTCAGAAATTCCATCGAAAATGCCATCCATTATGAATTTTCGAATACAAATTGCGACGTCGACGTTAAAAACGCCGATTATTAATTAACCCGAGAAAAACAATCGAGATTGTCGAAATTCTCCTATAATATAAACTATCTGATGAAAAAATAAACGGATTTTTCACCCCGTTTAACAGCACGTAACGATCTCGTGTGAGAAAAGTCTCATTTGTGTCGCTATACGCCAGTTTCTAAACAAAATCTGGGTTAAAACGTGACCAGAATCTGCGAAAATTTCATTTCGAGATGTACAGTGTATGATATGTGTGCACACGAGATGAAAATCGCAATTTTCCGATATCGGAAAATCTGGGCTTACTAGGTGATAATATCCACTGTGAAAACATAGAATCGTTTTGGAAACGTTTCATGTATATTTCTGAAGCTGCATTTTTGTTTACAATATAAATATTATATTTATTCTAATCATCATATAAATTATATTTTACTTGATTGTTTAGGAAAATTCACCTTTGGTAGTTCCTTGGATCATAGGCTGCATAACGTTCATGGCACTCGAATCAATGGCTATGGTGTATTCTAACGTTTTACGAGATCACGTAAATAAGGTGAGTTAATTCAAACGATTCAATAATAATGTTTAAGAATCGTATTTATATACATTACAGTACGTATTTTTTTTATTAAAGCAATTCGATTCATTATGCAAAGCTGAAGTACTATTCTTCACAATGAGAGCGCTCGTAAACGTAAGTAGTTTCATGTGGAAATTTCAATCGATTCGATTCAAATGAAACGAATTTTAATATTTATGAATGGTTTTTATCAGATGCTTGCAATATGGGGTGTGATGAGATTTTACCATTTGCTCAAATCGGGAATGTCCTGGAAGGGTCCTGAAGCCATCGAACTATGATACTTGCCGATTTTAACCGGTGAAGCTTCTGATGGTCCACCAGCTGAAGATGAATCGCTTTTGGTCGGATATGATAGTTCTTCTGAATTGAGTTTTCCATGAGAGTGAAAATCCGATGAGAAATTGTGGAAAAGTGACGTAGTTTTAAGTGTTGGCTGATTTTATTCGATGATGCAGATACGTTTTTTGGTGCTGTTACGAAAAAAATATATCTGAATAAAATGTTTATCAAATGATTCACCATATCCTCTAAGAAAATATGTATAATAATCAAAATATGTTAGTTGTATTGGCTTGCGAGTTTCGTTGAGCTCATGTAAGTATATTATCATTACCTTATCGTGTGTGATTTGAATATATGAAAACTAATGTTATATTACGACAATATATTATATGAATATCTGTGATTTAAGCTATGGCTCTTTTTTTTGTTAGATGCTTTAATATCTTTTGTAGACGTTTATATTGAAATACATATATATTTAATTTGCTAAAATGGTGCGATTTTATTTACTATGAAATGAAAATCGAATAAAAAATGTCTCTCAATATCTAAGATCATTTATTATTAACACGAAAACGTGCTTTTATTATTGAGTCAAGCTATTCGCTTTTACGAGTCATATTTTTTCTCAAGGAATTTCTCATCGATTTCGTTAATAAATATAATAGAATAATTTATTAGTCCTATTTTTTTGACTTAAGTCAAATATTCCGTTAAAAAAAATCTGATGAACGCTTCATCATGAATATTAAAAGCATATTTTGATTTAACATTAAAAAATATTTATCATCAAAATCATAAAGAAAATATCTATAGATTAAAGTGTGAATAATTTCATTAAAAATCTTGACGTTATTTTCATGTACAAAAAATATTGTATTGCAAAGAAAGTGATAAATAAAATATTTTTGATAATTGAATCGTTTCAGTTTATATACATACATAGGTATAGAAGAGATGCGAGAAACGAAAATACTGAATGCGGAATTTGATATGAAAAAAATATTTTTCATTATTTATTACACCCAGAAAGAGGAAGGGTGTTGAAAAGGCGATGAAAAGAGATTGCTTTAATTAAGAGAGACGTTCCTTTTTTGGGCTGTCGACTAATTAGATTGTCTCTTCGGAACCGTGCCGAAATTAGGGGCGAGGGGCGAAATAATTAGGTAATTTAGATTAAGGAATAATTACAGATTACAAATTATGATATCAATAATGAACTGGCCCCGTTTCTGGACCTGCTCCAACTATCCAACAATATTTCATACGTAATTGCCCTCGATAATGGTCCAATTTAGCCGTTGTCGTATAAATTGTCTCTACTATTTTTCGCATGTAGCATTTTTTCAGCTGAAAGATACGGTAAGTGTTGAGATTTACTACCGGCATATTAAAAATGTAGGTTTCTATCTCCGGAAGAAGAAAACGTCCGGACTCCGTGCGTTAATCTCTTTTAAGGGAAAGAAGGAAATGGTGTTATCTTTTGCGAGAACGGATTTGTCAAGGAGTCGCTTAAGTTTTCATTTAATTAGCGAGCATTAATTAAACGTTATCTATTCAACTGTACATATTATAATAGTGATAAGATGAAAATATTCAAAATTTCTCCGAGAAAAATGGCGTTTAATTAAACAGCCGAGCGCATTCATAAAAACAAAATGAAATTCGTGGCGACTTTACGTGTTGCTAAAATTTGAATTTTAAATTCAAATTCGCTTCAAGCGATACATTCTGTACCTTGTATGAAACAAGCACACAAGCCGTAAATAATGAGAGGAAAGTGCAGTCTGTAATCGTCGGATGCAGATGGTGAATTTGTACGTGGGTAGCTTCATACGGAATTTATGGGAAAAGCGCAACGCAAACGACCCCATAAATTCCGAAGGCGAGTCATTAGAGAGACTTTGTTCTGAAAAGCAAAAAATAAAATGCTAAGAAAAAAAAAACAGAGACTTCAGAATTCAAAAGTGAGTTACGAACTCCAGAAGGAAGTGGCGGATTTCGGAAGCGAAATCTCCCCGACTTATGATCTTTCGATCCGTCGAATTTCAAAGTTTCGGACGAAAGAGGATTTCGCGGTCTCCTTTTATGTACCGAGAGAAAATAATCCTAAACAACGGTGTGCTAGCAACAAGTTGGTAGGGTAAACTTTTTTCAGCTCGGCCGAGCGGCGACATGATGGATTGTTTCGGCGAATTTATGCTCGGGATCAGAGTGCTCGACTTTTCAGCTGAAACGGTCTCGAGATAATGTTCTTTGTCGAGAATATAAAAAAAGGATTCTACAGGCTAAACCTCACGATGTTGTCCTTTGACCAAATAAATAAATAAACAAATCCGAATCGATCGTACGATGTTAAGTCTCACGTATACAATGCGATGAATCACATGTCGTTGTTCATAATTCATTTATTAATATGGATGTTTCGAATGTTCTCATTCAAAAAAGTGTTTTTAAAATGATTATTCGAATAAAATATCGGGTTGAATCGAGATTGTGTGCTTATGCCGAACAATTTGGGCGACATCTATCGGCAGTCGGGATTTTTATTTGACGAAGTGATTGACCTTCATCTTTTTCTTTATGGGTTATGCTATTCATGGCCAATATTTTTTCTCTCTTTTCTGTTCCCCTTGTTATTCTCGGGGTTTTACCTCCTGATTGCTTCATCATCACCATCATCACATCATCATTATAGTCAATACAGGGCTAGTAACATATAAGGACTAATCACTCCCAACTAAAAAAATAACCCATAGTTACAAAACCCAGATCAAATTCGAATTCAGCTCCAGTTAAAAAAACACAATGCGACACATTTCAAATAAAAATTCGGATTGAACGAAAAAATACTTTATCTTGGGAAATCCAGATGAAAAATGATAAACTCCCACTCGACTGGCCTAGTTATTTTTTTTATCTCGAGATAAAAGCTCGCCTCGCTGTCAACATGGAATTTTTTCCCCATTCGCCTTTTCGCATCCAATTTTTGGATACTTGGCGGGTCCTCGAGGTCGCGTTTGCGGGTTGAAAGTTGGATTAGGGCTGACGGGCTTGTTATGCAGGGCACACACTAAAAGCATTAAGTGTAAAAAGCCTACAGCCGAAGGCAAGTCCGAAAAGCTTCGGGGGGTGAAATAAAAAAAGACGCACCCTCGAATGCGAGCGTCTTTTTCTCTACGGTTAGTCAAATTTTCGCGTTTTATTTTCATAAAAATAGACCTTCGTGTCTTTTCGTACATCTAATATAATAATGGTGCTAATTTTTCTGCTTGTCTGTTCGTATGATGCTTGGGTTCAAATTTGCTCTATATTGCTGTTATGAAGATTGCATAAAACAGATGCAGATATTGATAATGTATAAATTTTATTTTAACCAGGCATGTGTTGATATTATATTTTTAACAGGCTAACAGTATAAAATTAATATTTGTATGTATAATATAATACATACATCTGTGGTCAAACTTTTCAGTTATGCAAATATTTGGGAAAATTTCTAAACAAACATACCTATTACAATTTTCAGTCAAAGAAAATTTTAGTGCCTATAAATATTGAATTGATCTAACACTATGTGTAATTTTATTTATACAAATTTAAATTAATAAAAAAATAATAATTTATTAAAATCGTTGCTTAGTTACGGCGAATTGACAGAATATCATGAACTGTAATAAATATGCAATATACAAATTCAAAGAATTCGATTCATTTTTTTATCAAATTCATTTAGTTTGAAATCGATATGTTTTCGAACTTCGTCAGATTACATCAGTCAGTTGTATATGAATTTCCATTCGCATTTCGTAAGAAAATCAAACGTCGTATCTATCAGGGGATCTGTGGATCCGCTTCCTGGTAATATTTGATCAGACAACACGGCTGTGTGTTTTTAATATGTAAATTTGTCTTTCACAAGAGATTCAGACAATTACTAGACGCGTTATACGATCCGGGATATGGCAGAATGTTATGGCTTGTACGTATGACGGATTACTCTAATCCCGCGGGAAATTTATCATATTGACGTATGTTACTCGCATTTGACTAGACACAGCAACTGGGTCCATACACAAAGCTTTTCCGACACAATATTTTATGTGGACGTATAATAAATCGCTAGCGTATGCAGATTTATAGTTTTTTGCGTAAACGAAAACGGCCTAAAATAAAATATAAATATAAATTTTCTGAAAAAATTCATACTAAATATCGAAACGCATTATCAGTGCGTGAAGATTATCGGAAATTCGATTGTGAAAATTGAATTTTTCGAAAATTTCTGACACTGATAACCGTCGACCGCTTTGCGTCAAAAGCAAATTGTTAATTAATTCAATTTGGGCCGATCGCGACATTTTGTAATCAACAAAGAAAAACTTGTGTACACATTAACGAGATGAGTTTCGGTAATCCGATGTCGTGCACAAATAGAATTAACCTCGAAAAACTGTCAACGCGCCTTACACTTAAACAATCACAGCGCAAAGTATTATAATTACGATAATGCGATCATTTAATGATGTTATTTTACAGAGCATGTATGTTTTTGCACGATTATGATTATAAAAATGAACTTCATGCGATTAAAAATTATTATTTATAGAATAGTGTAATTTTATATTTTTAAACGGTTTTAATTAGCTCAGCCCGTTTGTTTTATTCTTTTTTCTTGGATCAAATTTCACCCACTTCCTGTCAACCGATTAATCTGAAATTTTGTATACACTTTGGATTTTGGTGACAATACAATTATGTTTATTCACTATCATTATAAATTCAAGATGGCCGCCGCTACAAAATGGCGGATGATATATGTTTTATTAATCCTATCAATATGGGTACCAAATGAAAGGGCTCAACAAGCAGAATACAATATAGTATAAAAAATTGAAATCCAAGATGGCGGCCGCTACAAAATGGCGGATAACGTAGGTTTTATCAATCCAATCAACATGCGTATCAAATGAAAGGACTCAATAAGCAGAATACAATATACTATAAAAAACTAAAAACTAGAAAATAAAAAAAAATAGGTAAAAAAACTTTTTAATTTAAACGGTTTTATGTTAAACATACATTGCAATGTTTAAGATAAATGTACTAAAAACCAAAAAATAATAAAATAGATACAGTCGTAGGAATTATAAACATATGCATAGACTAGACTAAAATTAAACCGTGGGGCACGTCGAATTTAACGACGAATTAAACGATTCTTCTATCGCACATTAAGTCGATAATTTGTAGACAATTGACTTGCCCCACGGTTTAATTTTAGTCTAGTCTATGCATATGTTTATAATTCCTACGACTGTATCTATTTTATTATTTTTTGGTTTTTAGTACATTTATCTTAAACATTGCAATGTATGTTTAACATAAAACCGTTTAACTTAAAAAGTTTTTTTACCTATTTTTTATTTGTATTGAGATAACCGAACGAAAATGTGATATCAGTGAGGGAAGCGGAAGGAAATTATTATATTATAATTCACACTGGCTTATCAAATACAATTTATCAATTTAAAGCGTGTTCCTGAAATATAGTGTTTGTTTTATGATGCGTTGAAAAACGGTAGTTTGTTAAATGAGTGATTAATCATATGCGGTGCCGAGTGTTAGCGCCAACTGGATCGTGTCTCTGATTTAATTTAAACTTAGCTAATTTAATTTTGATCAGATGAATTCGATTAAAGTCGAGTTTGAAATTCGTGTTCGAAATTTCAATGGTATTTTTGTAAATCTGTTCAATTATGCTCAAGTAATCTCGCGACGTTCGAGATGTTTTTAAAGTTCGAATCTTGTTATTAAATTGTGATTATCTGTGTTTTTTGAGAAACGGGTTATATATAAATGAATATCAGAGAAAATTTGTGTTTGAAACGCGATGCAATATTCAATTTGCATGATGTTAGTTTGCATTTTCTTTGAACAAGGGGTTCTTTCGCTTTTTTACGTTTCGTGTCGTAAAAGCAATCGCGTCTCGAGAGACATTCCGAAAATTCTGGAGAATCGTAAAGAATGTCAAAATTAATCAGAGATACAAATAAAAAGTCAAAGCATAAATATACATAAAAGTACTTCAACGCATTATTCAAATATATACTTCTTTCATTTCTGAAAAGTCAAACGTAAAATTAGATGAAATCGATTGCGACTTTCTTCACCGTGACGAAACTTTTCATTTTATCTTATGGCGACATTTTTTCCGCTAATATTTTTGATGCTCAAAAAGCTTAATTTTTTTTTGCTGAAAAGCAATTAAAACTTTACGAAGGAAGATAATATTTAACCAGCGAAAAATTTGCTGTCTTTGACAATTCCTTCATTTTGTACATTGAATAAAATATGATATAAGAGTAAACGTAGAATAATAAAGGCGTAAAAAATGATTTCGCCCACTAACTACAGAGACCGCCGTAGAGAAATATTTTCAAACGAGTCATTAAATATGAATCGTTATGTCTGCAAAGTTAAATTCACGAAATGGCCGGGCTTAAAGTACGAACAGCTTTATTTTTAATTGGAAAATAAAAAATATAACGGACGATGCATAATTTAGACCCATCTAAATAATTTCGCAGATTTCATCCAAGGACGCTTTCGCCTTTTCCTTGAGATAATCGTTTTATAAAGGGTTTGTTGCAAATTACGATATGAAAAATGTTTTCTCAACGGAATATTAGAATAGTATTATAAATTTCATGCAAATACATTTAGTTCTGATTGTAAAAGTTTTTGTTTTAAACAAGTTCATACGTGCGAAATGTCATGCTGGAAAACTGTCATATGGAAAATAATGAGTTTTGTTCTAATAATTCGATATTTGTTTCATTTTTTCCTATGGATTTCAGAAATTCCATAAACTTTTTTAAATTTATTGAATTTATTACAATTATAACATTAGTAAAATCACTCTTCTAAAAAAAATCTTGTTATTGAACTCGAACTCGATCGAAGAATAAGTAACTCTATGTACTTATAAATTCAATAGGTAATAAGAATCAATTATTTCACTCACAAAAACGCGAACAAAATAACTCAATCTGGTTTTGTATGATCGAATTTCATGTACATATGAATCTATATGAACGAATGAGTTTATACTTAAATGTAGTAACTTTTTAATAATCACAATTAAATCAATATTTTGAAATAGCACACAATCCTTACTATGCGTCTTTTTGAAAAATCTCGATTACACACATTCATAACATTAGCAAACGGCACATCTTACGAGAGCGACGTAAGAAACATGTGTTCTGTTCAAAAGCCATATTTTTTTCTAAAAAATAAAAAAACCCAAAATCACTCCAAACTATTAAAAATCAACATATTCCCCCTAAAATAAGCCGAAAAACCAGACTTTCGAAAGCATCTAGTTCTAAGGCTCGTCACGCTCCCTTAGGCGTTCGTTCTTCGAAAAAGCAAAGTGGAGGCGTGGCCGACAACTAATAAGGGCAAACAGCGCACCCTTGCGATTTGGGCAACCCCTCGGGTTAGATTTTATTTGGGCATGCGAACCTAGCCTTCTTCTCTGTGTGAGAGATTTACACGGGCCGATGGTTAGGTTAGGTTAGGTTAGGTTATTTTACGTGCAGGTAATGGAGCCCGAAGCACTCGTTATTGTTATACTGTTTGATTCGTGGCTAGTGTTGTGGATTTCAGATGTGCTCTATATATGTACATATATTAATATGAAAGTATTTATTTTGTATGGATTTTTAGTTTCGTGTTCAGATTTATTTTCATCTGACGTCTTTGTATTGAAAATATGTATGTTGGAATCAAGTGTATGCTGGTTTCAGAAACCGGTGGCTTTTAGCTTTATCATTTTCAAATGTCTCGGAATTGAAGTTTCTGCATTTGACTTGTGGATAAAAATATCGATTCAGAATTCTGACGTAGAAATAGTATACTAATATCTAATTCATTACAAAACCATTCTGAGATAGAGATATGTGCTATTATTTTACCATTACTGAATATTAGGGATACAAATGTATGGGTATGTAACGTTATGAATTATGTCGATAATGTATTTGGTTCCATTTATATACAGTACACGTGTATAGCGAGAATTCCAATATTTAAGTATGATGTGATGGATTATTTCTCAATTAATAATAAAATATGTAATCCGTCGAATAATTTTTTAATTAGCTTATGTAATTTAAGCTCATCTTCTTGTTTTTTTGGTGTCTATAAATTGTCAAATTATATAAATAGAAAAAAATGTTCAAATATTACTAAGCAATTTAAATACTTCCATTTAATCTTTAGAGATCAATAAATTATTTGCTTTTAAATAATTTTATGTTTAAGTTAAATAATATTATCTGGAAAATATATGGAAATTATACTTTAAGCTAATATTGATCCGAATTCTAAAATACATAATTTCTATAGAAGGGTTATTAAGCAATTTCGCTCATATCTTGAATAATAAGGATTCGTTTACTCGACAGCAAACACAATAAAGGAAAAAGTCGGTCGATATTGAAAACGACAGCACGAACACGTCGCGTTGTTTACCCACAAAACAGCCATCGGCAAACAAAGGAAGCCGAAATTAATTCAACACCGTTTCGTCGGACGAAAATGAGCTCGCAAAACGAAAAACGAAATTATTCCTATGGGGGAGGAAAAAGGGGACATTAGTGCGACACGTGGACGCACATATAAAAAAAAAAAATAATATGTGCTGTGTATTTTTAGTGCCTTTACACGGAGGAAATGCTGTTTGTTTCATTCGTTAAAAAGTAATCTTTGCGCCGACACGCGGAAAATTGCATTTCTTCGCAGCGAGAGAAAAATTTTCCGCGTTTCGACTCCGGGTTGAAATTTAACTCGGAAAACTAGTGCTTGTACTATCAAAGAATTATGTCGTGTGAATGTGAAAAGTGTATTAAGGGTACGAACACTGTGTAAATTACTTATTTGATTCGATTAAGAACTTTGAAATGAAGTAGTGTGTATATATGAGGCTTATTTTTCTGTTGAGTTCCATTCAGGGTGAAAGTATATAATGAAATGAAATTTTATTTTATATGAAATAGAATTTTTCAAGTAATTTGTGATATATGTAGTTGGAAAAATTGCTTGAATAGTAATCGAAGAGGAAATTCATTTTTCTAAGTCCTTTTCATGGAAAGTTGTTTCTATTGAAGCCATTTCTGAACTTTGGCTAACGTAAATAACTTTATATTGTAAATGATGATTTGGTTAAAAAAAATGAATATGAAATTAATGAAAATGTATAATTTACAATAACAAAGCTTTGTGTGAAGTTTCTATATCTATATTTTAAAAACTAATTTAAATGAATCGACGTTAAAGTTAGGTTGTTTTCACTGGTAGCAATTTTCTTCAAAGAGAGTTGTCGACTAATATCCTAAAAAAATCAGTTATAAAATGCTTTTTAATATACATGAAAGTAAAATTTAATTAGAAAATAATATTTCAATTTTTTTTTTCTAAACGGAACTTAATAAAAAGACGACCCTCATACGTAACAGCACTTTCGACTCAACTCTTAAACCGAACTATGCGAAAGCATCCACCGCAGCCGAATATTATTAAAGTCGAACGAGTCAGAAACCGATAAATATTAATAAATTCGCTCGAACGGATGCGCGAGTTTTGAATAATTTTCGCGCGCTTTCGCGAATGAGCCAAGAAGCGCGCTTTTCCGGAATTCGCTCAGCGTCCGAAAACTTTTTATATTAAAGTCGATTACCATAACAAAAGCCCCGTTCATTATTTACGCTCTCGGGCAATTCGGTCTTCGTTGAAATATTTATCGGCGTCGGTCACCTTTAGTTGTTTGTGTGTCTGCAACGAAGGAGTTTGCGTCGAGTTATTAGAAGTTGAAGATGTTATGCTTGCCTCGGGCCATTTTCGGGTTTTCGAGAATTGCGAAGAATTTAGGAAATTTTCACTTTGTGACGTGTTTTAGTTTCGAGTATGATTATAATTTTTGCGAATATCGCTCGCTTTTGAATGTTGGAAGCGAGGAGTTTTCGGATTTTATTCGTGCGCTATGTTGGATGGAATTTTGTAAATTTTATAATAGAATCAAGTGAAATTAATTTGAACGAATATTTTTAAAGTCATTTAACAAAATTTTGAATTTAAATTGAACTTATTTATTTCAAATTTCTTTCTCATACACATAGTCGAGTATGTACTCATTCCTCTATTCACAAACTGTCAAATAGCCCATTACCGAAAAAACCCAAGATAAACGTATATTTGTAGATACATCTGTCATTGCCTTTCGATATTCGACTAGATATTTGAAATTTCGTTAATTGAGTTATGAGTGTACATCTTCAACAAACACTATAGAGATCGATCAAAATCCATGAAATTTCAAGCAAATCCGAGCAGCAGCATCTAATTCAAAATTAATTCCACAACTCAAATCCGAAGCAAAACTTCTTCTAGCGCAAAATGAAATAATCAGCCGACGAAATCGCAGATAACCACCCCTCAATATAATACGACTCGATTGAATCGAGCTCTCCGGTTTCTCCGGTTTCTCGATCTCGGAGTCTTCCATTCGATTTCCGTCTCGTTAGCGATCTCCGAAACGAGCTAGACATCGTCTTTTTGCTCCAGGACCGAAGCACCAGAAAACCGAGACTGCAATCTGTCACAGGAGCAGATAAACGACCGCAAAACGTTATCATTGATAGACGAGTTGAGGATTCGCTCGGGTCGCGAACTCGACATCTCTCTTTCTCGGCGATTTTTTTCATTTAACGATAGTGTTTTGTATGTGTTTTCGCATTCTAGGTGACTTTGGGAGGTCGTTAGTTTCTTTGCGTCGTTAAATATTATTTTCGAGGCTTGCGTTGTGTGGAAAATTAACGAGACAGCTTGTCGATATGTTCGCGAAAGACGTATTGAACGTGCTATGGTTCGATAATGCAAAGTCGCATCGATTTGCGTCATGTCATTTTTCTTAGAATTTTCATAATTATCAATTCTGTTTTTTGATTAAATTTAAATGCTAACTTTGCACGTTTCAATTCACAACTTTTGGATTTAAAATTGAAAACTTTTAGTGCACGATAACCATTTTAAAATTCAGATATTGAAATAATATAGGTGTTCAAACACCTGGACATTTTGTTTAGATAAAACTTATAGGCTATTTCTAAAGCTTGGAAAATATTTTTCTTCTTTGTAAAAATGTTTATATTTTCATTTTTATGTTTAGAGGTAACATGTCATGATTACATTGTTCGAAAAAAAAATAGTTTATACTGAAATGAAAAAATCTGAACGGTGTTTGAAAAACATGTATCGTCATAATAAGCGTGTATAAACGAAATATTTTTCTATTTTCTTGAATACGTCGAGATGAAGATAGCATTTTCCATCTGAAGGCGAATCTCTAACTAATGAGAGATAAATATTCAAATGCCACCGCCTGGGCGTGATAAATTAGCATTTTCATTAAATTAATTCATGTGTGAAACGGGATAGTCTCGATTAGTATGCGAGGTTTGACAGCGGGGAAATTGGTTCGGAACGAGTTCGACTTCTGAGAATACTTAAGGCGCACGGCATTAAGGCGGTACTACACCTGTCTCACGTCGTTAGAGCGCAAATTCAATATCGATTAAATCATCGACGATTCGCATTTCGAGCGAATTCGCATTCAAATCAAACATTAGCATTGAAACTATTTCACATTCGTATCAGAAATGTTTCATAAGCGGGTTAAGAAATCTGCTTTTTTCACGTTTAAATGAGTGTGTAATTTATTTTCATGGGCCTTTTCGTACATGCGATTTCAATGGCGTTCTGAAAAGATACATTTTTTATTCTCGTCTTATTTACGATGAGCGACGTGTGAAATGGTTGCTTGTGTATTCTTTTTTACGAGCGACTTTTCTCGCGAAATTAGAATTTGTTGGGGGATATACGCGAGACAGTGATGCGCAAATATGGGATTCGTGAAACGGGAAAATATGTATAAAAATGAATTAAAATCCCCAAAGCAAAAGGAATATAAAAAAAATACGGAAATTTCATTTAAATAAATTTACGCCTTTTAGTGCGTGTTTTTTTTTATACAAGTAATTTCCCAATCATTCACTATATGGTGAAGAGAAATAGTCCTATGACAAGACTTCGAAGAGTAAATTAGTGCAAATAGGTGTCACTAAATAGTTAGAATTTGATGGAAACATATGAATGGTAAATGTGATGATCATTTGCGGAGCCGTTTTATAAAGTATTAAATTAACGCTTTTTTCGAATCGAATGAATCCAAACAATCGAAAGAAACGATCAATTCTCCATACCAATATATCAATTAAGAAAAACGACATGTAATAAGACTCGGACTCACGCATCCTAAGTACACCGAATCGACACGGCATGCACAAACTCTTTATACAGCTGCACTTTAGTCTGGCTATATATTTTACATATACGTAACTTAGACAACATTCGCGACTGTTGAATTTCCTAGCTTTTCCGAGTAAAATTCTCGAATCCAGATGCGCGTTCTCAACCATGAGAAAATATGGAAATTATGGTTGTCCTGAGAGCTTTCCCTTAGCGAAAACAAGCCGATACGGTTATTTGATATTTATTGTCTTAGACGAGATCCGGGACGGGGCCAGATGGTTTATCCGTCTGCCGCTTCGAAATTGAATTGTAACAATTTCCATTCGGGAAACATGATAAGGAATTAATCTCCAGCTAGGATAATAGGCCTACGACCACCTACCAAGTGCTTCTATACGATTAATTAATCGATGCGCAAAGTACGGGTAATGCGATAGAGTGTTGTTCCACTAGATTGTGTTGTGCTAGAAAATGTTTTGTTTCGGAGAAGGAGGCGTTTTGTTTGCGTTTCCATTCATGGGATATTGCTCTTCATAGTATCTCGATAATAGACTGTGTTGTACGGTTATAACTATGGATCGGAAGTGTATAGTTGGTGTATATTGAATAGAAATACGAATTTGAAAGTCAAACTGAAATGTACTATATTGTGAACATTGTACATATTTAATGAATTCGAAAAATATTGGATTATTTTCGTAAAATTTGTGTCAAATGGGCAGTTATAATTTGAATATTGATTAAAAATTGTTCTTAATATTGCATTTTGAATTTGGAAGCTACTTTCAGAATGATTTTAATGAGAAAATTGAACAAAAACAATACTCATCAGATTATTTTAGGGGCGTTTAAAATTAATATTTTATTAGATAATTCTTATTTTTATGCATTTTTAAATTTTTCAAGACATTGAGTTTACATAAAATATTATTTTAATACATTCCGACAACTGAAACATATTGATCTCTTTCAGAGAATGTGTTCAATAAATCGAATTTTTACACGGAAATCATCCAAATGTTGGTGCTTAATGCAATATGAAGTTATTTTTTTAATTCCAAAATAAACTTTAAGCTCAATTAATACAAATGCAACATTTTAGCAACAGATTTTCTATAAAAACAATCTAAAAGACATTTATCTACATATAAACGAAAATGAATGCACTTATGTGGTATATTCATGTTTTACACTCTCCTTAACCACTCATACAATCTCGATAAAACTTCCCAAACGTATTTATATATTAATAATAATAAATATACGATATTCGTGAATGAGAAAATTACAATTTTAGACCGTATTATGTAGTAGAAATTGCGTGAACGTTTTTCAAAGGGATTGCGGTCTCGCCATCCTCGGTTTTCCATCAACCATTGTGCTGTTGAGATTTATGAAACATCCACGGTTGACACATGTGCTTTTGCGGCGCACGAGAAAGTCCCTGATTTATATACACACCATTGGCCTCCACAGGTCGACGAAAAATATTGCCCAACGCCGTTAATGCAAATTTTCGCACGCAATTTTGCGCCGTTTTAACGATGGATTTGTGTTGTGGAATTTTGCGATTTCGTTATATCTAAAAAATACTAATTTTATTTACTTTTATAGGTGCTAGCTACTTATTTATTGAATATTTCAATTGATTATTCGTTTAAGAATGAATAAATAGGAGATAAGGTTAGGAATTCTGAATCAGTGTACAAAATGTTACGTCAAAATTGATTGAATCTAATCAACACAGATAACGTTAAGGGGTTCATTTTTAAGAATTGTTCCGTAAAGTGTTGATTTTCCACATTTTTTTAATAAAATACACTCATACCTTTATTAATGAACTGTCAAATATCCTCATATATGCCAAAAAATAGAGATGTTTATGCATACATACATACATACATCAGGCTTAGTTTTTAGAGACACTAGCACATTTTTGATTGTTGGTTAATTAAGATATGAGTGTATTTGAAAAATTAAATATTGATAGATATATCATATCAATAAAGAAAAACAACAAGTAACTAACTCTCTTTAAGATCCCACAGGACTCAAACTTAGCATTATGAAATCGCTAATATACGCCGCAGTTCGCACAAATATTTTATAACGCTATAAGCTAGAGTTTATTTTAGACCTAGATCTATTTATAAGCTAGAGTTTATGCATTTAAAACTTATCAACATGTATTATATTTAATGTATCATTTTCCAAATTAATCATAATTTCTTACATCGATAAATCTGAATTGAGATCTTCATAAAAGACGAATTCTTTTATGATCCGAATTGAAAAACACGTCGAATATACATAGCTTGCATGAAATATAAAGATGAAAACCCGCAACTGAACCGATCATGACGGCGATAATCTTGTTTTGAATGGAAATTTTCGGCGATTTTCCGCGAGTTTTTCCGATCGAAATTCGCGCTCGTAAATTACGGAAGCGTGAATAATGGCGTTCGTCGGCTTCGCCGTTGATATCCCCTAAATCAATGTATGAAATATGAATCTTTGTACAAATGGGATCATTAATAACGCGATTTCCCTCCGGCGGAAATCGAACTCGGCTTTGTGAGGAAAACGCGCTATTTTTTCCCCTAGAAGTCGATAGTGGTTTCACTTTTGCAATTTTGGAAGGTCTTTTCTGTCTTAGTCGTATTATAACGATAGGTTTATCGAATCTGTTTGAAAAGACTAGGATTGTTTCTTGGACGGTACGATGCAGTTTGTTATTGCGTTGCACAAGTGTCGAAGTTGTACAAAGGGTTTTAAAACTTCGTCCGCTCGGCGAAAGTCGGGAAGATAAATTAAATCAGCGTAAAATTTATCCTCATGCACGCGATGGGGAGTTTCGCAAACTGGGAAATATAAAATGTTTCCTTCCCGGGGAAAATGTTGAAATTTTCATTACAACTGTGTTTGAGTCGTATTAAAGTATCGCGAGGATTGTTGCAGTCGAGAACTTTTCAGAATTGGCGTTTTCATCGACGTCGATAAGTTTGTAACGATGGTTGGAAATATTAATTAAAAAGTTTCATGATTTTGTTGCAATTTTATCTAGAATTTATTATAAACTAGTTTCTGTAACCAGATTGTTCGGACTTTATGTCGATTGTGATATTTTTCCTAACGTACATACAATAACTCTGGAAAATTTTACCGCCGAAGAATCAGTCATTAAGGAGTCTACAAACAACAAACGAACAAACATTCAATTTTATACATTTACGTACTCAAATTCCTATTAACGAACTATTAATTTTTCACATCAAATCTATCAAACATAAACTACAACCGCTCCATTACACTCGCGCAGTTTTGTAGATATTGACGTACGATGCCATTTCCGAATATCGCACACGATTTATTTACACACATATAACAATTTCAGCTGAATAGCGAGCACTAAGAGCATCCAGAACCTCACTAAATTCGTCACAGTCTATTTTAGACACCTATCGAGAAAAGCGAACGAGTCAGTTCAGGTGTGGGGCGTAGTTCACCTGCAACAATGGCCCGATAACGAGGGCAAAGGAAGTGGCTCGAGATCGTGACATGAATATGCAAACAAGACTACTTTCCAACACAACTATGTACTGCAAAATTGAAAATCTAACCCTGGCGAAGGCGAAACGTCGACCCTTTGAAATCTAATTGCGAACGGATTAATTGGGGTTTTTTCGTCATATATAATAGTATGTATGTATTATACGATCGTTGGAGTTACAATTAGTGCATCTCTAGTTTCGTGTGTCTGAGCGGAAACAAAGCGATCGAACGGTGATCAATGAAACTTGCTGGAAACTAATTTTGCTCGTTAATGGTTTCGATATTGTGTCGCTTGATAGCCGTTGACAGTGCGAAATTCAATTAAAGCTGCAGTGAAATTTAATTACATTGCTATATCGGTTAATGTGGTTGATCAATATCGGAATTCGATCGAAAAAAATATGAATTTTAAGGGGAACGTTCATAAATTATTGCATGTAAAAACAAAATTAAAATTCATTACATTTTTTTTTCATATTTTGATACTTGCTTTTGCAACTCGACTTTGTTCATGATTCTATGAACTTTAAGTCGATTATAAACTGTTGTAATTATATTGTGTGTATAGATAGAGCATTATATTTTATTTGCAACCGAGCTACGGAAGAGCTCTGCATGAAACTTTAATGTGAAAAATCCTGTAGATTGTATAATATAAAAAGGAAATTGCGAAATTTAGAGCCGATCTTTTCACATCTAGTTTGAAAATAAAGCGAATATAAACTACATGTGGTTTCTCCAACTACGAGCTGTCAAAATTTGGGGAAAGAGACAGACGTTTATATTTATGTTCTAGAAGTATTATGTATCTTTTTTCAAAGGCTGTTTTGAGGGTTAATAGTTGGAGGGAATGAGTGGAGTTCGAATTGGAATTCAAAAACCAGAGGTGAAAAGACTGATACGTAATGATTCAAAAATTTTCCAAGACGTCCAAACGATGATTCTTGAAAATTTAACCGCCAAATTATCAGTTTATAAATAACATACTTAAATTAAAATACATTGATTTGCAAAGAATCTCAATGAAAAGTCATCGATTTTTATCTCCAGCATATAAAAATGCTTTATATGTAATATAACGTTTCATTGGTATGGGGTAGGGATTCGTTACGTACTTTTTCTCGTCTGGAGAATTTCCTTTCTGGCGTGATTGTTTCCATCGCAAAGTTAATTCTTCGTGAAATGTTTCGGATTGATGTTGTAGGATAGGAATCGGCGTTGGGGGAAAACGCCCGGGAAATTGTCAGCGGCTGTGGAAATGCGAAAGATTGTTTTTTTTTTCCAATGAAACACAATACCGATCCGAATTTATCGTTTTTCACGACCCGAGATCGAATTAATATAATACATTTATTAATTAGCGTTACATCATTCGATTCTTAATGCACGTGTTCTAATTGTGTACATCATAATGCGAGGAGGTTTTCCCTTTAGTGCCTTGTCGCTCGTAAAGGGACCGTTAAAGGTGAGTAAATAATAAAAACCAATTTCGGAACAGATGTTAATATGGGATGCGAAGAGTTTCGCGAAACAAGCGCGTAGTCATTACGGGCTTTTCGCATGAATAGCTTTTTGTAATTTTTTTAATAGTGCTTTTTGTAAAATGCGAATTGTGTTTCTTAGAAATGAAACGAACACATTAAATGTTATTTGAAAAAATGCGGGTGTTATGATTAATTAAGGAAATTAAATTGGTTTTCGTATGTAGGTAATGTTTTATAATTAAAAAATATAATTGAAGCGTATTTTAAAATTTGAAAATAATTCCATTGTTTAGTTGTTCTTTTTTAAATATAATATTAAGTTACATTCTGAAAGTGTATAAATTGAGTTGACAAGTTGCGCTTTGGGCATTAGTTCAAATGTACAGTGTTCGAATAATAACTAGTGACTTGATCTAGATTTCTAAATGGAAAAGGGTTATATAATTCAGTTTTCTACATCTGGTCGTTAACCAATTACTATCTGTGTATAATATAAAAAAAATATCAAATAACAAAAGCAGAACAATTTATGGTTGGAAAAATCACTTTTTAATTTATTTATAGGCGCACTAATAAAATAATATTTTAAAATAAGTTTTTTAACATGGTTTGTTCAACGTATAGAGAATTATCATAACGAAATAGATAATATTATTGTTATCTTTATTTCTGTGAGAATACGTCAAAATGATTTATACAAAACATTATATTACAAAGTACTAAATTATGGCCAGCGATAACTAACAAAAACTATTGAGAGGTGAGTTCTCTGACAGTAAACAAAAATTTCATGTCTAAACTTTATTTCATATACTTAACTCAATTTCGATGAAAAAGGTCATTTATATCCTTTGTACTATTCAGTCGTCATACATAAATTTTATCTCGTATACTTAAGAACCCAAAACTCGGTATGAAAACACCGAAAATCAATAGAAAAAATTCAAAACAAACGACTCCACCTAAAATTTCGATTTCTTCGAAATTCAAACAACCGCCCAACATCCGAACTCACACACGAAAAAATCGAAAAAAATCTTCATTACTCGACTCAGAGCCCTAAATTTGATATGGAAACACCAAATATTAATAGAAAAATTTCAAAACAAACGACTCCACCTAAAATTTCGATTTCTTCGAAATTCAAACAACCGCCCAACATCCGAACTCACACATGAAAAAATCGAAAAAAATCTCCATCACTCGACTTGAAAAAAGAGCGTTGACTCCATCACTCGACGACTCGTTTAAAATTTAGAACAATAGGCCGCTTAAGCCACTCGCTCCGGGGATTACTCGTGCTCCCACTCGAAGCGCCTCACGTACGTAAGACTTTCCTTTGAGCCGCTCCACTTTTTCCGCTTTTCCGCTTTCCCGCTTTTCCGCTTTCCCCCTCGTCTCTTCTCTTTTCCCCCTGTATAATAGTCGTCGTCGTCTCCGAGGTATTCCGGCTATTCCGGGATATGATGTTCGGGCTCTGCGGGAATTTGCACGTCTGAACTTCCGGCGGATGCACTTTCAGCGTCGCGAGGCATTCGGGTCAGATGGATTTCGCATTAGGGTCGAGCCGGATCTCGATCGCTTCTTATATTTAGTTCGGATGATCGGTTTTGTGTTTAAATTCTAGATATATTATGATCAAGAGGAATAATACAAGTGAGTTTGAGGTAATTTCGAGAAAAGCGTGAGCATGTATCAGGGGGAGGTCGAGTGATTTGATGATGTATCGAGGTATGAGTTTCGAGTTCGTTTATATCATTTTGCCACTAAATATATAAAGAAGCGATTCTTGTACATAAATTAATTTCGGTGAATATGTCAATTGTACCTTTTTTTCTTTTCAGTCGTCATGTATTTGAATAATTTTTGAAATGATTCAAGTGAAATAATATTTTGATGACTGAATATTACGATAGGATATGAATACGATTGAGTATTTAAGCTTATGACTATGTTTACATTTAACTATGTGTTTTTATACATAATTTATCAAATATCGTCTTGCATATAAAATGTCGAGCTGGATGTCGATTACTTCTTCGGTTGATCGGTATTGTGTTATAGATCATGATATTCAAAAAAAAATTAAATTATTCTTGGAAAATAATATTTTTTTAAAGTAATTAAAAATCTTGAAGTCTATTGAAAAATTAATTGAATTGTCATTAATATGGAACGATGTCATTAATGAAGAAAATAATATCCGTTTCAATACAAAACTCTACTATTTTATAGTTTGTAGTTTTCTATTATACCCTAGTTTTTAGTTAAAAGTAAGTGCGATATATTATTAATAATACAGAACCATTTATGAGATTAATCAAATGATACATAATGCATTATATCATTATACCAGTATATGTTTATATTGGTAATAAAAAAACATGACATTTTACATAATACACATTTCAACTGCGGCAACATTCTGTATGAAAAATGCGCACATTTAAACGTTCCTTTGATTCGTATAACATAAAATTCAATACATTTTTATGAATCGTTAAATTTAGCCGTATTTGTTACGAACATATTTCACGGCGCACAAGCAGTACATAGGTATGTATGAAATGTAATATTTCCGTTTCCGCTCGCTAAAGCACATTTTTCTTTCGACAACTGCGCAGTCGGATAAAATTTATGAATAGCCCTCGTGTCGAATAAAACTAAATGGCACGTCGGTTTCGTAATGATATGTTATTATGCTGAATGTGATTTTCATTTTACGAAATATAATACATACCTACTCTAAAATATGCACTCAAAAAGTCATAAAAATTTAAATTCTTTAAAGTACTTTTTATGAGTATTTACACTTTTTTTTTGCTTTTTCGTGCTTGGTGTGTCTTTTAAGAGGCTTCGAAGAGACCTTCCTTTTACACTTTTGTAATAGATTCTTGAATAGCTCAATAATTTGGAATTTGGGAGTCAATTAGAGTTATAGGAGTCAAAAGTTAAGGATGAGCGCGAGATGGAATTTCAAAAGAAGGGTGCAGTAAAACGATGATTCTAATTCAAATAAGATTAATTTTGGAAATATTTTATTACTGAATATTTTTGTCATCTAAATTATTTTATATAAACTAATTGTGATTTATGGAAATGAAGTAATTAAATGAATTTCACGACTTTATAAATGCATCACATAGATTTAGATGTTCATGCATATCTACGCATGAATGTTAATATTATAGATTTACTTTATTTGAAAAATCTCTCCTTCATTCAGAAACATTTTTATCCAACCTTTTGATTCTGTCGCTCCAGATGGCACACATCAGTCGAATTTTCACCTACGTAGAAAAATTCTTAAAGAAAACCGTGAAAAATCGCCGATAACAAAAGGTGAAAGTCGCCCAGGTCGAAATAAATCATCCGCCCTTTCAGCGATCCCTTTGTGTACTCACCAAAGAAGACGATTGCATGCGGAAAAGCGAAAAGTGGAAAATCAGTCCACTGTGCATTTTCCTCGGACATTCGCAGGAAAAACTCACTCTTTGGGCAAAACTCACACCGTGACAATTAAATTTATCGGTTTCCGTTCGCGTTAAAAAGGGCACGTCCTTAATAAAGTCACGCCTTAGCCTCATTCCGAGCGGCGGAAAGGGCAAATTAAATTTGGTTCGAACGAAACGAGGGAAAATGGCGGGAAAGCTGCGTTCTTTCTTTCTTTCGTTCCGTTTTTTTCTTTCTTTAGGTCTTTTTTTTTTGATGAGAAATTAATTCGGGTCGACGTGACGTGACGCACGGTTTTGTCGAACGTCAATGCGTCTTTTGTGTTGCGCCAAATGCGAAAGCCACGGCGGTGAAAATCAATCGAAACTATCGGCATTGTATACGTTTTCATTTTGTACATGTACGTGTGTGTTCTGGTGTGATTATGTGTTTGGTTTGTATGTAAATATGAGGTTCGATCTATAAATAATTTTCAATTTTCTTGCTGAACTTAGAATGATATTCGAACGGAAGTTGGCATTGTTTGAAAATAATATGAAATAGTCATGTATGAAAATTTTTGGACTAGATAACTTTACTTAATGATGCATTTTTTCGTAAGAGTAGGTTGATAATTCCTTTTATAAGAAAGTTGTTCAAATAAGGTCTTTAATATTTCATTTGACACTGACATTTGGAATAAAATCGAAGGAAAAATTTGACGAAAATATCATTGTCGTGGTATATAAAATGAATATATTATTATATACCTCATGTTTTTATGCATTATCTCGATTTTCCCTGCATAGAGCTTACAATAAAATACTATTTTTATGCATCCTGACAATTGTTGCATAATAATCTCTTCCTAATATTTTTTTTATTTAATCAATTTTTTCCAAAAAAATCGATCCAAATATTGGTGCCAAATACAATATTTACCATACTTAATCACTTTATAATTTATACAAGAAACTTATGATTGATTTCCTATAAATATCACGATAAAATGCAAAATTTCCTAAATCCATTAAAAAAATTGTCCAAAAATAAAATTAATAGTCTAAGTGAAATATATTTTTTCTCTTTTGTAATTTGAAGAATCAGTTCACAAAAGCAGAGCATAGTAGGACAGTTCTATTCTATTTCAGCGAAAATATTCCATTTTATGTGGCTACAAAGTGACAGAAGATCTTCTACAAACGAGCGAAAAGTAACGATCGCCATCGGCGTCTATTTACACCAGTAGAATATTTCTGGTAGACACGTACTTCATCTAGAACATTCAGCATAATATAAAAGCTTCATGATACAAAGAAAACGAATACACACACATATTTCTAAAATATTTTTACAGGGTATGTAGAAAAAATATCTATGAAAATAAGTGAAATTTATGTTCGCTCGATTGAACCTTAAACATGGGATTATTATGGTAGTTGTCAAAGCGCACAATGCATCGAGCGAATTCATATGTAAATTTATATAAGTAGTATCTGTGTCACATCAAAGGAACTTCATAGTTCGACCAGATAATTCGACATCAAAGCCTTCGGTTATGGATGAACGTATCTATTTCAATTGAAGCATGATAGGGATATTCGTGAGTAGTTCATTATATTCGAGTTAGAGGTTAATAAAATTAATGGAGGTATTGTTTTGATGCAAAATTCTTCATTTATCAAATTATGGTGTATTAAATTTTGATGAAAATATATATTTATACAGTGAATATTCAATGAAAATGTATTCTTGTTGAATTCGATCAACTCTTCTACTGTATAAAATTTATTTATTGAATAATATATCTAACCATTTTTTTCTAGAGATTTTTTCATGAAAATGTTTAGATATCGGTTTATGTTTTACTCATAGTGGTAGTCCGTTTTAAATCCGCATGTTTCTCAACGAGCACGTTCTTGATATCTTATCTTTAAGAAACACTTTGTATGTAAGCGAAATAATCTTCTTTATTGTGTTTTTCTCTTAAGATTTTTTTTTATGAAAAAGATTTTTCTTATATGTTTGTAGTTCGTAGTGGAAAATATACAATAAAATAAAAGTAAACGTTCGTATGACCGCGCGTGGGAAGACTGTCTATTGAAACGCGAAGAAAGTCGTAGATATATTTTATTTCATATATTGAAATTCGTATTGTATTCATGGTGTATCGTTTTTTCTATAAATACTCTTTTTATATTGAGAATATAATAATTCGTAAACTATGCGAAGAAATATAATCGGCACTTAAAGCGCAAACTGATAAACTTTACGTATAAATCAACGGTGAGAAAAATTGAAAAAGTTTCCATTTTTTGTATTGTACCGGGCACAAAAGCGCTCTAGAGATTATTCCGGTTAAAATTTAAGGAAAATAGCGATTTATAAGAGAAAAGTTTTTTTCCGTAAAGATAGAAGCCTTTTATATAACTTTTCGGGTATTTCACACTTCTTATCGCTCGTTACATATACTGGCACGATTCGCGCGAAACGTCGACTTTTGCTTGTAAATCGCGCATTTACATCATTAAAAGTTTTTTGTATCATAAATCTCAGTTTGTTTCTTATCTCGCCTTTCTCTTTTTACTCTTCCAAAACACTTATGGACCAATTCAATCTTAATTGAACGGAAGTTTAATAATAAAATAGTCGCCGTGTATATTTTACACGAACCGTTACACAAAAGGGAACACAATTCGAGAAAGAAACAAGCGTCGAAGTCAACTCGGCTACTCAACGGAATGAAAAGCCAGTGTACAAGAAGCACCTTCAATCAATCGCAAATACGAACACCACTTAATCAGGATTCGAGGAACAACAATCACCGTTACATTGTGAGGGTAACGAGACGAACTGTAGCGGCGATCGAGCGATTCGTTAACGCGTTTTCAATACGCCGAATCGAAACAAACGAGCGAAACGAACTCGGCACAGCGGTTCTCAAAATTAGGGGTAGCATTATCTACAAGGAAAATAAATTAAATTATATGGTGATTTCATATCTTCTTTGATAATTTCCAATCGATAGTATAGCAGTATAAAGCGTTTGTGCATGTCGCGTAAGTTATAATATTCGCGCAATGCTGGGTTCAAGTTTTGTTTTATTTTGACGAGGCGATTTTTTCATATTTTTTATTGATATGATAGCTCAATCATATCTTTCGATTATTTTATTAGAATAAAAAACATTTTAAGAAACGACTTCCAAAAATGGATCAATCAAATTCAATCAATTTCAATACTATCTTTTGTAATCAATATTAATCTTCAGAGTTTTCAGCCTGGTATTTCTGATTCTTCACTTTTAATTAATTGATTAATTATAAAAAAAAGAAGTAGCAATACTTACCAAAAATAATTTACTATAAATAAAATTAATGCATGCCCGAATGTATGCAATTTATAAACTCTTTAGTGGCTTATCTTTTCAAAGTGAAACTTTATAGGTTATTGCGTGCACATTTGGAACGATTTCTGCATCATTACAATTCACATTTTACAAACAACAATAATTCTATCGTTCTCTGAAAAGCCTTATCCGTAGCAAATATTATATTACGCACGACCTAAACAGTTCACAATCTGCTCAAAAATTCAGTACTTCGAGCGAAGCCATATCACAGAAGCCAGCAAATAAAATATATCACAAGCCACTCGATTTGGAATCGCAGATCGAAAAAAAAAAGGTTACCAACATCTGATTGAGCGGGAAAAGCGAGAAAACTCCCCCAGCTTTATAAATCGCTCCTCTTTTTTTCTCTAGGCGAACAATCATCGCGTAAAATCTAAACTATACGCCGTTTCTTGCGCGCAATTTGCTCTTATAGAGCAAACTGTCGGAGCCGAGGCAAATAAACATCGGTTCTTAGATCGAACCTTCGGCGTATTTTCGCCTTTTGTTCCGAATCGGTGGTTAGGAAAAGTTAACGTGGAAAACTCGCTACGTGATCGGTATGAAAATTCACGTCGAAATATCTGAATAATCCGTCAATATTTCCATTGCTTCATTTTGTAGGTTGAAGTTTGCGAAATTGCTTCGAAATATATCGATTTGTTATTGTAAACGAGGAAATCACAAATGAGCCTTTTACGCTTATAAATATATCGATTCTAACGAAAATCATTATATTTGTTTTAAATTTTTATTTTTTAAGTTTGAAATTGGATATAATTGTATTTTTAATGAGATGTGTCTGTTAAAGCTTTCTATGTTCTATTTGCTTTGGCTCGAGGGCGTAGCACGTACTTGGGAACGTGCAATTGAAATGCCAATTACTACATTTGACAAACAGAATTGTGCTCTAAATCGATTAGCTTTCGAAAGCGTATAACGCGAGTAAAAACTGTAATTGATTTACTGAAGTAGAAATCTTAATTAAATTCTAAGGGAGTCATCTTTCAGTAACGCTATCAATTACGATCAATTCGAATATATTTTCTAATTAAATTTCACCGTCGAGCGACAAATTCAGATTTATACCTAATCAATATGAAAAAAATATGCAATTTATATATAAAAATAAATATATCGAACAGAGATCTCGTATGGACTTTATAGTTTTTTTAAAGTGCAAACTCCCAAATCTTCTCACGTATTCAGCGCTTTATGCATATTAAGCTGGCTGTTTGGATTTCGAATTCGCCGTTTATATTCGGAAAAGCACCGAAACTCAAATCGTCCGGAAGTATCCGGTTTATTTTCCCAGCAGTTTCCCGCACTTATCGAGCACGAACTCGACTTAAACAAATAGGGCGAAAGGCACACATACACACACTATATACACCTAATATGCGAACTATTCAAATGTGAGCAAATTCAAAAGTGCACGATTCCACCCATACGAGATACATTTATCTGCGAGCTTATTCCTAGATAGTTCTGTACGAGAGGTTTACGTTATAGGGGAAAGTCGAATAGTTTCGTATTTTCGATTTTTCAATTTATTTATTTTTTGATATTTTTGGTACTTAAGGTATGATATGACAGAATTTGAAAATATGAATCTAACTATCTATGTTTGTATGTACATAAATAAAAATATATGCGTTTTTGCGGAAGTTTGTACTTTATAGATTTCTTGATCGTTTGTACTATGATATTGAAAGTTTCAAGAGTGATGGTTCACATTAATAAATATTGTGTTCACATCTGAAAATATTTTACATCATTATATTATGATCTAAGGGATTTATAACTTCAAAGCTTCATAGAGGATTATTTATCATAGCTGAGATGCAGCAAATATCATGTATGTCCTAAATACATAACGTAAATCAACATTTTTCAAATTTATTACAATTTCGATACAAAGGCTCATTATTGGCTAAAAGTTCATAGAATATCAAGCAACGTCGGATCACAAAACCTAGATATTTCAAAAAAAATAATTATATTTAAAATCATATCAAATCAAATCGAATCAAATTTGTACTCGTATATTAAAAAAATTACATAAAGCCACCTGACTAATTTTGTCTATTAGACATCCAGCGACTGAATTGTATCACATTCTTCATCCGACTCTCAAAAATCAATAGTTTAACAAATCGAAAATCAATATTATCGACACGAAACTTCCAAAATCTCCCACACACACAATTCGAGCATTCGCATTTTCAATAACGATCGACCGTTCGTTTTCGTTTACTGTTATCGAAACGTCTCGCGTCCATCGATAAATATCGTTCGAATTTTCGCGGGAAACACCGAAAACTCTTACGTATTTCATACGTACCAGATGCCCTCGAATATAAGCGTTTTCCGAGCTTTTATTATTACGTATAAATATGTAATATGATGGAAGAGAGCTTTCGTCACATGCGAATGTCGCGTCCGAGCAATTACGGAAAGTGGTCTCGGCTAGAATTCGATGCGGAGTTTTATCGAGAATATTGTTATTTTGAGATGGAAAGATTTTTTTCGTTGGTTTATTTGAAGATATTTTAGGTGGATTGTCGTCTGGTTTCGTTGAATATTGTGAGCCTTTCTTTTATATGAAGAAAAAATGTGTTGAAAGAATGTCGGTTGAGAATTCAATAGCATGAACTATAAATAATGTTTTGATGAAAAATTGTGATATAAAAATTAAATATTTTACTTTTTATACAAACTAAATATAGAAGGTTTATACTAAAATATCGTAGGGAATGGAAAACCGATACCGAATAAGCATTATTCTCAATAAGCTAACACTACACTTTTCCGCTGAGAGCAACACTACGCATATTCCGGAAATATTCGCAGACGGGTAAAAAAATAAACTCCACAACTGTAACTCTTTGCATAAAAAATACCGAAGCATACATATTTCAACCGGCATAAAAATTCATTCAAATTTTTTCCCTTACATTTTCGAACGGAGCGCGGTTCAAAGTCGAATTTAAAATAACGGAAAAAAAATACTACATACATAGATACAACCGACTCGAATCGACTCGCTCTCTGCATAATATCGAAAGGGGCCCTTTCGAATGGGAATTGAAAGATCACATCACGCCTTTCTGAAAAACATTCCGATACACTTCGACACGAAAGGGTGTCGCTTTTCATGGTGCGAAAGTAACGAGCGTTTTTACTATTGAGGCTTTGGAAAAGTCTCTTTGTTTTCGCGTTGAAAACGTCGCATGGCGTTGCGGTTGATATCTTTTGCTTTAACGCGATCTTCAGTAGATGTTTTTGAATGAAAGTGTATATATAAATTTACTAATGAATAGCTGATAGTATACAACATAGATTTTTATTATTAAATTCAATAATATAGCAGTATAAAGCAGTGCATTTCGTGTCAATTTAGCATATTTATGATGCTGGATATGTTTCCTAGAAAGAGTAACATGTCATTTTTTTAATTTATTAAATGAATTGATCGTTTATATATACTTGATTGATTTGATTCAAATAAGTTTATTAAGAAATTCAATCTATTTATTTCCACCTATCAATTGTTATCACTCTTCATAGATTTCAGCCTAGAATTATTAATTCTTTACTTTAAAGTGAATGATTAATTGTAACATAAAAATGATTGGTTAGCAACTCCTTTAACAATAAATAAATAAATTGTTATGTGTGATACTTTCGCAACATTTTCTCAATAATTGAACCACAACTCGCTGCAATAAAGTATAATTATAACCGTTTCATAGCCGACATTTCGGTATATTTTCAATTTGTTTGCCTGTTAGTGTACGTGGCTTTTTTTTATACCCCAAGCTGTGTGCCGACGAAGCGAATTTCTTCCCTTCCTTCGAAGGGTGAATCAATTATAAAAGCGAAAGATACGATTCCCATTCAACGTAACGACTCTCTGTATATTATATTGTGCATATAACGGTTTACGTTACACAGTAACAGTTAGGAAAGGTTACCATAAAACGAATTAATGTCGAGTGATACGTTTCTCTATTTGAATTTGCCATCAATTTAATTTCACTTAACGTATCGGATGCTTGTTCGTTCGATGTTTTCGAACGAATGAATTTTCGGACGAAATACTTATTCCGTACATATTTGTTCAATTGATTAAAAATGGTTTAATTTTGGCGTTTTATGTACCTTTACTATGGGTACACTTGGACCGATTTCTGATTATTCTAACGAATAACGTAATAAATATTAGATTCTCGAATTTCAAACGATTTTCCCTTTGAGTCTGGAATGGATTCATTTAATATACGCTCTTATAAAGAAAATTTATTTGAAATTCCTACAATTCAAAAGTCTAACTATTACATTAGTGATTCAAAGATTTGCTTGAGATCGGAATCTATTTATTTAATGTTACAGACAATTGTACCTCTTTCTTTCCATATCTCAATTAGTTATTAATTTTATGGTGACGAAGTAACACTTTCAATTAGGAACGCTGGAGAGTAATTAGGACACGAAATATGGCACTAAAATTGATCGATATTATTTGACATAGAAAAAAAAGAGATTACTTTACAGGAATATATCCATAAAGCGTTAAATTAATACTTCATACGAATCAAACATTCGAAGGAAACGATATTGATACAAAAAAAAACGATATTAGACTCTCTCTAGGATCCGCCAAGATTTGAACCCAGTACCACGAAAACATTGAGCCCGGCACATCATGCACAAAAGTTTTATACTTCTACACTATCAGCAAGCTGATTATCAGCATTAATAGAAAAAAATACTGAATCATGCAATAATATGATCACACATGAAATTCATCAAACTCTAAGAAGTTCTGTAAAAAAAGGGCGGAAAACGAGGCATTTCTTTGTATCCCTTCGCCATGAAGTCTGACGAGGTATGCACTATGCTTTACAACACCTTGTTGTTATGGTTAAAAATTAATATTACTGTAAAAAAAAATCAAAATAACAAGTAAACCAAACCGTGCAATAACGCGATCACAGTTGAAATTCATCTGACGTCGTTAGTAACATAACTCTAAAAGCCCTGCGAGTCCCTTGCATAATTTCATTTTTTATGCAAAAAATTCACATCGTGAGCCGAGAGCGATAGCATTAAGACCCTACCCCATCAACCAAAAAGAAAAAAGGGCGGGAAACGAGTCCCTTTCCCCATTTTCGTTGGCCATTTCCTCGTGTCCCTTCGCCATGATGGAGTGTGCGCATTGAAAATCCCCGAAAAGTTATCGTGCCGAACACGTTCGTCGACAACGTATTCGCACGCACGCAAAGTCACCGCTCCGGTGTCTAAATAAAGCGAAAAAAAATTTTTTTTTCGCAGGAAAATTCTGCACGAAGTCGGGAAAATGCCGAGTTTGGGTTTTTCTCGTTGTTTGTTCTCTTAGATGCGATTTGCATACGAATTTTCCGGAGCGCGTACAGAAATGGAGGGAGAGCCGATTATTGTGTGTTTTGTTGAGTGGTTTTTCAAATATTCGTGTTCTCTATTAATAAAAGGTTTTTTTTTCATAAATCGCTCAAACGAAAACATATAATGATTTTTTAATATATGAGTTAATTTTTGACCATATTCAAATAGATTTTTCCATAAAAAAAATGCCGAGAATTTTTGTATGTACATATATACTATTTAAAAAACAGATTATCTGTTATATTTAAATTACTGGGTGTAATCTTTTAATCTTTTTTTTGTAATAATTTTTGTAATTTTATTGAAACTAAGGGATACAAGTTTCACGACCATATTTTTAAAAATCTATATTCAATGTTAAATTTATTAAAACTAAAGAAACAGGAAAGTCATTAATAGTCTAACGACATTTTTTTTGTAACATACGTATGTCGATACAGATTCTGATACCATTTACACCTATTATATTAAAAACCAAAAAAGTACATAATCAGATACAACTTCTGCACTCGACTCAAATGAATTAGGTTTATCGCTTATATAATACCCTTGAGCTTCTCGAGTCCTTAAATAACATAAGTATTTCATATATCACATTATCACGAAAAACCTTCGAATACATTATCAAAAATATGTACCGTTGACGTGCGGACAAATGAATCGAAAAAAAAGAACATCAATGAATGCCGAAAATCTGTATTTATTTTACATCGCTGTTGACCATTTTTTGGAAAATTCAAAAAAATAATGTATGCCTCGTTCTCGATGGCTATCTCACCGTCAAATATGATTGATGGCATAATAATTTTCCATGTATGAAAACGTTTCGTTCTGGCGAGCAATTTGTTCACATCGATCCGACCATAATAGCGTTGCATGGTTATTTCATGTGTGTTCACTTTCGCGAAGGTCGCCGGAAAATTCGATCGACACATCGAAGAATCCGGAAAATCTATGGAGAAAAATTTGGGAAAATGTCGTGTGAAAATCGGCGTCTCCGATTGAAATTCTTATGCCGTCTTTTTCGGTAATTTGTGGAAGAAATTCGCGAATTTTCCACTCGTTTCATCGATAGAATATCACGAAGCGGACTCGATTTGCTTGGTGATTTGGACGCGAGGAAATTCAATGAAATTTCACGAGAAAAAGTAAATAAATAGAAATCGATGATTCGGGGTGTTTGAAACGCGTTCGAGTTGTTTGACTGTAAATAATTCAAAATGAATTGAATAATTATAATACCGTTTCCACACGTGTAATTTATATCTTTGAGAAGTTATACAAATAAAAACGAATGTGTGTATCTTTGTACTCGATAGACTCTTTAATGAATATTATTTGCGAACAGTGAATTTTTTCAAAATCATTATCTGCTTTTTCGGAAAAATTTCTTCATCATTACATTTAACAATTTAAATTAAAATTTTTATAATTTATGGGATTTCCACTTTATAGTTTCATAGGAGATGCATTAGTCGAAGTAAATATTATATTATGCATGTTCTACACAAGCAATGGGATTTACTTCCATAACTGAAAATACTATTGAATAGTTCAAAATCGGCTTAAAATCTAAAGAGACATGAGCAATACCAGGTTACAAGAAGCTCTTGAATAAATATTTACTCAATATACATACAACTCGAATCACATCGGACCATTTTGCAAAACTACTTTCAAATATCTACTGAAACAGCTCTGACTACTTTAAACTACTTCACGGCCGTCTCTGAAGTGTTATATTTACATCTCACCCGCTTTATGCGAGTATTGAGTTAAGCGTCCGACACTTTGGAGAATCTTTGAGAGTTTCCCTAAAAGGTTCAGCGTATGGTTTCGCTTTTATTTTTCCATAACGGCACTAAGCCGTTATGAGACACAGGATGAAATTCGACTCTAAGAAAGAAAAAATCTCTCATGGCTCAGACGACAGCTGACACTTTCTCTTTTCCATCGTTTTCTCCCACCAAAAAGGAGAATGGCCGAGAGGGAAATTTTTTATTCATAAAGTGTGTCGAGGCACGTTTGACCTTCTTCGTCGTTTCGGAAAACACACACACATTCCGAAGCTCACGTTTTCCGAATGGCATTTTTCATTCTGAAGTATGAAATTCAGACAGTCGATTCAATAAAAAATTCAAGCTTTAGTGCGTGTTTTAAGTTTTAATTTGCGTTCGGCTCTCGTGTGCTTTTCGAATTGGATTTTGACAGGCTTCTCAGCCATTGAAATTGTCGCATAGAATGGAACTGAAGCACAATGTGCTTTCGTGATGTACCTGTGAAAGGCTTCGCAATTAGGTGCCGTACAAAAGAATGAATATGTGAAGCATTTTCTTATCCTTTAATTAAATCTGGTACAGATTTCAGAATCATTTTTTATTTTGCAGAAATGATACTGTGAATTTGTGAGACTAAACGTAATTGGTTTCGTTATGCAAAGCTTTATTATCTCCGTGCCATCTACAAATAAAGAGTTGTGAATGCTATGAAATACATTTGTGTACATTAAACATGCATCATTTTTTCTATTTCAAATTGTTTTATACTGAATATAAAAGCTGTTTTCAACATGAAACATTTACATCGCGAGTTTAAAAGAAGATACAATATTTGAATTCCAAACGCCTCTCGTAAAATTTAGCGTCAATTCTCCAAAAATATACACTCGTTGAAACACTTCGCAGTTTCGACGTCGTTATCAATGCAATTTCCAGGGTCGAAACTAAATTATACAGGATTATCCAGCAGGCTGCGAGCCGGCTTTGCCAGTATTAAGTGGATTAAATTCCACGGAGAAAAATCCATTACGTCCGACGAACAAACTGCCAAAATACGTTACACGTAACGACTGCAGATGTACGTAATATAAATCGCTTATAGCTTCGGCTGAAACGGCCATAAAGCATAATAATATAAGCGATTTTCGATCGGACCCACAGGCGAAACGACAATAAAGTCGATCTCGATGGACCCCCATATGTCGAACGTTAATTAACGAAGTGCTCAATTATGCGGTCGAAAGTTAACGACTTCCAATAAATGGGTATGATAGTTTTATATGTCGGGATAGTGATATGTGTTATATTAGTTAGGGATTTTTTTTGAGTGGTATGATTGAGTATGATCTATTAAGGTTTAGCGAATGTACAAAGTGAATACGTAAAAGTGGAGTACGTGTAATTTTTTTTTTTTTCGGCGTATGTGAGTTGAAAAAACGTAGCACGTCATTGGTATATGCTTTTGACGCTGATTGATTTATTTTGTGGTCTTATGTTGTCTGATGTGAATATTTTATATTTTGTGATGTAAATATGATATAAATTGAATTATTTATTTATTATTAATATAGGAGATTTGAACAAATAAAAAAAAAATCAGCAGCGTTTCATAGCGAAATATTCAAATGTATATTTAATTACTGTAATTCATTTGTATTTTTTTTAATAATTTCAGTTATAGATATACCATGTAAATTTAGAGTACTCTTATGATTTTTGTTATGTGCTGCGACTTTTATGAAAGATTTTGTTATGAAAGGTTAGCGTCGTCGTCGGTTCACGAAACCAGCTTTTAAAAGGACAAAGCTGAACAACGAATTGTGTTTGAGCAATAAATATGAAAAGTTTTCGGTTTGTTTGTTCTATACAAAAAGTTTCGAAAGGACGTTTCGAATATTTGCGCTGAATAATCGAACAACTTTTTCGCGATAGAAATCGCGCTTCGGCGAATTTTCCGAGTGTTATTTAAATTGCGAAAAAAGCGTCTTTAATCAGGACGAAATTTTCAATTTGAATCGCGCAATAAATTATTCACGAACACGACTCCGAACTCAATGTTTGACGATTGTTGTTTTTCGCTTCATCGAGAAAGATAAAGCTCCAAAAACGAGGATTTGCGAAATAAAAATTTCGACGATAAAAGTATTACTCGAAATCTCCATCGTGCGATTTTCGAGCACCACTCATCGAACGAATTGCTATATTTTACGACGGTTTTATTCTTTGTTTCGTGTATTTTTATTGCCATCGATGAATGTTTCCAACCATAAAATGAACGAACCGTTTCTCGATAGGCTATCGGGATACTTCGATCGCTAAATTAATGAGACATTTAGTATTTAGGACGTATAGAAGAGTAATTTTCTCATAAAAAATACGATTCTGTTACGAGGTTCATTATTCAGTATTATCACCTTTTGGCACACGCGATTCATTAAAAAAATATTAGTTTCGGTTCGTACTATGTGTGTGGGTATGTGATGCTTCTGGGATGTCGAGATAGGGAAAATGAATGTTCACATCAGTGTGAAAACTATTCTCTATCTACTACGTGGTAATGAGAGAAAAAAATACGAACCAGAGAGGAAGCTGTTTCGCAAATGAACATATATGAAACGACAAGTTGTTTCTCATGCGAAGAAAAATGTCAGAACACGATGAAAACGCTCATTTATATTAATATAATATAATAACTTTCTACGAACTGCTATTTTCATCTGACAGATATTTATTTTTAGTTCGATTCGGAAGCACTCGTGAATCAAATATCATAGCCGAATAAATATTTCGTCAAATACTGTTTTAGATTCAGTCGAATAAATATTGAAGAATACAAGGTATCTGAAAAAAAAATCTTTTTCTGAATTCAAAATAAGCATCGAGAGCTTATTCATTCCAGATTTTATTAAAATGTTTATAAAGGCGAGTTATTCACTCTGATCTGTACAGACGCTTATTAAACTTGAATTTCATTCATGACATAGAACATGAATAAAAATTTAATATTCTTAAAAAAAAACATAACGAAAAATAATCCCAACTAGTTTTGCGTTGGAATAAATCTTTCCATTTGCAGTTATTAAAAATCCATTCAATTGAAATATAAATTTCTCGCCTTTGTTTGTTATTAGAGTGCTTTTATTGAAAAATATTCAATTTAACTGGCTATTAAAACTCATGCTGCAATATCAATTTGAAAGTAATAGTTATGAAATTTATGATTTTTCATTGATAATATTGGGATTTTTTTCGTTTCATATTTTTCTTCGATCATACTTAAGCTTAAAAGAAATCTATTATATGAAAAATGTAATAAAAATATAAAAAAAAGCCTATGAAATAATAAACATTACGCTCAAGTAGATATACAATTCGATACCGATCTATTTTCGTTCAACAGTCAAACTAGACAAATCCTAAAGTGCCTCGAATAAACCTAACAAATCATACATGAAAATTGAAAATGAAGCTTACAAAACAATAACACAACCTCTGAACTACCAAAGGAAAATTTTAATATTAAAAAGAAACCCACCATACAAAAAAAAATCACCATTTTCGAACAGCCCCATCTTCACATAGAGCACAGTCGCGAGCTTTTCATTAAGCGCAAACTTTCAAACGCACATATTCAAAAAGAAAAAACGCGCATACATAAATATCTTCCGAAAAACCCGTATTTTGTTTTACTTTTCTGAATTCCCAGCATGCTTATTTTTCGCTATTTTCTCAGAGCGCCGTTTAATAACTCACCGGATAAATTATAACGCGAACGCATACGTTTTATCAGGCCTCGAGAGAAGAGCCGAGGCAAATTAAATTTTTGCTGCGCTTAAAGGGAATATACCTACGTAAATTTCTCCATTCGAATTTATTTTTATTTTCGTGCTCTTCCGTATTTACGGTCGTTTTCGGATTATGTCGCCTGTTACGCGAGGCGAGCTCTTAAATTCGGCGATTCTCAGTTGCGACTAATTAAGTTTCATTGTTATTTTCGTTTTTGTTCCGAGGTCGTTTGCGGGTTCGTTGAAGGTATTTACGGCTTTTTTTTAATCCGAATTTCTCGTATTTTGTTATGAGTATAATGCTTGTTGTCGGGAAAAGTAGATAGGATTAGAGCGATTTAATGAAAAGAGTGGCTCACTCGAAATTTGTACTGACATAATTATTTTGAAAGAATTAATGTTATGATTAATGATATTGGATGTGAATGATTATAAACGATGTGATAATAATTTATCTCAAAATTTTGGTACATCGATGTACTAGTATAAATTTAACTTGCGTTACATACTGTATGTGAATCCGTAACGAATGTAACTTTAATCACAAGTTATTTCAGTACGTTTTCGAAAATAGAAACGTCAGTCGAGTAACAAAACTAAATAATATATCTGATATAAGTATAGTATTAGATAAAATATAGCACGAATATAAAATTTTATGGAAAATCGACTGTTCTAAATAAACTTGAATAACGTAAAAGTAGGTAAATGTATAGGAAGGGTGAAAAATATGGATAAGTTCTTTAAACTGGACCACAGTGAAATTCTAACTGCCAAATTTAGATCACATGTTGATTTTAAATTAAATTTCTATTTACTAGTATATAATATTGATTAATTTTAGTATTAAAATACTATCGAATATTTTATGGAAAGATTAAATTTCTTGGTATAATTTCACGATGTTGTATATCAAAGCACTGCTCAATATTTGTCGGCCTACCGATATTTATAAATTAGGGTGGATGCAATAAGCAATGTGGTATATTTTCTTTCGCTAGAATATATTTTGATTAAAAAATAAAAACTATTTGCGTAAATTAGCGCAAATAAACGTTCGCTTCGGGCGTCCGGCCTTCTATTAAACCGTTTATCTTTTACGAGCGAGCGCATCAATGATTTAAATTTAGCGTTCGTCCTGCGAAGAAAGCCTTTCGCCGTTTTGCCACTTTAATATTTATCCACCCTCTGTTCGTAGTCGTCTCTTTCGCAGCTAGATTAATCAAATTAACGCAATTCTTTCGACTTCGTAGACGAGAAAGAAGAAAAATGCGTGAATGGAGCGCCTTTGAGACGTTTCAAATTAAAACTTCATAATAAGTGTAAACGTGCGATAGTTTATCAAAAGGCTAATGAATAATTCGAACGAGTGGATTCTGCGAAAACTTATCGCAAATCGCTTTGGAGTTTTATATGTATTTTTTTTCATTTCAGGCTTTATCTGTCTGAAGTGCGTTATTTTCGTTGATCAAAATAGCATCTCGTTCAAAGCATTTATCAATTAATCGAGTTTAACTTTTATCATTGTACCGAGCACTCAATTTAAAACATTTAGGAATACTCGTTTGATATTTATTCATCGGCAAAACCAATTTAGACATCGTTCAAACGGATAATTCGACTCAACGCGAGCCGAGGTCAGATCTTGGAAGAAAGCCTCGATCTTCCACGAGAAAGAATAAGGGCGAGGAATTGAGAATAAACACTCTTGATCTGTTTACAAGGGCAATATCAACATTTACCCTTAGCTCGATGGGGTAAAGAGGAAAAGCTTGTCGTCGGTGCGATGCCTTGAATTAAACATTACGCGGTTGCTGCTTATCTCTCATGCGAAACTCACTTTCGATTTTTTTCACCTGTCTCAAATAATGCAGAATCTAAATTTCTTAAATCAAGACTATTTTATTATTCAATCTACATAAATGAAAATTGATATATTTCAACTTTTATTTTCCTTTTTAGACTCAATGTCTAATCCTTTCGTGCTGAAACTTCTAGAGTTTATTGTGAATGCATTTGAGAAGGTTTCTGCATCGTCATATTCTATAATCTACTGCATTCATAATTTCGATATTTCACGAATAAAACCTTAACCCTTACAAATATGAAGCAATCATTCAGAACTGGCTCTACACATAACTTAATTACATAAGGTCGAAATCTACCTAAAGTCCCGAGTGTTTCAAATAACGCCTGATTCATACATATTTTCTATTGATATTTTTGAAAATGACATAGAATTTTGAATCAAATTTTATATTGACCTTGATTTGAATGTGAAGATTCTTCCCAAAAAGCTATTCATCGAAACGAACCATAATTCTTTTTGTACGATAAAGGAAACCTGTTATATATCAAAAGATAAGAACATTCGACGACGTGGATAGCATAATTTTCGCGCATTAAATCATTCGAATGGTTCTAGGTGAAAAACGACGATCGATAGATCGGCGCTGTTTTTGAACTGATATTTTTCAAATTTAAATTATTACATAAAAAATCTAATATCATTTAGAAAATATTAAAGCTTCCGGATAAAGTTTCGCAAATACGTTACATGCTCAACGACAATGTTGCATCGAAATTTATATACTTTATATCTATCGTCCAGGCACGTAAAAGTTTGGGACCGCATTTCTAGGATATAAAATTTAACGATTTTTCCGAAGCTGTAAACCAGAATTTTATAACTGGGCAAATTCGTTCGTGTCGGCCGCAAGAAGTTTTCCCTACTTATTCAAAGACTGAAAATCTCTTCGAGAAATTCGCGACCTAAAAATATTATTTTTCAATATTATGAAAAATATTCTTATAAAACCTAATGAACCTTCGCGTAAACGACTTAGAGCTAAACGACTCGTACTCTATTACATTTTTTTTTCAAACTAAATGGCTCGAGACAGAATCGCTAATTGCGTATCTGATTATTATTTTTTCACTCGAAAAATGAAAAAAATATCTAAAAAGCTATGCTAATTTTTCGTGCGTCATTTGACTTTGATAAAAAATTGCTTTCGTGCATTAATTAGCTAGTCAAATTTGATTTTCGAACACGTGTACGGATCCATTAATCTGATGATATTTTTTTTATTAAAAAAAATATGATCGACATAAAAAAAAGATACATAGATCGAAATTTGAATTAATCGCGAGCTAGTTGTTATTTAAATCAACTTCGTACAAAGTTTAAGTACACCAGTCGGAATTTTCGCTTAGAAGCGTTCATTGTTTCACGCGAACGGAACGATCTTTTACGACGTGACCGTAAAGTTAGAAGCGAGCAAATGAAAAACACAAATGCAGCAGCCACCCCACAAATAAATTCTGAAAATATTATATGAATATTGGAATTTTTCGCTTATTTTCGTATGGGTTAGGGATTAACTTGTTCGATTGATTCAATTTATGTGTCGCGTATCGCGCCCTTCGTCAATCTCGAGTTGTCGGATTTTCCAACGTGAAAAATCGCATTGGACCCCGAGTTGAGTGCGTGACTCGGTTTACCATATCTGACTCTTAGGTCGACAACTATTCAAGAAAGATTTCTCATTTGAGTGTGTATTTCGTGTGATTGAATTTTCTAGTAACGTTTCAGATGTTGAAGTAAGATTAATTGAGTCTATAATGCATAATAACGGAATGCAATCAATCTGTCAAAACATGTTTAGTAGGTATATAATAATGCAGAAACCTTTTCAAATACACATGTAACAACTGTAAAAAAAATCATTGTGTTAGAACAAGTGACTAAAAATTGCACAGAAAACATAAAAACTGACATACATTCATTTTCATTTACATATATTTAAGACTGTAATTTAAAAATTCATGAAACAGCACAAAACATTATAATTCTCTTTCGGCATTCATATGCAAACTTAAATTTTCATATATTCTGAATATATTTGGTTTCGGAACTAAATTTCCACTATGATAATGCCCGCACAGTAAAACAAAGCTCATTTTCCGCTTATCTATTTTATGCAGAGGTGCCATAAAATGTACATTAATTAAAAACACACACTTAAACTATTACAAACAAACGTTTCAGCTTACGCTTCGGCGTATAAAATTATAAACATTACGAACGAAGCGCAACTCGACGGACAATAAAACCGCATAAAACAGTCACATACGTCGAATATAAGCTATTTTTTTTATAAAATTTCCAAAAACACAGTTGTCAACCTCTAACCATTCAAGATCAGATCCACTTCGGGTATTCGGAAGAAACCGGCATTCGGTGTATGGTCACGATTGATACGACGGCACGTGCTCCACTCCGGGGCATTTTCCTCCCCTAAAATACGTATATATGACGACTGAAAACACCAAGGGGTACAAGTGACATTTGAAATTGAGTAATGTACAAAAATTTCTTCTATATAAACTCATATATTTGGTGGCAAAAGGATATAAACGAACCCGAAACGCGTACCGAGATACATCATCAAATCACTCGACCTTCTTCTAATATTATACATGTTAAGTACGTGTTCAACTTAGAGCGCGCTTTTCTCATAATCACCGCGAAATCACTAGTACCCTTTGGCCTTTTCAGTCGTCATATATTTACCTGTATATGAGGGTTTTTGTGTCGTTTTCCGAATCGCGATTCGCAAAAGAAACGGAGAGGGGTGCCACCTTTGACCTATCCCTTGAGTAAAGCGGAGTGCTGCGGTCACGCGCTTATTTGATCAGCTCCCTCGACCGTGATTCGAGGTTCTAGCCAATTTATTTTACACGTGCATCATATATTATATATAAATCGTATTATGAATTAAAAATATATGAATCTATCTAATTTCAATTTCGACATGGTCGAAAATATAGAAAGTTTGATTAGAGTCTATGGATTTGTAGGAATTTTCGAGTGTTTCACACTCGAACTCGAGAAGATTCGAGCGAAATCCCTTATAATTTGATTAAAAATCGACGACACTTTACCCGAACGCCCACGGTTGATTTTTAATGACATAATTGCGACTCGGTCGAGTGTGAACGAATCCGTTCGAGAACGCTTTCAAAGTTTATATTAAATCCGAACAATTTTCAGCAGTAGCCGTGAGTTAAACGAAAAAATTTGAAAAAACTTTCCAATCAGAATTTTCTAACCTTTTTTGCAACGCGAATTCAAAATTTTCGAATTCAAATACTAATTACGCAGAAAAGTATTTTAAAAACACCCTTTCATATAAATTTCAAATTTGATCTGAAAATATTTTTTCCTAACACCATTTTCCTAAATGAGGAGACTCATATTTTCTGTCATGTGACACCTGGACTGAACTTTGATCAGAAGTTTATTATCAGAAGTGAGCAAATAAAAGATCAATTCAAAAACTTTTCTTAAAATATGCATCTAAAACCAGCATCCCTAAGATCGACAACCTTATACCGAACCCAGGATCTAAATATAAAATTTTCCGCTCGAATCGCGTCCTAGATTGATACGTGCTCGGAGCACAATCGACCTGCGAAAAGATACACAACTCCATTTCCGAAGGGCTCCTCGAAACGGAGCACACTTACGGAGCATGGCTACGCTATATCGCATAGAATATTCGGAAATTTTGCGAGGAAAACGCTTTGATGTCTCCAGAATTTTCCGATCACCCACGGGAGACCCTCGCGTTCACTCTGCAGGATTAGGTAGTCCTCACGACGTATTATCGCTCTGGGATATATGGAACATGTGTATTATTATATGACGTGAGGGGGTTTGGGAAACTCTCGAATGCGAGATACTTGAGAATTTGAGTTCGTATATTCATCTGCTTAGTTTCGGATTGAGTCTGTGTTAGTGTGTGCTTTTTTATCTCGCATTTTTTCGATTCGTTTGGGGATCTCTTTTTATATTCTAGAAGATTCAAAAATTCTGAAAATCAGCTACATGTAGTATGAGAACATTTAAATGTGTTATAAAACATCAGTGTATACTTGTTGGACTTCAGTGTCCTCATGATGCGAGGTTAAAGTTCTATCAGATAGTTGCGAAAGTAGCTTATCGTTTTTGCTAAATTATTCTTTTCAAATATTTTATTCTAAAGGTGTTAATTTAATAATTGACGAAAGGGTACCTAAAAATGGATTCCTGCGTTTATATATGTATGTTGATTAAATTCCATATTGCTACATTTTATATGCTGATATAATACCTTGGAGTTCTAAGTCCTATCGCTTGCTTTCAAAATTTAAATTGAATGATTAATAAATAAATTTAATAAAATGCTCCACTACTTGTGACAAAAATAAACGTGTGTAATCGATTTATAATAAATTGATATTCTCGGTTGAATTTCGTACATAATACAAGTTTGAAAATTCGTCACGCACAACTTATATCGAATTCGATCAAGTTTGAAACAACTTCATTAAGGAATCGAATATCAACAGAAAAAAATCGCTCGAATACTACGTGTTTCAATTTTTACGTAGACCTTGCGAGATTCAATTCACTAGTCACGATATTTCCAAGAGGAACACAAAAAAAAGAAAGAAAACTTTTTTCTTATTCGAGTCTAGAATAAGTTTTGGACCGTTCCTTTGGCGTTCTAGTTATGAGTTTGACTCAGGAAAAATGTTGAGAATTCTCATATTGAAAATTTTGAAGCTCGCTCTATTAAAAGCTTCAACATATGGACCGACCGTTCTGCAAATATCAACTTTCAGCATCTAATTAATTATAATAGAATTTAATATTTCAATAAAATACAAATATTTTAGTATTTAAATTATCAACATTTATTCTTTTCACGGAAAATTTAAAGCGTATCCAACATCTAACGACACTCTAACGTGACTTTAATTAAAACTAGCAAACACTTCAGACTCCATCCGGATAAATCAATTTAAAACTCGCAAAACTTTTAACGATCCAATCTCGTCAGTGCTAACAACTAATTGAATATACCGAGCATAGTTTTCCTGCTCTGTAGAGAATTTTTATATGTTCTAAAATGGCTCCATCCATTTTGCAGTTTCGAAAGCAGTAAGAAAGCAGTTTGCGTTTCGGAAAGTGCACTCGTCTACACCATTGTACTGGAAAGCCATTCACGACAGATGCAAAAGGACGAATTTTCCACAAAGAAAGGATGTTACGTAGGTTTCGTGGGTATTGTTCGTGAAAACAATGGAGCTGGAATTTTCCGAGTACTGAGTTGAACTCTTCAGCAGGTGAGTTCAAAATCTAATCTCGAAATAGGTTTCAAACGCATATTTTCAGTAAAGGTAGGTATTTTTAATCATTTCGAACATATAATATTTTGATTAAACGATATTACGAAAATATATCGTTGTTAATTAATAATTTGGCAAATAGCTTTCAACTTGGGTGATTTCTCTCTTGGAATTGTGCTCTGATGATTTATTTGAGAAAAGCGTGAAGGTGAATTAACATTTAAAGTTTGTCAGAAGTATAATTGAATAAGCCGAAACAGAAGTGTAAGTTCATTATTATTAATGTTTCGTTAATTCAATTGCGCTGTAAGTTGTATGAAGTTTGCGCACGATATTATTATTTTGTCATTCCGACAATAGATAAATAAAGTTTTGTAAGACGTGAATATTTCATTTAATAAATAATTTCAAGCGTTTCGTTTTAGTTGAGTTTCGCTAAAAAATTCACAACTTTTCCGCGGAAAGCTCAAACTAAATCTAAAGCCACTGAGTGTTTTCGCATTTCAAACCCATTTTCTACGAACCGCTCGATCGAGAATTCATTTTGAAAATTTTCAATTTTTCCATGAAACCGAAAACTTCCACGTTCAATTTACCCAACCGAAAGGGGAAAACTTCGAATTCGACTCTTACACAGATTGAAATATTACAAAAGCAGATGAATATCCGAAACTGTGATTAAATTCGGCGCGACTCGTAAATAAAGCAACGCCGTGGACAACTTAAATGAGATCCGCGAAAGCACCTGGTTTTCCATATTTACAAAACGTTGAATCTTCGGAGGTTCGTGTTTCAATTGTTGAGCTTAATTCATTTGGAAACACTCGTCAACCGATGGCGGGAAAATTTAATTAAAATTTGGAAGCCCGCGTCGCGTTTCGAGCTAAAGATTTCGTATTCCGCTTCGGAAAGATTTATTGTTTTGCAATAATTCTTTGTGTTAAATTGAACTTCAAAATCAAGATATTCCTTTACACCTCAAACGTAAATGTGATATGTGTTTTTTTTATTCAATTAGCTAGAATCAGCTATTGTTGAAAATTCGCACAAGATCAATAGAATGTTATTTTATTTGGAACGAGCGTTTTTTAATTGGCTGCGCTATGTTTACAAGCAGATAAAGCACTTTGTTAGCTTTTTGAAATGTTGATATGAAATTTTTCCGAAGCAAATTTCGGCTATTTGCTTTGGTTAGTTTTCGTTTTAAATTGCTTCGGTGGACTGCAGATGTGGTCAACGGTGAAATTTTATACATTTTGAGTAAATAGACGAAATTGAATTCCAGACAAACGAAATATTTCTAATGTTAACTTTTGAATTTCAGCAACAATGAAAATTCTTTCTCTCATATAAATATGAAAATCATTTATTAGCAAATGTCTTTAAAATCATCCCAAGATATTTTTTCAAATTAAAATGTATATGAATTGAATAATATTAATATAGTGCATTCAAAAATCTAATTAAATGATAAAATCTGTTCATTATTTGTTTCCGAAAAAATAAATATTATTTTAATTACATCGATAACCGTTGAATAAAAAAATCACCTACTTGAAACTCGAATCTTCCATAACCCTCGTTGCTTTGAAATTGGATTGTATAATAATATCTACAAAATGCATTTGCACATTTGAGATATTGGGATAATTTTTCATGGAAACACTGGTGCACTTAAATATTATCACTATACGGTGCTTTTCCATACACATCACTTTAGCTCCGCTTTAGGTGTAATTTACAACACTTAACATTTTTATAATATGTTAGGTATAATATTTAACACCGACCGTATGTATTTATCATTACGTATTATATTAATATATCCAAATTATAATGATAATTGAAATTAATCAAAATGTAAAGTGAAAAATATAGATTTTGAAACAGCAGAAACAAAAATCACCGACTGCACGTTGAATTCAAAATCGCTAACTGAAAAAATAAATGAATTATCTGAAATTTTCAAATAATTAAATCGGCGATAAAAAATATTCGATATCTCTGTGGTGTGAGTTCAAATGTTGAAAATAATAATTAATCGTCATTTTTAAATCATGTTATTAAATAAATAAAATTTGATCTAGTCTATGAGTAAAAATACGATAATTTGTCTTTGTATGATTATTACACTATTAAAGAAAAATTATAAATCTTAATATATTCACATTATTTTTCCACATAAAAATGACTTAACACATGCACCTCCACACAATTATCTCTCTTACCTCATCTAACTATATAATAGTGGTAATATTTATGTGTGTCTGTGTAACGCTCCAAAACTGCGTTAATACATTCAATGGATTGATCTCTAGCATCATATATTGACAACATAACACCCATTGAATTCGACAATAGGGACCCTAAGAAAAAGAATCCATTATCCCCATTATTGACAACGCCGCATGCCGCGTACTATTTGCTGCTTTTCGCTGTATACAAAACATACAGTCAGCCCATCAACTACGAACTGTCAAAAATCAGTGGCACTAAGTCTGTATGTACTGTATACCTATTTCGTAGTAGTATCGAATATACTATTAGGCGAAGACGAAAATCGCTCTATCCCCATCCGAATAATTGAAACGAACCGTTAAATCGAGTCCAAACATACGGGCGAACGCGTTCAACCGACTGCTAACCGTCAAACGAACCGTCTTGGGGCCCTAATTGCCCTAGACAACTTTCCGGGGCCCTAACTTTTCGGAGATGCGAGTTCAATTACGGCAAAGCAACGAACGCACTGGCCGAATGATCCCTCCTCAGAACCCTTGGGCGTGCACCACTCGGACTACAAATGACGACCGAAAAGGCCAAGGGGCACTAGTGACTTCGGGGTGATTTCGAAAAAGAGCGCTCAAAGTTGAGCATGTACCTACATGTATTAGGAGGAGGTCTAGTGATTCGATGATGCATCTCGGTACGCGCTCTGAGTTCGTTTGTATCATTTTGCCGCCAAATATATGAACGTATATAGAAGCGATTCTTGTACATGACTCAATTTCGGCGAAAATGTCGCTTGCACACATTGGGTTTTTCAGTCGTCGAATAAATTAGACGGTCATGAGGTGGTCGTTGATGTGAATAAAGTAGGTATGATTTATCTGTTTATATTATATACATACCTAAGGACTGGTCTTTTTCTGGCTTAATTTAACTAATCGTAGAGTTACGGTTAGTTTTTTAGCCACAAATTGTCAAAATTCATTGGATTTTTGACAGTTCGTGGTTAAATAATCAATGATAAATCTATGGGTAGTTAACTAAATTAGTGAAAAGACAGGTGAATTATAATAATAGTATTAATTCAAGGAGGTCATTTTTTGTGATTGCTAAGGATTTTTATACGAGATAGTTACTTAGAGATTGAATAATATGAATATTTTAACTTATAACATGTTGATTCGTTTCAAAAAAATCTGCCTAAATTATTTTTAAAATCCTTTGATTAATTTTCTGAAATATTCATGTTTATATTAAAGCCATTTAAATTGAATTTAAAATTATTTAACATGAAATGGAAATTCAGAATCATATGAAATACGTTCATTGACGTAAAATACAAGATCTCAGCAGGATAATTCGACCATTTGCGGTAAAAGCGAGCTATACGTCTGGGAAGCATTAAGAAAATGTCTCTTCTAAGATGCCTTATCGCTTTCGAAATGATTCCGCAGTTTCGAATCTAAATGTGGATAACACTAACGGTTATTAACGAATATAACGGGAAGATTATGCATAAGTGATTTCGATTGTGCGAATTGTTCTTCGAGTTCAGAATTTTGCGCATAAATCACTCCGTAACAAGCGGTGTGCACTTCGAAATTTATTAGTAAATATCGAAGAATATTCGAATCTCTATATAGGAATTTTCGATAAAGGATGAATTCTTGAGATTGTTGTTTTCGCATAACAAAACTAATATGCAATAAAAATTCTTGGGTGAAATTACACGTATTATAAAGCGAACCTTTTTTGAATACTTGATATAAAAATTAAATTCCATTTCCAAAAAAAATCAGTATTTATAGGTTTCTTACTAGCTTCTGTGACGTCGATAGAAGCTCTTTGGACTTTAAAACAATTGCGGAATGTGTAGACTCTGCATAATATTTGCAAACACTGTGCAACAAAACTGACCTCCATTGATATATCAAAGTAAATAATATTATACGAAAATTGTAAGATGTAATGATGCAGAAACCTTTCCAGACTCAGAAAAGTTTCAATGGAAAATAATAATTCGTTAAGGAGTCTATACACAAAATACACGCAGACATACATTCAACTTTATTTATATTGAAGATAAAGACATTCTACGATCTCGGTTCGAATTTCTTCAAATATTCAAAATCCCCTAGCAACGCTTGATTTCGTTTGCAAAGTTATCTCGGAAAATCGGATTACGCATTGCGAGCCGGATAGCCATCGCGGATAAGCGAAAAAACTTCGGACTTGTACCATCTTCCACAACTACGTCGTAAAAGGATTAGCGATCCTGAGACGGCTCATTAACCACGCTAGAAATTCGTGTTTTATTTTTTTCATTTTTGCGAACTCCCATGTTTCGCAAAACGAATTCAGATCTCTCTCTTTGTTGTTGTTGAATTTCGAATTTCGTAGCACTTTTCAACGGTGCACTTCGGAAACACGAGTGGCAATTGTGAGCTCTCGGAAAATCACAGGCACAATGTTAATTTTCCTCACTAAAACGCTGATGCTTGTTAGTGACCGAGTTGTGTGTTATGGCAGTTGATTGTTGCGAAAATTTTGCTAATGATGCAACGTTATTTTCATATTTTTATCTATATAAATAATAATTTATGTATTTTATTTATAGATCCTTAATGGTTTATCTTTTCACATTGAAACTTTCTATGATTATCGAGAACATATTTAGAAATGTTTCTGCATAATTTTAACAATTTATAATTCTAAGTTTGAAATTTTACAGAGAAGCTTTAATTATAGCAAATATGTAGCAATCATTGGACATAGTCTGCATACTCGACGAGATTCATTAAAGAAACAAGAATCTAGTAAAATACATGTATTGAAACGGATCGTTATTTTTTCAATTTGATCCGAACTAAATTAAAACTCTACAATGTATATAATGCTAAAATCGTTTTACTTATAAGACACGTTTTAAATAAGCACTAACGCGGGAAAACTTCGGCGATAAGCTTCAAAATCGACTCTTCCATAGAACGGAACGATCTTGTAGAATATAAAGGGATTATTTTTGAACTTTGCACGGTCCAATTTCGATCTTGATGAGATTTAAACATTAAAACGTTTCTAGATCACGATCGACTTATTAATCGAGTATTTATTGCGAGCGAGCGTCGAAAGCCAGTTGCAGCAGTTATTTTTATGGTTTTCGTCGACTTTTTTTCCTCTTGTTCGGATGGAAACAAAATGTATTTGTCGCGATACGTGAGATTTATGGGAATATAAATCATCGCGCTCAGATAAAATCTCATATTTCCACATTGTAGCGTAATAGAGAAAAATGGTAACCGCGTCGAAAAGATTGAACCCTTGAAGCGTAGGAAAATAAAATTTCTTTTGAAGTCTACTTTCGAACGAGGCCATTCGCATTTTCTATGAGGTCGTACAATAAAATGAATTGTTTTTTCCATTATAAAATCTTTTACATAAAAACATTCATGATTTCGAAACAACTCGAAGTGAATACTAGAAAAATAAGCGGAACGTTGAAAAAAAAAAAGCATCGCATGTTGAAGGGATCGTTTCTCGCGAATACTGCACCGTTTCATGTATAGAGTGAAATTTATCTTGGGTGCATTTTGTGAAGTGAGTTTCGACCACTAGACGGAAACGGAAAGGAGTTTTAAAAGCACCATTTCCTTTTTATTGGAACCACTCGAGACTCGCTTTATACGTCGCGTATTGTGCGGCAATTTTCCAAGTACACAGATGCAGAAACAATACTTTCTCTTCGGAGATGTTCTACACGAAACATCGAGAAAATTTTATATTCTGTATGTACAGTACATATGTATACGAATGTTTATTTTGAAAATTTACTCAGAAAAATCGTAATTGAGATTTTTTTTTCTCATTCGGGATCTTGTAAATATTTATCGTTCGAATCATAAATGAAATTTTATGAGAAAGCATATTCGTGTTTGTCGATTTTCGGTTATGATGAAAAAGGAAGTGTTCGATTAATTTCATTTAACGAAGGATTTCTGGTATGTATGTAAATAAATATAATAAACAAGTGAATAGAAATATATTTCACTTCAAATTCAATTAATTATTTAATCGAAAGAATGAACTGTTAAATTTTCAGGAATAAAAACATAAAACCTCAAGAGTAGTAAAAAAAGTAAATAAATATTCAATTGTGTTTCTTATACTTAAGCGTATATATTTTTTATTATAATGAAAAATAGCATTCATGAAATTCAAATTGAGTAGAACATAAACTTTTTTAACCGCTACGTAGTTACGACTTAAAAATAGAAAAAAACATTGAAACTAGACCATCCATTAAAATTTTCTGTCTTCAGTGGAAAAACTATTGACAGTTTCCTCTACACGTTTTCTGGTACATCATAAATTATGTATTAAGGCCGACAGTGTTGGCAACGCCTTACAAGTAAACTATTTTAACAGCTTTTACATTTTGTAAATAAAGTGAAATATCAATTATTTACTAACTATTAAGCTATAGTAAATATGTATGTATTAGACAGTTAGCTATATTAATAAATATATGTATGTGTATGTGTATGTGTATGTGTATGTACAAAATCAATTAATCAATTTAAACAAGATCAAGATTATGTAAGTATAAATATTCTGAAAAATATATATCTATCATAAAATAAATGGTTTCAAAGAACTGGAAATTTTCCATATTTTCTTCTAGTTATCGACGCCGTTCGGAAAAGCGGCTTACGAGTCAAGGAAAATTCCACGTCGGAAAAGCGCCCACACGAAGCGATTTCTGAACATGTCTCCTCAAGTAGGAAAAAGTCGATTCTACTCTTTTTTCGCCACTTAGTGCTTTTGCCCGAGGACAGGAAAACGTTGGCAAAGAGTGTAGTTTTTCGATGTCGAGGAACGCTGACTTTAATCGTCACCAGCTTGCATAGACCAGAGAGTGTTTGCTTTAGAAGTTTTCTCGGTTGAAGCTTTTTTTTTCATTTCGAAGCGATTTTCATTATCTAGTATTTATTTTGTTGTGCAATTATTGATATAAGTTGAATCCGATTGTAATTTCATGTTCAGTGTTCTATTTCAGATGGTAGACGGTACGTTGTATTTATATTGTTACATTTATGAAAATTTTAACTTCTCGTCGATTCCATTATTTATTAACCGATTTTCTAAAACTAGGCTACGTACACTCGACCGTTGCACATTTTAAATGCATGAATAAAGGGAGAAACTGGAAAAAGCTTTTAATCTTTTAGACAAGCAATCGATTCAAGCAACGTACAACGTGGAAAATTTTCTTCACGCTAGACACTAACTCGATAACAACAAATCGATTGAATTTTTAAACCAAATCACCCCGAACGCCAGAAAATCGAGAGATATTTTCGATCAGATATCTAAATATAACCTTTACCCTATATAAATCACGAAATATATAATACAAAAGATTTAATCTATAAATATGAATAAACATAAATGTATCTGTCGATTAGTACTATTTAAACTCTTTAACTATTGATCTTTGGCAGTGAAACATTCGAGAATTATTGTATACACATACGAAAAGGTTTTTGCATCAAAAATTACAATCTATAATATTTTTATTTCGATTTTTCACGAGGAGTAATTTAGAAGTAGTAAAGTCGATTATGCTCACACGCAACGGGATTTAGTTCAAATCAAAAGAGACTCGAACAATTTCGGGTTATAAAAACTAGTTTAAAAATGAATTTTAAATAGAAAGATATTATTTACAGTATGAAAACTTATGTATTTCGAAACATCCGAAACAATTTCCCTCGAATCCGAAACTGGGAGATAAAACACACCCCCATGACCGTAGCCATCGACCATTCAACCAGACGAGCATCTAAACAGATGAACTATAAAACTGGCCAGCTTTTCTTCGGACCCTTGTCCACTTAAGCTGAAATATTACCATAATATTGCCGTGCCGTTGAGCCTCTCGGTGCTGTGACAAATGTTAGAATCCTTTTGCGACCGCCTTATCCTTTATGTATTGTATGGCCGGCAGTTTTCCGGCTCGAATGGACAATTTAAATATCGCTTACGAGTGTTGCATCAAGTCTAATCTCGCTAAAATCGTTGTGGAATGTGTTATGTGGAGTTTTAGGTTTGAGTTTCACGAGCGAAGGTTTTAAACGTTGAACTGTGCTCGTTAAGTGTTGTCGTTTTGATTGGTTGACTTTTTTGATTGAGAGTTTTTTATTTGAGAAATTGTGATGGGATAGTATGATGAAACTGTTCGATATAAATATTATATAAGGAAGTGGTAAAACGTTGAGATTATAAAACGATAGATATTGTAAATAGTATGATAGTGATTGATGTATCGTAAAAAGACGTTTATATGCAGCTCATACTTAATATATTACATCGAAGTAGGAATAATATTTTTTTTTTCAAAGATCTAATATTTGTTTTGCAATGTATGTTTTACAATAATGAAAATGTATTTTATTTCAGTTCAAGTAGAAAAAGGGTAAAGCGAAAAAAATATTACTGACAAAGTAATCGAAACAATAATACATATTATATTAAATTCACTATACCAAAAATATATATATGAAGAATTCAATACAAACATAATATCAAAATAAGATTGAAAAAGCGAAACACTGAGCACAAAAGGAAAAATAAATGAAAGAGAAAATTCCGATGTACAAAATAAAGAATTTAAGAGGAAAAAAATTAGACACTTTGTTCTTTTCAGGCGTTGCGTGCAAAAATTTAAATTATACAACAGCGGAAAGCTTGAATTCAATCTATTTATTTCAAAATAGAAAACAAATGAAACTACACTTGAACTTTGCAAAAAAAATTAACAAATGAACCAATTTTTTTCATATAAATATGTATTTAAGATACACATTTAGGACCGGTATTTTCACTGCTTCGGTAAACTAACCGGAGAGTTTCAGTCAGTCCTATGAACTGTCAAAAATCGCGTAATAGAGACGAATTTTTGACAGTTCACAGTAAGATAAAACAGTGTAAAGGTCGGCCCATATTCAATGAACCACTCTAATTTAGCCTATATCCGGAGATAGGTCGATTCTGTCCACGAGTGCCCTCTGCGAATTCTTCGAACGATCTTATTTACGAACGAAGGACGAAACAGACAAATACCTGAGGGCATCATAAATTACAGTATCGTGTTAGATTTAAAATAAAACCCCCGAAGTGCCCTAAAAGCGCCAATCGAGCGGATCCTCGATAAAGAATTCAGAGCGTGTTTTTTTTTCAAACTACTCGTGAAATCGCATACCAATGAACGACCCGAGAGTAATCTTGAGTTCTATTTTTTGAATTTTTTAGTATATACTTACAATGAATATGTATAAACGATAGTTTAACACATTAGCTTATTTGTGTTTTTACCGCTTTGATATTAGTGAGGACCCATTCTAGAGGACTGCCGGGCTGCAGCTCTCGAATAAAATAATATTTCTTGAGAAATTTCAATGACAATATAAAATATGTTTATGTGACTGTAAAATATTTTTTTGTGGTATTTATTCATTTTCAAATATATTTTTAACGAATAACTAAATATATTGCATTTCATGCTTATGCTTTTGGGTATAAATGGTTAAGGGTTGATCCTCACAGGGTTATTCGTCGACAATGAGCCGGATTATGCCACAGCTTGGTCAGCATTAAAAGATGGATTTAGCACAGTTTCAGACTGGCCCACTATTTTGGGATAATCGCGGTGGGATTATGAAAATTCATGCGGATGCTAATTATACTAAGAAAAAAATTCACCTTTATGTCTGCTGGATAAACATAAAAATTTGTGATCTTTACCTACGTAAATAATTTGAATAAAATGTAACTATTTTCGCATAATTAACAACGGTTTAATTGAGATCTAGTAATTTTGAATCATTCGAGAAAATCAAACGCAAATATATCGACAGTTTTAATGGCACTTTAAAAAGCTCTTTGCTACTGAAGTCGTTCAATTTGTCTCGTAGACTTTAAGGTGGCCGTTCGAAGATTGGGTCGACCAATTTTGAAACGATTCGAGAAACTTTTAAATGAATCCAACCTCAAACCTTGACCCTTAGGTACTTGTTTGATTTATAAATCTTGATTTCCCTATCTTATATTCGAACTATGTTTATGTTTGATTGCACCTTGAATTAAATAAAACGATATTATTCTTTATTAATATTACGTTGACTAAATCGTAGAAGTGGACAGATATTAAATTTCTATGATTGCTTCAAATGAACTCATTTTCTAGAAAACTTATATAAAAAACATTCATAGATATTTCCGAATGTTGGAGAGAATTGATATACATACTATTTTAAATATTTTATTTTATATTCAAATATAAAGTCTTCACATTCTATTATGTCAGCATATATGTATGTAAGTATAAGTTAAAATTATAATCCAAAAGTCGAATAAAACAAAATTACTTACTATTGAAATAATTTTCTTCGTGTAAGTCATTTTTGGTACATTTTTCACAAAAATACGAAAGCAAAAGATCACATGATACATCGTGAATTTCTCCAGTTTTATGAAGTGCAACACAATTTTCAGCACCTCCATTGGGTTGTCCATTTCCCCAATGTGTATAACCAATGCTTTTTAGACTTTCACCTTACAAAACGATAAATAAAATAGTATTTATTATCACTTACACATAATAAAAATTTAAGTAATTACCTTCCACAGTGACAAATTGACCTTCGACATACATATCGTGCATACCCACGAATGTATAATCGGGATGTTTGGAAAAGGGTGTGATATATTTCGGATTTTTAAGCATATCCGTCAAAAACATTTCTTCTTGTCTATTTCGAATTATCGCCAGATTTCCACCTTCAGCAAAGCATATAGTTCGAGCCATTCCCCAAGTTTTAGGGTCCGTGTGTAATTTGTATCGTTTTTGAGACACCGAATCAGTTATGTAGCCTTTTAGAAAGTGTATTGATTTTTATTTTTGGATTTATATCAAAAAAGTCCAAAACGAATGCATACCTGAATCAAAATTAGATAGTAATTTTTTTTCGTAATTTGAATGATCACGTTGGCAGATAAAAGGGGCAGTTCCACTATTAGGGTAATCAAAATATTTTCCGGTTTTTCCCATTGATATGTAATTTTCTGCTCGTCCTAAATTTGGCTCTCCATTTTCAAATTCTTGGTAAAAATAATCTAAACTGTGGCCTGTTTGTGTGAAAGATCAAAATGTATTTACTATATATATTGAGTATAGATTGAAAAATTAATTTAGAATGAAAAAAAAATGTAACATTTTACCTGATTCACTGAGAAATTCATTTTCAATGAAAGCATCATTAAACCCCAGAAAAACATGGTTGTGATATGTCGGACCAATGATTTTATCTGCTGAATATTCTTCAAATATTTTCACTAAGGTATCTCTTTCAGCTTTAGTTTTAGGAGCAGCAAGAGTTGCGTTTTCACTGAGACAATATTCTCTAGCTTTTCCCCATACTAATGCCCGAACATTGAATTTGTATGATATTTCCAGCTCGGGATAGTAAACATAACGATCAGTAAATGTGCATGTATCAACTAAAAAAAAAAACTGGAATTAGATATTACAGTTCCAATATCCGAATAATATCACGTGTAACTTTTTTTATATCGGAAATTAATTAGTGACAATTAGTTCGTTAACTATTAGTTATCAGTAAGTAATAAATACTTAAATTAATTTTTTAATTGAACATTTGATTATTTTAGTATTTTATCACGAATAGTTTTCACTGAATTACTCAAGTTTCATCTCAAACTGAAAGTTTTTATCAGATTTTTAATATAATTTCAATATAATTTAATATAAATTACAATACCAGCATTCGTCACAGCATAAAATCCAATTAAACACAATAGAAATATAATGGACATTTTTATGCTTTGAAAGCTAAACACTTGAAAAAATATTATTGTTCTAAACAAAATATTTGTATTTATACTCTAGTTGAAAGAGGAAATGAGTTTATCATCTATGAACTTATCAATTTTTGAATTTCGCATGTCCGGTTTAGACTCATATATCAAATCAGCATTTTTGGCAATTAGTGTAATTAATCACCAATTTTTTTTACTATAGAAATGGTAATAATAAAACAATATTAAAAACAGATATAGAGAATACTTTATTCCAAAACATTAATAATTCACATGACACGTCTGCATGTTGATTCTTCACAATTCAAATATTGTAAAATTACACATTATTAAAATAGTTTTCTTCGTGTGTATCATGTGTATCATGCGAGAATATTTCACAGAAATACAAATTAGGAGCATCACACGAAATGTCGTGAATTTCTCCAGTTTTATAAAGAGCAACGCAATTTTCTGCTCCTCCATTAGGCTGTGCATTTCCCCAATGCGCATAACCGATATTTTCAAAATTTTCACCTTGAAAGCGAAGAAAAAATAATTATAACTTTCACTATAGCTTTCAGTCAGACACTGAATATTATTATAAGTCATTACCTTCCACGGTGACGTATCGACCTTCAATAAACATATCGTGTACACCTACAAAAGCATAACCAGGATTCTTAGCAAAGCGTACATCATTTTTTGGATTATTAAGCATATCTTTCAGAAACATCTCTTCTTGTCTATTTCGAATAATCGCCAAATTTCCACCTTCAGCAAAGCATATACTTCGGGCAACACCCCATGTTTTGAGGTCAGTGTGCAATTTGTATCTCTTATTAGACCCCGGATCAGTTACATAAGCTTTTTAATGCATAGAATATTTTGTTATTGAGTTAATTTAATAAAAAAAATAAATGAAGTAATGATGTTACCTGAATCTTCATTACGATGTACTTCAGCTAATAATTTTTTTTCATAATTGGAATGATCTCTTTGACAAATGAACACTCCAAGTCTGTTTTGAGGATAGTCATGGTATTTACCAGTTCTGTCCATCGACACGCTATTTTCATCCCTTTCTCTGTTTGGATGTCCATTCATAAAATCTCTATAAAAATAATCCATGCTGAAACCTAAATATGAACAAATGTATAATGCACGAATATATTTTTTTTTAATATTTTAGAAAATTACATCAGGTAAATGCAAAACATTTAAATAGAAAAAGCATGAATTCACAACTGTAATTGTCTTAATTTACCTGCTTCACTAATAAATTCTTTTTCAACAAAGAAATCATGGAATCCCAAAAATATGTGGTCCCAAGCAGGTGGTCCTATAAACACATTTAGTGGATATTGTGAGAATATTTTCACTAATGTATCTCTTTCAGCTGCATTTTTCGGAGTAGCAAGAGTTGCATTTTCACTAAGACAGTATTCTCTAGCTTTCCCCTATATTAATGCTCGGATATTAAATTTATATGACATATTCAGTTCAGGATAGTAAACATAATTATCCGTATATGTGCACGTATCACCTGAAAAAAATGTGTAAGAATTAAAGTTCGAATGTTCTAATAATTTTAAAATATTTTATTTACACACGTACCAGCATTAGTTACAGCCAAAAGTCCAATTAAACAAAATAGAGATTTCACAAGCATTTTTTACACTTTGAATGCAAATGTTTCGAAAAATGTTATTGTTTTAAACAAAGTACCCATATTTATAGTCTAGCTGGAAAAGGAAACTTGCTTATCATCACCTATATATGTACATATTTATCAATATTTGAATTTTCCGGATCTAGTTTGAAGGGGAGTAGAACTTTGTTCCGGTTAGGTGTTTGATGTGAACATACGAATACCAATGTAATATTTTGATTACATAAGACTTCACTTCATTATTTTTTTCATATTTTCGATTCAAATATTGAGTTTAAAGTATATTTCAATAATACATTATAGTATATGCATATATCCATCATATTTAAAAAATATTTGCATAAATGAATTACGAAGATATTAATGTACATATTGTATGTATTAATATACCTAAATATTTGAATGTGAATATGGAATTCCCAAATTTATCAAATTGAAATGTTCCAGACTACTCATATCAAACCAAAACTTTTGTGGTAATTAACTCTCATTAGTCAACAAAAAATGTTTTTATCGGAACACTAATTATAAAAATATGGTTTTTATCGTTTCTATTTTTATTTGTATTCCTTTCTTACACATATATTAAATAAAAATAACTTACACATGAATTTACATTTACCTATTTTAAAAATAATTTATTTAATCTTTGTAAGCAGACATAAAATTTTAAATCTTATCAATTTCATTTTATAAAATGCCTAGTGCCACTGCTGAATTTTTGTCAATTAGTCTGCAGTTATCAGTTGAATCCCACGCTTTCCAAAAAATAATATCCTTTTGCATTTATATGTTAGATTATTAAAAAAATATGTTTTGTACTGTATATCGAAAGGTATAAGAATTATTAAAAAAAAAACAGATCAAACAAAAGAATAGTGAATAAAAATTACTTATCAAACTTGCCGATAAAGAAAAAAACTGAAATATCCAATAGATGCCATTTATAAAATGGAATTATACAAATGTACGAGTGTATACAAATACTTAAAAATTCTCATAATATATTACCTTGCCAACATTCTATAGTATAATTTTATAATATTAAATCACACGCCCAATCGATCCATCATAATCCACACCCTTCCTACAAGGGTTTAAAAAATTTTAAGCCGACGAGGTTCTACCGTTTTGCAGAGACCTTATAATTATAACACCAACCCCCTTAGCACCATTTACATTCAATATTCATGAGAGGGTATTTAACCCTGTGTAAAAATTCAGAATGTCCTACAAAGCTTCGTTTCCTGAATTATTTATGACATGCAGATGAGAAAATCGTGTATGTCGTCTACTTGAGTCGATTCATCTCTGTAAAGTAAAAGAAAATTGAATTGTCGTAGTATTGATTTCAATTTGTTAAATATTTAGCTTCAGTATAAGATTGATAAATACGTTTTAAAATTTTAAGTATTATAAAAATCTTTTTTGGAAATTGTAGCTCTGTTTATCTTATCATATTTTGTTTTATTATTTATTTACCACAAAGCACCCTCAAGAGTGGCATATATCAGGCGCATGGCTTTGTTTTATTTATATATTTTTCGCTATTTACATGACCTTTGTCGTTCTAAGCCGATTTCAGAGAAAACATTTTCGATTTTTATGAACGGCTTTTTTTTTCTTTGAAATCCTTCAACCAAAATACACGATACTGTTAAACGAGGATTGAAGTATGTATGTTCTTATAATACATACATATGTACAATATGTTGGAACGTCTGAAATATTCGATGAAATAATGTTTGTCGTTCGAAAGATTAATGATGAAAAAACCTTTCAATTTTTGTATAAGCTATTTTGTATTTCAAATGAATCATTTAGTATAAGTTCAGACCATTTAAATTTTTGAATAGTTTGTAGGAAAAATTTGACTGAATTTTCATATTGTCATAGTATGATAATGAATCATTAACATTGTATCGACATGTTATTCGATATAAAAAGTTATAAGAAAAAAAATATAGGGCAAAAAACAATTATATATTATTAAAATAATTTTCTTCATGTGTGTCAGAACTTATTTCACAAATATACATATTCGGAACATCACACGATGCGTCGTAAATTTCTCCAGATTTGAAGATAACAATACAATTTTGTCCACCACCTCCATTTGGCTGTCCATTTGCCCAACGAACATAATTAATACTGTCCAATCTTTCACCTTAAAATTAACGAAAGCTATAGTTGTTATTATTATTTTTATATAAAAAATGATATTTTAAAAAATACCTTTCACAGTGACAAATTGACCTTCGATAAACATATCGTGCACACCCACAAAAGCATAACCAGGAAATTTGGAATAGTGTATATTATTTTTCGGATTATTAAGCAAATCTACTAAAAACATCTCTTCTTGCCTGTTTCGAATAATTGCTAGATTTCCGCCTTCAGCAAAACATATAGCTCGAGCAATTCCCCATGTTTTGAGATCAGTGTGTAATTTGTATCGTTTTTGAGATGTTGAATCAGTAATGTAACCTGTTCGACAGATTAATTGTTTTATTTTTTTTGAATGATAAAAAAAATATCAAATGTTACACGTACCCGGATCTGAATTAGTACGTGAATAACCCATCAGTTTTTTTTCATAATTCGAATGATCTCGTTGGCAGATAAATGCAGCAGTTCCACCATGAGGATAATCGTGATATTTTCCATTTCTATCCATCGACAGACAATTTTCTCCTCTTCCTTGACCTGGCTGTCCGGTTTCGAAATCGCGATAAAAATAATCTATATCATAGCCTGTAACATAATGAAAGGAACAGAATAAATGTACGTATCATAGAATAGCAACAGGTAAATGTAGGAAAAAAATTCCGAAAATAGTTTACCCAATTCACTAAGAAATTCATTTTCTTCGAAAAAATCATGAAAGCCAAGAAGGATGTGGTTACTATACGAAGCAGCTATGATTTTTTCTGCTGGATATTCTTCAAATATTTTCATCAATGTATTTCTTTCAGCTACATTTTTAGGAACAGCAAGAGTTGCATTTTCATTAAGACAATATTCTCTAGCTTTTCCCCACACTAATGCTCTAACATTGAATTTGTACGATATTTCCAGTTCAGGATAATAAACATAACGATCTGTAAATGTGCATGTATCATCTAGAATAATAATTTTGGATATAAGATTTTCCAAATCGAATGTAGGAATAAATTAACATTTATTTTTTTACATACCAGCATTCGTCACAGAAACCAATACGATGGAACAAACTAGTAACTCATACAACATTTTTAATATGTGAAAAACTTAACATACCAAAACGAACTGACAATTTATTTATTCATATTACATAAAACACAATACGAATAAGATGTAAAACTTATCTTTAATGTATTTTTCGTCTCTTTTGTTATCAGGGCCAGATTGAGATATTCTAAATTTCCTATTTTGAATTCGATACCTATGTATACAAGTTATCCTCTACTTTATACTTGAAATACTACTTTTTATATGGTACATTAAAAAAAAATTTTGGATCAAAAAAATAATTGAATTCTTAAAGTATAATAAATTGTATAGGATGATTCTGTACAGTACTTAGTTAATTTATTTAAAAAAAAATGTCATTATTTCAAATACTACACTGCTATTCCACTTATCAAGTTCATATTTTTTGAACCATAAATAAAATATGCTCTTGTGAAATGAAAAAAAAATCACTTGTTTGAATCACAAAATCACAAAAATTTGATGAACTAGTTTATAAAAAATGTTAAAATAATCAATTATTTGGAGTATGCATTTCAACTTTGTCAGTGATTGAATACTATTCTGAAAAAAATTATAACCGGTATTGTGAAAATGATTTATTAAAATACGATTTATAATTTTAAATGTGATAAAGAAAATATACATACATACATACTTATAGTATAACATAAAAAAAAATAATGTGTAAACAAATATAAAATGCATTTGTATTTTATGAAATTTTATAAATTATTTAAAATATTAATAAACACATGTACAACAGTATTACATTATATTTTGTCGAAAAAATATGTAATAAATGCACAAAATCACAATCGCGAATATTTGTTTTTATAAATATTAAAGACTGTATGATTGTATATAAAAGGTGGCATTTCACACAAATACATAACTTTTCGGTCACATGGTATCTTCTATATATATAAAAGTGAATGTATGTATGTATGTATGTATGTATGTATGTATGTATGTATGTATGTATGTATGTATGTATGTATGTATGTATGTATGTATGTATGTATGTATGTATGTATGTATGTATGTATGTTACCTATAGACTCCGAAACGGCTGATCCGTTCGCCGCGAAACTTTCAGGGATTATTCTCTGCATGTAGGAAAAGGTTTAGAGATCATAAAATTTTGATTTTGAGAAAAAAAATTTTTCGTAAATTTTGCAAGGGGGGACCCTTAGATATAACAGTCAACATAGGCAATGGGATTTACTTGAACTCCCAAACGACTGATCCGTTTGCTGTGAAACTTTCAGAAATTATTGTGCGTATAACTAGAAAGGATTCTGCCTCATTACATTTTGAATTTAAAAAAATATTTTTTTTCGTAAATTTTGTCATTTCAAGGGGGGAAGCTTTGACATAGCCAATATTATGCAAAATCTACATACGCAACGGGATTGAAATAATTTTAGATCTCAAAATGACTGATTCTTTCACCAAAATTGTAGCGGGAACAGATATTGAATCGGAAACGGGAATGGGAAATAATATATTACAATTTACAATCGGCTTAAAGTCTTAATAGTCTCGAGCAACGCCGGGTGACAGAAGCTTGTCTATATATATAAAAGCGAAAAAGAGTTTATACGATATTTCCAGTTCAGGATAGTATATATAACGATCAGTAAATGTACAAGTATCATCTGGAAGAACAATTCGGAATTAATGTTTTCCAGTTCAAGTATTCGAATAGATTATGATTTTTTCCCATTATGAAAATATATAATTATTCATATTATTATTTTTCAACCAAATAAATGTGATGCATTTGATTAATTTATTTACATACCAGCATTCGTCACAGCAATCAATCCGATTGAACATATTAGCAATTTATATAACATTTTAATACTTTACACACCAAAATGAACAGAATTAATTTATTTATTCATATTATATAATACAAAAATAATATAAAACTTATCTACACTATGTTTTTCTCTCTTATCATCAGGCCCGAATTGAGATATGCCGTTTTTTTTATTTTAATATTTATTTATGTTTGTGTGTATATAACATGTACATAAATACTTTGCTTCATATTTAAAATACTGTATTTGAATAAAATACTATTAATGAATATTTTTGGAGGAAAAAATATGAATATTGAAATCTATACTGTTATTTATTTATAATGAATATTATCGAATAATTCAGCTCTGCATTTACACTTAATAGAATTTCGATAATTCAGCCATTTGTTTTGAATACGATAATTTCATTTGATTTATCGTGTTTTTATTATTTGAAACACAAATTAAAATACTCTTTTGAAATTGAGAAAAATATTCATGAACGATTCGATCCAGTGATAGTGAAGTGAAATGAAAGCACTCATGCACTTCGTGTTAAGTATTAAATATATTCAAGTAAAACAAAGCCAATAATATATATTTATAATAATGATTTATTAAAATATGTAATACAATATTATAATTTTATTGGTGATTAGATAACTAACTTACAGCTTAATGTTAAAAATCGATTTTTCTAAGTATAAAAATTTATAAAATATGAAATAGGAAATGCATTTGATAAAATATCAAATGGGGAAATTTGCATATTATTAATTCTTATTTTTAAATATGATTTTAAAAACGACTCAATTTAATTACTTGTTGCGATTTCACAAAAATACATGATCTTGAAGTCTGAGATGAGAGAATGGATGTCTCTTTAATTGATATTGCGTATTTTTCTGGTGCAAAAAATAGTATTATACATCAGTCACTGATGATAATAGAACTTTATATTTTGAATCCGACCCTGCATTAACCCTTATTTATTTATCTGTATTAACAAAAATTTATTCTGCATAGAAAACAAGAAAGTTAAAAATGTGTTGTTTAAATAATAATTGATGTATGTAAAATAAAGGTATAATTAAGTATGAAAATATTATTCATCATAACGTATGATACGTGAAGAAATAAATTAGAAATTCTATGAAAATTATGATGATGCGAACCGGTATTATGTGTTTTTTTTTTGTGTTGTTCGCAACTTTTAAACAATTTTCATACAGGATAACGGTCAATTTAATGCCAATAATAAATCTTATATTAATTTTTATCTTATTAGCTTTAATGCGTATAAAGACATTAGTTTTTTATTTGCAAAATGTACATAACTTAAATTGTACTTTTGGGGGCGGAACGGGTTAAGGTAGAACGTCACACCAAAGTTTTTCACATGTTTTGTTCAATGTATAGCGATCTTCTTATCATGCCTTAATCTCTTCCTTTTGAATAATTCTTGAATAATAATAATTTCTTATTTTGAATTTTTTTATTTTATTTCGATTTCGAGTTATAATTTATGTCATTCGGCAATCAATTTTATGCTATTATTCAAATAAAAAACATTTATATATTAATATTGAATTGGTTTTATTATCGTCAAACATGAAAATATCAAAGTGTTTTTAATATTCTGTAATAGGTACATATAAAGTTTTTTTTATCATAACATAATATACTTTATAGGAAAGTTATTGATAAAACTTTACAAACATAAGGAAACTAATAGTTCTAATAAAATTATACATAAATCGTAATTTTATAATTCAAAATGTTTCAATTTTTTGTATTTATATGCAGGTATTTCACAAAAATACATCAACTTAAAGTCGCACATAACATCTTGAGTTTGTCCAGATGATGAAAGCGATACGCAATTCTCTTCAATACTTCCATTAGGCTGTCCTATTAACCAATTTGAATATCCAATCTCTTCCAAAGTTTCACCTGATATCACAATAAAAAATCAGAAATCATAAGTGGAAATCGATAATTTAAATAAGTTTAATTACCTTTAACGGTTTCGAATCGACCTTCAGTGAACATGTCGTGAATACCAACCCAAGCATTATTTGCAAGTGACGAATGTTCGATATTATTTTTGGGATTTTTCAAGATATTGGACAAAAACTTCTCTTCATCTTCATCTTGAATGATTGCCAAATATCCACCTTCAGCGAAACATACAGCTTGAGCCATTCCCCACGTTTTGATATCCGTGTGTAATTTATACAAATTTCCAGACTCAGGATCAAGAATATAGCCTTCCAAACCAATTATAAAATATTAAAAAATTAAAATAAGAAACGATTTCGGTTATAATATACTAAGATTACCTGGATCTACGTGAGAAACTACTGTGTCCAATAAATTATTAGCATAGTTCTTATCGTCTCTTTGGCAGATGAAAGCGGCAGTTCCAATATGAGGATAATCATGATATTTACCATTTCTTTCCATCGACAAACAATTTTCTTCTCTACCTCCATCTGGCTGTCCAGTTTCAAAATCACGATAAAAATAATCTATACTATGGCCTACATGTAACAGTGATACAAATTTTATTAAATATATAAGTATCTATATCGAATAATATGGTTTTGTATGAAAAAAATATTTTACCCGATTCACTGAGAAATTCATTTTCATTGAAAAAATCGTGAAAACCCAGAAACACGTGGTTATCATATAAAGTATCCATGAGCTTATAATTAGGATATTCTTCAAATATTTTCATCAAAACATCTCTTTCAGCTTTAGTTCTAGGAACAGCGAGAATCGCATTTTCACTAAGACAATATTCTCTAGCTTCTGGCCATGTTAACGCTCGAGCATTGAATTTATATGATACCTCCAATTCAGGATAATACACGTAATTATCACTAAATGAGCACGAATTTTCTGAAAAAAAAATCGAATTTATATAATAATTAACAGCTCAAATATACTATCATACGCAGTTATGCTTTTCGCATAGAAACATTAGTAATCTTCCTAAGGCTAAGGTCAGAAATTTCAATCGTATTTTACCAATTAGTTAGTGATAACAAATATCAACTTCTATAGGTAAAACACTTTAACTTATAAATGATTGAGACTTATTGTATTTACTTGAAAAAAAAATAGATAGATATGTAGTAAAAATAATACATTTACAAACCTGTATTTCCAATGGCAAAGAGAGCAATTAAACAAAATAGAGATTTTGCAAACATTGTATACGTTTTGAGTATGAAACGATACAAAACACAATATTTTTCCGAGCAAAATGCCCTTGTTTATATGGTACCTGAAAAAATAAATGAACTTATTAATATTTATATTGTGCAGGTCCGGTTCGAGGGTTTTTATTACTTTATTCTCATTTGATGTTTCATATATCCACTAAATCGGTATTTCATATGAAAATTTAATTCGAGTTTAAAAATAGATAGATTAAAATTTATTAAAACTAGCACATTTTATAAAAAAACTCAAGTTATCGAGCCTCTTGCTTAATGCATATATTATATGTACATTAGCTCTCGCAAAATCAATAGAATGAAACCTGTATATTAACAGTTATCTTTCTATTAATTTTTCTGTTACAATATAATATTACTATTCAATTAAGTAATTGTAACTTAAACGTTGTATTTTTGATCCGACCCTATGTTGGCCCTCATTCAAACAATAAGAATTTAATCTATCTATACAGAAAAAAAGAAAGTTCAAAAACATGTAGTTTATTTACACTGTAAATAAAATGTAAATAAAATGCTGGTATAATTAATTATAAAAATATATTTATTACTTTTAAGATTTGTGTTAGAAATGGAAGATATAAAATCTTATCAGTTTTTCGATTAATATAGATAATTGTTTTTCCAATCAAAATCGTAATCGGTTCTGATTTAGAAATGAAGAGAAACTTGTTTGGCACATACACAAATCTAACATCTGTCGGAACAGATTCTGATAATTAAATATTGATAATATTTATTTTTGAATCAATATTCATTTATTCATTAAAAATTGATAATGAATCATTTTTTTAAAAAGTAAAACATATTTTTCGTAATTTAATTAATTTATTTAATGGAATAAAAATGGCGATTCTTGTACAAGAATAACTACTATATTTTCTAGCATGTTGTATAGTAATATTTAAAATAATCACTTCATTATACCAAAAAAAAAAAAGTCAGTTTTGTAGTCAATTCGAATCATTGAATCATATATAATACATTTTCGTTGAAATCTAAATAAACTATATGAAGGAAATTGGTTGATCTACAATTACATTCATAGTAATTGGTGGTGCAAATGACGTTTTTCCAATATGATCCTAGTATATGATTTCAATTTTTGGTCGTATTTCACAAAAATACACTAACATGAAGCTACATGGTGCATCTTGGATTTGTCCAGTTGCCGAAACAGAAACACAATTTTGACTAATACCACCATCGGGTTGTCCAGGTATCCATTTTGCATATCCAATTTTTTCCATAGTTTTACCTGATAAAACAATATTAAATTTAAAATGCATAAAAATACAATATACGAGCATGCAGATTCAAATGCGTATAAATATTATAATTACCTCTAACGCTTTCGAATTGCCCTTCAATGAACATATCGTGAAAACCTACCCAAGCATTACCCACAAGTGATGAATATTTCACGTCATTTTTAGGATTATTGAGCATATCAGTCAAAAACATCTCATCTTGTCTATTTTCAATAACTGCCAAATTTCCACCTTCAGCATAACAAATAGCTCGAGCCATTGCCCATGTTTTCAGATCAGTGTGCAATTTGAACCTTTTATTAGAGACAGGATCCCGCAAATAGCCTTTTGAACCATTTCAATAATTGATTTTAAAATTGTAAGGAAAAAAAAAACAAATTTAAAATGATATTTACCAGGATCCCTTGTAATAAGAAAATCTCGCCTTATATTATCTTCGTAATCCCAGTCTTTTTTTTGACAGATAAAAGCAGCGGTTCCATCATGAGGGTAATCGTGATATTTGCCATTTCTTTCCATTGACATACAATTTTCTAATTTACCTCCACTTGGCTGTCCGGTTTCCAAATCACGATAAAAATAATCTATGCTGTCGCCTATATATATTTATAACTAACATGAATATTAAACAATTTTATTGTATTATGTTGAGATTCAAGCGAAAAATATATCATAGGTTTACTTGATCCAACGATAAATTCATTTTCATCGAACATATCGTGAAAACCCAGAAAAATGTGGTTATTATATGTTGGGTTTATAAGCTTTTCTGCTGGATATTCTGCGAATATTTTCTTAATGGTATCCCTTTCTGCTGCATTTTTAGGAGATGCAAGATCCGCATTTTCACTACGACAGTATTCTCTGGCTTTAGCCCATTTTAAAGGTCGAACATTAAACTTATATGATATTTTCAATTCGGGATAGTGGACATAACGATCAGTAAATGTGCAAGTGTCGTCTGAAAAAAAAATTAAAACTAAAGTTTACAGTTGGAATATTTGAATGAACATCAGTAATATTATTTACATTTTTCAGAATATTCGATCACTTGGTTGAAACATGTAGAAGGTCTATATGAATTTTTTATGGTATTTTATTAACTTACCCGCATTCGTCACCGCAAACAATCCAATCAAGCAAAACAGAAATTTTAAGAACATCTTAAATTTCTTGAGAGTAGTGAATATCAATTAAGCAAAAAAACCATTACCATGCATAGTATTTATAGCGGTATTAGAAAGAGATTATATATCAATTACTCAATTTTATCTCAAAACCACATCATCAACATTTCGAGTTCTTTCAGTATCATTTTTATCTTATTTCCTATTAAATTCGTATTAGCTAAGTGTCCAGTTTTAAATTATGTTTCGATTATTTATATCTTCCAAACATTAGAAATGAATAAAATTTTAGTATAAATACATTTATTTTACTTATTGGAATCATTCTCTCTTTGGGATTCAAGACAGCGTTCAGAAAATCGAAGATGTTCTTGAAACTACTGATTTGTTTGATTGGATTGATTTCCATCACTCAGGCTCGTGAGTATAATATATGATTTTTGTACATATATGCATATTATTTTTGATTTGTGTGATTATAGTATATTGTATTTTATTTATTTAAGGC